>CM061267.1:39397500-40597500 GCA_030848825.1 Tadarida brasiliensis | reverse complement strand
ATGCTTGATTTGACTTCAATCTCCTTAAATGTATTGAGACATTTTTATAGCCTAACATATTGTCTAACCTACAAAATGTTCTATGTGCACTAGAATAAAATGTATATTCTGTTGCTTTCGGGGTGAAATGCTCTAAAAATATCATTTAAATCCATATGATCTAATGTGTACTTTAAGGTTGTTTTTTCCTTTTTGATTTTCTGTTTGGATTATCTATTCATTGAAGTCTATGGATATTACAGTCCCCTACAATAACTGTACTATTGTCAATGTTTTTGCTTTATACTCATCAATATTCGCTTTATAAATTTAGGTCCTCTTACATTCGGTGTGTAAATGTTTACAAGGATTATATGCTTATGTTGGCTTGATCTTTTTATCATTTTGTAGTGTCCTTCTTTGTCTCTTTTATAGCCTCCATTTTAAAATCTATTTTATTTGATATAAGTATCACTACCTCAGCTTCATTTTTTATTTGTTTGCATGAAATATCATTTTCCATCCTTTTACTTTCAGTCTGTGTTTGTCTTTTGATCTGCTGTGTCCCTTGTAGACAGCAAATGTATGACTTTGTTTTCTAATTTATTCAGCTACTGTTTTTTATTACTTTTATGTATTTATTTTTAATTAAATTTATTGGGTTGACATTATTTAAAAATAACATTATATGGTTTCAAGTGTCAATTTCTATGATACACAATCTGTATATTGCAACATGTGTCCACCACCCAAAGTCAAATCATCTTCCAGCACCATATATTTGAAACCCATTATCCTTTACTACCAACCCCACTGCATTCTTCTGGTTACCACCACACTGTTGTTTGTGACTAAGGGTTTTTGTTTGTTTTTCTTGTTTATCATTTGTTGCTTTCAGTTTTATATTCCTCATATTAGTGAAATCATATGCTTCTTAACTATTTCTGTCTGACTCTTTTCACTTAACATGATATTCTCAAGGTCTATCCATGTTCTCCCAAATGGCAGTATTTCATCTTTTCTCATGGCTGAGTAGTATTCCATTGTATATATGGACCACAGTAAAAAAAAAATTTTTTTTAATTCTCTCCTGAGGATATTTTTCTATTTATCATCAGATAGAGTGGGAGGGAGGGAGAGAGAGAGAGACAGGGAAAGAGAGGGAAACATCAATGTGAGAGAGACTCACTGATTGGTTGCCTCCTGCACGACCTGACCAGGGCCAGGGGCAAACTGCAACCGAGGTACGTGATCTTGACTGGAATAAAACCCTCAAACCTGTGACTCATTGGTCCATGGGTCAATGCTCTGAGCACTGAGCAAAACCTGCCAGGGCTGTACCACATTTTAATCCAATCATCTATCAAAGGAAACTTCAGTTGTTTCCATGTCTTAGCCACTGTGAATGATGCTGCAATGAACATAGAGAGGGTGCATATGTCTTTGCAGGTAAATTTTCAGGTAAATACTCAAAAGAGAAGTTGCTGGGTCATATGGTAACTCTATTATTAATTTTCTGAGGAACCTCCACACTGTTTTCCATAGTGGCTATATCAGTTTACATTCCCACCAGCAGTGAATGAGCATTCATTTTCCCCCACAACCTCCTATCAGATTTATTGTGGTTTCTTTTTTTATATCCTTAGTTATAGGAATTCTGTTCAGCTGGTATTCAGATGGTTCTCCAGGCTGATTGTTTTCTAATTTGTTTGTAATTTCAAATTGGAGAAGGCATGCACAGCATTTACCTACTCTGCCATCTTGACCAGAACATGCTCAAAACACATATTATTAATAACTGAGGCATGAAGTGTTGAACAACTTTGAGTGTGAAGTGAGTTTCTTATCTTTGCAGATTTCCAGTCTGTCCTCTTCACTGGATGCCTCCTCCCTGGTGTCTTCAGGGGGAAATCCAAGCCTGCAAGGCCCATGGGGACAAAATCTATAGACTGTAATATGATAACAAAATGGAGTATTTTGTATGAAATCATGGACATTTTAATGAGAAATGAACAAATGTTATACCAGTAACTATTAGCACGATGCCATGTTATTCTAATACTTATTGAATTAAAAAAATTTATATGACCTTTAAGAATCCAGGCTGAGTAGGGGCTCAGAATACAAATCTGATCGCCTCTTTGGCAGCAATTCCTCAAGGTAAGGATAGCTTCCTATAGGTGCTGAGAAATATGGGTGCCTGAAAGTATCAACAGTTCAGGAGAAGAGATATACAATTCGGTGATGGCCACCTGAGGCCCGGAAAGGTGAGGCCCATGAAGGCAAGACTGAGGAAGCACCAGTGCTATGAAAGTTGATTGACCTGCAGCGACTCCTCAGGTGTGGGCTTGGGGTAGATTGCCCTGGGCATGGTATTTCTCAGAGAAGGAAAATAAAGGTCTTGGTGTTTACGGGGCTGCTGTGGGGAGGGAATGGCCTGGGATACGCATCTGTACCATTTCTAGGAATGATCTACCTCTGACCATTCAACCCAGAGTGTTTTAAGAATGGGTTGTGTTTAAAGAAAACCCATCTCCCTACTATTCTCTGTGACGCTCTGACCACAGGAAATAGGAAACTCTCTGGCCAGCTAGCCCTATTTAAGGCCAGCCTATGACAGGGTGGCTCTGGGAAATAGAATTGGGTGCCATTCACACTGGATCTGCCTGCAAGGATCTTGCTCCCATGATCCCAAGGTTCCTTAGTCTCCTCTTGAGGGATTACCTGCTCTGGCTTCAAAAGGTCCTTCTCTGCAGAGTAAGTTCTTTCCAAACTACCAAGCTGAGTTGCTAGCCACCTCCTTTCAGGGGTAGTTTAAGAGGCTTTCACTGTCTGCTTTGGCTAGCTTTCAACACCCCAAATCACATGCACCCATGCAGGGTGCTCTCTCAGGAAAGGGAACAGGATTTATTGAGATGGGCATGGGGCATGCTGCTCCTGAAAAGAATGGAGGCTTTGAGAAAAAGTTCAAGTTTTCACTTGGCCTATTACCTTTGGAAGTCTGATTAATGAGTCCACAAGCAGAGAATTTACTTAGAAATTTTCAAATGCTTCACGTTTTTCTAGACCATCTGTGAACACTGGAATGAATTCTGAAGCTCTCTTTTTCATTATGTGTCTCCGAGCTGGTGGATCCCCAGAAGCCAGATTTGCAGTGCTTCCCATCAGACAACTCTGTCTTGAGCCACCATTTAAAACTATCCTCAAGGCTATTGTGTTCAACCTTTACTTAAAGGTCATTTATATGAAGCATTCAATTTCTTCTCCTCCCTTGGGCTGTGCTTTAAGACAGGCTTCACAGTATTATTGTTTATAGTTTTGAGCTGACAGCTATTTAAGGGCAAGAGATTTCAGCTGCCACTTCTTCAGTTTTGCCACCAACTTATTTGCCAGACAGAACTAGGTGGAACTTTGTGAAACAAAGGAAACACGTTTAATATAGCACAGGAGAAAGATTTTAGAATTTGGAGTTATTTTCTTGCTGATATCTTCTGTGTCCTCTGTCACATTGGAATATGGGGGGTTGTTATCAGTGGCATCTGTATGGCCTACAGTAATAATCATTTATTTATCATGCATCTGGGGTGGTCAGCTCTGTTGGAGTCACACAATCTTGGCTAAGATGACTGGGTAATTGATCTCTGCTCTCTATATCTGTCAGCATGAAGCAGGCTAGCCTTGGTGTGTTATCAGAGGGAAGGCAGAAAAACAACAGGAAGTCTCATGGCATCTTGAGGCCTAGGCTCAGAAATGGCACACCTTCAAGTCCAATGAAGTCTAATGGCCACAGAAAGTCTCAAGGTCAGCCCATTTTTAAGGCCTTGGAAAAAATCTCTGTAAAGAACTATGAAGTTACAAGACAAAATAGATGGATAGAAGGAGGGTTAAATTATTCCACTATCAATAAAATCTGCCACATGCAAATGTATCTGTCTCCTCTTCCCCAGAGTTCTTTAACTGTGCCTTATTCATCATTTTGTCTGCTGGTTTCTAGGACAGCAGTTGCATGTAGTCAGTGCTAAATAAGTAACCTTGTATTGGTTTGAGCACAGCTGTACTCAGAATAGGCTCTGATACTACAATGGTATTTTAAGCGTTTTCTTATAACAAACACATCAGTACTAGACATTCCTCATCATCCTCTAACCACACCTACTTCTGGTATTTTTCTCTAAATATTCCCTATGATGTTTCTAGGTCTGAATTCTTTTAATTTGTCTACTTGGTATCCAATAGGGCATTTTATATACTTCCTATTTTGAGAAAATATTTAACCATTTTTTCTCTTTGACCATTTCTTCCTGACCATTCTTTCTAATCTCTTCTTTAGGGATACTTATTAGTTATATGCCAGAGTTTTCTCATCAAACCCGTCATGTTCCTTAACTCCTATTGTGTCTTTATCACCTCATTATCTCTTTTATCTCTTCTGTCTCAGGCTATGTCTACTTTAATTATTACTATTATTATTATTTGTTATTTCTCTCTTCAGCTATGTCTAGTAATTTATTTAACAAAGTACTGCATAGTACTGGCTGCGATTTAGAATCACCTGGAAGATTAAAAAACATATTAGTGTCTGATCCTGCCCCAGAGATTCTGCTTTAACTGGTGTGAGTCAGGGAATGGACACCAGTATTTTTTAAAGCTTGAAGGTGATTATGATGTATAACCAGAGTTAAGAACCATAGATGAAAACATTTTTTGGAATGTTTTACCAGTGACTACATCATTCAGGTTCAGCACTTCTACTGTTTTTAATCCACTGGATCTTATTTCATAACCTCTATTCTATTTTTGTTTTACAAATACCATTTCTTCTTTAGAACATTTTAAACATTTATAGTTTGAAGGTTTTTTGTTTGTTTGTTTGTTTGGTTTTAAGTTGTTCCATAATTTGTAACTCCTAAAATGTAAATGCCCCTGTTGGTGGCATCTGGTGACTGTTGGTCATGGTAGTGAACTTCATCAGCTTTGTAGTTTTTTACTGTAAGTTCATCTTACATCCTGTGCCTTAGCATATGAAGACATCCTAATGGGCTGTTTTTACACTTGCCTATACCTGATCCTATGGATTTCACTGGCTTCAAGTCAATTTCTATGTAAGTATATCTTTTCAGGGTTTATACTGCACATACAGCTCAAATTCAGGGTCCATATCTAATCACACATAGTATTAGTATTCTAAACTCACACATATTTCATATTCATTACCTAAGGCAGGAGGCTAATTACTAGTCTGAAGGATACAGACATCTGGGTTTTTATTTGTGAACTTACAATATATTCCTGGATTCCAGTTCCCAAGGGGATCCAAGTTCTCTCTCCTTGGCTGGTATTCCTGATGGGCATCTATAGGCCCAATTCCTGGGCATAGATTTGGCCACATGTCTTCAGCTCCTGTGCATGACTATGGATTTTCTCTGCTTTCTCTCATGTGGGGATTTCCTTTTGTCACTCTTAAGCTAGTATGTGTATTTTCTTAATAAAGGTTTTATTTTATTAGAGTTTTCGATTTAGGGATGATTGCAAAGATAGTACATAGTTTCTATATAACCTAGTTCCATTCTCCCCATTGCTAACATTTTATATTAGTGTGGTACATTTGTTATAATTAACAAATTAATATTGATACATTGTTAAATAGCTACAATACATAGCTTATTCAGATTTCCTTAGTTTTTACCCATGTACTTTTTGTGTTCCAGAATCCCATCGACAATACCACATTACATTTACCCATCATGTCTCTTTAGGCTCTTCTTGGCTGTGACAGTTTCCCAGACATTTCTTGTTTGTGATGACCCTGACAGTTCTGAGGAGTACTGTCAGATATTTTTTATAGAATGTCCTTAATTGGTATTTTTCTCATAAATAGATGGGGTTATGGATGTTTGGAGAGAAGACCACAGAGATAGAGGTGGTGTTCTTATCACACCATATCAAGGGGGAACATTCTCTCAATATGATATATCAGTATTGATGTTAACCTTGATCTCCTGGTGGAGGTAGTATCTATTAGTTTTATTCACTGTAAAGTTACTCTTTTTCCCCATTTTGGGAAGGAAGTCACTATGCACAGTGGACACCTAGGGAGTGTGGAGTTATGCTTCATGTCTTTGAGGGAGGAATATCTGCATAAATTATTTGGAATTTTGCACAGAATCTTTGTCTATTCTTCCCCATTTATTTATTTAATCAATCAATCATTTATTTATGTCTTTATGGCCTCATGAATATTTTATACGTCGGGTTATAGTCCAAATACTACATCACCTATTTTGTTGTTCCAAATGCTATAGCTTTGACACTTGTAAGGTGGTTCAGATGACTCCTGTGTTTCCTTGACATATCCCCATCATTCATTTTTTTTCTTTTTCAAAAATTTACTCTCTGGCACCACAAGATGCACCATATTCATTTTATATATTTTCTAATTCCTAGAACCAGCCATTTCCCCAAAGATTCCTGGTTTCTTGTATTGAGAATGATTCAGAAAGCAAGATTAGGGATCCTTGGTGTGCTTGTTGTTATTGGGTTTGTTGTTTCTAGGCCCTCCCAGCTAAATGGAGCAAGGAAATGTATGTATATATACTAATCCATGTATATACACATGTCTAAAATTATTTCTATATGTATCCATATCTCTCTATATTAAGTTAAACATGAGTTCATACTGAATGGCTTCAACTCTCAGCCATTGCTACATGGATAATTTCTCCTCTACTCTTACATGTCTGTACCTCCTGCCTGACTCCTCCCATCCACCATTCCATTAACTTAATTTTATAATTTCAGTATACATGAATAGTCATTTTAGAATTATTAACCTGTAGCCATATGGGAAATAATTTTATCAACCCAAGTACAGTACATATATACAGTTCCTTTTGCCTTTAGTCTTGTAGTCTTCACTCATTTCCAGATTCACATAGGTCAGCACCTTTTTCCTCATCCCTTTCAATGAAGTTAATTCGTACTTTTATAGTAGAGTTCGATTCTTTTGTCACAATCTGCACTCTATTCTTTGGATCTCAGACCTCCTAAATGATTTTTTAAATTTGCATACATAAAGGTTTTTTCTGTCCTGTAAAGTTCTATAGGTTTTGACAAATTTATAGAATCAGGTATCCACTGCTCTGTCATACAGAATACTTTCCCATTATAAAATATTCCTTGTGCTTTACCTACTCAACCTTCTCTTCCACCTCAGCTTCCACTACTGATCTGCTTACTGTATGTCTATAGTTTTCCAGAAGTCATATCAATGGAGTCATATAGTATGTAGTCTTCTCAGAGTAGCTTTTTATCACTTAATAATATGCATTTAAGGTTCATTCATATTTTTGTGTAGCTTGATGCACAAATAAAAATATTTGTTATTTTTTTTTTAACTTATCTTTATTGTTGAATGTATTACAGATGTTCCTCATTTTTCCCCCATTGACCCCCTCCTCCCCATTCCTGCCCCCCTCCTGCTTTTCCCCACACTGTTGTCTGTGTCCATTAGTTATGCATATATACATATAAGTTCTTTGGTTTATTTCTTCCCACCCCCCAACCCCCCTTCCCTTTGAGGTTTGTCAGTCTAACAACCAGTTTGTACTTCTTAATCCCTTCACCTTTTTCACCCCTCCCCCCAGCCCCCACCCATCTGGTACCCAACAAAAGTTCTCTGTATCTATGAGAATGTTTCTGTTCTGCTTGTTCATTTTGTTTGTAGATTCAATTGTTGATAGATATGAATTTATTGCCATTTTGTTTGTTCATATTTTTTTATCTTTTTTTTCAAGAAGACCCTTCAGCATTTCATACAATAATGGTTTGGTGGTGATGAACTCCTTTAGCTTTTCCTTGTCTGGGAAACTCTTTGTATGGCCATCGATTCTAAATGACAGCTTTGCAGGATAGAGTAATCTTGGTTGTAGGTTCTTGCTTTTCATCACTCTGAATATTTCTTGCCACTCCCTTCTGGCCTGCAAAGTTTCTTTTGAGAAATCAGCTGACAGTCTTATGGGAACCCCCTTGTAGGTAACTAACTTCTTTTCTCTTGCTGCTTTTAAGATTCTCTCTTTGTCTTGAACCTTTTGCATTTTGATAATGATGTGTCTTGGTGTGGGCCTCTTGGGGTTCATTTTGTTTGGGACTCTCTGTGCTTCCTGGACTTGTATGTCTGTTTCCTTCACCAAGTTAGGGAAGTTTTCTGCCATTATTGTTTCAAAGAGGTTTTCGATTTCTTGTTCTCTCTCTTCTCCTTCTGGCACCCCCAAGATGCGAATGTTGGCATGCTTGAAGTTGTCCCAGAGGCTCCTTACACTATCCTCATTTCTTTGGATTCTTTTTTCTTTTTGCTGTTCTGATTGGGTGTTTTTTGCTTCCTTATATTCCAAATCGATGGTTTGCTTCTTGGATTTACCTACTCTACTATTGAATCTGTGTAAATTATTCTTTATTTCAGTTAGTGCCTCCTTCATTTCTGACTGGTCCTTTTTTATGCCCTTTATGCCCTCTCTAAGTTCACTGAGGTTCTCACTAAGTCCATTGAGCATCCTTATAAGCAGTGTTTTGAACTCAGCGTCTGTTAGGTTGCTTAACTCCATTTCACTTAGTTCTTTTCCTGGAGTTTTGTTCTGTTCTTTCATTTGGGACCTGTTTCTTTGTCTCCTCATTTTGGCTGCCTCCCTGTGTTTGTTTCTATGTATTACTTAGCGAGAGGTATAGGGCTAGCTGAGACCAGATGCTGCTTGTTTGAAAGAATTTAGGAAAAGCTGAAGCAGGATCCAAGACAGGCCAATCCTATGGTAAAGCAACTGGCAACAGCTTGGGTGGGCCTGAAAGCTGGGTGGGGCGGGGCCTCAGGGAATCACCAGGGCGGGGCCAACAGTGTGAGCCAGTTAGCTGGAGTCCCAGATATGGCGGCGTCTGCCGGCCCAGGGAAGGGCTCACCAAAGGAACAAAAGCCTCTGATAGCACATCTGTCCAGGAGAAAACTGACTCTCCAGCGCTTGCTCCAATGCCAAACAGCTCAGTTCTTCCCCATATGACTCTGGTGCCTTTCAGGCTCCTTCCCGCACGCTGGAGCCTGGAGGGTGCGAGTCCGAGTAAGTCCGTGCGCGGGCCCTTTAAGAGGAGCTGCCGAGGGCTCCAGCCGCCTCAGCCTCAGTTCCCGCTGATCTTTCCAGCCAGAAGTTATGGGGACTTCTCTTCCTGGCACTGGAACCCTGAGCTGGGCGCCTGGTGTGGGACGGGGACCCCTCAGTCCTCAGGGAGGACCTTCCCAGCCGAGGTGTCCTCTTAATTTTTATCTGCCACACGTGGGTGTGGGACCAGCCCTTCGCGCCTCCGCCCCTCCTACCAGTCTCGATCCTGCGGCTGCTGCTTTAATTTCGTAGTTGTAGGACTTCCATTCAGCTCTATGTCAGGCAGTTTTGAATGATGGTTATTCTGTAGTTTAGTTGTAACTTTGATGTGGTTGTGGGAGGACGCGATACTGCATTTACCTACACCGCCATCTTGACCGGAAGTCCCAAAATATTTGTTATTGATAAATAGTATTTCATTGTATAGATGCACCACAGTTTATTTTCCATTTACCTATTGAAGGACATTTTGTTTTCTTCCTGGTTTTGGCGGTTATAAATAAAATTGCTATAAACATTTGTGTGCAGATTGTCAGTGTGTATCAAATGTTTATCAGTATGTTTTGAAATATATATAGACATATATTTGCTTTAATAGCATTTATATGTGAGTTTGTGAAAATTTAACCTATGTTCAATCTAGCATCCTGATGCAGAAGCCCCTGAGAATTAGCCCAACATCCAGATATCGAAATCTTAAAAGAGTTCTATGGCTCTTAACTATAGTGACAGAGAATAAATAGTTTATATGGGGAGAGTCACACTCAGGGGTCAAAGTTGCTGTGTTCCCACCCATTTAAGCATGGTCATTTTGAGCAAACAGATCTGTATGCAGACAAGGCAGCACCGTAGTGAGAAAATCATAGACATACAAAGAGAAGCAAGGCAAAGAGACAAAGGAATAGAGAAAGCATCTCTGTCTCAGTTCTGCTTAGCTTTGCAATTTTCACTTTATTTCCTGCTATCCTTTCTTTTTGATTCTATGAGATTCCTTTTTATTTGTTCAATAACCTTCCTTTTTTACTTGAGCTAGCTTGTCTTCTTTGCAGCCAAATATAAAGCAAAACAAAACTGTGAGATGGAGAAAAAATGGTGATGGAGTGAATGGAGCTACACAGTCTATCTCCCAGGACCAAACTGGAATTACAACTAAAATAAAGACAAATCATTGGGAAAAGCCAACTGAAGAGCAGCTGGACAGAACCACTATAACCAGGGATGCCAAATCGAGCCTGGTAGGAATTGTGGAGGCACGCGGGTGCAGGCTGGGAGTGCGTGGAGCAGCAAAGAGCTATATTAGCAGTGTGCATTTCCCACTGAGAAAGTAGAACTTAAAAAAAAGCACCAGAACAGGTGCAGTTGCTCACCTTGAGCTTGGACAGAGGGAGGGCAGACTGGACTAGAACTGAATGAAAAGAGGGCTCCGGGCTCCAGAGGGGTGAACACAGGTAGTTCTGTGCTGAATCACTACCTTGCGGGACAGTACCCATCTTACTCAAAGAGCCCCTTCCCAGAGCCCTGGGGAGAAGCCACGGCCCCTCCCACAGGAATTCAATACCACCAGGCCCCAGAGAAACACAAATTAAGGCTCCTTAACATCTCAATTTAATGAGCTAGTAAGGACCTCACTGGCAAATCAGCTATAGACACTCACTTTGGGATCTGGTGGAAGGAGGGCAGACTGGATTGGAACTGAGTAGAGGAAGTCCAGAACTCCCAGCTCTGAAGGGGTGGACACTGGGAGTTTGGTGCTGGGTTGCTCCCTCACGAGACAGAGGCCATCTTACTCAAAGAGCCCCTTCCTAGAGCTCTGGGGAGAACAAAGGGACTCTCTCACAGAAATTCAACACCACCAGTTCAGGCTATAGGAATGCACATTGAGGTTCATTAACATCTCAATTGAATAAGCTAATAAGAGCCACCTGAGGCTCATCAAGCAACTGAGACTAATAGCCTCTAGGCAAATAGCTAGAGGATAACTGACCCTTTCCTTAGCTTGCAAATCTACCCAGGAAAGTAGGACTTGACAGTGGTGTTTAACATGGGTCCTCCCACACTCATCCAAGCCCAGCAGAGGGAGCCACAAACAACAGAACACCAACTAACACAGGGAAAATCTGGCAGGCTCCAAAACCCACTGAGACAGACAAAATGGAGAAACAAAGAGACAAAACCCAAATGAAAGAACAAGATAATTCTGCAGCAGAAGAAATAAATGACATAGAAATAGGCAAGCTATCAGAGGGAAAGTTCAGAGCAATAATCATGAAGAAACTCAACAGCATGAGTAAAGAGCTCAACAGCATGAGTAAAGATATATTAATAGAAACATTGAAAACCAACGAATTGGAAATGAAGAATGACATAACAGAAATAAAGAACACATTGAAAGGAATAACCAGCAGAGTACACGAAGCCAAGGACTGGATCAGTGAATCAGAAGACAGGGTAGAAAAAAATCACTAAATCAGAGAACCAAAAAGAAAAAAACAATTAAAAAACAGGAAGACAGCTTAAGAGAACTATGGAACAACGTGAAGTATAACAACATATGCATCATAGGTGTGCCAGAAGAAGAAGAGCCAGGGTTAGAGAATATATTTGAAGAAATAGTGACAGTAAACATCCCTAGCCTGGTGAAGGAAAAAGGCATAGAAATCCAAGAAGCACAGAGAGCCCCAAGTACGAAGAACTCAAAGAGGCCCACACCAAAACACATAATAATTCAAAAGCCAAAAATTAAAGACAAAGAGAGAATCCTAAAGGCAGCAAGAGATAAGCAACAGGTTACTTACAAAGGAACCTCCATAAGGCTAACAGCTGACATCTCCACAGAAACACTACATGCCAGAAGGGAATGGCATGAAGTAATCAAGGTAATGAAAAACAAAGATCTGAACCCAAGACTACTTTATCCGGCAAGGCTATCATTCAAAATAGAAGGTGAAATAAAGAGCTTCCCAGACAAAAAGAGGGCTAAGGGAATGTATTAGCACCAAACCAGCACTGCAAGAAATGTTAAAAGGACTGCTGTAATTAGTGGAGGAATTAGGAAGAAAAATATAAAAACAATAAACAAAAAAGGCAATAAATAAGTATATATCAATAATAACTTTAAATGTAAAAGGAGTAAATGCTCTGATCAAAAGACACAGATTAGCTTATTGGATAAGAAAGTATGACTCATATATATGTTGTTTACAAAAGACCCACTTCAAAACAAAAGACTGACATAGGTAGAAAGTGAAGGGATGGAAAAAAATCTTCCAGGCAAACAAAAAGAAAAATGAAAAGCTGGGGTAGCAATACTCATATCTGATAAATTAGACTTCAAAATGAAGGCCATAACTAGAGACAAAGAAGGCCACTACATAATAGTGAAAGGATCTATCCAACAGGAGTGTATAACCTCGGTAAATATATATACACTCAATATAAGAGCACAAAAATACATTAAAAATCTTCTGGAGGACTTCAAAAAGAAATTGACAGCAATACAATCATAGCAAGGGACTTCAACACCCCTCTGACATCACTGGATAGATCTATTAGACAAAAAATTAACAGGGAAACAGAGTCTCTAAATGATGCACTAGATCAAATGGATTTAATATATATCTACAGAGAATTACATCCCCAAACTGCAGAATTCACATTCTTCTTAAGTGCACATGGGACATTCTCAAAGATAGACCATATGTTAGGACACAAACTAAATTTGTACAATTTCAAGAAGATGGAAATCATATCAAGCATTTTCTCAGATCACAATGGCATGAAACTAGAAATCAATTACAACAAAAACATGCAAAAAATATTCCAACACATGGAGGCTAAATGACATGTTATTAAACAATGAATGGGTTACCAAGGAGATCAAGGAAGAAATTAAAAAATTCCTGGAAACCAATAAAAATGAACACACACAACACAAAATCTGTGGGACGCAGCAAAAGCAGTCCTGAGAGAGAAGGTCATATCACTACAGGCCTACCTCAAGAAACACCAAAAATTTCTAATTGATTATCTAACCACGCAAAGAACTAGAAAGTAAGCAAAAAGAAAAACCCAGAGCAAGTAGAAGGAAAGAAATAGTTCAGGTCAGAGCAGAAATAAACGACATAGAAACTAAAAAAACAATTCAAAAGATCAATGAAACAAAGAGCTGATTCTTTGAAAAGATAAACAAGATTGATGGACCCTTAGCCAGACTCACCAAGAAACAAAAAGAGAGGACCCAAGTAAACAAAATCAGAAACGAAAGAAGTGAAGTAACAACTGACATCACAGAAATACAGAGGATCATTGAAAAATATTATGAACAATTATATGCCAACAAATGGGACAATCTAGGCAAAATGGACAAATTTCTAGAAACACACTTTCTGCCAAAACTGAACCAGGAAGAGATAGAAAACTTGAGCAGACCAATAACAACTAAGGAAATTGAAGATGTAATCAAGAAACTCCCAGCAAACAAAAGCCCAGGCCCGGGCTGCTTCACGGGGAAGTTTTACCAAACATTCAAAGAAGAACTAACACCCATTCCTTTCAAACTATTCCAAAAAATCCAAGAATAAGGAAGAATTCCAAACTGGTTTTATGAGGCCAGCATAATTCTAATTCCAAAACCAGACAAAGAATGAAAACTACAGGCCAATATCCCTGATAAACATAGATGCCAAAATCCTTAACAAAATATTAACCAATAGGATCCAGCAATACACCAAAAAAATTATTCACCATGACCAAGTGGGATTCATCACAGGGGTGCAAGGATGGTACGATATCCACACATCAATAAATGTGGTATACTACACAAACAAAATGAAAGATAAATACCCTTGTGTCATATAAATAGATACCAAAAAAAAAGCATTTGACAAAATCCAGCACCCATTTCTGATAAAAACGCTCAGCAATGTGGGAATAGAGGGATCATATCTTGACACAATAAAGGCAATATATGAAAAATCTACAGCCAACATCATACTCAATGGGCAAAAAGTAAAAGCATTTCCTTTAAGATAGGAAAAAGACAGGCACGCCCACTTTTGCCACTCTTATTTAACATAGAACAGGAAGTCTTAGCCACAGCAATCAGACAAGAAGGAAAAATAAAGGGGTTCCAAATTGGAAAGGTGGAAGTGAAACTGTCATTAGTTGCAGATGACATTATATTGTACATAGAAAACCCTCAAGACTTCATCAAAAATCTACTATATTTAATAAATGAATTTGGCAAAGTAGTAGGATACAAAATTAACATCAATAAATTGTTGGCATTTTTAAACGTCAATAATGAACTCACTGAAAGAAAAACTGAAAACACAATCCTATTTACCATTGTGGCAAAAAAAATTAATATATCTAGGAATAAACTTAACCAAAGAAGTAAAGGTCTTGTTCTCAGAAAACTAGAGCACATTGATAAAAGAGATAGACGAAGATATAAAAAAGTGGAAGCATATACCTTGTTCATGGATTGGAAGAATCAACATCATTAAAATGGCCATTCTACCCAAAGTAATCTATAGATTCAATGCAATCTCCATTACAATACCAGCGTCATGTTTCATGGAACTAGATCAAATACTCCAAAAGTTTATATGGAACCAAAGAAGACTCTGAATAGCTACAGCAATCTTGAAAAAGAAGAACAAAGTAGGAGGGATCACAATATCGGATATCAGGTTATACTTCAAAGCTACTGTAATCAAAACAGCCTAGTACTGGCACAAGAACAGGCATATAGATCAGTGGAACAGAACAGAGAATCCAGAAATTGACCCAAGGCATTATGCTCAATTAATATTTGACAAAGGTGACAAGAGCTTACAGTGGAGTAAAGACAGCACCTTCAATAAATGGTGGTGGGAAAATTGCACAACTACATGCAAAAAAATGAAGTTAGACCACCAAGTTACACCATACACATGAATAAACTCAAAATGGATAAAAGACTTAAATGTAACTCCTAAATCCATAGAATTCCTAGAAGAAAATATAGGCAACAAAATGCCTAAGGCAAGAGAAACGAAGGAAAAAATAACACGTGGGACTACATCAAACTAAAAGCTTCTGTACAGCAAAAGAAACAAGCATCAGAATGGAAAGGGAACCCACTATATGGGAGAGCATAATTGCCAACAATACATCAGATAAGCGGTTAATCTCCAAAATATATAGAGTACATATACAACTCAACAAAAGGAAGACAAAGAATCCAATTAAAAAATGGGCAGGGGACCTAAACAGACACCACTCCAAACACGGTCAAGAGACATATGAAAAAATGCTCAAGGTCACTAATCATTAGAGAGATTAAAACGACTATGAGGTATCACTTCACACCTGCTAGAATGACTGCCATCAACAAATTATCCAACAACAAGTGCTGGCAAGGGTGTGGAGAAAAGGGGACTCTAGTACACTGCTGGTGGGAATGCAGACTGGTGCAGCCACTGTGGAAAACAATATGGTGTTTCCTCAAAAATTAAAAATTGAACTGCCATTTGATCTAGTGATCCCACTCCTAAGAATTTATCCTACAGAGCCTGAAACACCAATCAGAAAGAATATATGTACTCCTATGTCCATAGCAGCACTATTTACAATTGCTAAAATCTGGAAACAACCCAAGTATCCATCCATAGATGAGTGGATGAAAAAGCTGTAGTACATATACACAATGGAATATTATGCATCTGTAGGAAAGAAAGATCTCTTATCATTTGAGATGACATGGAGGGACCTGGAGAGTATTACACTAAGTGAAATAAGCCAATCAGAGAAAGAGAAATATCACATGATTTCACTTATTTGTTGAATATAATGAACAAAACAAACTGATGAACAGAATGGACCCAGAGACATGGATGTGGGGTAGAGACTGACAAACCTCAGAAGGGGGGATTACGGGGAGGGAAGAGTTACACCACAGAACTTATTTGCGTGTATGTGTAACCAATGGACATAGACAATAATGCTGGGGTGGGGGATGGAGGGATTGGGAGGCAGGTGTCAATGGGGGAAAAAGGAGAACCACCTGCAACAAAAATAAATTAATTAAAAAAAACAAACCTTGAGAAGAATAATTCTATTGGTTGTGTTTTTGGAGGAAAAAGACACAGAGAGAGATTTACTAGAATGCCACATCCCCAAATCTTTACCAGTTGCTGCTTGTGGTTATCACTACCTTCCAAGTCCCCATGACAAGCATAGGATATTTCTCCTGGGACTCCAGGAAGTCCGTAAAAAAGAGAGTATTGGCCTTGGATGCCTAGTGATATTTTTCTCATATTATCTAGATTAGGCTACTTTTTTACCCCAAGAAGCTGATTTCCATGTCTGCTTTGCTTTTCTTCCTCTGACCTCAAATTAGTTCTGTTAGAACTCCTAAGGACAGAGAGCCATTTTCCAAGAACCCTTAACACACAACTTTATAAAATCAACAGCAGTGAGCAGCAAAAGCCCACAAAAGGAACCAAGAGTAATAATTTTTTTGAGCCTCTTATAGTAATCTCCAACCAGTGAAAACATTCTACTCTTTTTATACTTTATGCTACTTTATGTCATTATTTTATTTTCTATTGAGGAATAACATAGAGTAAAGTGTGCTACTAAGGGTACAGCTTGGTGAATTTTTACATATGTATACACTAATGTTATCACCACCCAGATAAAGATTTACAAAATCATCGTCACCTCAGAAAGTTCCCTGAATTTTATGTAAATAGAATCCTGTAGTATGTAATAATTTGATATTTCATCTATATTTTTGTATATATCAGTAGCTCGTTTTAATTTTGTTGGCTGTGTAGTATTCCACTATATAAACTACCACAATGTATTTATGCATTCTTCTGTGATTATACATTTGACTATCATAAACAAAGTCTTTCTGTGTATTAATGTACAAGTCTTTTTGTAGGCATATGCAATACTTTCTTATATTATTGGTGGAATTGTTGGGACATAGTTTGAGGGTATGTTTAGTTTATTTCCAAAGTGGTTGTACCAGTTTATACTCTACAATCAATGAATGAGAGTTCCAATTGATCCACATCTTTGCCAATATTGGTACTGTAAGCCTCTTTAATTTTAAACATTCTAGTAATTGTGTAGTAGTATTCTTCTCTTTTGTCCTTGATTCACATCATGACTCTTCCTCCTCAGACTTAGTTGTTCATAAACTCAGCTAGTTTGGCAAATGGGATTATTCTTCTATGATAATTTTATTGGATTAATAATGGCTTCCTGGACTAAACATTGGAAAGAGAGACATGATTAATTAATGATTTACCAACTCAAAAGGAAAATCTTTGGAATACATGGAAAATATTTATTGTCCTGAGATTAAAGTATGCCACCACTAACATTGTGAGTAGCCATGCTGTGATCTGTTCTTTTCTCCTTTGATATGTTAAAGCACATAATGTGCTCTAAATCCGTGAGAACTTGTTGGATTAGTTAATAAACATCTCACAGATATATTCTATACTGTAGAAATTAAATCATTAATAAATGAGTAAATAATGACCCCTGCCATTTTCAGGACATTTATTGAAGCATATAATGTAATATAGTCACTCTTTATGTCTTGATGCTGCATATTAACTCTTCCTGTTGTTAGATCAGAGCTAATTTTCTCTATTGAACACAGTACTCCCAGATTGAAGCTAGATCATCATATTCAAAGGGAAGTGGAAAATAATAAAACTAATGAACTTAATGTGATTTTAATGATTAAATTAAAAAAATATATATATATATATTTAATTTTTTTTCTTTTGATTTTTAGAGAGGAAGGGAGAGGGAGAGAGAGATAGAAACATTGATGAGAGAGAACATCGACTGGCTGCCTCCTGCATACCCCCCACTGGAGATCTGGCCCATAACCTGGGCATGTGCCCTGACTGGGAATCGAAACTGCGACCTCTTGGTGCATGGGTCGATGCTCAACCACTGAGACACACTGGCCGGGCTAAAATATATATATTAAATAATCATGGCATTTTCTTCAAATTCTGGGTGATATTTCCAATATGTATTTATTATGTATGTCATGTTAGGTGTAAATGAGATAATATTCTACAGACCTTCAATATCCCGGATCAAACCCAAGACATTACACAGATATGGCAATCTGGGACTTGGAGATATGTAATTTGTAAATATTTCCAAATCACCCACTCATGAGGCTTTTTATTTATATTCTCACAATGTGAATAAGCCACATTTTAACTTTGGTGATGGAATTTGGGGGAGTTACATCATGGCACAAAATTAATATTATTCCACAAAATTCATAATTTAAGTAATAAAGAGTGGAGAAAGGCTGGGTTCAGATGGTTGGCTGCTGGATTCCTTCTGAAAGTAATGCTCCCTTATATGGCTACCAAAAATATTCAAATTCATGCTTCAGGAAAATTTAAATATTTACAGGTCCAGAAATATTTGTTAAATGAAGTAATGAAAGATATCTCAAGGGATATCTGTCAGGCTCAGACACAAAGACCCCGAGATATCCAAACAGGTAACTTTATCCTGATCTCTTCTTTCCCATGGCAGATTCACTATCTTGGCAATGATTCACACCTTCACAGACATAGCACAGTTCATCTTCTGACCACTGAACCACCTTCATTTGTAGAAGGTACTGCTATTTTAATCATATAATAAAATTTCTACTCCATGGGTTTTGATGCATTTTTCTGTATTGCTGTGATCTGAAATAATCCACTAGAAGACTGAGGTAGCCCTTACATCTTTTACATCTTTGTTATGAATATAGTATATTATAACCTCTCAACAGTTTTTCCTGGCAGAAATATCACCTAGGTAGCTTGATAAGACTCATTTCCCTCCATTGACCAACAAACTAAGCTCTCCTAAGAGGGAAACTGGGCATACATGGCTCTAACCAGCATTCTAGATAATGGTTACAATGTGCTAAGTTTTTGAAACACCTATACAGTGGGAGGACTGTGATTTTTCCACTGGTTTTATATACAGGACATTTGAATCATAGCTCATCCATGTTTGTTTTAAAAAAATATCTACTTATCATCTTTCTATTTGTTCTTTCATCTGTCAATGTATCCATCCATCCATTTCTTCACTTGTGCATTGTTTGCTTGTTTACTTAGTGTTTTAATCATTTAACCATAATTTTACTGAGCAGCTAAAAAAAACCTTGACAATGGATTTGTGTGACTTTGGGGAAATTACTCTTTTTGATCCTCAGCCTCCTTATTTATAAAATGGGAATATTTATCTTTCAGGTTTACTATAATGGTAAAGTAAGAAAGTATGGGTAAATGCAAGTAAGAACTCCACAAATACTAATTTCTTTCACTAAAAGACAACAAAGCTTTATGAAAGCACCTCAAATAGTCGTCCACATTTACTGTTTAGTGTTATATATTTTCCTGTAGGCATTAATTAACTGCATCCAACAAATTTTGATATACTGTATATAAATTTTTTCACTTCAAAATATTTTCAAAATTTTCTTCATCTTCTCTTTGATCCACAGACAATTTAGAAGGGTTGTTTTACTTTAATATATTTGAAGATTTATCTTTTATTTTTCAGTTATTAATTTCTAATTAAAATATTTTAATGTCAAGCCCTGGCTGGTTTTGCTCAGCGGTTAGAACGTTGGTCCATGGTCCAGAGAGACCCAGATTCAGTTCCCGCTAAGGGCACCTACCTCAGTTTCAGTTTGTCCCCGGCCCTGGTTGGGGTTGTGTGGGAGGCAGCCACTCGATGTGTCCCTTTCACATCAATGTTTCTCTCTCACTTCCTCTCCCTCCAACTCTATCTCAGCAAAAATGGAAAAGTGTCCTTGGGTGAGGATTAAAAAATATATACATATATTTTAAAGTCAGATAATATACTGACTTTTCATGATTTTACTTATTTTAAATTAAGGTTTGTTCTATGACCTACTATGTCATCTATCTGTTACATGTGCACTTAAAAAATATATATAGCCTAAAAAAGGAAATAAGGCTTTTTGAAAAATGGTTGCTGAGTGAATGGAAGTTACACAGACTGTCTCCCAAGACCAAACTGGAATTACAACCAAAATAAAGAAAAGTCATCTGAAATAACCAACTGAAGAGCTGCTGCAGAGAATCCTTATAACCAGGGACATAGATAAGAGCCCAAATTGAGACTGTTAGGAGGTGCAGGGTGCGAGAGGGCTGGCTGAGAACTATCTTCACTGTGAGAAGTTCTCTCTGAGAAGTTGGAGGTTTAAACCTCAAGCTGGCTCCCCAGCACAGAGTGGCAGAATAGGGAAAGGTACCCATATAACACCTGGTTGTGAAAAACACCAGAGCAGAGGTTCTGTCTGGCAGAGAGAGGTGCTGGGAACACTCACACTTACCTGAAGGGCCAGTGTACCAAATTACAGCTACAGGCACTCACCTTGTGCTCCCGCAGAGGGAGATCAGACTGGACTGGAGCTGCTTGAGGAAACTCAGGGGTTAGTGGCACTGGGGGGAGAGCTGGGAAGGAGGCAATCAGGAGCCCTATGTTGAGTCATTCCCCCACTCTGCAGTATCTGCTTTTTTTTTTTTTTTTCAGGCAGCCCCTTCCCATCAGAGTGGCTTTAGCCCAGCGCTGGGGGAAAGCAACTGCCCATTCCTTTGGAATTTAACCCATCCCAGCTGGGAGAAGTTCAACCTGAGGCTCATCAACTGCCAGAGACTATCAACTAGCCACTAGGTAGAGACAAGTCTCTGAAGGCTTTTAGCCTTGGGCCTGGCTCTCAGTTGTTGGATTTCATGGATCTGGGGAATGAGCTGTGAAGACTGAGGCCTGGGTCCCTATGCTGAGCCATTAAACCATGTTGCAGGAACCATTCTTCTCAAGGAGAGTTCTCCAATCAAAGCAGCTATAACCCAGGGGGATGTAATTAAATCACATATTGGAATTTAACCCCACAGCTGGGTGGAGTCAGAGCCTAGCACAGATCTGCAACTTGAGGCTCATTAAATGTTAGAGACTAGACTACCAGACAGCCTACAGGCTAAGATGAGTCTCTGGGCACTTTTGGCTTTGGGCACAGCTCATAATTGTTGGTCTTTGGGTTTCAAGGTTCTGGGTCAAGCTGTGAAGGCAGATGCCTGGGCCTCTGTACTGAGTCATTTAATCATGCTACAGAAACCATTTTCTTCAGGCCTAGTTTTCCTCTAAAAGCAACTTTAGCCCAGGAGGAAGCAATTGCCTCACCCACTGGAAATCCTCTTACCCTACCCCACTGGGGGATTTTTTACTCAGCTGAGGACTAAAACCTAAGGCACATTAAGTGACTGAGACTAACAGTCAGCCTACAGACAAAGACCCTGGGATACTTAAATCATTGCCTGGACTGCAACTGTACCCAGGAAAGTAAGGCCAGACATTGGTGTTCAGTTTGATCCCTTCCATATTTATCCAAACCCAGCAGAGAGAGCTACAATCCATGGAACATCCATACCCACAGGGAGATTATGATGGCTCCAAACCCTGCTGAGACAGTCAAAACAGTGAAACAAAGAAACAAATCCCAAATTAAAGAACAAGAGAATATTACAGAAGACGGGTTAAATGAAATGGAGATAAGCAAGTTATGAGATATAGAGTTCAGAGTAATGATTATAAGGATGCTCAATAGCATGAGAAAATACATAGAAACAATGAAAATCATCCAATTGGAAATGAAACACAACCTAGCAGAAATGAAGAATGGCATAGCAGAAATAAAGAACACATTGGAAGGAATAACCAGCAGTTTAGAGGAAGCTGAGGAACGACTCAGCAATTTAGAAAACAGGGTAGAAACAAACCACTCAATCAGAGAGTCAAAAAAAAAAATTAAAAAACAGGAGTACAGTTTAAGAAGGCTGAGGGATAATATGAAAAGTAAGAACATTGGCATCATAGAAGTACCAGAATAAAAAATGAAAAAAGTGAGGAAGTATTAGAGGATCTATTTGAAGAAATAATGGCAGAAACTTACCTAACTAGGTGAAGGAAAAAAAAGCATATGATTTCAGGAAGCACAGATAGCACTAAGCAAGAAGAACCCAAAGAGGCCCACACCAAGACACATCATAATTAAAATGGCAAAAATTAAAGACAAAGAGAGAATCTTAAAGACAGCAAGAGAAAAGCAATGGGATACCTACAAATGATCACCCAGAAGGCTGTCAGATGATTCCTCAAGAGAAACACTACAGGCCAGAAGGGAATGGCATGAAGTGTCCAAGGTAATAAAAAACAAGAATCTGAATCCAAGACTGCTCTATTGAGCAAGGCTATCATTCAAAAATAGAAGGTAGAGGATACCGGAAATGGAGGCAGTGTGAATGGAAGCTACACTGACGATCTCCCAGGACCAAACGGTAATGACAACTAAAATAAAGACAAATCGTCGGGAAAAAGCAACAGAAAAGCAGCGAGAGAGGATCACACAACCAGGGACACTGAATGAGCCTGGTAGGATCTGTGGAGGTGGGTGAGGGTGGCGGGCTGGGAGCCCACTGACAGCAGCGGACTGAGCTGTGAGCAGCAGCGGCGCCCGCCCTCAGGATTAAGAACCCCAGCTGCTCCAAAGCGCAGAGGGCCGGGACAGAGTGCTAAATAGCTACAGCCACTCACCTGGGGCTCTGGCAGAAGGAGGGTGGACTAGACTGGAACGCTGTGGGGATACCTGGGATTTGGAGGGCGCTCAGAGTTTGTGCTGAGCTGTAACCACGGGGGACGGTGGTGGCCAGCCACTCCTTCCCAGTTGCACAGAATGGCAGTCAAGTTTACTCCTTCCCAGAGCTGTGGCAGCCTCTCCCTCAGAGATTTCCAGGTGAGGAAAAGAGGTAAAGAAATGCAAGTTGAGGCTCATTAACAACCAGCATCAGCCCCACCCTCAGGAAATCCTCTCACACTATAAACACCTGAGGGAGTTTCTCATTCAACTGAGATCCTAAGGCTTTTCAAGTAACTGAGGCTAATAGCCTCCAGGCAAAAAGCTAGAGTATAACTGAACCTTTCCTGAGCTTGCAAATCTACCCAGGAAAGTGAGACTTGACAGTGGTGTTTAAGGAGGGCCCTCCACGCTCATCCAAAGCCAGTAGAGGGAGCCAGAACTAGCAGAACAACAACACCCACAGGGAAATTTGACAGGCTCCAAAACCCACTGAGATAGCAAAAATGGTGAAACAAAGAACCAGATCCCAAATGAAAGAACAAGAGAACTCTACCAAAGATGAGATAAATGAAATGAAGTTAAGCAAATTGTCAGAGGTACAGTTCAGAGCCATGATCTTGAGGAAACTAAACAGCATGAGTAAGGATATTGACACCATGAAAACCAACAAAGTGGAAATAACGAGTGACATAGAAGAAATAAAGAACACATTGGAGGGACTGATCAGCAGAGTAGAGGAAGCAGAGGACCAGATCAATGATTTAGAAGACAGAGTAGAAAAAAATCAATCAATCAGAAAACCAAAAGGAAAAAACAATGAAAAAACAGGAAGATAGCTTAAGAGAACTGTGGGACAACTCGAAACATAATAACATTTGCATCACTGGAGTCCCCGAAGAAGAAGAAAATGAGCAAGGGTTAGATAATATATTTGAAGAAATAGTGACAGAAAACTTTCCTAACCTGGTGAAGGAAGAAAGCATTCAAGTTCAAGAAGCACAGAGAGCCCCAAGTAAGAAGAACCCAAACAGGCCCATACCAAGACACATAATAATTAAAATGCCAAAAATTAAAGACAAAGAGAGAATCCTAAAGGCAGCAAGAGATAAACAACAGGTTACCTACAAAGGAACCCCCATAAGGCTATCATCTGACTTCTCAACAGAAACACTACAGGCCAGAAGGGAATGGCATGAAGTAATCACGGTCATGAAAAACAAGTATCTGAATCCAAGACTGCTCTATGGAGCAAGGCTATCATTCAAAATAGAAGGTCAAATAAAGAGCTTCCCAGACAAAAAAAAGGCTAAGGGAATATATTAGCACTAAACCAGTACTGCAAGACATGTTAAAAGGACTGCTGTAATTAGTAGAAGAAATCGGAAAAAAAATAGAACCACACTGAACAAAAGTAGCAATAAATAAGTACATATCAATAATCACCTTAAATGTAAATGGATTGAATGCTCCGATAAAAAGACACAGAGTAGCTGACTGGATAAGAAAGCATGATTCACATATATGTTGTTTACAAGAGACCAACCTCACAACAAAAGACTCACATAGGTTGAAAGTAAAGGGATGGAAAAAAATATTCCAAGCAAACAGAAAGGAAAAAAAAAAGCTGGGGTAGCAATACTCATATCTGATAAATTAGATTTCAAATTGAAGACCATAACTAGAGACAAAGAAGGTCACTACATAATATTGAAAGGGTCTATCCAACAGGAAGATATAACCTTGGTAAACATATATGCACCCAATATAGCAGCACCAAAATATATTAAAAATCTTCTGGAGGACTTCAAAGGAGAAATCAACCGCAATACAATCATAGCAGGAGACTTCAACACCCCACTGACATCACTGGATAGATCATCTAGACAAAAAATTAACAAGGAAAGAGAAATTCTAAATGAAGCACTAGATCAAATGTATTTAATAGATATATACAGAGAATTACACCCCAAAACTACAGAATTCACATTCTTCTCAAGTGCACATGGGACATTCTCAAAGATAGACCACATGATAGGATACAAACTAAGTCTCTACAAGTTCAAGAAGATTGAAATCATATCAAGCAACTTCTCAGATCACAACAGCATGAAACTAGAAATCAATTGCAACAAGAACATGCAAAGACATTTGAAGACATGGAGCCTAAATAGCATGTTATTGAACAATGAATGGGTTACCATGGGGATCAAGGAAGAAATTAAAAACTTTCTGGAAACTAATGAAAACGAACACAAAACAACACAAAATCTATGGGATACAGTGAAAGCAGTTCTGAGAGGGAAGTTCATAGCATTACAGGCCCACCTCAAGAAAGAAGAAAAATTTCTAATTGACTACCTAACCTCACAATTTAAAGAACTAAAGCAAACAAAAAGAAAACCCTAGAGAAAGTACAAGGAAGGAAATAGTAAAGATCAGAGCAGAAATAAGCAACATGGAGACCAAAAAAACAATTCAAAGGATCAATAAAACAAAGAGCTTGTTTTTGAAAAGCTAAACAAGATTGATGGACCCTTAGCTAGACTCACCAAGAAACAAAGAGAGAGAACCCAAATACACAAAATCAGAAATGAAAGAGGAGAAGTAACAACTGACACCACAGAAATACAAAGGATCATTAGCAAATAGTATGAACATTTATATGGCAACAAATTTGACAATCTAAGTGAAATGGAGAAATTTCTAGAAACACATAGTCTTCCAAAACTGGACCGGGAAGAGATAGAAAACTTGAACAGACCAATAACAGCTAAGGAAATTGAAGATGCAATCAAGACTCTCACATCAAACAAAAGCCCAAGCCTGGATGGCTTCATGGGGGAGTTTTACCGAACTTTCAAAGAAGAACTAACACCTATTCTCCTCAAACTATTTCAAAAAATTCAAGAAGAAGGAAGACTTCCAAACTCATTTCATGAGACCAGCATAATCCTAATCCCAAAACCAGAAAAAGACACTACAAAGAAAGAAAACTACAGGCCAATATCCCCGATGAACGTAGATGCCAAAATCCTGAACAAAATACTAGCAAATAGGATCCAGCAATACATCAAAAAAATTATTCACCATGACCAAGTGGGATTCATCCCAGGGATGCAAGGCTGGTTCAATATTTGCAAATCAATAAATGTGATACACCACATAAACAAAATGAAAGATAAAAACCACATGATCATATCAATAGACACTGAAAAAGCATTCGACAGAGACCAGCACCCATTTCTGATAAAAACGCTCAGAAATTTGGGGATAGAGGGATCATATCTCAACATTATGAAGGCCATATATGAAAGACCTACAGCCAACATCATACTCAATGAACAAAAACTAAAAGCATTTCCCTTAAGAACAGGAAAAAGACAAGGATGCCCACTCTCACCACTCTTATTTAATATAGTACTGGCAGTCTTAGCCACAGCAATCAGACATGAAGAAAAAATAAAAGGGATCCAAATTGGAAAGGAGGAAGTGAAACTGTCATTATTCCCAGATGACATGATGTTATACATAGAAAACCCTAAAGACTCCATCAAAAATCTACTAGACTTAATAAATGAATTTGGCAAAGTAGCAGGATACAAAATTAACATCAAGAAATCGACGGCATTCTTATACACCAATGATGAACTCATAGAAAAAGAAACTAAAAAAACAATCCCATTTACCATTGCAGAAAAAAAATTAAGATACCTAGGAATAAACTTAACCATAGAAGTAAAGAACCTATTTGCAGAAAACTACAGGACATTGAAAAAAGAAATAGAGGAAGATATAAAAAAGTGGAAGCACATACATTGTTCATGGATTGGAAGAATTAACATCATTAAAATGTCCATACTACTCAAAGCAATCTATAGATTTAATGCAATCCCCATTAAAATACCAACGACATATTTCATAGAACTAGAACAAATGCTTCAGAAGTTCATATGGAACCAAAAAGACCCTGAATAGCTACAGCAATCTTGAAAAAGAAGGACAAAGTAGGCGGGATCACAATACCAGACATCAGGTTATACAACTAAGCTACTGTAATCAAAACAGCCAGGTACTGGCACAAGAACAGGCACATAGATCAATGGTATAGAACAGAGAACTCAGAAATTGACCCAAAACATTATGCTCTATTAATATTCGACAAAGGTGGCAAGAGCATACAATGGAGTAAAGACAGCCTCTTTAATAAATGGTGTTGGGAAAATTGGACAGCTACATGCAAAAAAATAAAACTAGACCATCAGCTTACACCATACGCAACAATAAACTCAAAATGGATAAAAGACTTACATGTGACTCATGAATCTATAAAAATCCTAGAAGAAAATGTAGGCAACAAAATTTCGGACATCATACGCAGCAGAATCTTCTCGGATATATCACCTAAGGCAACAGAAACAAAAGAATAAATGAACCCATGGGACTACATCAAACTCAAAGCTTCTGCACAGCAAAAGAAATATCCATCATAGTGGAATGGCAACCCACTGTATTTGAGAGCGTAATTGCTAATGATATATCAGATAAGGGATTAATTTTCAAAATATATAGAGTGCTCATACATCTCAACAAAAGGAAGACAAACCCAATTAAAAAATGGGCAGAGGAACTAAATAGACACCTCTCCAAACAGGACATACAAATGGCCAAGAGACATATGAAGAAATGCTCAACATCCATCACTAATCATCAGAGAGATGCAAATTAAAGCAACTATGAGGTATCACCTCACACCTGTCAGAATAGTCGCCATCAACAAGTCATCAAACAACAAGTGTTGATGAGGGTGTGGAGAAAAGGGGACTCTAGTACACTGCTGGTGGGAATGCAGACTGGTGCAGCCACTATGGAAAACACTATGGTGTTACCTCAAAAAATTAAAAATTGAATTACCATTTGACCCAGTGATCCCACTCCTAGGAATATACCCTAAGAAGCCTGAAACACCAAACAGAAAGAATATATGTACCCCCATGTTCATAGCAGCGCTATTTACAATAGCTAAGATCTGGAAATAGCCCAAGTGTCCATCAGTAGATGAATGGATAAGAAAAGCTCTGGTACATATACACAAATGAGTACTATGCAGCTGTAAGAAAGATCTCTTATCCTTTGCGACGACATGGGAGGACCTGGAAACTATTATCCTAAGTGAAACCAGCCAAGCAGAGAAAGACAAATATCATATGATCTCACTTATTTGTGGAATATAATATACATAACAGTCTGAGGAACAGCGTAGTCCCAGAGATGTGGAAGTAGGGTATAGACTGACAATTGCCAGAAGAGGGGCTGTGGGAGGGGAGCGATCAACCACAGAACTTGTATGCATGTACTCATAACCAATGGACATGGACAACAAAACTAGGGATGGGGCAGGGAGGGAGGGGGAGGAGGGTGATAATGGGGGGAAAAGGAGAAACATCTGTAACAAAAATAAATTAATAAAAAAAAGAAACAAAAAAAAAAAAAACAAAAATAGAAGGTAAAATAATGACCTTCCCAGACAAAAAAAAAGACTAAAAGGAATATGATGGCCCCAAGCCAGCATTGCAAGAAATGTTTAAAGGACTGGTGTAATAAGCAGAAAAAATAGAGAGAGAAACATAAGCATAATATCTAAAAATGGAAATATATAAGTATATATGAATAATAACCTTAACAATAAATGAATTATATGCTCCAATCAAAAGACGCAGAATAGCTGAATGGATAAGAAAGCATGACCCATATATATGTTGTTTACAAGAAACACACCTCACGACAAAAGGCTCACAATGGTTGAAAATGAAGGGATGGAAAAATTTTTTTCCAAGTAAATGGAAATAAAAAAAAAAAAAGCTGTAGTAGCAATACTCATATCTGATGAAATAGACTTCAAATGGAAGGCCATAACAAGAGACAGAGAAGACAACTACAAAATATTACAATGATTGATCTAACAAGAGGGTATAACCTTGGTAAACATATATGCACCCAATATAAGAGCACCAAGATATGTTTAAAAACTTCTGGAGGATTTCAAGGGAGAAATCGACAGCAATACAATTATTGCAGGGGATTTCAACACCACATTGATATCCCATGACAGATCATCTAGACCAGTGGTTCTCAACCTATGGGTCACTATCCCTTTGGGGGTCAAACGATCCTTTACAGGGGTCACCTAAGACCATCAAAAACACATATTTGTGATGGCAATTCATAACAGTAGCAAAATTACAGTTATGAAGTAGCAACAAAAATAATTTTATGGTTGGGGGTCACCACAACATTAGCAAATCTATTAAAGGGTCATGGCATTAGAAAGGTTGAGAACCACTGCTCTAGACAAAAAATTAACAAGAAGAAAGAAACCCTAAATGATTCACTAGATCAGATGGATTTAATACATATTTACAGAGAATTACACACCAAAACTGCAGAATACACATTCTTCTTAAGTGCACATGGGACATTCTCAAAGATAGATGATATATTTGGACACAAACTAAGTCTCTACAAGTTCAAGAAGATTAAAATCATATCAAGCATCTTCTCAGATCACAATGGCCTGAAACTAGAAATGAATTACAATAAAACACTCAAAAACTTTCAAACACATGGAGGCTAATTTGTATGTGATTAGACAATGAATGGGTTACCAAGGAGATCCTGGAAGAAATAAAAAACTTCCTGGAAATCAGTGAACTTTCAACAACACAAAATCTATGGGACGAAGTGAAAGCAGTCCTGAAAGGGAAGACTGCAGCATTACAGAACTACCTCAAGAAACAACAACAGAAATTCTGGTAGACTATCTAACTCTGCACCAGAGCAAGTAGAAGGAAAGAAATAATAGGTTCATAGTGGAAATGAATGACATAGAGACTAAAAAAAAACCTCAAAAGATCAATGAAACAAAGAGCTGGTTCTTTGAAAAGATAAGATTGATGAGCTTTTAGCAAGACTCACCAAGAAACAAAGAGACAGGATCCAAATAAACAAAATCAGAAATGAAAAAGGAGAAGTTTCAACTGACACCAGAGAAATACTAAGGATTGTTAGAATATACTATGAACAATTATACGTCAATGAATTGGACAACCTGGGCATAAAGAACAAATTCCTAGAATCACATAGTCTCCCAAAACTGAACCAAGAAGAGACAGAAATTTGAACAGACCAATATCAACTAAGGAAATTGAAGAAGTGATCAATAACTCCCAGCAAACAAAAGCCCATGTCCAAACAGCATCACAAGGGAGTTTAACCATACATTCAAAAAGAACTAACACCCATTTTCCTCAAAGTTTTCCAAAAAATTCAAGAGGAAGGAAGACTTCTAAACTCATTTTATGAGGCCAGCATAATCCTAATCCCAAAACCAGATAAAGACAATACAAAGAAAGAAAACTATAGGCTCATATTGCTGATGAACACAGATGCCAAAATCCTTAACGAAATATTAGCAAATCGAATTCAGAAATACATTAAAAATATTATTCATCATGACCAAGTGAGATTCATCCCAGGGATGCAAGGATGGTACAATATTTGCATATCAATAAATGTGATACACCACATAAACAAAATTAGAGATAAAAACCATGTGATATCGATTGACAGACAAAAAAAGCACTTAACAAAATCCAACACACATTGCTGATAAAAACTCTCAGCAGGGACTTCCGGTCAAGATGGTGGCGTAGGTAGACGCAGTATTGCATCCTCCCACAACCACATCAAAGTTACAACTAAACTACAGAACAACCATCATTCAAAACCACCTGAAATCAAGCTGAATGGAAGTCTGACAACTACGAAATTAAAGAAGAAGCCGCATCGAGACTGGTAGGAGGGCGGAGGCATGACGGGCTGGTCCCACACCCACGTGTGGCGGATAAAAATTAGGAGGACACCTCAGCTGGGAAGGTCCTCCTTGAGGACTGAGGGGTCCCCGTCCCACACCAGGCGCCCAGCTGAGGGTTCCAGAGCCAGGAAGAGAAGTCCCCATAACTTCTGGCTGGAGAAACCAGCGGGAACTGAGGCTGAGGCGGCTGGAGCCCCCAGCAGCTCCTCTTAAAGGGCCCGCACACAGACTTACTCGGACTCGCTCCCTCCAGCCTCCAGCATGGGGGAGGCAGCCTGAAAGGCACCAGAGTCATATGGGGAAGAACTGAGCTGTTTGGCATTGGAGTGAGGGCTGGACAGGCAGCTTTCTCCTGGACAGACGTGCTATCAAAGGCTTTTGTTCCTTTGGTGAGGCCTTCCCTGGTACGGTAGATGCCGCCATTTCTGGGACTCCAGCAACCTGGCTCACACAGTTGGCCCCGCCCTGGTGATTCCCTGAGGCCCCGCCCCACCCAGCTTTCAGGCCCACCCAAGCTGTTGCCAGTTGCTTTACCACAGGATTGGCCATCTTGGATCCTGCTTCAGCTTTTCCTAAATTATTTCAAACAAGCAGCATCTGGTCTCAGCTAGCCCCACATCTCTCGCTAAGTAATACATACAAACAAACTCAGGGAGGCAGCCAAAATGAAGAGAGAAAGAAACAGGTCCCAAATGAAAAAACAGAACAAAACTCCAGGAAAAGAACTAAGTGAAATGGAGTTAAGCAACCTAACAGATGCAGAGTTCAAAATACTGCTTATAAGGATGCTCAATGGACTTAGTGAGAACCACGGTGAACTTAGTGAGGGCCTCAAGAGCATAAAAAGGGACCAGTCAAAAATGATGGATACACAGTTAGAAATGAAGGAGGCACTAACTGAAACAAAGAATAGTTTAGGACTTCCGGTCAAGATGGCGGCCTAGGTGGACGCGGAATCGCGTCCTCCCACAACCACATCAAAGTTACAACTAAATCACAGAATAACTATCACTTAAAGACTGCATGAAATCAAGCTGAATGGAAGCCCTGCAACTACGAAATTAAAGAAGCAGCAGAATGGAGACGGCATACTGCCCTCCAGGACCCTCCTTGTAGCCTGAAAGGAAATGAGATCCTGCAGCCAGGGGCGCCTGCAGAAGCTGAGCAACCCCCCCACCACTGAGGAACCCAGGAACGAAGGAGCCGAGCGACCCCCCCACCACGGAGGAACCCAGGCGGAGCAGGGGTGCCGGGCGACCCCCCCACCACAGGGGAACCCAGGCGGAGTGGGGGAGCCGGGTGACTCCCCCACCATGGGGGAACCCAGGCGGGGCGGGGAAGCCGGGCGACCCCCACACCAACGGGGGAGCCCAGGCGGGGCGGGGGAGCCGAGCGACCCCCACACCAATGGAGGAAGCCAGCAACACACAAGAGAACTGAGTAAACTGAACAACGAAATTGACCCAGAGACATGGAGGTGGAGTGTGGGATGATGGGCCTCAGAGGAGGGGGGGAGGTGCGGGAAAGAGATAAATCACAGAGCCTATGTGAATGGGTGCATAACCAATGGACATGGACAACAGGGATGGGGAGGAGGAGAAGGGGAGGGGGAGGAGGGTGTCAATGGGGGAAAAAAAGGAAAAACATCTGTAACAAAAACAAATTAATAATAAAATAAATTATTAAAAAAAAAATCTCAGCAAAGTGGGAATTGAGGGATCATATCTCAACATAATAAAGGCCATATATGAAAAACCTACAGCCCATATCATATTCAATGGGGAAACACTAAAAGCATTTCCCTTAAGAATAAGAAAAAGACAGTTATGCCCACTATTGCACTCTTATTCAACATAGTGCTAGAAGTTTTAGACACAGCAATTAGACAAGAAAAAATAAAAAGAACCTGAATTGGAAAGGAGAAAGTGAAACTGTCATCATTTGCATACGACATGATATTGTACATAGAAAACCCTAAAGACACTAAAAAAATGTACTAGATTTAATAAATGAATTTGACAAAGTAGCAGATAAAAAATTGACATCCAGAAATGATGGCATTCTTATACACCTAAAAAGAATGCCCAGAAAGGGAAACTAAAAAAAAAAAAAAAATCCCATTGACCATTGCAACAACAACAACAAAGATAACTACGAATAACATTAACCAAAGAGATAACAGACCTGTTCTCAGAAAACTACAGGACATTGAAAAAAAGAAACACAGGAAAGATATAAAAAAGTGGAAACATATACCATTTAATAATCAACCTTATTAAAATGTTCATTCTATCAAAAGCAATCTACAGATTAAATGCAATCCCTATTAAAGTACCAATGGCATATTACACAGATCTAGAACGAATACTCCAAAAGTTTATATGGAACCAAAAACGACCCTAAATAGCCCCAGCAGTCTTAAAAAAGGACTAAGTGGGAGGGATCACCATACCAGATATCAACATATACTACAAAGCCATCATAATCAAAGAAGCCTGTTACTGGCACAAGAACAGGTATATAGATCAATGGAACCAGAACTGAGAACCCAGAAATTGGTCCAAGAGATTATGCACAATTAATATTCAACAAAGGAGGCAAAAGCATACAATGGAGAAAAGACAATCTCTTCAATAAATGGTGTTGGAGAAATGGATAGGTACATGCAAAAAAAAAAAAAAAAAAGAAAGAAAGTAGACCACCAACTGACACCACACACAAGAATAAACTCAAAATGGATAAAGGACTTAATTGTAAAATGTGAAAACATAAAATACTAGATGAAAATGTAGGCAGCAAAATCTCAGACATCACACATAGTAGAATTTTCATTGATATATCGCCTAGGGCAAGAGAAACAAAGGAAAAAACAAAATAAATGGGACTATGTCAAAAAAAGCGCTACTGCATGACAAAGGAAACCAGCATCAGAATGAAAAGGGAACCCATCTTCTGAGAGAATATATTTTCCAATAATATATCAAATAATGGGTTAATATCCAAAATATATAAAGTTCTCATACAGCTCAACAAAAGTAAGACAAACAATCCAATTGAAAAATGGGCAGAGCACCTGAATAGACACTTCACCAAACAGGACATACAAATGGCCAGAAGACATATGAAAAAATTCTCAATGTCACTAATCATCAGAGAGATGAAAATTAAAATGACTATGAGATATCACTCACATCTGCCAAAATGGTTGCTATCAACAAATCATCAAACAAGGACTGATGAGTATGTGGAGAAAAGGGTACTCTAGTACATTGCTGGTGGGAATGCAGACTGGTGCAGGCACTATTGAAAACAATATGGTGTTTTCTCTAAAAACTAAAAATGGAATTGCCATTTGACTCAGTGGTTCCACTTTTAGGATTATATCCTAAGAAGCCTGAAACACTCATCATAAAGAATATACCTACTCCTATGTTGATAGCAGTGCTATTTACAATATCTAAGATCTGGAAACAACCCGTGTTCATCAGTAGATGAGTGGATAAAAAAGCCATGGTTCTTTTGAACAATGGAATACTATGCAGCTGTAAGAAAGAGAGGTCTCTTACCTTTTGAGACTGCACGGAGGAACCTGGAGGGTATTATGTTGAGCAAAATTATCCAGTCAGAGAAAAAGAAGTACCACATATTCTCACTTAGTTATCGAATATCATGAACAAAATAATCTGTTGATTAAAATAGATCCAGAGACGTGGAAGTAGGGAACAGACTTACAAACCTCAGAGGGAAGAGGGTTAGGGGGGTTGGGAAGAGATAAACCAAAGAACTTATATACATATTTGCACAACCAGTGGACACAGACAATAATTTGGGGAAAGCAGGAGGGGCCTGAAGTAGGGAGGAGGGAATCAATGGGGGAGAAAGCGAGGGCGGGGGGATAATAAAAATTATGCATATATAAATAAAAATAATAAAAAAGAATATGTATCCCGCTATTATTGTTTTATATCTCAAATAGATTCATTTGTTGAGGGGAGTTTTATTATTTCTATATCCTTGTTGATTTTCTACCTACTAGTATTATCACTTACCAGAAAGGAGTTTAGAAGTCTTCAATAAAAAAGTGGGTTTTTCAATTTTATTTTTTAAACTTTTTTGTTAGTTACATACATGTATAAAAATGTGAAGTTTTATTGGAAAATTGTCCCTATATCAGTATAAAGGTCTTTTTTTTTATTTTATTTTTTATTAATTTGTTTTTGTTACAGATGTTTCTCCTTTTTGCTCCATTGACACCCTCCTCCCCATTCCTCCCGCCCCATCCTCAGCATTGTTGTCTATGTCCATCAGTTATGCAAACATGCATATAAGTTCTGTGGTTTATCTCTTCCCTCCCCCCCCAACACATCTTTTGAAGGTTGTCAGTCTGTACCCTACTTCCATGTCTCTGGGTCTACCTTGTACCTCAGACTGTTATGTTCATTATTTTCCACAAATAAGTGAGATCATGTGATATTTGTCTTTCTCTGCTTGGCTTGTTTCGCTTAGGATAATACTCTCCAGGTCCTTCCATGTTGTCTCAAAGGATAAGAGATCTTTCTTACAGCTGCATAGTACTCCATTGTGTATATGTACCACAGCTTTTTTATTCATTCATCTATTGATGGACATTTGGGCTGTTTCCAGATCTTAGCTATTGTAAATAGTGCTGCTATGAACATAGGGGTACATATATTCTTTCTGGTTGGTGTTTCAGGTTTCTTAGGGTATATTCCTAGAAGTGGGATCACTGGGTCAAATGGCAGTTCAATTTTTAACTTTTTGAGGTAACACCACAGTGTTTTCCACAGTGGCTGCACCAGCCTGCATTCCTACCAGCAGTGTACGCTCAGCAATGTGGGAATAGAGGGACCATATCTCAACATAATAAAGGCCATATATGAAAAACCTACAGCCAACATCATTCTCAATGGGCAAAAACTAAAAGCATTCCCCTTAAGAACGGGAAAAGACAGGGATGTCCACTTTCACCACTCTTATTTAATATAGTACTGGAAGTCTTAGCCACAGCAATAAAACATGAAGAAAAAATACAGGGGATCCAAATTGGAAAGGAGGGAGTGAAACTGTCATTAGTTTCAGATGACATGATATTGTACACAGAAAACCCTAAAGACTCCATCAAAAATCTACTAGACTTAAATGAATTTGGCAAAGTAGTAGGATACAAAATTAACGTCAAGAAATCGACAGTATTCTTATACACTAATGATGAAATCACAGAAAAAGAAACTAAAAAAACAATCCCATTTACCATCGCAGCAAAAAAATTAAGATACATAGGGATAAAGTTAACCACAAAAGTAAAAGACCTCTTCACAGAAAACTACAGGTCATTGAAAAAAGAAATAGAAGAAGATATAAAAAAGTGGAAATATATACCTTGTTCATGGATTGGAAGAATTAACATAATTAAAATGTCCTTACTACCCAAAACAATCTATAGATTCAATGCAATCCCCATCAAAATACCAACGACATATTTCACAGAACTAGAACAAACACTCCAAAAATTTATATGGAATCAAAAAAGATGCCAAATAGCTACAGCAATCTTGAAAAAGAAGAACAAAGTAAGAGGGATCACATTACCAGATTTCAGGTTATACTACAAAGCCACTGTAATCAAAACAGCCTGGTACTGGCACAAGAACAGGCACATAGATCAATGGAACAGAATAGAGACCCAGAAATTGACCCAAGACAATATGCTCAATTAATATTTGACAAAGGTGGCAAGAGCATACAGTGGAGTCAAGACAGTCTCTTCAATAAATGCTGTTGGGAAAATTGGACAGCTACTTGCAAAAAAATGAAGCTAGACCACCAACTTACACCAAACACGAGAATAAACTCAAAATGGATAAAAAACTTAAATATGACTCATGAATCCATAAACATTCTAGAAGAAAATGCAGGCAACAAAATTTGGATATCATATGCAGCAGAATTTCGCTGATACAACACCTAAGGCAAGAGAAACAAAGGAAAAATGAACACATGGGACTACATCAAACTAAAAAGCTTCTGCACAGCAAAAGTAACAACCATCAAAATGGAAAGAAAACCCACTATGTGGGAGAGCACAATTGTCAATGATGTATCAGATAAGGAGTTAATTTCCAACATATATATAAGGCTCATACAACTCAAGAAAAGGAAGACAAAGAACCCAATAAAAAATGTGCAGAGGACCTAAACAGACACCTCTCCAAACAGGACATACAAATGGCCAAGAGACATATGACAAAATGCTCAATGTCACTAATCATCAGAGAGATGCAAATTAAAACAACTATGAGGTATCACCTCACACCTGTCAGAATGGCCGCCATCAGCAAATCATCAAACAACAAGTGCTAGTGAAGGTGTGGAGAAAAGGGGACACTAGTACACTGCTGGTGGGAATAAAGGTCTTTGTTTATTCCTGGTAAGTTTATTTGCTCTCAAGCCTAATTTGTTTGATATTAATATCGCTACTCTTGTTTTCTTTTGCTTAGTTTTTTTATAGTATACCTTTATTCATTCTTTAAATTTTAAGCTCTCTATATTATTTTATGTAAAATGAGTTTTTTTTTAAAGAACATATAGGCATTCTGACAAACTCTGTCTTTTCAGTGGTGTGTTTTGACCATTTATATATAATGTTTTCATCTTTTTTATTTTTCTTTATTGTTGAGACTATTATAGAAGTATCCCTTTATTTTCCGCATTGTCTCCCTCCTTCTGGATCCTACCCAGCCCCAGGTCTTCACCGCCCTATTGTCTGTGTCCACGGGCAACACATATATGCCTATAAGTTCTTTGGTTAATCTCTTCCTTCCCCATACACCTTCCCTCTGAGATTTCTCAGTCTGTTCCATGTTTGCATGCCTCTGGTTCCATTTTATTTTGTTCATTAGATTCCACATATAAGTGAGATCATGTGATACTTGTCTTTCTCTGACTGCAAGATTTCTCTTAGCATAATACATGCCAGGTCCTTCCATGCTGTCTCAAAGGGTAAGAGATCTTACTTTTTTAGAGCTGCATAGTATTACATTGTGTAAATGTATCACAGCTTTTCTTATCCACTTATCTACTGATGGGACCTTGAGTTGTTTCCAGATCTAAGCTATTGTAAATAGTGCTGATATGAATATAGGGATGTATTATACATATTCTTTCTAATTGGTGTTTCAGGCTTCTTAGGATAGAAAAAATGGAATCGCTGAGTCAAAGGGCAGTTCCTTTTTTAATTTTTTTGAGGAAACACCATATTGTTTTCCATAGTGACTGTACCAGTCTGCATTCCCACTGGCAGGTGTGAGGTGATACCTCACAGTCATTTTAATTTACATCTCTTTGATGATTAGTGGCATTGAGCATTTTTTCATATGTCTCTTGGCCATTTGTATGTCCTGTTTATAGAAGTGTCTATTCAAGTCCTCTGCTGACTTTATAAATTGTATTGTTTGTCTTCTTTTTGTTTATTTTTATGAGAACTTTATATATTTTGGATATTAACACTTATCCGATGTATTATTAGCAAATATATTCTCCCATACAGTGGTTTCCCTTTTTTAATTTTATTTTATTTTATTTATTTATTTATTTATTTATTTTTAGTTAATTTGTTTTTGTTACAGATGTTTCTCCTTTTTCTCCCATTGACATCCTCCTCCCCATCCTCCCGCCCCATCCCCAGCTCTGTTGTCCATGTCCATTGGTCATGAATACATGCATATAAGTTCTGTGGTTTATCTCTTCCTGCCCCAACCCCTCCTCTAAGGCTTGTCAGTCTGTACCATACCTCTATGTCTCTGGGTTAATTCTGTTCATCAGTTTGTTTAGTTCATGATATTCCACAAATAAGTGAGATCATGTGATATTTGTCTTTCTCTGCTTGGCTTGCTTCACTTAGCATAATACTCTCCAGGTCCTTCCTGCCATCTCAAAGAATAAGAGATCTTTCTTTCTTACAGCTGCATAGTATTCCATTGTGTACATGTACCACTGCTTTTTTATCCACTCATCTATTGATGGACATTTGGGTTGTTTCCAGATCTTAGCAATTGTAAATAGTGCTGCTATGAACATAGGGGTACACATATTCTTTCTGATTGGTGTTTCAGGTTTCTTAGGGTATATTCCTAGAAGTGGGAATACTGGGTCAAATGGCAGTTCAATTTTTAACTTTTTGAGGTAACACCATAGTGTTTTCTACAGTGGCTGCACCAGTCTGCATTCCCACCAGCAGTGTACTAGAGTCCCCTTTTCTGCACACTCTCACCAACACTTGTTATTTGATGACTTGTTGTTGATGGTGGCCATTCTGACAGGTGTGAAGTGATACCTCATTGTTGTTTTAATTTGCATCTCTCTAATGATTAGTGACTTTGAGCATTTTTTCATATGTCTCTTGGCCATTTATATGTCCTGTTTGGAGAGGTATCTATTTAGGTCCTCTGCCCATCTTTAATTGGATTATTTGTCTTCCTTTTCTTGAGCTGTATGAATACTCTATATATTTTGGAAATTAACCCCTTACCTGATGTATCATTGGAGATCATGGTCTCCCATATAGTGGGATTCCTTTCAGTTTTGATGGTTTTTTCTTTTGCTGTGCAGAAGCTTTTTAGTTTGATGTAGTTCCATGTGTTCATTTTTTTCTTTGTTTCTCTTGCCTTAGGTGTTGTATCAATGAAAATTCTGCTGTGATGATGTCTGAAATTTTGTTGCTTGCATTTTCTTCTAGAATTTTTATAGATTTATGAGTCACATTTAAGTCTTTTATCCATTTTGAGTTTATTCTCATGTTTGGTCTAAGTTGGTGGTCTAGCTTCATTTTGTTTTGATATTGGTTTTGTTTGTTGTGCGGAAGCTTTTCAGTTTGATGTGGTCCCATCTGTTTATTTTTTTCCTTTGTTTCTCTTGTCCTAGGCAATGTATCAGTGAAAATTCTGCTACCTGTGATATTTGAAAATGTCCTGCCTTAGTTTTCTTCTAGAAGTTTTATAGTTTCATTACTTACATTTAAGTCTTGTAGCCATTTTAAGCCTATTCTTATATATGGTGGTGTTTTTCCAACACTATTTATTGAAGACTGTCTTCACTCCATTGTATGCTCGTGCCTATTTGTCAAATATTAATTGAACATAATGACTTAGGTTGATTTCTGGGTTCTGTTTTCTGTTCCATTGTTCTATATGCCTGTTTTTGTGCCAGTACCAGGATCTTTTGATTACAATGTCTTTGTAGTGTAACTTGATATTTGGTATTGTGCTCCCACACACTTTGTTCTTCTTTCCTAAGATTGCTGCAGCTACTGGGGTCTTCTTGGTTCCATGTAAATTTTTAGTGTATTTCTTCTAGATCTGTAACATAAGCCATATTTTAATTGGGATTGAATTGAATCTACAAATTCCTTGGCGGTAGTATGGACGTTTTAATGATGTTTATTCTTTGCATCCATGAACACTGTATAATCCTCCACTTGTTTATATCTTCCTCTACCTCTTTTTTCAGTATCCTGTAGTTTTTGGGATATAGGTATTTCACCTCCTTGTTTAAGTTTATTCCTAAGTATCTTAATTTTTTTTTAATTGTAAATAAAATTGTTTGTTTAGTTTCTCTTTCTGAGAGTTCATTATTGGTGCATAAAAATGCCATTTATTTCTGGGTGTTAATTCCATATTCTACATTGCCAAATTAATGCACTAAATTTAGTAATTTTTTGGTGGAACATTTAGGATTTTCTATATACAATATTACGTCATTTGTAAATAATGACAATTCTGCTTCCTCCTTTCCAATCAGGATACCTTTTATTTTTTCTTGTTGGATCACTGTGGCTGGAACTTCCAGTACTCTATTGAATAAGAATGGTGAAAGTGGGAATCCCCATCTTGTTCCTGTTTTTAGGGAAATGCTTTTAGTTTTTCCCCATTTTGTTGCCTGTATATTTGTCATATATGGCTTTTATTATGTTGAGAAATGATCCTTCTAATCTCACATTGTTGAGAGTTTTTATCAAAAATGGGGGTTGGATTTTGTCATTTGCTTTTTGTGCATCTATTGATATGATCATGTGGTTTTTATCTTTCATTTTGTTTATGTGATGTATCACATTTATTGATTTGTGAATATTGTACCAGCCTTGCATCCCTGGAATAAATCCCACTTGGTCATGGTGCATAAACTTTGTAATGTATTGCTGAATCTGATTTGCTAATATTTTGTTGAGGATTTTAGAATCTATGTTCATCAGGCGTATTGGTCTATATGTCTCTTTCTTTGTACTGTCTTTTTCTGATTTTTGAATTAGGATAATGCTGGTCTCATAAAAAGAGACTGGAAGTCTTTTTTCCTCTTGAATTGTTTGGAATAGTTTGAGAATGATAGGTATTAGTTCTTCTTTGAATGATTGGTGAAACTCCCTTGTGACAGTGTCCAAACAGTGCTGTTGTTTGCTGAAGTTTATTCATTACAGCTTCAATTTCATTAGTTGTCATTGATCTGTTTAGGTTTTCTTAATCTTTCTGGTTGAGTTTTGGAAGACTGTATGATTCTAGAAATTTGTCTATTTTGCCTAGATTGTCCAATTTGTTAGCATATAATTGTTCATAGATATTCTTACAATCTTTTGTATTTCTGTGGTGTTAGTTGTTACTTCACTTCTTTCATTTTTCTATTTTATTTATTTGGGTCCTCTCACTTTGTGTCTTGATGAGTCTGGCTAAAGGTTCATCAATCTTGTTTATCTTTTCAAATAACCAGCTTTTGGTATCATTGATCTATTGTTTTTATTTTTATTTTTATTTTTTAGTATCCATATATTTATTTCCACTCTGATCTTTATTATTTGTTTCCTTCTACTTACTCTGGGCTTTTCTTTTTGTTCTCTTTCTCATTTTTTAAGTTTGAGGACTAGATAGTTTTTTATTTTATTTTATTTTTATCCTCACCTGAGGACATTTTTCCATTTTTTGTTCAGATAGAATGGGAGGGAGAGAGAGGAAAAGAGAGAGAGAGAAACATTGACGTGAAAGGGACACATCGAGTGGCTGCCTCCCGCATGAACAACCCGGGTCTCTCTGGACCGCAGGCCGACACTCCAACTGCTGAGCCAAACCGGCCAGGGCCTAGATAGTTTTTTTAGAATAGTTTCTTGTTTCTTGAGGTAGACATGCAGTACTATAAATTTCCCTCCCAGGACTACTTTCACTGTACCCATACATTTTATGTTGTTTTGTGTTCATTTTCATTAATTTCCAGGAAGTGTTTTATTTCTTCCTTGATCTCACTGGTAACCCAATCATTGTTTAACAAAATTCTATTTAGCCTCCATGTGTTGGAATGTTTTTGAGTGTTTTAATTGCAGTTGATTTCTAGTTTTATGCCATTGTGATCATAGAAGATGCTTGATATGATTTAAATCATTTTGAATTTGTAGAGACTAAATTTGTGTCCTAACTTGTGGTCTGTCTTTGAGAATGTCCCATGCACATTTGGGAAGAATGTATATTCTGCAAATTTGGGCTGAAATGTTCTGTAAATATCAATTAAATCCATCGTATCTAGTGTGTTATTTAGGTTTTGTTTTCTTGTTGATTTTTTGTCTAGAAGATATATCCATTGATATCAGTGGGTGTTAAAGTCCCCTACTATGACTGTATTTGTGTCAATCTCTCCCTTAATGTCTTCCAGAAGTATTTATATATATATATATTTGGGTGCTTCTATATTATGTGCATATATATTGACCAAGGTTATATTTTCTTTTTGAATTAATTCCTTTAGTATTAAGAAGTGGCCTTCATTGACTCTTGTTGTGGCCTGCATTTTGAAGTCTCTTTTGTCAGATATGAGTATCGGTACTCCAGCTTTTTTGTTTTCCATCTCTTCACTTTCATCTTGTGTCAGTCTTTTGTTCTGAGGTGGGTTTCTGTAGACAGCATATACATAGATCATCTTTTCCTATCCATTCATCTACCCTATGTCTTTTGATTGGAGCTTTTAAACCATTCACATTTATGATTATTATTGATATGTACTTATTTGCTGCCATTTTTATTATTTATGCCTTTTTTCCTCCCCCCCCACTCTCTATTTCTTCTTCTTTTTCCAACAGTCTGCTCTGCATTTATTTATTTATTTATTTATTATTTATTTATTATTTATTTATTTATTTATTTATTTATTTATTATTTATTTATCATTTATTTATTTATCATTTCTTTTTCGGTAGTAATAACCTCCTTTAGCTTTTTTCTTTGGGGGGGGGTTCTGTGAAGCTCTTTATTTCATCATCAATTTTGAATGATAGCCTTTCTAGATAGAATAGTCTTGGATTCAGCCACTTGGTTTCATTACTTTGTATACTTCATGCCACTCCCTTCTGGTTTGATGTGTTTCTATTGAGAAATAAGCTGACAGACTAATTGAAGCTCTCTTGTCAGTAACTTTCTCTCTCTCTCTCTTGCTGCTTTTTCAGATTATTTCTTTGTCTTTAATGTTTGTCATTTTAATTATCATGTGTCTAATGTGGTTCTTTTGGGTTCAGGTTGGTTGGGACTCTCTGTTTTTCCTGGCTTGTGTGACTTTTTCCTTCACTAGGTTAGGGTAATTTTCTGTTATTATTTCTTCAAACAAGTTCCCTATTCCTGTCTCAGATTCTTCTTCTTGTACCTCTATGAAGCAGATATTGCTACATTTCATATTTTGCCATGGCTCCCTTAAACTATTCTTTGCTTTCTATTTTTTTCACTAATTGCTGTTTATATTGGGGGTTTTTCACTACCTTGTTTTCTAATTCACTGATTTGATCCTCAGCTTCTAATGTACTATTTATTCCTTTCAGGCTATCCTTTTAAGTTGTGTCAAATCTTCATTTTTGATTTATTCTTATTCATGGATTCTACATATTTTTTATGCTGATGTAGTTTCCACTAAGTTTCTTATAGTTCTCATTAATTTGCTTGCATTCCTTACTAAGTTCTTTGAGCACCCTTATAAGAATTATTTTGAATTCTTTGTCTGACAAGTTTCTTGCCTCCATTTTATTTTGTTCCTTTACTGGAAATTTCTCCTTTTGTTTCATTTGGAGGTTGTTATTTTGTCTCCCAATTTTAGCAGTCCAGTAGTCCCAGGTACAGGGGAGTTGGGTCAGGTCACAGGGACAGGTCCATGAGTACAGCAGTGTCAGGTTTCACTGGGTCACAGTGGTAGGTTCAGTCTTTTAGTAGTGCCTTGTTAGGCACACTGGGTTGTGGAAGTAAGTTCATGTATTGGGCTGAAACAATGGCTGCAGTGGGGCCAGTGGCTCATGGTGGCCATGGAAGCTGTAATCCACCATAGTTTCACATGGAGTTTGTTTGAGAGAGCTACAAGGAGAATGGTGTAGCAGGTCCCTGGCCACATGGTAGAGGTGTGGCTGTCCCTGGCTTGCAGTCTTGACCATTTATATTTAATGTAATTATTATGTTTAAATGTATGTGTTCTGTTTTAATTTTATTTTCTTTTGTAGATGATTGTTCTGATCTTTAAATACTTAAAGGTGCTACTTCAAATCCCTCTAGATTCAATGGCTTCTTATAATAAATAATCTTTCCAATGTTGTTCTGTAAGTAATACATATTTTTTTTTTTTTTTGGCTGTTTTCAAGATATTTTCTTTGTCTTTAAATTTCACTGATTTGGGTATAATATGTCTGGACATAATATTTTTGTAAGTGTATGGTTTATACTGTGTTGGGTTTACTCAGTTTCTTGAATCTTTATGTCTATATCAATCAACAAATTTGAGAAGTTTTAAGTCATTATTTATTTATATATATTTCTGCGCTGTACTCTTTCTCCTTTACTTCTGGAATTCCAGTGCCACAAGTGTTACCTTTTTGGTATTTTTCCACATCTCCCTGGGGCTCTGTTTATTGCTCTTTTCCCTCTCTCTCTCTCTCTCTCTCTCTCTCTCTCTCTCTCTATTTATTTATTTAGTGTGTGTGTGTGTGTGTGTTTGTGTGTGTGCTATTCAGATTGGATTGTTTCTATTGGTCTATCTTCAAATTCAGTATTTTTTTTCTTCAGTCATCTTTATTCCATCCAGTCAGGTTATTTTGATTATTGTATTTTTCAGTTAATATTTGTTTTGGTTCTTCTTTATATATTCTATTTCTCTGCTGAGACTTTTTATTTTTTAATCCTCACCTGAGGATACTTTTCCATTGATTTTCAAATAGAGTGGGAGGGAGGGAGAGAATGAGAGAGAGAGAGAGAGATACATTGATGTGAGAGAGACATATCAATTGTTTGCCTCCTGCACAACCCCAACCAGGGCCAGGGATCGAATCACAACTGAGGTACATGACCTTGACAAGAATCAAACTTGCAACTCTTTGGTCTGCAGGCCAATGCTCTAACTGTTGAGCCAAACTGGTCAGGGTTTGCTGAGACATTTTATCTCTATTAATTTGATTACTTCTTTGAGCATTTTTATAATAACTCATATTAGGTTTTTGCCATATAATATAAACATCTGTGTCTTCTCCATGTTAGTGTCTGTTGAGTGTTTATTACCATGAGGTGAGATTTTTCTTTATTGTTTTTGTGATGAGTAATTTTGGATTGTATCCTGTACATTTTGGATATTAAGAGACTCAGGGCTTTATTTAGTCTTATGGAGAATGAAATATTTCTTGTTTGTTTGTTTTTCCAGGAAATCAACTTTCTTTTATTTGGGCTGAGAGATGTGACCAGCCCTCCATAGACTGTGGTTTTAATGTCAGTTTTGTCCCAAATGTGTGCCACTCATTCACTACTCTGGGGTCTGTGTGATGGCTATCCCTTAATGCAGTAGCACTATGCATAGTTATCTCAATATTATAGACCATATTCCCTATGCTTTACTTGCATCTTTATGAGTAGCTTGTAACTACCAATTTGTATTTCTCAAACTCTTCACCTTTTCATCCAGTCCCCCAACATCTCTCCCCTCTAGAAACCACCTGTTCATTCTCTGTGTCTATGAGTGTTTCCATTTTCTTTGTCTGTTTATTTTGTTCTTTAGATTTTACATATAAGTGTAATCATATGGTGATTGTTTGTCTCTGACTGTCTCATTTCACTGAGCATAATAACCCACTATATCCATCCAAGTTGTCACAAGTGGTAAAATTTCTTTCCTTTTATGGCCAAGTAATATTGCACTGTATATGAGTACCACAACTTTTTATTCGCTTGTCTATTGATGGTACTTGTGTTGCTTCCATATCTTGGTTATTTGAAATAATGGTACAGTGAACATAGGAGTGCATATATATTTTTAAATTAGTGTTTTAGATTTCTGTGGATATATATTTAGAAGTGGAATTGCTGGGTCATAAGACAGTACCATTTTAATTTTTTTGAGGAAAATTTACACTCTTCTATAGCGGTTGTACCAATATGCATTCCCACCAACAGTGTTAAGAGGTTCCCTTTTCTCCACATTTTCACCAACACTTGTCATTTGTGAATTTACTGATGATAACCATTCTGACAGGTGTAAGATGATATCTTTGTGGTTTTAATTTGCATATTTATGACAATCAGTGAGGTTGAGCATCTTTCATATGTCAATTGGCCAATTTTATGGCTTCTTTGGAGAAGTGATTGTTCAGGTCCTCTGACCATTTTGTAATTGAGTTGTTTGTTTTTTGTTGTAGAGTTATATGAGTTATTTTTATTTTATCTTTAAAATATTTTTATTGATTTTTAGAGAGAGAATGGAAGAGAGAGGGAGAGAGAGAGAAACATTGATGCAAGAGAGTAACATTGATCAGCTGCCCCCTGCACAGCCTCCTACCAGGGATTGAGCCCATGACCTGGACATGTGTCCTGAGTGAATTGAACTGACAACCTTTAGGTGCATGGGATGATGCCCAACCAACTGAGCCACTCCCGCGTGGGCTATATGAGTTCTTTTTAAATTTTGGATATTAACCCTTTATCTGATATATCATTGGCAACTATGTTCTCCCATTCACTGAGGTGTCTTTACAATTTGTTGATGGTCTCCTTTGCTGTGCAACATTTTAATTTTATGTAGTCCCTTTTGTTTGTTTGTGTGTGCATTTAAATATTTCTATTTATTTTTAGAGAGAAAGAAAAGGAGAGGGAAAGAGAAAGATAAACATCAATGTGATAGTGGATTGGTTGCCTCCTGAAGGCCCCCCTACCAGGGATCCAGCCTGAAATCCAGGCATATGCCCTGACCAGGAATCAAAATGACAACTTACTTCTTGGCACATGGGACAATGCTCAACCAAGTGAGCCACACTGGCCAGCTATTTATAAATTTTTAAAATTTTCCTTGCCTGAAGAGCTATATCAGAACAAATAATACCAAAGAAAATGTAGGATAATTTACTGTTTTTGTACAGAAGGTTTATGGTTTTGATTCTTACATTTAAGTCTTTAATTCATTTTGAGTTTATTCTTTTATATCATGTAAGGAGGTGGTCTAGTGTAATTCTTTTGTAAGAATCTGTCCAATTTTTCCAGCATCATTTATTGAATAGATCATTTTTAACCTAATCTATGCACAAGCCTCCTTTGTCAAAAATTGACCATACAGACTTGTTTCTCCTCACCCCAGGCTCTTTATTCTGTTCCATTGATCTATGTGTCTGTTTTTATGGCATTATCATGTTGTTTTGATAACCATGGCCTAGTATAGTTGCATAATACTTCCAGCTTGGTTTAGTTTCTCAATATTGCAGAGGCTTTTTTTTTTTTTTTTTTTTGTGGTTCCATATAAATTTTGGATTATTTGTTCTACTTCTGTGAAGTATGTCATTGGCATTTTGTTAGCAATTGCATTGAATCTATAGATTGCTTTGAGTAGTATGGGCATTTTAATGATGTTAATTTAATTCTTCCTATTCATGAACATGGTATATACTTCTATTTACTTTGTATCTTTTTTCATTTGATTCTTCAGTGCTTTATAATTTTCTGAGTATATGTTTTATACCTTCATTTAATTTTGGGGGGTGGGGATATCTCCTATTCTTTTATTTGGGACATTTTTTTTTGTCTCCCTATTTTGGCTGCCTCTCTGTATTTATTTCTATATCTTAGGTAGATCTGTTATGTTTCCCAGTCTTGGTATAGTAACCTTATGTTTTATGTGTCCTGTGGTTCTCTGTATTGCTGTCTTCCTGATCGCTCTTGTTAGGTGTCACAGGAATATCCCTCGTGTGGGTTATGTGAAGCCTCCTATTGTGGTTAAGTCTTGATTTTTATTTGCTCATTCATGGGTTTGTGATCAAGTCCTAGGCTAGCTAAATATGAGGATTGATCCCACCCACAGTGTACAAGCTGCTGTGTGTGGGATTATCCCAGGAAGCAGAATTTGCTTCAACAGGGTTTGGTGCCTGCCAAGATTTCCCTTTGAGTTTTCTACTTGTGGAGTGTAATTTGATGTGTTCTGAAGCCTACCCCAGGTGTGTTTGTTTGGGGATCTCTTAAGAGGCACTCTAGTTCAGGTCAATTTCAGAGACTACCAGTGGCTGGCCCTTGGCTACTTTTTAAGAGCTCCAAAGAAATTCATGATTTGTGGTTCTCCCTGGTTGGCCTGGGTGTGCATGGGAGTGGCCAAGCTGCATATTTAAAGTCAGCTTTCACCAGTATTGAGTTTAGAGCTGGTGAGCAAAGTGCCCCAAGCACCCCAATATCTGCCTCTGCCTGCTGAATTTCTGTTAGGGTCAGTCACTGAAAGAGCCTCTGGTGGTATGTGAGTTGCATGAGGTAGGTTCTCAGTGATTTATCATGTAGCAGCATGTATTGTTCACCCGGTTGATAGAGATTCAGATGCAGTGCTAGTATTAGGTCTGTAGTTACTGAGTAAAAGTCTCAGGATAGGTCAATGCCAGCTCCACCCACCTGGGCTTGTAGATCTTTGTGGTGGGGTGGTATCTCAGGGAGTTGTCAGAGTGAGGTCAGTAGAGTTCACCAGGCTAAAACAGATTAAAATTTGGCCATGTGGAGAGTGGACTCTATACAGGAATAGTAGTGCTGGTTGTGTGAAGTGGGGAAAAACTATTCCTTGCTGCAGAGCCACACAACTCAGTCTCTCTGTGCATCTCTGATTTTCCCCGAGTCTTCCAAGACCTCTTTGTGAACCTTTCAAGAAAGGGTGCAGTGGGACTGGGTCACCCTCAGCTAACTAATTTCTCACAGTGTGTGAGGTTGGAAGAGAGAAGCCACAGGGTGTGATTAGTGAATATTCCCAGGCTAATTTTGTGGAGCACAGGCAGCACTTGTTGGCATGCAAAGAAAATTGGCTCCAGTCCGAGAGCCACACAATTCTGCATTTCCTTATTCATTTATGACCTTCCCTGAGTCTTCTCTGACATCCTCATGAGCCTTCCAAGGAAGGCTGCAGGGGACCCAATCTGCCACAGCTTCTTTGACAGGGAGCAAGTTTGGCAAGGGAGGGTCACAATGAGTTAGAAGGGTCAGGCTAGTGGATATCTTCAGTCTGACTTTGTATGGAGGGGAGTGTTCACCTCAGGAAAGATGCTGGTGTAGGAGAAGGACTCAGCACAAGGACTATGACCACTGACCATCTAGCTCTCTCTCTGAAGCCACAGAACACAATCTCTTCCTGTATAATTCCAGTTCACTCTGAGCTGCCATTCCTCCATCAAAACCCAAAGAGAATACTCCTAATATGAGTTTGTGTACTGGCCCTTTAAGATGGTACATGCATTTCTAGTTGACTGTCTCTCTCTGGTGGATGGAATACCCTCTGATTTTCTCAGCCTTATGTTATGTGAACTCTATGTCCAAGTTCTGGTGCTCTGGGCTTGGGAGTACAGCCTGGGTTTTTCTTCCTCTTCTAATGTGTTTGACCTCACACCTCCTAGTATTCATTTTGTGGGTGTGAATGTGTTTTTTGTTTGTTTGTGTGAATTTGAATCTTTTTGTTGAGGTGGTTGTTTTATTGTTGATGCTGATTGGGGGGGTGTCTTTTTGTTTTATCTGGTTTTGCTTCGTTTTGTCTTGCCAACACCCATATAACAGTTAGCATGACAGGGTTGACAAGATAGGGGTTGAGACTCACAGTTAACAACCCTGAGGGCTGGCCCCACCCACAAATGGACAGCAGCAATCAAAACACAAATTCAACAGGAAGGCCCACATAATCTACACAAGAGTCATTCTTAGAGGACCCAGCTCAGAAGAGCAAGAAGATTACTCTAATAGGTCCCATGAGAAGGCACCACACCAAGAGTAGGAGGCATAGCAGTCCTATCTGATATACACTGACCTGCCTACACATCTCAATAAGCCTCACCTGGCCCCCAACTACAAGATTGCTAAAATGGTGAGACAAAGAAACAACCCTCAAATTAAAGAAAAGGAGGAATCTCCATAAAAGGAACTACATTAAATGGAGGCAAGCAGTTTGTCAGATAAATGATTCAAAGCAATGGTGTTAAGGGAGTTCAAACAACTTAGTGAGAATTATAAGCAACTTAATGAGAACTATATCAGCATAAAAAAAGAGGTAGAAGGTATAAATAAAAGTCAAGTGGAAATTGAAAATGACATAGCTGATATAAAACATACCCTGAAAGGATTTAATAGTAGATTAGAAGAAGCTGAAGAATGACTCAGCGAGTCAGAAGATAAAGTAGGAAAAAACACCCAATTTGAACAACAAATGGAAAAAAAATTTAGAAAGCAAGATGAGAGTTTAAGGATGTTTTGGGACAATACAAAACACACCAACATTTGCATCATAGGGGTACCAGAAGTAAAAGATATCTGAGAAGTGAAAGATGTGAAATAACAACTGGCAGAACAGAAATACAAAGGATTATAAAAGAATATTATGAACAATTATATTCCAATAAACTGGACAACTTAGGCATAATGGACAAATTCCTAGAATCATATTGTTTTTCAAAATTCAACTAATAAGAGTCAGAAAACATGAACAGATCAATAACAACTGAGGGAATAGAAATACTAATCAATAACTTCCCAGCAAACAAAAGTCTTGGTCCAGATGGCTTCACGGGGAAATTTTACCAAACATTCAAAGAAGTACTAACACCTATTCTCCTCAAACTACTCCAAAATATTTAAGAGGAATGAAGGCTTCCAAGCTATTTTTATGAGGTTAGCATAATACTAATCCCAAAACCAGTTAAAGACACTACAAAGAAAGAAAATTACCGACCAATATACATGATGAACATAGGTGAGAAAATCCTCAACAAAATATTAGCAAATCAGATCCAGCAATATCTTAAAAAAATTATACAACAAGACCAAATGGAATTTATACTAAGGTTGCAAAGCTGGTAAAATATATTCACAAGTCAATAAAATGATATACCACATAACCAAAATGAAAGATAAAAATGATATGGTTGTAACAACAAACTCTGAAAAAACATTTGACAAAATCCAGCACCTATTATTGATATATATATAAATATATATATAATCTATTTATATATATTTATATATATAATCCCAGAAAATAATATATATAATACATATAATATATTATATATATTATATATTATATATTATATTATATATAATATATTATATATATAATATATATATAATCCCAGAAAAGTGGGAATAGAGGGATCATATCTCAACATCATAAAGGCCATATATGACAAACCTACAGCCAACATCATACTCAATGGACAAAAACTAAAAGCATTTCCCTTAAGAACAGAAACAAGACAGGGATGTCCACTTTCACCATTCTTATTCAACATAGTACTGGATGTCTTAGCCACAGCAATCAGACAAAAAGGAAAAATAAAAGGTATCCAAATGGGAATAGAGGTAGTGAAACAGTCATTATTCTCAGATGACATGATATTGCATATAGAAAACCCTAAAGATTCCACCAGAAAGGTACTAGATTTAATAAATGAATTTGGTAAAGTAGCAGGATACAAAATCAACATCCAGAAATTCTTGGCATTTTTATACACCAATAATGAACACACAGAAAGAGAAACTAAAATAAATAAATAAAATCTCATTTACCATTGCAACAAAAAAATTGAGATACTTATAAATAAACTTAACTGTCTGGCTGGTGTGGCTCAGCAGTTGAGCATCGACCCATGCACCAAGAGGTTGCCAGTTCGATTCCTGGTCAGGACATATGCCCAGGTTGTGGGCCCGATCCCCAGTGAGGGGCATGCGGGAGGCTGCCAGTCAATGTTCTCTCTCATCGATATTTCTATCTCTCTCTCCCTCTCCCTTCCTCTCTCTCTAAAATCAATAAAAGAAAAAAAATTTAAAAATAAAATAAATAAATAAACTTAACCAATGTGTTAAAAGACCTGTTCTCGGAAATCTACAAGACATTGAAAAAAGAAAGAGAAGCAGATATAAAAATGTAGAAGCATATACCTGTTCATGGATTGGAAGAATCAACATCATTAAAATGTCCATGCTATCCAAAGCAATATATATTTTCTAAACAATTCCTATTAAAATACCAATGGCATATCTCAAAGATCTAGAACAAAAACTCTAAACGTTTATATAGAACCATAAAAGATCCTGAATAGCCACAGCAATCTTGAAAAATAAGAACAAAGTTGGAGGAATCACAATTCTGGATATCAGGTTATAATATAAAGCCATTGTAAACAAAACTGTGTGGTACTGGCAAAAGAACTGGCATATAGATCAATGGAACAGAAGAGAGAACCCAGAAATCAACCTAAGCCATTATGCATAATTAATATTTGACAAAGGAGACAATAACATCCAGTGTATTAAAGACATTCTCTCCAATAAATGGTATTGATACAATTGGACAGCTACATGCAAAGAAATGAAACTAGTCCACCAACTTACACCATACACAATAATGTGCTCAAAATGAATAAAACACTTAAATGTAACTCATAAAATCATAAAAACCCTAGAAGAAATGTAGGCAGAAAAATCTCAGACATCACAGGTAGCAGAATTTTCACTGATACATTGCCTGGGGCAAGAGAAATAAAGGGAAAATTAATAAATAGGACTCTATCAAACTAAAAAGCTTCCACACAGCAAAAGAAATCAGCATTAAAATGAAAAGGGAACCTACTCTTTGGGAGAATGTATTTGCCACTGATACATTGAATAATGGGTTAATATCCAAAATATATAGAGTACTAATACAACTCAACAAAAGGAAGGCAAACAATCCAAGTAAAAACTCAGCCGAGGACCTGAGTAGACACTTCTCTGAACAGGACATACAAAAGGCCAAGAGACATATGAAAAAATGCTCAGCTTTACTAATCATTAGAGAGATGCAAATTATAATGACTATGAGGTATCACCTCACACCGGCCAGAATGACTGCCATCAACAAATCATCAAACAATAAGTGCTGGCGAGGATGTGGAGGAAAGGGTACTCTAGTCCACTGCTGATGGTACTGTGGAGTGGTGCAGCCACTATGGAAAAAAATATGATGTCTCAAAAAATTAAAAAAGGAACTGCCATTTGACCAAGTGATTCCACTTCTTGGAATATACCCTAAGAAGCCTGAAATAACAATCAGAAAGAATATATGCACCCCTATGTTCATAGAAGGACTATTTACAATAGCTAAGATCTGGAAACAGCCCAAGTACTCATCTCTAGATGAGTGAATAAAAAAGCTGTGGTACATATACACAATGGAATACTATGCAGCTGTAAGAAAGAAAGATCTCTTACCCTTTGAGAAGACATGAAGGGACCTGGAGAGTATTATGCTAAGTAAAATAAGCCAATCATAGAAAGACAAATATCACATAATCTCACTTATTTGTAAAGTATAATTAACAAAATAAGTTGATGAACAAAATAGATCTAGAGACACGCAAGTAGGAAACAGGCTGACAAACTTCAGAGGGAAGAGATAAACCAAATAATTTATATGCATATTTGAATAATCAGTGGACACAGACAACAGTACGGTGACAGCAGGTAGGGGCTGGTGGGAGCAAGGAGAAGGGTGCCAGTGTGGGAAAAAGGAGGGACATCTGTATTTAAATAATAATAATAATAATAATAATAATAATAATAATAATAAAGGAAGGGATGTCTAACAGAGCCATTTTCTAGATGATGCTAGAGAAGGTGGGCTGAACTCTTTGTGAAGTCAGTATTTTAAAAAAATTAAAGGTGAAAATTTCATTATATTGGAAAGATATTTAGGGGAAATGAACAACATTGGGTAGAGAAAAGCTCCTGAATATAGGTGGACTTACTTGGTAAAGAAAGATACTTGAAGGATAAAAAAAAGGAAGGAAGAAAGAAAGAAAGAAAAAATGAAGAAGAATCATAAATCTATTTGTAAAAGCTAAATTTATAAAACTTCTGAAAAAACATGAGAAAAACTCAATGACCAATAACCTTGGGAAAAGAAAAGATATTAATAGGACACAAAATGCAGTAAATTTTTAATAATTTAATAAACTTGACTTTATGGAAATTAACAATTTCTGCTCAACAAAATACAAAATTAAGAAGAAGAAACAAGTCACAGAATGAGAGAAAATGCTCATAATACAGTCATCTTACGTTATCCATATATATTTTAAAACAATAATCAAATATAGAATATATCAATAACTTAAAATTAATGACAAAAAAACCTCACTTAAAAATGGGCAATTTACAAAAAAGATATAAATAGCTAATGAGCCCATGAAAATTGTGCTTAATATTATAAGTCATCAACAATAGAAGTTAAAATCATAATGAGACACTACATCCTCTACAATGGATAAAATTAAAGATTGGCAACACCTGTTTGGAGTGTACACTGACTCTGGAAAATTCTTTGTCTGATTTTATTTGGTTAAACATACAACTACATTAAAAAATAGTATTTACCCAAGATAAATGAAAACATATGTCCACAGTAGAAATTTATGTAAGCTTTAATCATAAAAACTCCAAACTGGAAATAATCTAAATGTGACTCAAAAGAAAAAAATAGGTACACAATTTGTTGTAGATTCATATGGAATACTAGTAAGCAATAAAGGGGAATGAACAATTGTTACTTGCCGCACTGATAAATCTCACACACCATTGACTGAAAGAAGCCAGGCACACAAGAATACATAAAGTACAATTCCAGTTTAATTAAAGTCAAGCATAGACAAACTAATTTAACATGATAGATAATCAGAACTGTGGCTGCCTATGAGAAGTGAGGATTACCTGGAAAGGGCATGAGGGAACTTTTAAACCTGGTTTAATGTCCAGGCCTGACATGCACTCTGTGTACTAACTAGAACACCTGTTATTTAACTTCTCAGGTTCCAATTGCGATGTCCTTTCTTTTAGAAAGTGGTCTTTGACAACCTCAATCTGAGTTGTTTGCTCAAATTCCTTCCTGTTAGTTCTGTTAATCCAATATACAGTTTTTTCCTTCTCATATCAGGTATCATAGCTCACTTAAAAGTATTCCACTTAGACTAGACTGTAAGCAATTTGAAGTTAGAGACCATTCCTGTTTTCTTTATTGTTCATGGCATTTGTGGGTATATTCTTCAATTTCAAAGAGAAAGAGATTGAATACAATGAAATGTCTCTCATGAGTAATAATTTATAATCAGGATTAGAGCACACACACTTGGAGATAATTTGGAAGGGAGAGAGGAGTTGATGTGATGAAGAGATAGAAATCACTTTTACAGAATAATTATCTTTGCCAGGCAGCTTGCAAGATCCTTTACACATCTTGCCTACTTATTTTTTATTTTTTTAATGTGTATTTATTTATTTTTGTTACAGATGTTTCTACTTTTTTCCCCCATTGACACCTTCCCCTCAACAACCCCCTCCACCAAGCATTATGGTCTATGTCCTTGTTTACCCATACATGCATATAAATTCTGTGGTTTATCTCTTCCCTCCCTCCACAATCACCTCTTCTGAGATTTGTCAGTCTGCACCCCACTTCCATGTATCTGGGTCTATTTTGTTCCTCAGCTTGTTTTGTTCATTATATCCCACAAATAAGTGAGATCATGTATATTCGTTCTTTGATTGGCTTGTTTCACTTAGGATAATACGCTCCAGGTCCGTCCATGTCATCTCAAAGGATAAGAGATCTTTCTTACTTACAGCTGCATAGTATTCCATTGTGTATATGTATCACAGCTTTTTTTCCCACTCATCTATTGATGGACACTTGGGCTGTTTCCAGATCTTAGTGATTGTAAATAGTGATGCTATGAACATAGGGGTACACATATTCTTTTTGATTGGTGTTTCAGGCTTCTTAGGGTATATTCCTAGAAGTGAGAATACTGGGTCAAATGGCAGTTCAATTTTTAATTTTTTGAGGAAACACCATAGTGTTTTCCATGGTGGCTGCACCAGTCTGCATTCCCCTCAGCAGTGTACTAGAGTCCCCTGTTCTCCACACCCTCCCCAGCACTTGTTATGTGATGATTTGTTGATGGCAGACATTCTAGTGGGTGTGAGGTGATACCTCATAGTTGTTTTAATTTGCATCTCTCTGATCATTAGTGATGGATGTTGAACATTTTTTCATATGTCTCTTGGCCATTTGTATATCCGGTTTGGAGAGAGTGGCTGTTTAGGTCCTCTGCCCATTTTTTAATTAGATTCTTTGTCTTCGTTTGTTGAGTTGTATCAGTATTTAATATATTTTTGAAATTAGCCTCTTATCTGATATATCATTGGCAATTATGCTGTCTCATATAGTGGGTTCCCTTTCCATTTTGATGGTTGTTTCTTTTGCTGTGCCAAAGCTATTTAATTTGATGTAGTCCCATGTATTCATTTTTTCCTTTGTTTCTATTGCCTTAAGCATTCTATCAGTGAAAATTCTGCTGCATGTGATATCTGAAATTTTGTTGCCTGCGTTTTCTTTTAGGATTCTTATGGATTCATGAGTCACATTTAAGTCTTTTATCCATTTTGAGTTTATTCTTGTGTATGGTGCAAGTTGGTGGTCTAGCATCATTTTTTTTTTTTTGCAAGTAGCTGTCCAATTTTCCCAGCATCATTTATTGAAGATTCTGTCTTAACTCCACTGTATGCTCTGGCCACCTTTGTAATATATTAATTGAGCATATTGTCTTGGGTAAATTTCTGGGTTCTCTGTTCTGTTCCATTGATGTCTATGCCCATTCTTGTGCCATGACCAGGCTGTTTTGATAACTGTGGCTTTGTAGTATAACCTGATATCCAGTATTGTGATACCTCCTCCTTTGTTCTTCTTTTTCAAGATTGCTGTACTACTAGGGGTCTTTTTTGGTTCCATATCAATTTTTGGAGTATTTGTTCTAGTTCTGTGAAATATGTCATTGGTATTTTGATTGGGATGGCATTGACTCTGTAGATTGCTTTGGGTAGTATGGACATTTTAATGATGTTAATTCTTCCAATCCATGAACAAGGTATATGCTTCCACTTTTTTATATCTTCCTCTATTTTTTCAGTGACCTGTAGCTTTCTGAGAATAGGTCCTTTACTTCTTTGGTTAAGTTTATTCCTAGGTATCTTAAATTTTTTCGCCACAATGGTAAATGGGGTTGCTCTTTTAGTTTCTCTTTCATTGAGTTTGTTGTTGGTGTACAAGGATGCTGTTAATTTCGATTTCATGATGTTAATTTCGTATTCTGCTACTTTGCCTAATTCATGTATTAAATCTAGTGGATTTTTGATGAAGTCTTTAGGGTTTTTTATGTACAGTATCATGTCATCTGCAAATAATGACAGTTTCACTTCCTCCTTTCCAATTTGGATTCCTTTTATGTTTTCTTCATGTCTAAAGCTGTAGCTAAGACTTCCAGTACTATGTTAAATAAGAGTGGTGAGAGTTGTCATCCCTGTCTGCTTCCTGTTTTTAAGAAAAATGCTTTTAGTTTTTGCCCATTGAGTATGATGTTGGCTGTAGGTTTTTCATATATGGCCTTTATTATGTTGAGATATGATCCCTCTAGTCCCACATTGCTGAGCGTTTTTATCAGAAATGGCTGCTGGATTTTGTTGAATGCTTTTTCAGCATTGATTGATATGATCATATGTTTTTTACCTTTCATTTTTTATGTGGTGCATCACATTTGCTGATGTGTCGATATTGTACCATCCATTCATCCCTGGGATGAATCACACTTGGTCATGATGAATAAATTTTTTGATGTATTTCTGGATCTGATTTGCTAATGTTTTGTTAAGGATTTTGGCATCTGTGTTTGTCTGGGATATTGGGCTGTACTTTTTTTTCTTTGTAGTGTCTTTATCTGGTTTGGGAATTAGAATTTTGCTGGCCTCATGAAAAGACTTTGGAAGTCTTCTGTCTTCTTGGATTTTTTTTTAATAGTTTGAGGAGAATGGGTGTTAGATCTCTCTGAATGTTCAGTAAAACTCCCCTGTGAAGACTTCCAGGCCTGGGCATTTTTTGCTGGGAGTTTCTTGATTACATCTTCAATTTCTTTAGTTGTTATTGTGCTATTCAGGTATTCCTATTCTTCCCACCTGAGTTTTGGAAGACTGAATGATTCAACAAATTTGTCTATTTCTCTTAGTTTGTCAAATTTATTGATATATAATTATTCATACTATTTTCTCACAATCCTTTGTATTTCCGTGCTGTCTGTTGTTACTTCACATCTTTCTTTTCTGCTCTTATGAATTTTGGTCCTCTCTTTGTTTCTTGGTGGGTCTGGCGAAAGGTTGATCAATCTTGTTTATCTTTTCATAGAACCAGCTCTTGGTTTCATTGATTTTTAGTCTCTATGTCATTTATTTTACCTTTGTACTTTATTATTTCCTTCCTTCTACTAACTTTGGGTTTTTGTTTTTCTTCTCTTTCTAAATCTTTAAATTGTAGGGTTAGATAGTTTATTAGAAATTTTTCTTGTTTCTGGCAGTAGGCCTGTATTTCTATGAACTTACCTTTCAGGACTGCTTTTGCTGTGTTTCATAGATTTTGTGGTGTGTGTGTTCATTTTCATTAGTTTACAGGAATTTTTAGATTTCTTACATGATCTCACTGGTAACCCAATCATTGTTAAATAAAATGTTATTTAGCCTCTATGTGTTGGAATATTTTTGAGTGTTTTAATTGCAGTTGATTTCTAGTTTTATGCCATTGTGATCTGAAAATATGCTTGATATGATTTCAATCTTCTTGAATTTGTAGAGACGTACTTTGTGTCCTTACATGTGGTCTATCTACTAGAATGTCCCGTGTGCACTTGAGAAGAATGTATATTCTGCAGCTTTGGGGTGAAATGTTCTGTAAATATCAGTTAAGTCCAGCTGATCTAGTTCATCATTTAAAGACTCTGTGTCTTTATTAATTTTTTTGTCTAGAATATCTATCCAGTGGTGTTAGTGGGGTGTTAAAGTCACCCACTATGATTGTATTGCTGTTGACTTCTCCCTTGAAGTCCTCCAGAAGATTTTTGCTCCTGTATTTGGTGCATATTTGTTTATCAGGGCTATATCCTCTTTTTGGATTGATCCTTTTAATATTATGTAGTGACCTTCTTTGTCTCTTATTATGGCCCTCGTTTGGAAGTCTGTCTTATCAGATATGAGTATTGCTACACCAGTTTTTTTTTTTTTTTTTTTTCATTTCCATTTGCCTGGAAAATTTGTTTCCATCCCTTCTCCTTCATCCCATGTGAGTCTTTTGTTATGAGGTGGGTCTCTTGTAGACAGCATATACATATGGGTCATGTTTCCTTATCCCATCAGCTACCCTATATCTTTTGATTGAGACATTTAAGCCATTTACATTTATGTTTATTATTAATAAGCACTTATTTGTTGCCATTTTTATTTTATGCCTGTGTTCCTCTGTCTCTTTATTTCTTGTTCTTCTTACAACAGTGTCTTTAGCATTTTTTGCAATGCTGGTTCAGTGGTAGTCAATTCCTGTAGCTTTTTTTTTTTTTTTTTTTTTGTGAAATTCTTTAGTTCACCTTCAATTTTTAATGATAGCCTTGCTGGATAGAGTAGTCTTGTTTTCAGACCCTTGATTCTCATTACTTTGGATACTTCATGCCATTCCCTTCTGGCCTTCAGTGTTTCTGTTGAGAAATCATCAAGGAGTCATTAATGGGAGCTCCATTGTAGGTAACTCTCTCTCTCTTTCGCTTCCTTTAAGATTCTTTGTTTTTCATTAATGTTTGCCATTTTAATTGTGATGTGTCTAGCTGTGGGTCTTTTTGGGTTAATCTTGCTTGGGACTCTGTATTTCCTGGACTTGTGTGACTTTTCTTTCACCAACTTAGGGAAGATTTCTGTCATTATTTCTTCAAACAGGTTCTCTACTACTTTCTCTGATTCTTCTCCTTCTGGTAACCCTGTAAGGTGAATGTTGTTATGTTTTGAGATGTCTCAAAGTTCCCTTAAACTATCCTGTTTTTTGTTTTTTTGTTTTTCCAATTTGCTGCTCTATTTGGGTGTTTTTCGCAATCTTCTCTTCTAACTTGCTGATTCAGTCTTCAGCTTCTTTTAATTTACTATTGAATCCTTCTAAGGTATAATTTGTATCAGCTATGTTATTCTTTCTTTCTTTTTTTTTAAATTTATTTTTGTTACAGATGTTTCTCCTTTTCCCCCCATGGTCACAATCCTCCCCCTCCCTCCCTGCCCCTTCCTCAGTTTTGTTGTCCATGTCCATTGGTTATGAGTACATGCGTACAAGTTCTGTGGTTGATCGCTCCCCTCCCCCACCCCCTCTTCTGGCAATTGTCAGTCTGTACCCTACTTCCACATTTCTGGGACTACCCTGTTCCTCAGACTGTTATGTTTATTATATTCCAGAAATAAGTGAGATCATATGATATTTGTCTTTCTCTGCTTGGCTTGTTTCACTTAGGATAATAGTTTCCAGGTCCTCCAATGTCGTCACAAAGGATAAGAAATCGTTCTTTCTTACAGCTGCATAGTACTCCATTGTGTATATGTACCATGGCTTTTTTATCCATTCATCTACTGATGGACACTTGGGCTGTTTCCAGATCTTAGCTATTGTAAATAGCACTGCTATGAACATGGGGGTACATATATTCTTTCTGTTTGGTGTTTCAGGCTTCTTAGGGTATATTCCTAGGAGTGGGATCACTGGGTCAAATGGCAGTTCAATTTTTAATTTTTTCAGGTAACACCATAGTGTTTTCCATAGTGGCTGCACCAGTCTGCATTCCCAACAGCAGTGTACTAGAGTACCCTTTTCTCCAAACGCTTGCCAACACTTGTTGTTTGATGCTTTGTTGATGGCTACTATTCTGACAGTTGTGAGGTGATACCTCATTGTTGTTTTAATTTGCATCTCTCTGATGATTAGTGATGTTGAGCATTTGTTCATATAGCTCTTGGCCATTTGTATGTCCTGTTTGGAGAGGTGTCTATTTAGTTCCTCTGCCCATTTTTTAATTGGGTTTTTTGTCTTCCTTTTGTTGAGATGTATGAGCACTCTATATATTTTGTAAATTAATCCCTTATCTGATATAACATTGGCAATTATGCTCTCCCATACAGTGGGTTGCCTTTCCACTTTGAAGGTTGTTTTTTTTTTGCTGTGCAAAAGCTTTTGAGTTTGATGTAGTCCCATGTGTTCATTTTTTCCTTTGTTTCTGTTGCCTTAGGTGATATATCCGTGAAGATTCTGCTGTGTATGATGTCCGAAATTTTGTTGCCTACATTTTCTTCTAGGATTTTTATGGATTCATGAGTCACATTTAAGTCTTTTATCCATTTTGAGTTTATTCTTGTGTATGGTGTAAGTTGATGGTCTAGTTTCATTTTTTTGCGTGCAGCTGTCCAATTTTCCCAACACCATTTATTAAAGAGGCTGTCTTTACTCCATTGTATGCTCTTGCCACCTTTGTCGAATATTAATTGAGCATAATGTTTTGGGTCAATTTTTGGGTCCTCTGTTCTATTCCATTGATCTATGTGCCTGTTCTTGTGCCAGTACCAGGCTGTTTTGATTACTAGCTTTGTAGTATAACCTGATGTCTGGTATTGTGATCCCTCCTACTTTGTCCTTCTTTTTCAAGATTGCTGTAGCTATTCGGGGTCTTTTTTGGTTCCATATGAACTTCTGAAGCATTTGTTCTAGTTCTGTGAAATATGTCATTGGTATTTTGATGGGGATTGTGTTAAATCTATAGATTGCTTTGGGTAGTATGGACATTTTAATGATGTTAATTCTTCCAATCCATGAACAATGTATGTGCTTCCACTTTTTTATATCTTCCTCTATTTCTTTTTTCAATGTCCTGTAGTTTTCTGCAAATAGGTCCTTTACTTCTTTGGTTAGGTTTATTCCTAGGTATCTTAATTTTTTTGCCACGATGGTAAATGGAATTTTTTTTTTAGTTTCTCTTTCTGTGAGTTCATCATTGGTGTATAAGAATGACGTTGATTTCTTGATGTTAATTTTGTACTCTGCTAAGTTGCCAAATTCATTTATTAAGTCTAGTAAATTTTTGATGGAGTCTTTAGGGTTTTCTATGTATAACATCATGTCATCTGTGAATAATGACAGTTTCACTTCCTCCTTTCCAATTTGGATCCGTTTTATTTTTTTCTTCATGTCTGATTGCTGTGGCTAAGACTTCCAGTACTATGTTAAATAAGAGTGGTGAAAGTGGGCATCCTTGTCTTGTTCCTGTTCTTAAGGGAAATTCTTTTCGTTTTTGTCCATTGAGTATGATGTTGGCTGTAGGTCTTTCATATATGGCCTTTATAATGTTGAGATATGATCCCTCTATCCCTAAATTGCTGAGCGTTTTTATCGGAAATGGGTGCTGAATTTTGTCAAATGCTTTTTCAGCGTCTATTGATATGATCATGTGGTTTTTATCTTTCATTTTGTTTATGTGATATATCACATTTATTGATTTGCGAATATTGTACCAGCCTTGCATCACTGGAATGAATCCCACTTGGTCATGGTGGATAATTTTTTTGATGTATTGTTGGATCTGATTTGTTAGTATTTTGTTAAGGATTTTGGCATCTACGTTCATCAGGGATATTGACCTGTAGTTTTCTTTCTTTGTAGTGTCTTTTTTTCTGGTTTTGGAATTAGAATTATGCTGGAATCATTAAACGAGTTTGGAAGTCTTCCTTCTTCTTGAATTTTTTGGAATAGTTTGAGGATAATGGGTGTTAGTTCTTCTTTGAATGTTCGGTAAAATTCTCCCGTCAGGGCATGGGCTTCTATTTGCTGGGAGGGTCTTGAATACAACTTCAATTTCCTTCGTTGTTATTGGCCTGTTCAAGTTTTCTATCTCTTCCCAGTTGAGTTTTGGGAGACTATGTGTTTCTAGAAATGTGTCCATTTCGCTTAGATTGTCGAATTTGTTGCTATATAAATGTTCATAGTATTTGTTAACAATCCTTTGTATTTATGTGGTGTCAGTTATTACTTCTCCTCTTTCATTTCTAATTTTGTGTATTTGGGTTCTCTCTCTTGGTTTCTTGGTGAGTCTAGCTAAGGGTCCATCAATCTTGTTTATCTTTTCAAAACACCAGCTCTTTGTTTCATTGATCCTTTGAATTGTTTTTTTGGTCCCCATGTTGTTTATTTCTGCTCTGATCTTTACTATTTCCTTCCTTGTACTTGCTCTAGGGTTTTCGTGTTGTTTGCTTTCTAGTTCTTTAAGTTGTGAGGTTAGGTAGTCAATTAGAAATTTTTCTTGTTTCTTGAAGTGGGCCTGTAGTGCTATGAACTTCCCTCTCAGAACTGCTTTCGCTGCATCCCATAGATTTTGTCTTGTTGTGTGTTCATTTTCATTGGTTTCCAGAAAGTTTTTAATTTCTTCCTTGATCTCCATGGTAACCGATTCATTGTTCAATAACATGCTATTTAGCCTCCATGTGTTCAAATGTCTTTGCATGTTCTTGTTGCAATTGATTTCTAGTTTCATGCCATTGTGATCTGAGAAGATGCTTGATATGATTTCAATCTTCTTGAACTTGTAGAGACTTAGTTTGTATCCTATCATGTGGTCTATCTTTGAGAATGTCCCATGTGCACTTGAGAAGAATGTGAATTCTGCAGTTTTGGGGTGTAATTCTCTGTATATATCTATTAAATCTATTTGATCTAGTTCTTCATTTAGAATTTCTGTTTCCTTGTTAATTTTTTGTCTAGATGATCTATCCAGTGTTGTCAGTGGGGTGTTGAAGTCTCCTGCTATGATTATATTGCAGTTGATTTCTCCTTTGAAGTCCTCCAGAAGATTTTTAATATATTTTGGTGCTGCTATATTGGGTGCATATATGTTTACCAAGGTTATATCTTACTGTTGGTTAGACCCCTTCAATATTATCTAGTGACCTTCTTTGTCTCTAGTTATGGTCTTCAATTTGAAATCTAATTTATCAGATATGAGTATTGCTACCTCAGCTTTTTTTTTTTTTTTTTTTCCGTTTGCTTGGAAGATTTTTTTCCATCCCTTTACTTTCAACCTGTGTGAGTCTTTTGTCATGAGGTGGGTCTCTTGTAAACAACATATATATGAATCATGCTTTCTTATCCAGTCAGCTACTCTGTGCCTTTTTATCACAGCATTCAATCCATTTACATTTAAGGTGATTATTGATATGTACTTTTTTTTGTCATTTTAGTTCAGTGTGCTTATATTTTCCTTCCTATTTCTTCTACTAATTACAGCAGTACTTTTAACATTTCTTTCAGTGCTGGTTTTGTGCTAATATATTCCCTTAGTCTTTTTTTTTTTTTGTCTGGGAAGCTCTTTATTTGACCTTCTATTTTGAATGATAGCCTTGCTCGATAGAGTAGTCTTGGACTCAGATCCTTGTTTTTCATGACCTTGATTACTTCATGCCATTCCCTTCTGGCCTGCAGTGTTTCTGTTGAGAAGTCAGATGATAGCCATATGGGGGTTCCTTTGTAGGTAACCTGTTGCTTATTTCTTGCTGCCTTTAGGATTCTCTCTTTGTCTTTAATTTTTGGCATTTTAATTATTATGTGTCTTGGTGTGGTCCTGTTTGGGTTCTTCTTACTTGGGGCTCTCTGCTTCTTGAACTTGAATGCCTTCTTCCTTCACCAGGTTAGGAAAGTTTGCTGTCACTATTTCTTCAAATATATTCTCTAACCCTTGCTCATTTTCTTCTTCGGGGACTCCTATGATGCGAATGCTATTACGTTTCCAGTCATCCCACATTTCTCTTCAGCTATCTTCTTGTTTTTTCATTGTTTTTTCCTTTTGGTTTTCTGATTGATTGATTTTTTCTACTCTGTCTTCTAATTCACTTATCTGATCTTCTGCTTCCTCTACTCTGCTGGTCAGTCCTTCCAATGTGTTCTCTATTTCTGCTATGTCATTCTTTATTTCTACTTGGTAGTTTTCATGGTGTCGATGTCCTTACTCATGCTGTTTAGTTTCCTCAAGATCATGGCTCTGAACTGTACCTCTGATAATTTGCTTAACTGCATTTCATTTATCTCATCTTCGGTAGAGTTCTCTTGTTCTTTCATTTGGGATCTGTTTCTTTGTTTCACCATTTTTGCTATCACAGTGGGTTTTGGAGCCTGCCAAATTTTCCCTGTGGATGTTGGTGTTGTGCTATTTGTGGCTCCCTCTGCTGGCTTTGGATGAGGGTGGAGGGCCCTCCTTCAACACCACAGTCAAGTCTCACTTTCCTGGGTAGATTTGCAAGCTCAGGAAAGGTTCAGTTATACTCTAGCTTTTTGCCTGGAGGCTATTAGCATCAGTTACTTGAAAAGCCTTAGGATCTCAGTTGAATGAGAAACTCCCTCAGGTGTTTATAGTGTGAGAAGATTTCCAGGTGTGGCAGATGCTGGTTGTTAATGAGCCTCAATTTGCATTTCTTTACTTCTTTTCCTCACCTGGGAATCTCCAAGGGAGGGGCTGCCACAGCTCCAGGAAGGAGTAAAGTTGGCTGCTGTTCTGTGTAAACGGGAAGGAGGGGCTGGCCACCACCGTCCTTTGTGGCCACAACTCAGCACAAACTCTGAGCGCCCTCCAAATCCCAGGTGTCCCCACAGAGTTCCAGTCCAGTCTGCCCTCCCTCTGCTGGAGCCCCAGGTTAGTGGCTGTGACTATTTAGCGCTATGTCCCGGCCCTCTGCATTGTGGAGCAGCTGTGGCTCTTAACCCCGAGGGCAGGCGCCGCTGCTGCTCCCAGCTAAGGCAGCTGCTCACAGCTGAGGCCACTGCTGTCCTTGGGCTCCCAGCCCGCCACCCTCACGCTCCTCCGCAGATCCTACCAGGCTCATTCAGTGTCCCTGGTTGTTTGATCCTCTCTCACTGCTTTTCTGTTGCTTTTTCCCAACGATTTGTCTTTATTTTAATTGTAATTCCCGTTTGGTCCTGGGAGATCATCTGTGCAGCTTCCATTCACTCTGCCGCCATTTCCCAACTCCTGTTATTCTTTATTTCCACTTGATTTTTATTCACAGCTTTTACCTCTTTTTATGCTGATGTGGTTCCCACTTAGCTCTTTATAATTCTCATTAAGTAGCTTGTAGTTCTCATTAAGTTGTTTGAGCACCCTTAAAACCATTGATTTGAATTCTTTATCTGACAAATTGCTTGCTTCCATTTTATGTATTTCCTTTTCTCGTGATTCTTTCTTTGCCTTCATTTGGGGTTTGTTTCTTTGTTTCACCATTTTAGCAGTCTGGTAGTTCCAGGCAAGGTAAGATATGTTAGGATATGTAGGCATGTCAGCGTGTATCAGATGGGACTGCTGTGCCTCCCAGACTGTTCTGGAGTATGTTACCTCTTGTCTGCTGTGGGCCCTCAAGGTTTGACAACTGGTGGCTGGTGTTGGTCTTTTGTGGCAGGTGCTGCTGAGATATGTGGGTCCAGCCTGTGCACTGCTAGGGTGCATGGGTCTTCAGGTACCACTGCTGCCTTGTGGGGCTCAGCTCCTGATCAGTAACTGAGGGCAGGCAAGTCTCAGTTCCTGGTTAGCATTGCTTCTGCTTCTCCTTCTGCTGCTGCTGCTGCCAAGTGATGTGTTTCAGCTCCCAATCATCTGCTATTTTGGGAGCCAAGGATGCTCAGCTTCTTGGGCTTTGCAGCTTCTGGCAGAGAGGCTCCAGTCCCAATCTGCTGCTGCAGTTGTCAAGGGCGGGTCTCAGTTGCCCTAGCCTTGCTGCTTGTTGGGCCGGGGTCACTGTACCTGATCAGCAGCTGCTACTGCTGCTGGAGGTGGGTTTCAACTGCAGATATGCCCTGCTGCTGCTGCCACTGCTGGGGGATGGTTTCAGCTTCCAAGCCTCCGCTGTGGCTGAAGTGTATCTCAGCTCCAGAGCCTCAGCTGCTGTTGGGGATGGGGCTCTGCTCCAAAGCTGCTCTTAGAGATGGTGTTGTGCTCCTAAGCTGGTGCTACTGCTATTGGGGGTGGAACTCCACTCCTTTGGCCTGCTGCTGCTTCGTAGAGCAGGTACAGTGACAACATCACTACTGTGCACTGGTCCACATTGACACAGCTGGGGCCACTGCTCCAGTGGTGCAAGGCACACTCGTAGCCTCAGGTAGCTGGGTCCTAAATGCTCCTCACTGCCTCCTCCCAGAGAAGACCCAATGGATCTTCCACAATGGTGGGGCCTTCCAACCCTGAGCAGGAAGAAGCTCCCTGACAAGCCTCCACAGTGGTAGCCGGCTGTTCCCCTGTCCACACTACTGGAATCTTCTGCCCTAAGTTTCTGCAGTACTGCATGGTTGCTCATCCACACTCCCTTCCACTCACACTCTCTCTTGCACTCACTCACAATCTCATACACTCACCCTCACTCCTGCCCACCACCATCTTTCTCCACCCCACTAATTCTAATAGTCATCTGTCACTGTGTAAACTTATTACAATAATATTGACTATATTCCCCTTCCAATTTTCACCTATGTTCCCACCCCTCCCTTCTGGTAACTATCCCTTTGGCCTGTTTCTATGATTCTGTTTTTGTTTAATTTTTTTTGTTAATGTTCTTAGATTCCTGTCATTGAAACCACATGGTATTTGTCTTTCTCTGCTTGACTTATTTCATTTAGCAAATACCCTCTAGATCCATATATGTTGTTGCAAATGACAATATTTTATTCCTTTTTATTGCTGAGTAATATTCCATTATATATATAATCACTTCTTATTTGACCATTCATCTATTGATAGACACCTAGGTTGTTTCCATATCTTAGCTATTGTAAATAATGCTGTAGTAAAAATAGGGGTGCTTATATTTTTATGAATTAGTGTTCTCGATTTCTTTGAATGAATATCCAAAAGTGGAATTTCTAGGTTGTATGGTATAATTATTTTTAATTTTTTGAGGAATTTTCAGACTGTTTTCCATAGTAGCTGCACTAATTACAATCCCACCAACTGTGCAAGAGGGTTTCCTTTTTTTCCATATTCTCACCAACACTTGCTGTTTGTTGATATTGTGATAAAAACCCTTCTGACAGGTGTGAAGTGATATCTCATTTTGGCTTTAATTTGCATTTTTTTGATGACTAATGATGTTGAAAATCTTTTCATATGTCTATTGACCATCTGTATGTCTTCTGGGGAAATGTCTATTTAGGTTCTCTGCTCACTTTTATATCAGATTGTTTATCTTTTTGGAGATAAGTTTTATGAATTTCTTTTTTTTTACTCCTCACCCACAGATATTTTTCTATTTTATCTTCAGATAGAGTGGGAGGGAGGGAGAGATAGAGAGAGGGAGAGAGAGAAACATTGATGTGAGAGGGACACATTGACTGGTTGCCTCCCACAGGACCCCGACCAGGGCTCGAGAAGAACTGCAACCGAGGTACATGCCCTTGACCAGAATCAAACCTGTGACTCTGGTCCAAGGGTTGACACTCTAACTGTTGAGCCAAATCAGCCAAGGCTGTATGAGTTTCTCATATATTTTGTATATTAACCTATTATTAGATGTATCATTGGTGAATATTCAGAATGCTGTCTTCATTTTGTTGGTGGTTTCCATTGTTATGCAAAAATGTTTTAGTTTGATGTAGTCTCATTTGTTTTTTCTTGTGTTTCTTTTGCCTGGGGAAACATCTAAAAATATATTACTAAGAGAAATGTTAGAAAGTTTACTGGCTGTGTTTGGTTTTCGTCTAAAAGTTTTATGGTCTGAGGCCTTATATTTAAGTCTGTAACCCATTTGGTTTATTTTTTAATGTAGTAGGTGGTTCAGTTTTAATTATTTTTTAATTTGTCCAGTTTTCCCAACACAAATTGTTGAAGAGACCATCATTACTCCAGTGTATATATTTTTTTATTTCCTTTGTAATAGATTAGTTGACCATATAAGTGAGGGTTTATTTCTCGGCTCTATTCTGATTCAATAATTTGTCTCTTTTTGTGCTAGTACTATACTGTTTTCATTGTTATAGCTTTGTAGTATAGTTTGAGATCAGGGAGTGTAATACCTCCAATTTTCTTCTTCTTTCTCAAGATTGCTTTGGCTATTTGGGGTGTTTGTGATTCAATATAAATTTTAGAATTATTTGTTGTAGTTCTTAGAAGAATGAGCTTGGTATTTTGATAGTAATTGCATTGAATCTGTACATTGCTTTCGGTAGTATGGTGATTTTAACTAATCATTCCTATCCACGAGCACAGTATATCCTTCCATTTATTTGTGTTCTCAAACTCTTTCTTCAATGCTTTATAGTTTTTAGAGTACAGGTCTTTTACCTCAATGATTATATTTATTCCTAGGTATTTTGTTCTTTTTGGTGCAATAGTGAATGGTATCATAGTCTTCTCTTTCTGATTTTTCATTACTAATGTACAGAAACAAAAATATTTCTAAATATTAATTTTGTATTCTGCTACTTTAGTGAATTCTTTTATTAGAGTTTTCTATATATAGTATGTCATTTGCAAATAATTATACTTTCAACTTTTCCATTTCTATTTTCATGCCTTTTATTTATTTTTCTTGTCTGATTGTTGTGGTTAGGACTTCCAAAACTATATTGAATAATGTTTAAAGTGGGCATCCTTGCCTTTTTCCTGATTTTAGAGGTAAACCTTTCAGTTTTTCATCATTGCGTATGATGTTAGCTATGGGCTGTTATCAAGTTGAGGTAATATTCTTCTATACCCATTTTGTTGAGAAGTGTTTGTTTTTCTTAATCATAAATGGATGTTGAATTTTGTCAAATGATTTTTCTGCAACTTATGAACTAATTATATGATTTTTATTATTGTTTTTCAGATGTTGAACCAAACTTGCATCTGGGTATAAACCCCATTTGATGATGCTGTATAATTCTTTAAATGTATACTGTTGAATTTGGTTTGCTATTATTTTGTTGACAGTTTTTGTCTCTAAAATCATAGGGATATGGACTATAATTCTCTTTCTTTGTAGTGTCTTTGTCTGGTTTTGGTATCAAGATAATTCTGACTCATAGAATTACTTTGGAAGTGTTCCGTCCTCTTCAATTTTTTGGAATAATATGAGTAGAATAGATACTAATTCTACTTTAAGTGTTTGTTAGAATTCACCTGTAAAACAGTCTGGTCCTGGGCTCTGTTTGTTAGAAAATTTTTTATTGCTGCTTTAAATTACCATGTCTTTTTGTCCATTCATCTATTTATGGACCTTTATGTTGCTTTCATACTTGGCTATTATAAATGATGCTGCAATGAACATATGGATGCATATGACTTTTTGAGTCAGTGTTTTGGGTTTCATTAGATAAATGCCCAGAAGTGGAATTGATGAGTCCTTTATTGTGTCTTGTTATAACCTTTGTTTAAAAGTCTATTTTGTCTTGTATAAGTATTGCTATCCCAGCATTCTTTTGAATTTCATTTTCATAAAAATATTTTTCCCATCCCTTTCAGTCTGTATGTGACTTTCAAATGAAAGTGAGTCTCTTATTCATTCAGCTACCGTATGGTTCTTTATTGGAACATTTAATCTATTCACATTTAAAGTTGACAGATATGTGTTTATTGCCATTTTATTATTCCTATTTTATTCTCTTCTTTTCATGAAAGAATACCCTTTAACATGTATTTTTTATCATTGAAAGTACTACAGATGTCCCCCTTATTACCCCATTGACCCCCTCCTACTGCCCCCAACTTAATGTCTGTGTTGATTGGTTGTGCATATATTCGTATAAGCTCATTGGTTTATCTCTTCCCACCCCTCCTACCCCCTATCCCTCTGAGGTTTGTTAGTCTATTCCCTACTTCCATGACTGTGGATCACTTTTGGTCGACCACTTATTTTATTCATTATGTTCCACAAATAAGTAAGATCATGTGGTCCTTGTCTTTTTCTGACTGGCTGATTTCGCTTAACACAATACCCTTCTGGTCCCTTCATGTTGTCTTAAATGGTAAGAGATCTCTTTTTATTACAGCTGCATAGTATTCCATTGTGTAAATATACTACAGCTATTTATCCAGTCATCTACTGATGGGCACTTGAGATGTTTCCAGAATTTAACTATTGTAAATAGCACTGCTATGAACATAGGGGTGTATATATTCTTTCTGATTGGTGTTTCAGACTTCTTAAGATATCTTCCAAGAAGTGGGATGACTGGGTCAAATGGCAATTGCATTTTTAATTTTTTGAGGGAACACCATATTATTTTCCATAGTGGCTGCACCAGTCTACATTCCAACCAGCAGTGTACTAGAGTCCCCTTTTCTCCAAACCCTCACCAGAACTTGTAGTTTGAAATATCACTTCACACCTACAGAAATGGTGGCCATCAGCAAATCCTTGCCAGCACTTGTCATTTGAGGATTTGCTGATGGCCACCATTTCTGTAGGTGTGAAGTAATATCTCATAGTCATTTTAGTTTTCATTTTTCTGATGATTAGAGATGTTGAGCATTGTTTTCATATGTGTCCTAGCCATTTGTATGTCCTGTTTGAAGAAGTGTCTATTTAGGTCCTCTGTCTACTTTTTAATTGGATTGTTTGTTTTCTTTTTGTTGATTTGTATGAGTATTCTATATATTTTGGATATAACCCTTTTCCAATGTATTGTTGCCAAATATGTTCTTCCAGAGAGTGGATTCCCTTTTCATTGTGATGCTGGTTTCTTGTACTGTGCAGAAGCTTTTTAGTTTGATGTAGTCCCATTTATTCATTTTTTTCCTTTGTTTCTCTTGCCCTAGGTAATGTATCTGTGAAAATTCCACTACATATGATGTCTGAGATTTTTCTGCCTACATTTTCTTCTAGGACTTTTATGCTTTCAAGGGGTACATTTAAGTCTTTTATCAATTTTCAGTATATTCTTCTGTTTGATGAAAGTTGGTTGACTAATTTCATTTTTTTTTTTTTTGCATGTAGCTGTCCAATTTTCCCAGTACCATTTATTGAAGAGACTGTCTTTTTTCCATCGTATACTCTTGCCTCTTTTGTCAAATATTAATTGTGCATAATGTCTTGGGTTAATAACAGGGTTCTCTGTTCTTTTCATTGATCTATATGCCTATTCTTGTGCCAGTACCAGGCTGTTTTGATTATGATGGCTTTGTAGTATAACTTGATATCTGGTATTGTAATCCCTCCCACTTTGTTCTTTTTTTTCAGGACTGCTGTGGCTATTCAGGGTTTTTTATGGTTCCATTATAAACTTTTGGAGTATTTATTCTAGATCTGTGAAATATGCCATTGGTGGTTTGATAGGGATTGCAGTGAATCTATAGATTGCTTTGAGTAGCATGGACAATTTAATGATGTTGATTTTTCCAATCCATAAATATGGTATAAGTTTTCACTTTTTTATATCTTCCTGTATTTCTTTTTTCAATGTCCTGTAGTTTTCTGAGAACAGGTCTTTTACCTCCCTGGTTAAGTTTATTCCTAGGTATATCTTTGCTGTTGTTGCAATGGTAAATGTGATTTTTTTTTTTTTTTTTTTTTTTTTAGTTTCCCATTCAGAGTGTTTATTATTGGTTTATAAGAATGCCATCAATTTCTGGATGTTATGTTTCTATGCTTCTACTTTGCCAAATTCATTTATTAAACCTAGTAGATTTTGTATGGAGTTGTTAGGGTTTTCTATGTATGTTATCATGTCATCTGGGAATAATAACAGTTTCACTTCCTCCTTTCTGATTTGGATCCCTTTCATTTTTTCTTCTTGTCTAATTGCTGTGGCTAAGACATCTAGTGCTATGTTCAATAAGAGTGGCAAAAGTGGGCATACTTATCTTGTTCCTGTTCCTAAGGTAAATGCTTTTAGTTTTTGCCCATTGAGTATGATGTTGGCTGTAGGTTTTTCATATATGATCTTTATTATGTTGAGATAGGTTCCCTCTATTCCCACTTTACTGAGTATTTTTATCAGAAATGGTACTGGATTTTGTCAAATGCTTTTTCAGCATCTATTGAAATGATGATATGGTTTTTATCTTTCATTTTTTTTATGTGGTGTATCACCTTTATTGAATTGTGAATATTGTGCCAGCCTTGCCTCCCTTGGATAAATCCCATTTGGTCATGGTGAATAATTTTTTTAATGTATTGCTGGATCCAATTTGCTAATATTTTGTTAAGAATTTTGGCATCTATGTTCATCAGGGATATTGGCCTGTATTTTTTGTTCTTTGTAGTGTTTTTGTCTCATTTTGGAATTAGTATTATACTGGCCTCATAAAAAGGGTTTATAAATCTTCCTTCTGTTTGAATTTTTTGGAATGGTTTGAGGAGAATGGGTGTTAGTTCCTCTTTGAATATTTGGTAAAACTCCCCTGTGCAGCCATCTGGGCCCGAGCTTTTGTTTGCTGGGAGTTTATTGATTATAGTTTCAATTTCCTTAGTTGTTATTTGTCTGTTCAAGTTTTTTGTCTCTTCCCCATTCAGTTTTGGGAGACTGTGTGATTCTAGAAATTCTTCTGTTCCGCCTAGGTTGTCCAGTTTGTTTGTGTGTAACTGTTCATAGTATTTTTTAACAATCTTTTATATTTTTGTGGTGTCGGTTGTTACTTCTTCTCTTTCACTTCTGATTTTGTTTATTTGGGTCCTCTCTTTTTGTTTCTTGGTAGGTCTGGCTAAAGGTTCATCAATCTTGTTGATCTTTTCAAAGAATCAGCTCTTGGTTTCATTGATATTTTGAATTTTTTTTTTTTTTAAATCTCTATGTCATTTATTTCCACTCTAACTTTTACTATTTATTTCCTTTTATTTGCTCTGAATTTTTCTTTTTGTTTACTTTCTAGTTCTTTAAGTTGTAAGGTTAAATAGTCTATTTGAAAATTTTCTTGTTTCTTGAGGTAGGCCTGTAGATCTATGAACTTCCCTCTCAAGACTTCTTTCATTGCAGCTTATAGAATTTCTATTGCTTTGTATTTCTTTTCATTGATTTCCAGGATTATTTTTTTATTTCTTTCTTGATCTCCTTGGTAACCATTCATTGTTTAATAACATGCTATTTAGCCTTTATGTTATTGAAAGTTTTTGAGTGTTTTTATCTTAATTACTTTTTAGTTTCATGTCATATTGATCAAAGAAGATGCTTCATATGGTTTCAATCTTCTTGAACTTCTAGATACTTACTTTGTATTCTAACATGTGGTCTATCTTTGAGAATGTTCTGTGTGCACTTGAGAAAAAAGTGAATTCTGCAGTCTTGTGGTGTAATTCTCTGTAAATATCTATTAAATCCATTTTATCTAGTACATCATTTAGAGTCTTTTCCTTGATAATTTTTTGTTTAGAGGATCTATCATGTGATAACAATGTGGTGTTGAAAAACCCTGCTATGACTGTATTGCTTTCAATTTCTCCTTTGAAGTCCTCCAGAAGTTTTTAAATATATTTTGGTGCTCTTATATTGGGATCATATATGTTTACCAAGGTTATATCCTCCTGTTGGATAGATCCTTTTAATATTATGTAGTGGCACTCTTTGCCTCTTTCAATAGCTTTCATTTTGTAGTCTATTTTTAACAGATATAAGTATTGCTACCCCAGATTCTTTTTCATTTTCATTTGCTTGGAATATTTTTTCTATACCATTATTTTCAACCTGTGTGAGTCTTTTGGTGTAAGTGGGTCTTTTGTAAACAACATATATATGAATCATGTTTCTTATCCATTCAGTTACTCTGTGTCTTTTGATTGGAGCATTTAATCTATTCACACTTAAGGTTATTATTGATATGTACTTATTTATTGCCATTTTTATTTATTATGGCTATGTTTCTCTATTTCTTCTGCTTATTACAGCAGTCCTTTTAGCATTTCTTGCACTGCTGGTTTGGTACTAATATATTCCCTTAGCCATTTTTGTTGTTGTTGTTGTTTTTTGTTTTTGTTTTTTTGTTTTGTTTTTTTGTTTTTGTTTTGTTTTTTTGTTTTTGTTTTGTTTTTTTGTTTTTGTTTTTGTTTTTTTGTCTTGGAAGCTCTTTATTTCACCTTCTATTTTTAGTGATAGCCTTGCTGGATAGAGTACTCTTGGATTCAGATCCTTGTTTTTCATTACCTTGCTATTCTATTATGGTCTGCAGTGTTTTTCTAGAGAAATCAGCTGATATCCTTATGAGGGCTTATTTGTAGGTAACCTTTTGCTTTTCACTTGCTGACTTTAAGATTCTCTCTTTGTTTTTAATTTTTGGTATTTAAATTAAAGTGTCTTGGTATGTGCCTCTTTGGGTTCTTCTTGTTTAGTGCTCTCTGTGCTTCCTGAACTTGTATGCCTTTCCTTCACCAAGTTAAGAAGTTTTTTCCACTATTTCTTCATGTACACTCCCTAACCTTTGCTCATTTCTTCTTCTTTTGGTACTCCTATGATGCACATGTTATGTTTCATATTGTTCCACAGCTCTCTTAAATTGTCCTCCATTTTTAAAAATTGTTTATTCTTTTTAGTTTTCTGATAGGGTGCTTGTTTTTACCTTATCTTCTAATTTGCTGATCCAATCCTTGACTTCCTCTGATCTGCTGGTTATTTCTTCAAACATGTTCTTTATTTCTGCTGTGTCATTCTTCATTTCTGCTTGGTTGTTTTTCATTTCCAATTGGTTGATTTTCATTTTTCTACATATTTACTCATGCTGTTGAGCTTCCTCATAATCATTACTCTGAACTCTACCTCTGATAACTTGCTTAATTCCATTTCATTTATTCCTTCTTTCGTAGATTTCTCGTATTCTTTCATTTGGGATCTGTTTCTTGTTTAACCATTTTAGCTGTCTCAGCAGGTTTTGGAGCCTTCCAATTTTTTCCTGTGAGTGTTCATGTTCCACCCATTGTGGCTTCCTCTGCTGGGCTTGAACGAGTATGGAATGAAACACATTAAACAACAATGTCTACTATTACTTTCTTGGGTAGAGTTGCAGGGCAAGCAAAGATCCAGTTATCCCAGAGTTTTTGCCTGCAGGCTGACTATTAGTCTCAGTTACTTAATGAGCCTCAGGTTGTAACCCTCAGCTGAATAAAAAATCCCTCAGGTGGGCAAGGTAAGAGGATTTCCAGTGCATGGGGCAATTGCTCTCCTCCAGGTTAAAGTTGCTTTGAGAAGAAAGTAGTTTCTGCAGTGTGGATGTTTGGCTCAGCAGCGATAGAGGTCTCAGCCTTCACAGCTCAGTCCCCAGAGCCAGGACATTCAACATAGAGGGTCAGGCTCAAGGTGCAAAACCTTCAGAATCTCATCTATGCCTACTGGCTTGGTCATAGTCTTTGGCTGTTAATGAGCCTCTGGTTTCCCTTCTCTGGGGAAGATGTTAGATTCCTGAGGGAAGGGCAGTTGCTTCTCCCTTAGGCTAAATCTACTCTGATGGGGCTACTTGACAGAGATGGCTACTGAAGGATATGGGATTGGCTTAGCATAGGTACCCAGACCTCAGCCTTCACAGCTCAGTTCCCAGAGACATGACCCTCAACACTGAGAGCCAGGTCCAAATCTCAAAGCTTTCAGAGACTCTTCTCTGTCTTGTTGGAAGATATTTTCTGGCTGTTAATGAGCCTTAGGTTGCACTTCTCCAGGGGTGGTGGTGTTAAATACCCAAGGAAGGGCAGTTGCTTCTCCCGCACTTACAGCTGCTCTGAGAAGGCCATGAATACCCAAGTCTCCTCAGATAGTTCCAGTCCAGTCTGCCCTCCCTCTGCTGGAGCCCAAGGTGAGTGGCTGTAGCTGTAATTTAGTGCACTGGCCCTTCAGGGAAATGCCAGTGTTCCCCGCACCTCTCTCTGCCAGACAAAACCTTTGCTCTGGTGATTTTCTCAGCCAGGTGTTATGTGAGCACCTTTCCCTGTCCTACCACTCTATGCTGGACAGCTGGCTTGGGGTTTAAACCCTCAACTTCTCTGTGGGAACTGCTCACAGATAAGACAGCTTTCAGCGGCTACCCATTGGCACCCAGCCAGCACTCTCGTGCCTCCACAGCTCCTACTGATCTCGATTTGGGGTCCTCTTCATGTCCCTGGTTATAAGGGTTATCTCTAGCTGCTCTTTAGTTATTTTTTTTCCAGATAATTTATCTTTATTTTAGTTCTAATTCCATTCACTCTGCCACCATTTTGGATCTTTTTTAACACTTCTTGTTACAATGGTTTGGTGGTAATGAACTCTTTTTATTGTTTCTTGTCTTGGAACTTCATTATCTGTTTGAGATTCCAAATGATAGCCTTGCTGGGTAGAGTAATCTTGGTTGTGGGTCCTTACTTTTTATTACTTTGAACATTTTGTACCAATTCCTCTTGACTTGCAACGTTTCTGTTGAGAAATCAGAAACAGACAGTCTTATAAGAGCTACCTTTTAGGTTTGAGCTCCCCCTAACTGTTTGTCTCTAGCTGCTTTTAAGATTATCTATTTGTCTTTAACCTTTGGCATTTTATTTTTTTCATTTATTATTTTTTAAATTTTTTTATTAATTTATATTTGTTACAAATGTTTCTCCTCTTTTCCCCATTGACACCCTCCTCCCCAACCCCCCAACCCATCCCCAGCTTTGTTGTCCATGTCCATCACTTATGCATACATGCATACAAGTTCTGTTGATTATTTCTTCCCTCCCCCCATCCCCTCTTCTGAGGGTTGTCAGTCTGTACCCTACTTCCACATCTCTGGGTCTACCCTGTTCCTCAAAATGTTATGTTCATTATATTCCACAAATAAGTGAGATCATGTGATATTTGTCTTTCTCTGCTTGGCTTGTTTCGCTTAGGATAATACTCTCCAGGTCCCTCCATGTCGTCTCAAAGGATAAGAGATCTTTCTTTCTTACAGCTGCATAGTAATCCATTATGTATATGTACCAAACCTTTTTTATCCATTCATCCACTGATGAATATTTGGGCTGTTTCTAGATCATGGCTATTGTAAATAGTGCTGCTATGAATATAGGGGTACATGTAGTCTTTCTGATTGGTTTTTCAGGCTTCTTAGGGTATATTCCTAGAAGTGGGATCACTGGGTCAAATGGCAATTCAATTTTTAATTTTCTGAGATAACAACATAGTGTTTTCTACAGTGGCTGTACCAGTCTGCATTCCCACCAGCAGTGTACTAGAGTCCCCTTTTCTCCACACCCTCGCCAACACTTGTTGTTTGATGATTTGTTGTAGCGGCCATTCTGACAGGTGTGAAGTGATACCTCATTGTTGTTTTAATTTGCATCTCTCTGATGATTAGTGATGTTGAGCATTTCTTCATATGTCTCTTACCCATTTGTATGTTCTGTTTGGAGAGGTGTCTATTTAGTTCCTCTGCCCATTTTTTAATTGGGTTCTTTGTCTTCTTTTTGTTGAGTTATATGTGTACTCTATATATTTTGGAGATTAATCCCTTATCTGATGTATCACTGGCAATTATGCTCTCCCATACAGTGAGTACGTTTTCCGTTTTGGTGGTTCTTTCTTTTGCTGTGCAGAAGCTTTTGAGTTTGATGGAGTCCAATGTGTTCATTTTTCCCTTTGTTTATGTTGCCTTAGGTGATGTATCAGTGAAAATTCTGCTGCGTATGATGTCTGAAATTTTGTTGCCTACATTTTCTTCTAGGGTTTTTATGGATTCATGAGTCACATTTAAGTCTTGTATCCATTTTGAGATTATTCTTGTGTATGGTGTAAGTTGATGGTCTAGTTTCATTTTTTTGCATATAGCTGTCCAATTTTGCCAACACCATTTATTAAAGAGGCTGTCTTTATTCCACTGTATGCTCATGCCACCTTTGTCAAATATTAATTGAGCATAATGTCTTGGGTCAATTTCCGGATTCTCTGTTCTGTTCCACTTGTCTATATGCAGGTTCTTGTGCCAGTACCAGGCTGTTTTGATTACAGTAGCTTTGTAGTATAAGCTGATATCCCGTATTGTGATCCCACCTACTTTGTCCTCTTTTTCAAGATTGCTGTGGCTATTTGGGGTCTTTTTTTCGTTCCATATGAACTTTTGAAGTATTTGTTCTAGTTCTGTGAAATATGTCACTGGTATTTTGATGGGGATGGCATTGAATCTTTAAATTGCTTTGGGTAGTATGGACATTTTAATGATGTTAATTCTTCCAATCCATGAACAAGGTATGTACTTCCATTTTTTTTTTATATCTTTCTCTATTTCTTTTTTCAATATCCTGTAGTTTTCTGCAAACAGGTCCTTTACTTCTTTGGTTAAGTTTATTCCTAGGTATCTTAATTTTTTTGCCATGATGGTAAATGGGATTGTTTTTTAATTTCTCTTTCTGTGAGTTCATCATTGGTGTATAAGAATGCCATCAATTTCTTGACGTTAATTTTGTATCCTGCTACTTTGCCAAATTCATTTATTAAGTCTAGTAGATTTTTGATGGAGTCTTTAGGATTTTCTATGTATAATATCATGTCATCTGTGAATAATGACAGTTTCACTTCCTCCTTTCCAATTTGGATTCCTTTTATTTTTTCTTCATGTCTGATTACTGTGGCTAAGACTTCCAGTACTATGTTAAATAAGAGTGGCGAAAGTGGACATCCCTGTCTTGTTCCTGTTCTTGAGGGAATAGTTTTTAGTTTTTGCTCATTGAGTATGATGTTGGCTGTAGGTCTTTCATATATGGCCTTTATTATCTTGAGGTATAATCCCCCTATTCAATTGCTGAGCATTTTTATCAGAAATGGGTGCTGGATTTTGTCAAATGCTTGTTAAGCATCTGTTGATATGATCATGTGGTTTTTATCTTTCATTTTGTTTATGTGGTGTATAACATTTTTTTATTTGTGAATATTGAACCAGCCTTGCATCCCTGGGATGAATCCCACTTGGTCATGGTGAATAATTTTTTTGATGTTTTGCTGGATCTGATTTGCTAGTATTTTGTTTAGGATTTTGGCATCTATGTTCATCAGGATATTGGCCTGTAGTTTTCTTTCTTTGTAGTATCTTTTTCTGGTTTTGGAATTAGAATTATGCTGGAATCATAAAACGAATTTGGAAGTCTTCCTTCTTCTTGAATTTTTTGGAATAGTTCGAGGAGAATGGGTGTTAGTTCTTCTTTGTATGTTCTGTAAAACTCCCCCGTGAAGCCGTCCAGACCTGGGCTTTTGTTTGCTGGGAAAATCTTGATTCTATCTTCAATTTCCTTAGTTGTTATTGGTCTGTTCAAGTTTTCTATCTCTTCCCGGTCCAGTTTTGGGAGACTATGTGTTTCTAGAAATTTGTCCATTTCGCTTAGATTGTCAAATTTGTTGCCATATAAATGTTCATAGTATTTGTTAACGATCCTTTTTATTTCTGTGGTGTCAGTTGTTACTTCTCCTCTTTCATGTCTGATTTTGTGTATTTGGGTTTTCTCTCTTGGTTTCTTGGTGAGTCTAGCTAAGGGTCCATCAATCTTGTTTATCTTTTCAAAAAACCAGCTCTTTGTTTCATTGATCCTTTGAATTGATTTTTAGGTCTCTGTGTCATTTATTTCTGCTCTGATCTTTACTATTTACTTCCTTCTACATGCTCTGGGGTTTTCTTTTTGTTTGCTTTCTAGTTCTTTAAGTTTAGAGGTTTGGTAGTCAATTAGAAATTTTTCCTGTTTCTTGAGGTAGGCCTGTAGTGCTATGAACTTCCCTCTCAGAACTGCTTTCACTGCATCCCATAGATTTTGTGTTGTTGTGTGTTCATTTTCATTGGTTTCCAGGAATTTTTTAATATCTTCCTTGATCGCCTCAGTAACCCATTCATTGTTTAATAACGTGCTATTTCGCCTCCATGTGTTCAAATGTCTTTGCATGTTCTTGTTGCATTTGATTTCTAGTTTCATGCCATTGTGATTAGAGAAGGTGCTTGATATGATTTCAGTCTTCTTGAACTTGTAGAAACTTAGTTTGTGCCCTAACATGTGGTCTATCTTTGAGAATGTCCCATGTGCACTTGTGGACAATGTGAATTCTGCAATTTAGGAGTGTAATTCTCTGTATATATCTATTAAATCCATTTGATCTAGTGCTTCATTTAGAATTTCTGTTTCCTTGTTAATTTTTTGTCTAGAGATTCTATCCAGTGATGTCAGCGGGGTGTTGAAGTCCCGTGCTATGATTGTATTGCTGTCGATTTCTCCTTTGAAGTCCTCCAGAAGATTTTAAATATATTTTGGTGCTCTTATATTGGGTGCATATATGTTTACCAAGGTTAAATCTTCCTGTTGGATAGTTCCTTTCATTGTTATGTAGTGGCCTCCTTTGTCTCTAGTTGTGGCCTTCATTTAGAAATCTATTTTATCAGATATGAGTCTTGCTTCCCCAGCTTTTTTCCCTTTCCATTTGCTTAGAAGATTTTTTCCATCCCTTCACTTTCAACCTATGTGAGTCTTTTGTTGTGAGGTGGGTCTCTTGTAAACAACATATATGTAAATCATGCTTTCTTATCCAGTCAGCTACTCTATGTCTTTTTATTGGAGCATTCAGTCCATTTACATTTAAGGTGATTATTGATATGTACTTATTTATTGTCATTTTTGTTTAGTGTGGTTCTATTTTCCTTCCTATTTCTTCTGCTAATTACAGCAGTACTTTTAACATTTCTTGCAGTACTGGTTTGGTTCTAATGTATTCTCTTAGCCTTTTTTTGTCTGGGAAGCCCTTTATTTGTCTTTCTATTTTGAATGATATCCTTGCTGGGTAGAGTAGTCTTGGATTCAGATCCTTGTTTTTCATGACCTTGATTACTTCATGCCATTCCCTTCTGGCCTGTCATGTTTCTGTTGAGAAGTCAGCTGATAGCCTTATAGGGGTTCCTTTGTACGTATCCTGTTGCTTATCTCTTGCTGCCTTTAGGATTTTCCCTTTGTATTTAATTTTTGGCATTATTAATTACTATGTGTCTTGGTGTGGGCCTATTTGGGTTCTTCTTACTAGTGACTTTCTGTCCTTCTTTAACTTGAATGCATTCTTCCTTCACCAGGTTAGGAAAGTTTTCTGTCACTATTTCTTCAAATATATTCTCTAACCCTTGCCCATTTTCTTCTTCTTCAGGGACTCCTATGATGCGAATATTATTATGTTTCCAGTTGTCCCACAGTTCTCTTAAGCTGTCTTCCTGTTTTTTAATTGTTTATTCATTTTGGTTTTCTGATTGGTTGATTTTTTCTACCCTGTCTTCTAATTCACTGATCTGGTCCTCAGCTTCCTCTACTCTGCTGGTTAGTCCTTCCAATGTGTTCTTCATTTCTGCTATGTCATTCTTCATTTATTCTTGGTGCTTCATCATTTCTAATTGGTTGATTTTCAATATTTTTATGTCTTTGCTCATTGTGTTGATGTCCTTTTTCATGCTATTGAGCTTCCTCAAGATCATGGCTCTGAATTCTATCTCTGTTAACTTGCTTAACTCAATTTCATTTATCTCATCTTCTGTAGAAGTCTCTTGTTCTTTCATTTGGGATCTATTTCTTTGTTTCACTATTTTGGCTATCTCAGTTGGTTTTGGAGCCTGCCAAATTTCCCTGTGTGTGTTGGTGTTCTTCTGTTTGTGGCTCCCTCTTCTGGGTTTGGATGAGCATGGGAGGACCCACATTAAACACCACTGTGGAGTCTTACTGTCCTGGGTAGATTTGCAAGCCCAGAAAAGGTTAAGTTATCCTCTAGCTTTTTGCCTAGAGTCTATTAGTTGGGATTACTTGAAGAGCCTTGGGTTCTCAGTTGAATAAAAATCTCACTCAAGTGTTCAGTGTGAGAGGATTTCCTGAGGGTGGGGCAGATGCTGGTAGTTATTTAGCCTCAATTTGCATTTCAATGACCCACCTGGGTGTGGCTGAATCTCCAAGGGAGGGGTCACCACCTCTCCCCAGAGCCTTGGGAAGGAGTAAGATGACCATCGTCCTCCATGGCCGCAACTCAGCAAAATCTCTGAGTGCCCTCCAAATCCTGAGTGTCCCCACACAGTTCCAGTTCAGTCTGCCCTCCCTCTGCCAGAGCCCAAGGTGAGTGGCTGTGGCTAATTTACCACTCTGTCCTGGCCCTCTGCGCTGTGGAGCCAGCCTGGCCTTTAACCCTGAGGGCGGTGCTCACAGCTAAGACTGCTGCTGTCCGTGGGCTCCTAGCCCTCCTAGACCCCTCTCTCACCTCCACAATCCTACCAGGATCAATTCAGTGTCCCTGGTTGTATGGTCCTTGTAAGCTGCTTTTCTGTTGCTTTTTCCTGATGATTTGTTTTTATTTTAGTTGTAATTCCAGTTTGGTCCTGGGAGATGGTCTGTGTAGCTTCCATTCACTCCACCGCCATTTTGGAATCTAATCTTTGGCATTTTAATTATTATTTGTCTTGATGTGGACCTGTTTGGATCATCTTGTTTGGGTCTCTCTGTGCTTTCTGCACTTATGTGTTAATTTCTTTTGTCAAGTTAGAAAAGATTTCCTTAGTTATTTCTTCAAATAAGTTTTTAATTCCTTACTCTTTCTCTTCTCCTTTTGCTATCCATATGGTGCAAATGTTGGTAAGCTTGATGTTATCCTAGAGGCTCCTTAAAATATACCTTTTATTGTGGATTCTTTTTTCATTTCAGTATTCTGATTGAGTGTTTTCTGTTACTTGATCTTTCAAATAACTGATTAATTTAATCTACTGTTGATTATTTCTAGATAGTCTTTAGTTTAATATTGTATTCTTCACTTTTGACTAGTTTTTTATGTTTTGTATGTCCATTTTTTGTTTTGTTTTCTATCTTTTTGTTGAAGTTCTCACTGAGATCATTGAGCATCCTTATACCTAGTGTTTTGGACTCTGCATCCTGCATATTCCTTCTCTCAATTGTGTTTAGTTCATTCTCTGGATTTTTTTTTTCTTTGTTCTTATATTTGGGATATGTTACATTGTCTCCTCATTTTGGCTGCTTCCCCATGTTTGTTTGTATATATTATTTAGAGCTGCTACATCTTCTGATCTTGTTAGAGTAGGCTTATATAGTAGGGTAGTTTGGGGCCTAGTGGTGCAGTGTCTCTGGTCATCTGAGCCAGGTGCTTCAGATGTGTCCCTCGTGTGGGTTGTGTGTACCCTCTTGTTTTAGTTGATTCTTGACTGCTGTTAGCATATCATTGGGAGAGATTTGGCCCACAGGCTAATTGGTTGTGAGGACTGGCTGTGACTACAGTGGGGAAGCTGTTGTGCAGGGACTGACCCTATGGAGCAGGATTTGGTTTCACAGGCTTCTGGTGCCAACCAAGTCTGCCCTTTGAGTGTGCCATTTATGGATGTGGTTGATGGTACTCTGGTGAGGTCTAAAGCTGACTACTGGGTGTGTTGAATCTAGGGCCTCTTGAGAGGTGCAGGTTAAAGTGAGACATTGATGAGGGTCACCAGGTATGAACTACAAAGTGATATGCATATGGTTGCCCCTTGTGCAAGGGTTGGAGGTACCTGAGAGAGGCTAAGAAATGAACCGAGGCTGGCTGCTGCTAGTGTCAAATTTGGGGATGCTTAGCAATGGGTTTTGGGCATGCTGAGGTCAGATGCTACTTGTTTGGGTTTGTGAACCTCTGAGAGATTTTAGGAAACTCCACAGCATTAAGCAAGACTGTCTGTTTGAGAAAGCCATTTGAAGCATCTTGGGTGGGCCCAAAATGTGGGTGGGGTGGAGTCTCAGGGAACCACACTGTTAGCCAAGTTGATGGAGACTCAAATATGGTACCCACCTCTAGGGGTAGGGTTCAGCAAAGGAACAATGGCCTCTGCCAGCACTTCTGCCGGGGAGAAAGCTGTCTTTCACATTAAATACAGACATCTCAGTTTCTCCTCATATACCCTGGTGCCATCTGAGCTACTGCCACTTTGCTGAAGCTCAAAGGACTGACTCCATCATAAAGGGATTATGTCTCTGCCCAATCCCTTTCAGAGAAATGCCTGGTTTTGTCATTCAGCCATAGTCTTTTCTGGTTTTGTCAGCCAGAAGTTATGGGAACTTCTCTTTCCAGCACTGGAATCCTGGGCTGAGTAGCCTGGTGTGGGGCTGAAACTCCTCACTCTTCACAGGGGACTTCCACAATTGAGATATCCTTCCTGAATTTTAACTGCCATCTGAGGGTGTGGGACCAGCCCATTGTGCATCTCCACCCTTACTGCTAGTCTTGATGTGGTTTGTTCTGCATATGGATAGTTCTAGGTCTTCTATTTAGCTAGATTTCAGATGTTAGTCTACATATTTATTTTTAAATAATTCTATATAACTGTATTAGTTTTCTATGGTTTCTGAAACAAATTTTTACAAGCTTAGTGACCTAAAATAAACAAATTATTATCTTACACTTATAGAGTCCAGAAACCTAAAATAGGTTTTACTGGGTTAAAATAAAGTTGTCAATAGGGTGGCATTTTTTCTGGATACCCCTAAGGGAGAGTTTATTTCTTATATTTTTCATCTCTTAGAGGCTATCTGTATCCCATGGCTCAAGGGTGCATTATCTACCTCTGCTTCTGTTGTCACATTTTCTCTGACTCCCCTGCTTTCCTCTTTCCATTTTCAGGATCTTAGTAATTATGTTGGACACACTCAAATAATCCAGGATCATCTTGAGGTCTTAAGACACTTAACTTAGTCACATCTGTCAAGTCCCTTTTGTCAAGTAGGGTAAGATATTCACAGGTTTCAATAATTAAGATCTTTAAATGGCCATTATTCTGCTTGTTACAATAACCATGAATAAAAATGAAATCACAACACAAATGAGAAAATGCTGTTAATTGAATGAAAATAAAAATACAACATATCAAAATGTGTAGGATTTAATTAAAGCAGTAGTTAAAGGAACATTTATAATTGTTATAATTGTGCTTTTTTGTTTCTTTTTTTTTTCCAGATTTTAATGTTTATTTATGTTCTGTTTATATTTTATTTTCATTGTTGACACTATTACAGATGTTTTATTTTCCCTCCCACGCTTTTTACACCTCCAGGCAGCCCCTACACCCACTTCCCTCTGGCCATCACCAAGCTGTTGTCTGTATCTATGTTTCATACATATATATTCATTGGATAATCCCTTCACCTTCTTTTATCCAGTCTGCTCCATCCACTCCCCTCTGACAGCAGTCAGTCTGTTCCACATAGCCATGCCTCTGTTTCTATTTGGTTCATCCATTTACTTGGTTCATTAGATACCACATACAGTGAGATCTTATGGTATTTGTCTTTCTCTGACTGGCTTATTTCATTTAGTGTAATAATCTTTAGTTCCATTCATGCTGTTGCAAAAAGTAATATTTCCTTATTTTTTTTTTTTTTTTACAACCATGTAGTATTCCATTGTGTCAATGTACCACAGTTTTTTTATCCACTCATCTACTGATGGGCATTTAGGCTGTTTTCAGATTTTTGCTATTATAAATAACACTGAAATGAACATAGGGGTACAAATAACTTTTAAATTAGTGTTTTGGGATTCTTAAAGTACAGTCCCAGCATATATCAGTTCATGGATTAGAAGAATTAAAATGTTCATACTACTCTAAGCAATCTATAGATTCAATGCAATTCCTATTAAAATACCAATGGAATATTTCACAAATCTAGAACAAATATTCCAAAAATATATATGGACATGTCACCAAATGAGTTATTTGGAACCATTCAATAAATTGGAAACCTTTTAGTTCTTGGTTCTAAACTCTGTCAGGCTGGCCCAGAGCACTGTTCAGTCTAGAGCCTATTTTTCCTATGATTGAGGCATCTGAGCACTCTATCCGATAGCCCATGAATTCTCAGGTTTTCCTGTGTGGCTCTTGGGAACAGAAACAATTTATAACCCTATGTGAACCTCAAAATTATTTTCCTTAATTCTTTCATTGGTTCTCAGTAACTTCATCTCATGTAGCTGCTGATCCACTCAGCTAGAGTCTAGAGGGAGGCCACTGCTGCTGATCTCCAGAATTCTATCTGTACTACTCCTCTCTGGCTTTCTACCCTCTGGATCCTGTGAACCTGACTTCCTCAGATACCCATCCCAATCTCTTCATCTCAGAGAAACCACTGGACTTGGCTTTGGGTCCCCTTTCCTACACTGAGGCCTAGGAAAAATAATGGGGCAATCACAGAGCTCATCTTTTATGTTACCAGTCTCTCAAGAATCATTGTGGTTTGTTGCCTGGTATCTAATGTATTAAAAACCTTTGTTTCATACAGTTGGTCATGTTTTTATTTTCCGTGAAGAGAGGAAACCCCATCCCTATTATTCCATATCAGCTAGAGTGGAACTCTAAATGACTGAGTTGTGTAGTTTTTTTCCTGAAAACAAACAAACACAAAATGCAAAGAAGCACAGGCAAATAAAAGAAGACAACATTATTCTTCAATATCATTTAGTTTTCTAAATAATTTCAAAGAAAAGAAAGAGTTGGTTTGTTTTGTTTGGTATTTGTTTGTTTATTCTTATGACAGGGATACCTAACAGTATTGAACAAACCATCGATAGTCACTCAATCCTCACAAGAAATCTGTGAGATATGGACATTTTGACCTTCAGAGAGGTAGCAAGTATTGCCTGAAGGACACAGATAGTAACTAGAAGAACTGTGATATGAATTCTGGCAGTCTTATTCTGAGCCCTTATGCTTAAATAATACACTATACAAAATTCTTATGAAATGTGGTACTGTAATCAGCATTTTTTTCGTATCCAAATTTATTTTTTCTGGAACACAGTATACCTTAATTTATGGATTGTTTTTCTTACAATTTGAATACATCTTCAATAGCCAGCCTTTGAATGTTTTATACAGATACATCTGATATTTGTATGTTCGATTATCACTGAAATAAATATTTATCAATGAAGGAATGACTAAAATGCCATCTTTTTTTACCAAGCAATAGCATTCACAATTAGATGATACTATGTTATATTGTGTTACTGAAATATTAACTGGAAAAATCACAGACATCAACAATTTTGTACTAAAAAGTAATTTGGAGCAATTAGACATCATGCAAAGAACTAGGAATATCTTAACTAATTTATCTTGTTATATTTCTTCATAATCTATCTTTTATGTATGCACCAGAACAATATGTTGATATAAAACAATCTAGCTCTATGATTAAAAGAGCTTCTTTGGTAAATATAAAAATGCTAAGAAATAGAACAACACTACATCATAGTGTAATTGGCAATGCTTTTGTAATTTTTGAATGATACATAAAAAATGATGTATCTTACTATTAGTGGCACCTTTGCTTTAATGAAATATGGTGTCATCTATCTCAATGTTTTAATTTTTTTTTCATATTTGCTCTCTGCATTAACCCTTATATGCCATCCTTTTATTTTAATAATTAAATTTGAGGCATAGTGTACTGTTTATTATAGTGTCTAATGTATGTTTTTAATTTTGTTGTTTTGTTCCTGATTTTATTTTTTTAAACTCTGCAATCTTTTTTACCCCAATTAATTCTATTGTTTTTACTGTACTTGTTTTGAACTCTTTTTTTTTTAATGAATTTTTATTAAGTTCTATAGTGGTAACTAAATTTATTTCATTTCCTTGGACTGTATTCTGGTCTATGGAATTAATTTTTCAAAAGAACTTTTCCACTTTATTTTTTCTAAGCTCCAGCCAATTTTCTGCATAGTTATCCATTCCCTCTTCCAGCAGTGTCTGGCCCTGCCCTGCCCTGTGACTTTATCTTGTCAAATTCCCATCTATTCCTCAATGTCTATCTCAAATATATGTTTAGTAAATATTTTCATGCTTGAAGCAATAAGAAATTTCCCTGCTCAAACCCTCATAGTACCTCTACAATCTCTTATAGATCCCATCTTTGAGTTTAATTATTAAGGTAGACTGTACAATGGATTTTTGTTTTATTTTGTTTTAGCATATCTTTGAATTCCCCAGAGAGAGGAAGGTGAGTTTTACATAATAGATACAAAACATGTTGGTAGAGTTGACATAAATTATGTGGAAAAATTCTGTTATATGAACAATTAAAAAGTTAATTTTCATGCCCTGGCCAGTTTGCTCAGTGGTTAGAGCGTCAGCCTGCAGACCAGGGAGTCTCGGGTTTGACTCCTGCTAAGGGCATGTACCTCAGTTACAGTTTGTCTCTGGCCCCGGTTAGTGTTGTGAGGGTGGCAACCAATCGATGTATCTCTCTCACGTTGATGTTTCTCTCTCTCTCTTCCTCCCTCTCTCCCTCCCGCTCTATTTGAAAAAAAATGTTAATTTTCTGACATACATTTTAAAACCATTGAGGAGTTATTAATATAGCAAGATAGAATTTCCCTACCTTTAGGACATATCAGAATCACCTATGTAAGTTTCTTTATTTGTCTTTTCTTTCTTTCTTTTTGAAAAACAATTCTTGGTTCTAGCCAAATCTATTAAAATTGTAATCATTAACAATTACCTCCAGGATATTATTTTCAAAAGCTCTACAAGATAATTTTGATGATCATAAAATGTTAAAATACTAGTGTTAGGAGGTTAAACAAACTTTCTTCTGAGTTCTATGTAAATTTAGGGACTTTTTGTAGATCACCTAGTAACTGGACATGTGTCTTAATTAAGCAAAGTGGTAAATGTGCTGCAATAGCCATAATCTAATTTCCCAGGAAGAAAAAAAAATACAACAAAAAATATATGAGGGGCAACTATAGGACATTTATTTACAGATTCAATATGTGTATTGATGTAAAAATAACCATGTTCTCCTTCTATGAATATAGCAGCACTAAATAGTGAAAAAAAATATAATTATGTTGTGCCCCTTGAGTAAAATAGGCTCCTATATAAGAATATACATTTCTTTTCAACTAAAAATAAAGCACATTTTTTTTTTTTGCCAGTATCAACTTTATTTTGTGTAAATTGTCTGGAAACATGATTTTCAGCATGGCTAGCTGCACATGTATAAAAAAGAAATTGTAGGAGTATATTTACATACCATCCCAGGTAAGTCATTAATCAGATAATGTGCACAGTTCTGTACTAAGTACCAACTAAACCAGTGTTAATTATCCTGAAGCATTAGATTCTATATTAATAATTATTGTGCTTAAGTAGGTATCTAAACACATTTTAGAGTTGCCTATAGGGTCCCCATACACCAGAAATTTTGAATTTAATGTGGATGAAAAGATGTAGTTATAACTGAACTTATTTCAATAACAGAGAGTTGAAGGTAGGAAGATGGTGGCAGAATAAGTGAAAGCAATACAAACCACCTCCCAGCACTGAACCAGAGTTACAGCTAAAATTTAGAGCAATTAACCTGAATTAACAACAGAATGACACCTGAACTTGAGCATTATATCCAATGATTGAAAAGAGAAGCTACACAGAGACTGGTAAGAAGGGCAGAGATGCAGAAATGGCTGGTACCTGCACCCACGGGCAGCAACTGTGAAGCAGGACAAATATTGCAGCTGCAAAAGCCATGCCAGGGAAAAGTGGGGTCTCAATCCCATGCTGAGACCCCCAACCTAGAACACCGGGGCCTGGAAGAAGAGCCTGCACAACACTTGCCAGCAAAAATAAGTGGGGATTTTGTCCACCAGAAAGCAGAGAAAGTCTGCTTGAATCATGAGTGATCTCCTTAAAGACCAACACATAGGGACTCCCTCTCAGGCACTCACCTGGGGCTCTGGTAGGGGGAAGGAGACTCAGGGCATACAGAAGCCATAAGGGTAAGATATGGGTGGCACAGCACTAGCGATTAGAAATCTAGGCTTCTCAGGTCCCAGTCCTGAGCCAAGATCCCATACTGCCCTCAGATGCCATCTCCTAGGGTCCAGCACTTCTGTTCTTACAGCACCAGATGGAGAAAGTGCACTAACCCTGTCCTCCAAACATTGGTGGACTTTTGGCTGTACCCAAAAAGTGTGCTTTTTTTTTTCTGAAGAACCTATAGACAGTCTCAGATGAACATTGAACTGAGTTGCTGGGGAGCAGGGGCAATCTTCCCCCCTCCCATAGGTCAGGCAGGCACCATTCCCAACAGAAAGCACCTAGGTCAGAAACTCAGGCAGCAGGCAGCTGCAGAGCAAGGGGAAGGCAGGCACTTGGAAGTTTCCTTTCAGGATCTCTGGCAGGGCACCACCAAGTTAGAAAGCAAACAGCCAACTATCCAGCTGAGGAAACACACCACTCCCAATAAAGGGCTGCCTGGATTTGCGTTCACCAAATATTCTAGCACCACTTACAAAACCCAGTCCCACAGAGGGAAGGAAGTACAATTCAGAGCACAGACATTTGTAGCAGCCCCTTAGAGGCCTTCATCAGGGCTTCTGGCAGTGAGTTGCAGACATAGAAGGAGGGAAAAACCTCTCTCTCCTCCCAAGAGCTGGAGCCACCCTAAGCAGATGAGGCAGCCTTAATCTATTACTTCAAGCCCCACCTGCACCATCTGACTGGTGCAGCCTTGCAGGAGAAAGGAGTCACACCTCAGAACTGTGAAACCTGATGTGACCCCTATGGAGCCTCCCTTCAGGAGCACTGGCATGGAGCTACAAGGAGAGCAGCTACCTCTCTCTTGAGGGCTGAGGACCTGTGCCACCCCAATCAAAGGGTGAATTGGATTTGCATTCCCAGATCCTTCTGGCCACACTCTGATAAACTCATATTGATGGGGGAAGGGGGTGCAAATCAGAGCTTGGACAATGGATCTGACTTACTTGGAGTACTCTAACAGGGCTTCTGGCAGTGCAGTGCAAAGATAGAAGGAGGCAAACAGCTCTCTCTTCCCTCCCAAGGGCCAGCACAATCCCAAGTGAAGGGTACAGCCTTGTTCTCTTCCTCCAAGCTCTGTTGGTTCATCCTTGCTGGTGCAGCCTCATAAGGGTAAGGGGACACAACTCAGAACTGGAGTATCTGGTACAAGCCCCTAGGAATGTCTCCTCAGGTTCTCTTGTGGGGCACTACAGAGCCAGAGGCAAGCAGCTATCTTCCCTCTCAAGGGCCAAGGGCCCTTGTCACTATAATCAAAGGGCCAATTCAATTTGCATTCCCAAATCCTGCTAGCCCAATCCTGCTAAACTCATTTTCACAGGGTCAAAGTCAATCCCACCCACGAATGGGCCAACAACAATCAGCTCCCAATTATAACAGGAGGGTCCACATAAACCACACAAGGGACATTTCTAAAGCATTCAACACAGGAGATCAAAGAGGCTTTACCACTGTGTTACACAGGAAACTTACTACATAAGGCCTCCCCATAAAGACTAGAAGTCATAGTAGTTCTATCTAACACATAGAAACAAACACAAAGAGACCACTAAAATGGGGAAACAAAGGAATAAATAACTCCCAAACGAAAGAAAAGGAAAAAATCTTCAGAAAATGAACTAAATAAAATGGAAGCAAACAATTCGTCAGCCACAGACTTCAAAATAATGATTATAAGGATGCTCAAATATTGAGAACTACAAGAAACTTAATGAGAACTACATCAACATAAAAAAAGAGATAGAAACTCTTAAAAAGAACCAGTCAGAAATAAATATTAGCATATCTGACATCAAGAATACACTGGAAGGAATTAAAAGTAGGCTGGAGAAAGTGAAGGATAGAATCAGTGATTTGGAAGACAAGGTTGAAAAACACCCAAACAGAGCAACAGAAAGAAAACATAAGTAAAACAAAACAAAACCAAAAAAAACAAAAAAAAACAAGAATAGTTTAAGGAAAACTGGGACAACATGAAATGTAACAACATCCACATCACATTGATACTAGGAAAAGAAGAAAGTGAGCAAGAGATAGAGAACCTGTTGGAAAAAATAATCAGAGAAAACTTTCCTAACCTGGTGAAAGAAAATGTTACACAAGTTCAAGAATCACAGAGAGTCCCAATCAAGGTGGACCAAAAGAGATCCACACCAAGATACATCATGAATTAAATGGCCAAGACTAAAGACAGAGAATCTTAAAGGCAGCAAGAGAGAGAGTTAGTTACCTACAAAGGAGTCTCAATAAGGCTGTCAGAGGATTTTTGAACAAAAAGATTTCAGGCCAGCGAGATTGGCATGAAGTATTTAAAGTAGTGAAAGGAAGGAACTGAAACCAGGACTACCTTGTCCTGGCTATCATTTAAAATTGAAGGTGAAATAAAGAGCTTCACAGACAAAAGAAGGCTAAATGAGTTCAGTACATCCAAACCAGCATTGCAAGAAATGATAAAGGGACTGATCTAAGAAGAAGAAGAATATAGAGAGAAAGAAACAGGCATAAAGAAAAAAATGGCATTAAATAAGTATATATTAATAATAACCATAAATGTAAATGGATTAAATGTTCCAATCAAAAGACATAATGTATCTGAATGGATAAGAAAACACAACCCATATATATGCTGTCTACAAGAGACCTACCTTAGAAAAAAGATTAACACAGGCTAAAAGTGAAAGGATGGAAAATAATATTCCATGAAAGTTAAAATTAAAAAAAAAAAAAGCAGGGGTAACAATATTTATTTCTGACATAATAGACTTCAATGCAAAGACCATATCAAGAGACAAAGAAGGGCCCTACATAATGCTAAAGGGATTGATCCAACAAGAGGATATAACACTTATGAATATATATGCACCCAATATATGAGCACCTAAATACATAAAAAAATATATTGATGGACTTTAAGCATGATATCAATAGCAAAACAGTCATAGTAGGGAGCTTTAACACTCCAGTCATCATTAGATAGACAATCCTGTAAAAAAAAATCAACAAAGAAATAGAGACCTTAAATGACACACTAGATCTAATGGATTTAATTGATATTTACAGAACATTTCACCCCAAAGCAGCAGAATATATATTCTTCTCAATTGCATATGGAACATTGTCAAAGATAGATCACATAATAGGACACAAAACAAGTCTCTACAAGTTCAAGAAATTTAAAATCATACCAAGCATTTTGGATCACAATGGCATAAAACTAGAAATCAATATATATATATATATATATATATATATATATATATATATATATATATATATATATATATCTCCCCTCAAAATCATTCAAACACATGGGGCTAAATAGCATAATTATAAACAGTAATTAGGTTACCAATGAGACCAAAGAAAAAATAAAAAACATCCTGGAAATAAAATAAAAATGAACATACAACAACCCAAAATCTAGGGGACACCGTGCAAGCAGTTCTGAGAGGGAAGTTCATAATATTACAGGCATACTTCAGGAAACAAGAAAAGGCTCTAATAAATTATCTAACACTATAACTAAAATAATTAGAAAGAGAAGAGCAAGACAAACCCAAAGGAAGTAGAAGGAAAGAAATAATAAAGATCAGAGCATAATAAAAGACATAGAGGCTAAAAATAAATAAATAAATAAAATAAACCATACAAAAGATCAATGAAGACAAGAGCTGGTTCTTTCAAAAGATAGACAAGATTTATGAGCTTTTAGACAGACTCACCGAGAAACAAGGAGAGAAGACCCAAATAAATAAAATCAGAAATGAAAGCAGTGATTTAACAACTGACACAACAGAAGTACAAAGAATTGTAAGAAAATACTATGAGAAACTATATGCTAACAAACTGGACAACCTGGGGAAAATAGACAAATTACTAGAATCATACAGTCTTCCAAAATTTAATCAGGGAGACTCAAAAAACTTGAATAGGCTGAGAACAACTAATGAAATTTTAGCAGTAATCAAAAACATCCAAGCAAACAAAAGTCCTGGACCCTATGGATTTATAGGCTTGTTTTAACAAACATTCAAAAAATAATTAACACCTATTCTCCTCAAACTATTCCAGATAATCTAAGAGGGATGATTCCCAGCATTGTAATAATCCCCAAACCAAATCAAGACACTACAAAGAAAGAAAATTACAGGAAAATATCCTTAATTAACATAGATGCTAAAATAATCAACAAAATATTAGCAAATTGGATCCAGTAATACATTACAGAGATCATACACTATGACAAATTGGGATTTATTAAGGAGATGCAAGGCTGGTACAGCACTCAAGTCAATAAATGTGATACATCACATAAACAAAATGAAGCATAATAATCACATGATCATATTATTAGATGCAGAAAAAAGTATTTGATAAAATCCAGCACCCAGTTTTGATAGACACTTAGCAAAGTGGGAATAGAGAGAATATACCTCAATATCATAAAGGCCATATATGACAAACCTATACCCAACATCATACTCAATGGGAAAAAAAAAACAAAAACTAAAAGTGTTTCTCTTAACAGGAACAAGACATGTTGTTCACTTTCCCTACCCTTATTCAACATATTACTGGAAGTCCTTGCCACAGTAATGAGACAAGAAGTAAATAAAAGGCATCAAACTTGGAAAGGAGGAAGTAAAATTGTCATTATTCACAGATGGCATGATATTGTACATAGAAAACCCTAAAGACTTCACCAAAAAAATACTGGATTGAATAAATAAAGTCGATAAAGTAGCAAGATAAAAATTTAACATCCGAAAATTTACGACATTTTTATACACCAATAACAAACTCTCAGAAAAAGAAACTAAAAAACAAAAATTACCATGTTCCATTGCAACAACAAAAAAAAATAAAATGCTTGGGTATAAATTTAACCAAGGAGGTAAAAGACCTGTACTCAGAAAACTACAGGACATTTTTAAAAAAGAAATAGAGGAAGATACAAACAAATGGAAAAATATATTATATTCATGGATTGGAAGAATTAACATCATTAAAATGTGCATACTACCCTAAGCAATTTAGAGATTCAACACAATTCCTTTGAAAATACCAATGGCATATTTCACAGAATTAGAATAAATATGCAAAAATTTATATGGAACCAAAAAGCCTCAGCAATCTTTTTTTAATGGTGTCTTTTATTTTTTAATATTTATTGTTGAGAGTAATACAGATGCCCACACTCATTGCCCCATAGCCTTTTTATCTACTCCTATTTTGATGGACACTTGGTCTGTTTCCAGATCTTAGCTATTGTGAGTAGTGCTGCTATGAACATAGGGGTGCATATATTCTTGCTGATCAATCTAAGGATTCTTAGGATATATTCCTAGGATTGGGATCGCTGGGTCAAATGGCAGATCATTTTTTAATTTTTTGAGAAAATTCCATACTGTTTATCTAGTGGCTGGACCAGTATGCAATCCTACCAGTAGTGCACTAGGGTTCCCCACATTCTCACCAGCACTTGTTGTTTATTGATTTATTGATGATAGCGCTTCTGGTTGTAGTGAGGGTGTACCTCATTGTCATTTTAATTTGCATCTCTCTGATGATTAGTGACTTTGAGCATTTTTTCATGTTTCTCTTGGCCATTTGTATGACCTGTTTGGAGAAGTGTTAATTCAGGTCCTTGGCTGATTTTTTAATTGGATTTTTGTCTCACTTTTGTTGAATTGTATGAGTACACTATACATTTTGGAAATGAACACTTTCTCTCATGTATCATTGGCAAATATATTCTCCCATACAGTGGAATACTTTATCATTTTGATGCTTTTTTTTTTTTTTTTTTTTTTTTTTTTTTTACTGTGCAGAAGATTTTTAGATTGATGTAGTTCCATTTGTTTGTTTTTTCCTTTTTTCTCTTGCTCTAGGCATTGCATTGGCGAAAATTCTACTACGTGAGATGTCTAAGATTTTGCGGCCTACATTTTCTGCTAGGATTTTTTGTGGTTTCACAACCTACATTTGAGACTTTTACCCATTTTGAGTTTATTCTTGTGTATGGTGTAAGTTGATGGTCTAGTTTCCTTTTTTTTTTTTTTTTTTTTTTTGCATGAACCTGTCCAATTTGCTCACCATCATTTATTGAAGGGACAATCTTTATTGTATGTTCTTGCTTTCCTTGTCAAATATTAATTGAGAATAATGGCTTCGTTCAACTTCTGGGTTCTCTGTTCTGTTTCATTGATCTATATACCTGTTCTTTTTAAAAAATATTTTTTAATTAACATTTTTAGAGAGAGAAACATTGATGTGAGAGAGAAACACCAATTGGCTGCCTCCTGAATGCACCCTGCTGGGGCACGTGGAACCCAGGCATGTTCCCTGACCCAGAATCAAACCAGGATCTCTCAGTCCATGAGACAATGCTCAATACACTAAGCCACACTGGCTGAACTATATGCCTGTTCTTGTGCCAGTACCAGACTGTTTTGATTACAATACCTTTTAGCATAACTTTATATCTGGTATTGTGATCCCTCCTACTTTGTTCCTCTTTCCCAGGATTGCTGCAAATATTTGGGGGTTTTTTTGGTTCCACTTAAATTTTGGGGGTATTCGTTCTAGATCTGTAAAATGTGCCATTGGTACTTTAATTGAGATTGTATTGAATCTAAACATTGCTTAGAGTAGTATGGACTTTTTAAATAATGTTAATTCTCCAATCTATGAACATGATATATACTTCCTTTTCTTTACATCTTCCACTATCTTTTTTTTCAATATCCTGTAGTTTTCCAAATACAGGTCTTTCACCTCCTTGATTAAATGTATTCCTAAGTATCTTGGGTTTTGTTGCAATGGTAAATAGGATTGCTTTTTTAGTTTCTCTCTCTGAGAGTTCATTATTGGTGTATAAAAATGCCATGGATTTTGGAGTGTTAATTTTGTATCCTGCTACTTTGTCAAATTCATTAATTAAATCTAGTAGTTTTTTGGTGGAGTTCTTAGGGCTTTCTGTGTACAATATAATGTCATCTGCAAATAATTACAGTTTTACTTCTTTCTTTCCAATTTGGAGGCCTTTAATTTTTTCTTCCTGTCTGATCATTGTGGCTAGGACCTCCAGTACTATGTTGATTAAAAGTGGTAAAACAGGCATCCCTGTCTTGTTCCTATTCTTAGGGGAAATTCTTTTAGTTTTTGCCCATTAAATATGAGGTTGCCTGTAGGTTTGTCATCTATGCCTTTTATAATGTTGAGGTACAGTCCCTCTATTTCCACTTTGTTGAGAGTTTTTGTCAAAAGTGGGTACTGGATTTTGTTGAATAGTTTTTTTTCATCTATTGATATGATCATGTGATTTTTATCCTTCAATTTGTTTTTGTGATGTATCTATCACATTTATGGATTTGTGAATGTAGTATCAACCTTGCATCCCCAGAGTAAAGCCTACTTGGTCGTGGTGTGTACTCATTTTAATATATTGCTGTATCCTGGTTATTAATATTTTTCTTAGAATTTTAGCATCTATGTCCATCAGGGATATTTGCCTATAGTTCTCTTTCTTTGTAGTGTCATTATCTGGTTTTGGAATAGGACGTTGATGGCCTTGGAGAAGGAACTTTGAAGTGTCCTTTTCTCTAGGATTTTTAGGAATAATTTGAGGATAGGTGTTAGTTCTTTGAATGTTTGATAAAAATCCCTTGTGAAGTTGTCTGGATCAGGGCTTTTGGTTTCTGGGAGTATTTTTTATTACTGCTTCAATTTCATCAGTTGTTATTGGCCTATTCAGGTTTTCTGATTGTTTTGGAGGAGTGCATTTTTCTAGAAATTTGTTAATTTTATCTAGCTTATGTAGCATGTTGGCAAATAGTTGTTCATAGTATTTTCTTACAATCCTTTGTATTTATATGAGGTCAGTTGTTACTTCATCTTTTTCATTTCTGACTTTATTTTTTGGGGGTTCTCTCTGTTTCTCAGTGACTCAGGCTAAAGGTTCATCTATTTTGTTTATCTTTTGAAAGAACCATTCTTGGTTCTTTGGTCTTTATTTTATTTTTATTTTTTGTCTCTATTTCATTTATTTCCACTCTGATCTTTATTATTTATTTCCTTCTACTTACTCTGGGCTTTTCTGGTTTTTCTCTTTCTACTTCTTTAAGTTGTAGGGTTAGATAGTATTTAGAAAATTTTCTTGTTTATTGAAGTAGGCCGGTAGTGCTATGAATGTCTATCTCAGATTGCTTTCACTGTGTCTTGTAAATTTTGGGTTGTTTTGTGCTCATTTTCTTTTTTTTAATTAATTTATTTTTGTTACAGATGTTTCTTCTTTTTTCCCCATTGACACCCTCATCCCCATCTCCCCCATCCCATCTCCAGCTTTGTTGTCCATGTCTATCAGTTATGCATACATGCATATAAGTTCTGTGGTTTATCACTTCCCTCCCCCCTCCCCCCTCTTCTGAAGGTTGTCAGTCTGTACCCTACTTCAATGTCTCTGGGTCTACCCTGTTCTTCAGACTGTTATGTTCATTACATTCCACAAATAAGTGAGATCATGTGATATGTGTCTTTCTCTGCTTGGCTTGTTTCACTTAACATAATACTCTCCAAGTCCCTCCATGTTGTCTCAAAGGATAAGAGATCTTTCTTTCTTACAGCTGCATAGTACTCCATTGTGTATATGTTCCACGGCTTTTTCCTCCATTCATCCACTGATGGACACTTGGGCTGTTTCCAGATCTTAACTATTGTAAATAGTGCTGCTATGAACATGGGGGTACATATACTCTTTCTGATTGGTGTTTCAGGCTTCTTAGGGTATATTCCTAGGAGTGGGATCACTGGGTCAAATGGCAATTCAGTTTTTAATTTTTTGAGGTAATACCATAGTGGCTGTACCAGTCTGCATTACCACCAGCAGTGTACTACAGTCCCCTTTTCTGCACACCCTCACCAACACTTGTTGTTTGATGATTTGTTGATGGCGGCCATTCTGACAGGTGTGAGGTGATACCTCATAGTTGTTTTAATTTGCATCTCTCTGATGATTAGTGCCATTGAGCATTTCTTCATATGTCTCTTGGCCATTTGTATGTCCTGTTTGGAAAGGTGTCTATTTAGGTCCTCTGTCCATTTTTTAATTGGGTTCTTTGTCTTTCTTTTGTTGAGTTGTATGAGTACTCTATATTTTGGAAATTAACCCCTTACCTCATGTATCATTGGCTATTATGCTCTCCTATACAGTGGATTCCCTTTCCACTCTGATGGTTGTTTCTTTTGCTGTGCAGAAGCTTTTTAGTTTGATGTAGTCCCATGTGTTTATTTTTTCCTTTGTTTCTGTTGCCTTAGGTGATGTATCAGTGAAGATTCTGCTGCATATGATGTCTGAAATTTTGTTGCCTACATTTTCTTCTAGGATTTTTATGGAATCACGAGTCCCATTTAAGTCTTTTATCTATTTTGAGTTTATTCTCATGTATGGTGTAAGTTGATGGTCTAGTTTTATTTTTTTGCATGTAGCTGTCCAATTTTCCCAACACCATTTATTAAAGAGGCTGTCTTTACTCCATTGTATGCTCTTACCACCTTTGTCAAATATTGATTGAGTATAATGTCTTGAGTCAATTTCCAGATTCTCTGTTCTGTGTTCATTTGCAATTTTTTTTTCTTTATTTATTTCAGAGACAATAAGAAAGAGGGAAAGGGAAAGAGTGATAGAAACATTGATGAGAGAGAACATCAATTGGCTGCCTCCTGCATGCCCCACACTGGGGATCTAGCCCACAACCTGGGTATGTGCCATGACCAGGAATCAAACTGGGGACCTCTTGTTGCATTGGTCAATGCTGAACCACTGCACCACACCAGCCAGGCTTGTGTTCATTTTCTATTGTTTCAAGGAAATGTTTTTTACCTCTTTCTTGATCTCATTGGTAACTTATTCATTGTTTAATAACATACTATTTGGCCTCTTTTTGTTTAAATGTTTTTGAGTGTTTTTATAGTGTAATTGATTTCTAGTTTTGTGACATTGTCATCCAAGAAGATGCTTGGTACGATTTAAATTTTCTTAAAGTTGTAGAGACTTGTTTGTGTCCTAACATGTGGTCTATTTTTGAGAATGTCCCAAGCACATTTGAGAAGAATATACATTCTGCAACTTTGGGGTGAAATGTTCTGTAAATATCAATAAAATCCATTTAATATAGTGTGTAATTTAGGTTCATTGTTTCCTTGTTGATTTTTTGTCTAAAGATGTATCCAGTGATATCAGTGAGGTATTATAGACCCCCCCCACTATGATTTTTTGCTGTCACTCTCTCCCTTAATTTTCACTCTTATATTAAGTGCATATATGTTGACCATATCCTCTTCTTGTATTAATCATTTTAGTATTATAAAATGGTCTTCATTATCTCTTGTTATGGCCTTCATTTTGAAGTCTATTTTGGCAGATATGAGCATGGCTACCTCAGCCTTTTTTTCATATCCAATTGCTTGGAAAATATTTTTTTCATGTCTTCCCTTTCATCTTTTGTGAGTTTTTGTTCTGAGGAGGATCTCTTGTACACAGCATATATATGGGTCATGTTTTCTTATCCAATCAGCTACCCTATGTCTTTTAACTGGCACATTTAAGCCATTTACATTTAAGGTTATTATTGATAGGCACTTATTTGTTGCCATTTTTATTCTTTATGCCTGTATTCCCCTATCTCTCTTTCTTCATCTTCTTACAACAGTCCCTTTAGCATTTCTTGCCATGTTGTTTTGGTGGTAATAAACTCCTTTATCCTTTTTTAAAAATCTGTGAAGGTAATTAATTTACTTTCAATTTTGAATGTTAGCCTTACTCAATAGAGTAGTCTTGGATTCAGTCCTTTGCTTTTCATTACTTTTTATATTTCATACCACTCCCTTCTGGCCTGAAGCGTTTATATTGAGAAATCAGCTGACAGTATAATGGGAACTCCCTTATAAGTAACTTTTTGTCTCTCTTTTGCTGCCTTTAAGATTATTTCTTTGTTTAACATTTGCCATTTTAATTATAATGTGTCTAGGTGTGATTCTTTTGGGGGACATTTTGATTGGGACTCTCTGTGCTTCCTGAACTTGAGTGACTATTTTCTTCACAATGTTAGGGAAGTTTTCTATCATTATTTCTTCAAACAGGTTTCCTATTCTTTTCTCAGATTCTTCTCCTTCTGGTACCCCTATGGTGCACATGTTGCTATGTTTATTATTGTCTCAATGCTCCCTTAAACTGTCCATTTACTTTTTAATATTTTTTCAGTTGAGGCTCTGTTTGGGTGCTTTTTCCACCTTGTCTTCTAACACACTGATTTGGTTCTCAGCTTCTTTCCATCTACTATTGATTACTTCCAGGGTATTCTTAATTTCAGCTATGTTGTTCTTCATTTCCAATTAATTCTTATTCATGACTTCTAGTTCTTTTTTATTCTAATATAGTTCCTTTTAGTTCTCATTAAGTTGCTTGTCGTTCTCACTAAGCTTTTTGAGCACCCTTAATACCATTACTTTGAATTCTTTACCTGAAAAATTGCTTTCCTCCATTTATTTTATTTTATTTTCTGATGATTTCTTCTTTTATTTCATTTGGGTTTGTTTTTTTGTCTCACCATTTTAGCAGACTGGTAGTTCAAGGCCAGATGAGGTGCACTGAGTCTTGATTGCAAGTCGGTGCATCCAGGGGCATCAGGCGGTGGCTGGGACAGATCTTGGACCTAATCTAGTGATCTGGGTGTGCTGGTTGCTCTTGGCAGTGGTGGCAATGTGGTTGGTGGCTTTCGGTGGTGGTAGTAGCTCTCAGTGGCAGTGACAGTGGTAGCTGTTGGCTCTCATTTGGAGCAATGTCTATGGGGCCAGTAGCTCTGGGCTGGTTTGGGACTCACAGATCTCTCTGTGGGGCCAGCAGGGCTGACAGATGATGGGTAGTGTCTGTGGGTCCAGTGGAGGCACAGGTGTCATGCATGGGTTTTTCTGGGGTGTGGCTATAGTGTGCAAGTCCTGCAGGGGCATAGCTGTCATGTTTGGGTCCTGCTTGTACATGGCAGGCATGCATGGGTCCCAGGTGGGAGCAGTGTAGTACATGAGTTCTCTGGGGGTGCAACAGTCATGCTCGGGTCCTGGGTGAGTGTGGCTGGTGTGCACAAAGCAGTTGCAGCTACCATGCACAGGTCTGTCAGGTCATGGCAGAGGATACTGGTATGGCAGGGCAGGGCACTCTGTGGTCTCTGGTCACTGGGACATGGCCACTTCTCACTGCCTCCTCCCAAGGAGAACCCATCAGATCCTCCAAAATGGATGCACTCTCTAGCCCCAAGCAGGTAGAAGCACCTTGTTAAGCAGTGCATAGTGGCAACTGGCAGCTCCCCTGCCCAAAGCACCAGAACTGCCCACCGTTAGTTCCTGCAGTGACAGGCAGATTCCTACCCACACTCATACCTACTCATACTCTCTCTCACCCAATCACACACTCACCATCACTCCAGTCTTTCCTGCTTCCATGTTATATAGCCTCAGCAATCTTGAGAAAGAAGAACAAAGTTGGAGGGATCACAAAAACAAATATCAAACTATACTGCAAAGCCATTGTAATGAAAACAGCCTGCTACTGGCACAAGAACAGGCATATAGATCAGTGAAACAGAACAGAGATCCCAGAAATCGATCCATACCATTATGGTCAATTAATATTTGACAAAGGAGGCAGGAGCATACAATAGAGACAGTCTGTTCAATAAATGGTGCTGGAGAAATTGGACAGGTACATAAAAAATAAAATAAAACTAGATCACCAACTTATACTATACACAAAAATAAACTCAAGATAGGTAAAAAACTTAAATGTAAGTTGTGAAACCATTAATATCCTATAAGAAAACATAGGCAGTAAAATCTCAGATATCTCACATAGCAAAAATTGGCCAATACATTACCTATGGCAAGAGAAACAAAGGAAAAAATAAAGAAATGGGACTACATCAAATTAAAAAGCTTCTGTACAGCAAGAGAAACCATTCTCAAAATGCAAAGGTAACCTACAGTATGGGAGAACATATTCACTAATGATACATCTAATAAAGTGTTAATTTCCAAAATACACAAAAAACTCAAACAAGTCAACAAAGCAAGACAATAATCTAATTAAAATGGGCAAAGAACCTGAAAAGACACTTCTTCAAAGAGGACATACAGATTGCCAGCAGACGTATGAAAAAAATGCTCAATGTCAGCAATCATCAGAGAGTTGCAAATTTAAACCATAATGAGATAACACCTCAAAACTCTCAGAATGACTACCATCAACAAATCAACAAATGACAAGTGCTGGCAAGGATGTGGAGAAAAGGGAACCCTAGTACACTGCTGGTGGAAAATGGTATGGAGGTTCCTCAAAAAATTAAAAATGGAACTATCATTTCACCCAGTAATCCTACTTCTGGAATATATCACAAGAATCCTGAAACATCAATCAGAAAGAATATATCCACCCCTATGTTTATAGCAGCATTATTTACAATAGCTAAGATCTGGAAACAGCCTAAATGTCCATCAGTAGACAAGTGTATAAAAAAACTGTGGTCCATTTACACAATGGAACAAGGACCTCTTACCCTTTGGGACAACATGGATGGACCTGGATATTGTTATGCTAAGTGAAATAAGCCAGTCAGAGAAATACAGTCTTCACATGATCTCATTTCTATGTGGAAATTAAAAATGAAAATAAACTGATGAACAAAATAGATTCACAGACATGGAAGCATGGAACAGACTGACAGATCTCAGACAGAAGGTGGAAAGGAGGTGGGAGGAGACTAATCAAAGAACTTATATGTATATATGCATATAGCCCATGGAAACAGAGAACAGACTAGTGACAAGGCCTGAGGTGGGTTGGGAGGTGGGTGGAGGGGAACAAATTGAAGAATATGGGGGAACATCTGTAATACTCTTAACAATAAAATTGAATTAAAAAATAACTCAGACTTGATAGAATTACTCCCCCACCACACCTCCACACATATACTGGCTGTAAATAGGCATCTCTTTGTGGATGTGAGGCTAGTAATGAATTCTCACCAACCAAGCAGCAGATATGCTATGAATCTTCTATAAAGATACAAACAATTAAAATACCAATCTTTGGAAAAATGAACTACAGTCTCTGAGTTTTAGAACAGAGAATGTCTCTGGACTTAAGCTAGTCATATCTTCTGTATGGCATCAGGTACCTAATTACTGAGATATAAATTTGTAGGTTACCTGTGTGTGGTCCACAGTTAATTAATATTCAGACAGGTAGAGAACTCCACCTGAGTTAGTAGAGTTAGAATAAGATTCCCCACTCATGCTAGTTGCTTTAAACCCTAAAACATACTTTTCCCAGCAGATTCTGTGGGAGATGTTTTTGTATATCTGTTACTAGCATGTAAAGTGTAGAAAATGTGTGTCTTGTAGTCCCAGCATCTGGAACAGTGTAAGGCAGATGGCAAATGCTAATAAATATTTAATGGTTAAATATTTATTATTTCATTGTAAAATTCTGTGCAATGTTTTAATTTAAAACTCTATGTTTTTATTGCTCTTACTTATAAAATAAATAGGTTGCTTATAGAAAATTTGGGGAAAAATTAAAAAACTGCAGGGGAAAATAAAAGTATTAGTAATACCATTAAGATAATTATCAACAAAAATTTTTGTATGTTTCCCAGTTCATGTATGAGTGTTTTTATAAATATGGTTTGGTGCTTGTGTGTATGTGTGTGTGTGTGTGTGTGTGTGTGTGTGTGTGTACAAATAGAAAATAACTGATATCATGCACATAAAGGTTTTGACTTAAAATATGAACTTTTTTTATATGAATAAATTTTTTGAAACCATAGTTATTAATGATTACATAATTTTCAAATGTTGATTTACCATACATTTTTGGGCATGTACCTTATTTGGGGCCATTAAGTTTGCTTTATTTAATTAATTTTAGTAAAAATAAATAATATAATCATGACTATCCCAATATATTAGTCTTTTAACATCACTAATTTATTCCTTTAGGATAATTTCTCTCTGAAATGGTTATAGAATATTAGAGTCCAGCTAAAATTTTTCAAGAATATTATTTCACTTCACTCTTAATAATATATTATTATTTAATTTTTTTTCAAACTATGTAAAAATATTTCATTACTTGTGAATTTAAACTTAGTTGGTTATTTCTATATGGTAACATGTTTTCAAAAGCAGATTTTTATTAAATAAATTAATTGTAAATGTCACATGTGTTTTGGATTGTCTTTTTGTTAGTGACTTAAAAAAGCACTTTATATATTATAGATAAAAGCACTTATCTGTTGCAAAATGTTCCCCTCTTTGTGATTTAATCTTAAAGTTTATAATGCTCCTTAACATTTCATTTTTGCATATACCAACATATTAATTTGTGGTTTTTTATAACTTTTATGCCCATGATGTTCTTTCTCAATTGAAAACTTCTATATTTATTTGATTTTAGTTATTTATGGTTTTATATTTTGAGAATATTAAATTTTCTAACCTATCTGTCATTTATTTCAATGTAAGATGTGAGATACAAATTGAATTTTATTTTGTACACAAATTTAATCATATATTAAATTATGTTTCTGAGCATTTTTGTTTAATCAAAATACAGCTTCTTCATATTTTCACAAGTACTGAAAGTTGATAATAGGATTTATATGTAGAATAGTAAATTTCTTCTCTTTATTCTCATTTTTTAATCTCAAGACAATTCTCATCAACTTAATATACTGTCAAATTTAGAATCTTATTATTAAGTAAAAAAAAAAAAAGGGAGGAACACTGAGATTTCTCTTAAAATTAGTTAAATAATTGACTTAATTTTTTTTAAATAACAGAGAGTTCCTTTGTTTATAACACTGAGTCTTTTAAAGCACTGTGCAAACACATAGCACAAAATTCTGTTCCCACAAATACATATCTCCTTTTTTTTCAAGTATTTTTTATGTCCCTTATCAAAGTTGTAGCACTTTATTCACAAAGAACAAGTGTACTTCATGCTATACTTATTAAAATGTATTTTAATATTTTAAAAATAGTTATTGAATGTATGGGTTGTTTCTAGTTTTTGACTGTTGTGTATAGTGCTTCTGTGAACATTTGCATGCAACTTTTTTTTTTTTTATTAATTTATTTTTGTTACAGAGGTTTCTCCTTTTTTCCCCATTGACACCCTCCTCCCCATCCCCCCACCCTGTCCCCAGCTTTGTTGTCCATGTCCATCACTTATGCATACATGTGCATAAGTTCTGTGGTTTATCTCTTCCCTCCCCCCCACCCCCTCTCCTGAGGGGTGTCAGTTTATACCCTACTTCCACGTCTCTGGGTCTACCCTGTTCCTCAGACTGCTATGTTCATTATATTCCACAAATAACTTTTTGTGTGAATGTGTGGATAAACACAAGTGGAATTACTGGATCAAATGGTAACTCTATTTTTTATCATTTGAGTAACTTCCAGATTGTCTTCCACAACAGTTACAACACTTTGTATTTTTATCAGCAGTGTATGAGGATTCCAATTTCTCCTCACCAACACTTGTTATCATATGACTTTTTTTTTCTTTATTGATTTTAGAGAGAGAGGAAGTGAGAGGGAGAGAGAGATAGAGACATCAATGAGAGAGAACATCGATTAGCCGCCTCCTGCATGCCCCCCACTGGGGATCGGGCCCACAACCTGGGCATGTGTCCTGACCGGGAATAAAAGCAGTGACCTCTTGTTACATGGGTTGATATTCAACCACTGAACCATACCAGCCAGACTGTTATTATATGATTTTCTAACTTTAGCCATCATAGTGGATGTCAAATTGGTTATTGCATTGTGGTTTGGAATTGCAATTTTTATACTACCTTTAAACTAAGTATTTCTGATTTTCCCAGGACATCTTCTTCCTGTGCCTCTATCAGACATATTGGCTGATGCTTCCTAAAAAATGAACACTTATGGGGAGAGAGAAAATGACGGTGGAGTGAATGGAAGCTACACAGATGATCTCCCAGGACCAAATGGGAATTACAACTAAAATAAAGACAAATTGTCAGAAAAAAGCAACAGAAAAGCAGCAGGAGAGGACCATACAACCAGGGACACTGAATGAGCTTGGTAGGATCTGCAGAGGCACAGAGGGTGGCAGGCTGGGAGCCCACAGACAGCAGTAGCCTTAGATGTGAGCAACACACCTGCCTTCGGGGTGAAGATCCCAAGCTGACCCACAGCGCAGAGGGCCGGGACAGAGCACTAAACAGCTACAGCCACTCACCTGAGGCTCTGGCAGAGGGAGGGCAGACTGGACTGGAACTCTGTGGGGACACCCGGGAGGGCGCTCAGAGTTTGTGCTGAGTTGTGGCCACAAAGGACGGTGGCCAGCTTGCTCATTCCCAGTCAGACTGAACGGTGGCCAGCTTGCTCCTTCCTGGAGCTGTGGCAGCCCCTCCCTCAGAGATTTGACCCAAACCAGGCAAGCAAAGAAATACAAATGGAGGGTCATTAACAAGCAGTATCGGCCCCACCATCAGGAAATCCTCTTGCACTATAAACACCTGAGGGAGTTTCTCATTCAACTGAGAACCTAAGGCTTTTCAAGTAACTGAGGCTAATAGCCTCCAGGCAAAAAGCTAAAGCATAACTGAACTTTTCCTGAGCTTGCAAATCTATCCAGGAAAGTGGGACTTGACAGTGGTGTTTAGGAGGGCACTCTCTGCTTATCCAAACCCAGTAGAGGGAGCCACAAATAGAAAAAGGCCAACACCCACAGGGAAAATTTGGCAGGCTCCAAAACAAACTGAGATAGCCAAAATGGTGAAACAAAGAAACAAATCCCAAGTGAAAGAACAAGAGAACTCTACTGAAGATGAGATAAATGAAATGCAGTTATGCAAATTATCAGAGGTAGAATTCAAAGCCATGATCTTGAGGAAACTAAACAACATGAGTAAGAAAATCAATAACATGAGTAAAGATATAGAAACATTGAACACCAACCAAGTGGAAATAAAGAATGACATAGCAGAAATAAAGAACACATTGGAAGGACTAACCAGCAGAGTAGAGGAAGTGGAGGACCAGATCAGTGAATTAGAAGACAGAGTAGAAAAAATCAATCAATCAGAAAACCAAAAGGAATAAACAATTAAAAAACAGGAAAATAGCTCAAGAGAACTATGGGACAACTGGAAACATAATAATATTCGCATCATAGGAGTCCCTGAAGAAGAAGAAAATGGGCAAGGGTTAGAGAATATATTTGAAGAAATAGTGACAGAAAACTTTCATAATTTGGTGAAGGAAGAAGGCATTCAAGTTCAAGAAGCACAGAGAGTCCCAAGTAAGAAGAACCCAAACAGGCCCACATCAAGACACATAATAATTAAAATGCCAAAAATTAAACACAAAGAGAGAATCCTAAAAACAGCAAGAGATAAGCAACAGGTTACCTACAAAGTACCTCCATAAGGCTATCAGCTGACTTCTCAACAGAAAACAGTACAGGCCAGAAGGGAATGGCATGAAGAAATCAAGGTCATGAAAAACAAGAATTTGAATCCAAGACTACTCTATCCAGCAAGGCTATCATTCAAAACAGAATGTCAAATAAAGAGCTTCCCAGACAAAAAAAAGGCTAAGGGAATATATTAGCATCAAACCAGCACTGCAAGAAATGTTAAAAGGACTGCTGTAATTAGTAGAATAGGGAGAAAAATAGAACCACACTGAACAAAAATGGCAATAAATAAGTACATATCAATAATCACTTTAAATGTAAATGGATTGACTGCTCCAATAAAAAGACACTGAGTAGCTGACTGGATAAGAAAACATGACCCATATATATGTTGTTTACAAGAGACCCGCCTCACGACAAAAGACTCACATAGGTTGAAAGTAAAGGGATGGAAAAAAATCTTCCAAGCGAACGGAAAGGAAAAAAAAGCTGGGGTAGCAATACTCATATCTGATAAATTAGATTTCAAAATGAAGGCCATAACTAGAGAGGAAGAAGGCCACTATGTAATATTGAAAGGGTCTATCCAACAGGAAGAGATAACCTTGGTAAACATATATGCACCCAATATAGGAGCATCAAAATATACTAAAAATCTTCTGGAGGATTTCAAAGGAGAAATCGACAGCAATGCAATCACAGCAGGAGACTTCAACACCCCACTGACATCACTGGATAGATCATCTAGACAAAAATTAACAAGGAAACAGAAATTCTAAATGAAGCACTAGATCAAATGGATTTAATAGATATATACAGAGAATTACACCCCAAAACTGTAGAATTCACATTGTCCTCAAGTGCACATGGGACATTCTCAAAAATAGACCACATGTTAAGGCACAAACTAAGTTTCTACAAGTTCAAGAAGATTGAAATCATATCAAGCACCTTCTCAAATCACAATGGCATGAAACTAGAAATCAAATGCCACAAGAACATGCAAAGACATTTGAACACATGGAGGCTAAATAGCACATTATTAAGCAATGAAACCAATAAAAATGAACACACAACAAAAAAAAAATCTATGGGATGCAGCGAAAGCAGTTCTGAGAGTGAAGTTCACAGCACAACAGGCCCACCTCAAGAAACAAGAAAAATTTCTAATTGACTACTTAACCTCACAACTTAAAGAACTAGAAAGCAAACAAAAAGAAAACCCCAGAGCAAGTAGAAGGAAGTAAATAGTAAAGATCAGAGCCGAAATAAATGACACAGAGACCTAAAAATCAATTCAAAGGATCAATGAAACAAAGAGCTGGTTTTTTGAAAAGATAAAACGATTGATGGACCCTTAGCTAGACTCACCAAGAAACCAAGATAGAGAACCCAAATACACAAAATCAGAAATGAAAGAGGAGAAGTAACAACTGACACTACAGAAATGCAAAGGATCATTAACAAATACTATGAACATTTATATGGCAAGAAATTCAACAATCTAAGCGAAATGAAAAAATTTCTAGAAACACATAGTCTCCCAAAATGGGACTGGGAAGAGATAGAAAACTTGAACAGGCCAATAACAATGAAGGAAATTGAAGATGTAATCTAGACTCTCCCAGCAAACAAAAGACCAGACCCGGACGGCTTCACGGGGGAGTTTTACCGAACATTCAAAGAAGAACTAACACCCATTCTCTTCAAAGTATTCCAAAAAACTCAAGAAGAAGGAACACTTCCAAACTCCTTTTATGAAGCCAGCATTATTCTAATTCCAAAACCAGAAAAAGACACTACAAAAAAGAAAACTACAGGCCAATATCCCTGATGAACATAGATCCCAAAATCCTGAACAAAATACTAGCAAATTGGATCCAGCAATACATCAAAAAAATCATTCACCATGACCAAGTGGGATTCATTCCAGGGATGCAAGGCTGGTACAATATTTGCAAATCAATAAATGTGATACATCACATAAACACAATGAAAGATAAAAACCATATGATCATATCAATAGATGCTAAAAAAGCATTCAACAAAATCCAGCACCCATTTCTGATAAAAATACTCAGCAATGTGGGAATAGAGGGATCATATCTCAACATAATAAAGGCCATACATGAAAGACCTACAGCCAACATCATACTCAATAGACAAAAACTAAAAGCATTTCCCTTAAGAACATGAACAAGACAAGGATGCCCACTTTCACCACTCTTATTTAACATAGTACTGGAAGTCTTAGTCTCAGCAATCAGATGTGAAGAAAAAATAAAAGGGATCCAAATTGAAAAGGAGGAAATGAAACTGTCATTATTTGTAGATGACATGATATTATACAGAGAAAACCCTAAAGACTCCATTAAAAATCTACTACACTTAATAAATGAATTTGGCAAAGTAGCAGGATTCAAAATTAACATCAAGAAATCTACAGCATTCTTATACACCAATAATGAACTCACAGAAAGAGAAGATAAAAAAGCAATCCCATTTATCATTGCAGCAAAAAAATTAAGATACCTAGGAATAAACTTAACCAAAGAAGTAAAGGACCTATTTGCAGAAAACTACAGGACATTGAAAAAAGAAATAGAAGAAGATATAAAAAAGTGGAAGCACATACCTTGTTCATGGATTGGAAGAATTAACACCATTAAAATGTCCATACTACCCAAAGCAATCTATAGATTCAATGCAATCCCCATCTAAATACCAACGACATATTTCATAGAACTAGAACAAATGCTTCAGAAGCTCATATGGAAACAAAAAAGACCCAAATAGCTACAGCAATCTTGAAAAAGAAGGACAAAGTAGGTGGGATCACAATATCGGATATCAGGTTATACTACAAAGCTACTGTAATCAAAACAGCCTGGTACTGGCACAAGAACAGGCACATGGATCAATGGAATAGAACAGAGAACCCAGAAATTGACCCAAAACATTATGCTCAATTAATATTCGATAAAGGTGGCAAGAGCATACAATGGAGTAAAGACAGCCTCTTTAATAAATGGTGTTGGGAAAATTGGACAGCTACATGCAAAAAAATGAAACTAGACCATCAACTTACACCATACACAAGAATAAACTCAAAATGAATAAAAGACTTAAATGTGACTCATGAATCCATAAAAGTCCTAGATGAAAATGTAGGCAACAAAATTTCAGACATTATACGCAGCAGAATTTTCACTGATAGATCACCTAAGACAGTAGAAACAAAGTAAGAATTGAACACATGGGACTACATCAAATTCAAAAGCTTCTACATAGCAGAAGAAACAACCATCAAAGCCAAAAGGAAATTCACTGTATGGAAGAGCATAATTGCCAATGATACATCAGATAAGGGATTAATTTCCAAAATATATAGAGTGCTCATACAACTCAACAAAAGGAAGACAAAGAACTCAATTAAAAAATGGGCAGAGTAACTAAATATATACCTCTCCAAACATGACATACAAATGGCCAAGAGACATATGAAGAAATGCTCAACATCACTAATCATCAGAGAGATACAAATTAAAACAACAATGAGGTATCATCTCATACCTGTCAGAATAGCCGCCATCAACAAAGCATCAAACAACAAGTGTTGGCAAGGTTGTGCAGAAAAGCGGACTCTAGCACACTGATGGTGGGAATGCAGACTGGTGCAGCCACTATGGAAAACACTATGGTGTTACCTCAAAAAATTAAAAATTGAACTGCCATTTGACCCAGTGATCCCACTCCTAGGAATATATCCTAAGAAGCCTGAAACACCAATCAGAAAGAATATATGTACCCCCATGTTCATAGCAGCGCTATTTACAATAGTTAAGATCTGGAAACAGCCCAAGTGTCCATCAGTAGATGAATGGATAAAAAAGCCATAGTACATATACACAATGGAGTACTATGCAGCTGTAAGAAAGAAAGATCTCTTATGCTTTGAGATGACATGGGAGGACCTGTAATCTATTATCCTAAGCAAAACAAGCCAAACAGAGAAAGACAAATATCATATGATCTCACTTATTTCTGGAATATAATGAACATAACAGTCTGAGGAACAGGGTAGTCCCAGAGACGTGGAAGTAGGGTACAGACTGACAATTGCCAGAAGAGTGGGGGGGAGGCTAGTGATAAACCACAGAACTTATACGCATGTACTCATAACCAATGGACATGGACAACAAAACTGGGGCCTGGGCAGGGAGGGAGGGAGAGGCGGGAGTCAATGTAGGAAAAAGGAGAAACATCTGTAACAAAAATAAATTAATATTAAAAAAAATAAAATAAAATAAAAAAATAAAATGCTTGGAAAAGTAAAAAAATAAATAAATAAATATTTAATCTGAACTGAAAACTTTCCATCTAACTGTTACAATTAATGCAGCAAACTGGTTTTTACCTGTAAAAAATAAATAAAAAAAATCATATATATATATAAAAAAATGAACACTTATGGCTTGTAGATGGCTCTCCAGAATCTATTTCGGGGTCAGGGCAGTGCACTGTTTAAGAATACAGGTTGTGTGTCCATGCTTCCTGGAACCAAATCTCAGCTCTGTCACTTAATCTGCTTAAGTGACCTTAGAAAGTTATGTACATTGGGTCACAGAAGTCATTGAGGTCTTGGCATTAATTGATGTGATTTATACAAGGAACAAAAAGGGAATTTTTATGAGTACACACACACTAAAAAAAATAGCCTTGGCTTAATATCTTCCTAATGGCAAATTGTCATAAATATTTATTTCAAGTTGAAAATATAGTTTTCAGGTATATATGTAAAAATTTTTTTATTCTTTTTTTTAAATCCTCACCTAAGAATATTTTTCCATTGACCCTCAGATAGAGTGAGAGGGAGGGAGAGAGAGAGGAAACATTGATGTGAGAGAGACATATCGATTGGCTGCTTCCCACAAGACTCTGACCAGGGCCAGGAATCGAACTGCAACCAAGCTACATGCCCCTGACCAGAATCAAACCAGCAATCCCTTGGTCCTTGGGCTGATGCTCTAACTTCTGAGCCAAACCAGCCAGGGCCAATTTTTTATGATTCTCCATTCTAATAAGTTGTTTTCAATTAATAAATCAAATACTGCCATTTTATCAAATAAAATATTTACATCAGTATATTTGTATTTATTTTATATGCAGTTAACTTTTATAGTAATTTAATTTTTAATAATCATAATCTATGAACAGTGATGTTCTGGTAAATGTTTAACAATTTGCTTTGGGAAAATATACACTTATGTATATGTACTTAAGTTTATAAGCTTTACCAATATAAAATGTTGTGGCACACAATAAAAAATAAAATTTATAATAATTTTTATTGAAGTTTCTATATAGCTAATTGATTTTTGCCAAATCTTTCCATTGATATTTGCGAAACATTGCATTTGTAGCAAACCTATGGTCATTATTCAACCATGTATTGAAAAATGGAGTTGCAACCCAATTTGCTTTTACAAATAAATTCATTATTACTAAATTGGGGGTGTGAACTATAGTTAAACTCTTTCTCACTTTTTGATCAAGAAAAGGCCAAGTATATTACTCTATATCATCCAGATCTTCACCTATGCCAGAAAGTTATCCAGAGTCTGTCTGAAGTTGAAGTACATTCATACTTCTATTCCTTTTATTTCAGAATGATTCATTGAAACATTCAATGCAACAGAGGTGCTCAGTAGCACTATTTACAAATATCACCCAACAGTAGTATAGGCAATTACTTGGACAAGTTAAGTATTATTTATTGTTTTACTCTTCTCATCTTTCCCATGTAATTTTTAAATTTCTCATATATTTGTACTATTTTTACAAAGTGATTTTTACAAAGCTAACCTATCAGACTATACTTTTATTGTTTATAATTCCTCAACCAGCCAATATATAGAATTTTATTATTTATGCAGACTCCCCTGATCCCTATTGATAACTACTCAAATGTGTTTCAAAGATAAAGTGTCCTTTTCAATCATTTAGAATTGAGAATGAGAACTTCTTTAAATTTGCCTTCTGTTCCTAGCAGCAAGTTACTCTGGTTTCCCAGAGAACTTTTTTCATTGACATGCAATGTTTTTGAATAGAGATGATTTTTCTTTCTTTTTTTTTTTTTGTTTATCTTTACATATTGGTTTATAGTTAAACATAAGTTATTACAAGCATGGGAAAAGTATCTTCTTAAAATTTTTGAATCCAGAATGAAAAAAAAGGCATTTACTGTACTTTTGTATTAGCTTACAGAGATCCAGAAAACCTAGGGAAAGGGGTAGGCAGTTGCTTGACAATCCCAGAGTGCTTTGATTCTGAAATTTCTTCACTGTGTTTGAAATAGCACCAGTCAGGACACAAGCTCTGCTAGTAATGGGTTTTCCCTTTAGCAAAGCCCAAATACCAGGAATGAACAATGTCAGGAGACCATGCCCTTTCCTTGTTCTCCCTCATGCTCTAGACACTTCAACTATTGTGCCTCCAATGCATCTACAAATTCCAGGTGGCAGAGGACTTTAAACACTCCATGATCCTTTCTTACTTCTAGCTCTCATTTTGTTGAATTAGGGTACTTTAGAAGGGTTTTATTAGTGTCTTCTTTGATTAATTTCCAGATAATTGCTCCTTCTTAGAAGTCTGATTTACATTCCTTCCTGAAAACTATATGCCCTAACTGTTCTAGTATGTAGATGCCATTACCAATGCTGATGGAGGTTTATCTCTATTTTTACTTCCATTTATCATTTAAATAAAAATATGAAAACTGAAGATTTCATTTGTCTGTGCTGATTTTGCTATTTTTCTCTGAAAGTCTGTCTTTACTTAAAAACATCATTAAAGAGAGAAAAGCAAAAATATTCAACTTGAATAAAAATCATTTTGATTAAGAGTCACTTTGAAGCAAATTTGACCTGTACAAAGTTAGATAAGCAGTTTTTACCTTTGGTTCTTTAAGAAACATGAAATATTTTGAGTCAGTTTTATAATACTATTTGAATAAAATATTTTATCTCTAACATCTGAGGAGGAGATTAAGCAACACAGAAAGGAAGCAAAATTAAATTCAAATTAAATTAGATAAAAAGATAAAATCAAAGTGGGCCTGCAGGTCCACCGGGTCTTAGAATTTCACAGAATGACCTCCATTCTTTCCATTCCCTTTATTCTCCTACCTGTCTTCTTTTTTTAAAAAAACCTTATCTTTATTGTTAAATGTATTATAGATGTCCCTCCTTTAACCCCTGTTGACCCCCTCTTTCCCATTCCTGCCCTGCTCCTGCCTTCCTCACACTATTGTCTGTGTCCATTGGTTATGCATATATGCATATAAGTTCCTTGGTTTATCTCTTCCTGCCTCCCCCTTCCCTTTGAAGGCTGTCATTCTAACAACCAATTTGTACCTCTTAATACCTTTCTCCAAACCCCCTCCCATCTGGAAACCAACAAAACGTTCTCTGTATCTATGAATCTGTTCTGCTTATTCACTTTGTTTGTAGATTCAATTGTTGATAGATATGTATTTATTGCCATTTTATTGTTTGTGTTTTTTATCTTCTTTTTCTTCAAGAAGTGTTGGGAGCAGTGCCACTGGACAAGCGATCACCTCGGTATGACATAGTCCTGGGAGTTATGAAGGTCTCCATGGCTGCAGACAAAGGCTAATAAGAAAAATAAAATTATAGGATGGCAACTGAAGGATACTAATTTTGCTTTCTCTATTTGTTATCTGTCTGTTAGGAATCATTATAGAAATAACATGTAGATGATTAATAATGTAGATGTCAGAAAAGACTGCAGAAAGAAAAGGCAAGAAAGTAATAAGAATTTAAGATAAGAATGTAAAAGCTTAAAAGGATCTTAGATAAGAGGAAAAGTCAAGGTCTATGAGAAAGTAACAGAAATTGAAATAAAGGGTCTGGGGAAGGAAGAAGTTAAATGAGACAGTGTCTGTGTAAAATGTAAACAGGAAGGTTGCTAAGCAATGAGTCACATGGTGAAAGTAATTGTAAAGGTTTAGAGCTGATACAATGTCATTGTTATGTCTAGATGAAATAGTTAGTGGTTAACCCTGTACCAGTACCTAAGAGCTGTGTAAGTGGAAGAGAGTGTCTGTACATACTTGCTTAAAGGTCAAAAGAAAAAGGAATGCATAACTTGTTATACAGCCTGAAGATATAAAAATAAAGATTCTGCTAGCATAAGGTAGCAAAAGGACCAAACATCTTCTGACTCACGTTTCATGTCTCCTTCTCTCACGGACTTCGTCCACAACTGAGGGAATCCCTGGACCTGCTGAGGCTGGACCCTGGCAAAGAAGACCCTTCAATATCTCATTTAATACTGGTTTGGTGGTGATGAACTTCTTTAGCTTTTTCTTGTCTGGGAAACTCTTTATATGGCCATCCAGTCTAAATGTGTGCTTTGCAAGACAGAGTAATTTTGGTTGTAGGTCCTTGTTTTTTATCACTTTGAATATTTCTTACCACTCCTTTCTGGCCTGCAAGTTTCTTTTGAGAAATCAGCTGACAGTCTCATGGGAGCTCCCTTGTAGGTAACTAACTGCTTTTCTCTTACTGCTTTTAAGATTCTTTCTTTCTCTTTAACCTTTTGCATTTTGATTATGATGAGACTTGGTGTGGGCCTCTTGGGGTTCATCTTGTTTTTGAGTCTCTGTGCTTCCTGGACTTGTGTGTCTGTTTCCTTCACCAAATTAGGAAAGTTTTCTGTCCTTATTTTTTCAAATAGGTTTTCAATTTCTTGCTCTCTCTCTTCTCCTTCTGTTACCCCCATGATGTGAATGTTGGTACACTTGAAGTTTTCCCAGAGGCTCCTTACACTATCCTCATTTTTTAAATTCATTTTTCTTTTTGCTGTTTTGATTGGGTGTTTTTTGCTTCCTTGTATTCTAAATTGGTGGTTTTCTTCTTGGCTTTACCTACTCTACTATTGATTCCCTGTAAATTATTCTTTATTTCAGATAATTCATCCTTCATTTCTGACTAGCCCCCCCCCCCTTTGTTTTTCTTTATTAATTTTAGAAGAGAGGAAGGGAAAGGGAGAGATAGAAACATCAATGAGAGAGAATATCAATTGGCCACCTCCTGCATGCCCCCTCACTGGGGATTTGGCCCACAACCTGGGCATGTGCCCTGACTGGGAATCAAACCAGTGACCTCTTGGTACATGGGTTGGTGCTCAACCACTGAGCCACACAGGCTGGGTTGACTGGTCCTTTTTTATGCTCTTGAGGTCCTCACTAAGTTCATTGAGCACCCTTATAAGCAGTGTTTTGAACTCTGCATCTGTTAGATTGCTTATCTCCATTTTGTTTAGTTCTTTTCCTGGAGTTTTGTTCTGTTCTTTCATTTGGGACATGTGTCTTTGTCTGCTCATTTTGGCTGCCTCCCTGTGTTTGTTTCTATGAATTAGGTAGAGTTTCTATGTCTCCTAGGCTTCCTAGGGTGGTGTATTATAGTATGTGTTTTAGGGTCCAGTGGCACAACCTCCTTGATCACCCTAGCTGTGCCTTCAAGGTGCACCCCTCATGCACCTTGGTGCAATTGAGTATATCCTTTTGGTGCAATTGAGTCTTGATTGCTCTCGGCACATCAAGGAAGGGGTTTACTCAGGCTGATCAGCTGCAAGGACTGGCTGTACCCACTGACAACTGACCACTGACTACCTTGGAGGACCAGCTCTGGAGGGGCCCATCACACAGAGCAAGACTTACTTCAGCAGGGCTCTGGTATCCACTGAGTCCATTCCTTGAGTTTGTTGCTTTTGGAGGAGGTTGGATCTGAAGCTGTGGTCTGAAGCTGTCCACTGGGTGTGCTGGCTCTGGGGCAAGGTCAGACACTGCCTGTGTTCTACCTGGGGCCACCAGACATAAGCTACAAAATGATCTGCAGATGGTTGCTTCTTGTGCTGGGGTTGGAGGTCCCCAGTCAAAGCCAAGTTGTGAACCAAGGCTGGATGTTGCTAGTGCCAGGCCTGAGGCCAGTTAGCTAGAAGTATGGGACTTGCTGAGACCAGATGCTGCTTTTTTAAAGAGAACTTAGGAAAATCTGAAGTAGAAGCCAAGACAGGCCATTCCTATGGTAAAACCACTGGAAACTGCTTGGGTGGGCCTGAAAGTTGGGTGGGGCAGAGCCTCAGGAATCACCAGGGCAGAGCAAACAGTATGAGCCAGGTTTCTGGAGTCCCAGATATGGCATCCATCTGCCTGCCACATGGGGGAAGGGCTCACCAAAGCAACAACGGCGTTCACCAACACGTGGGTCAGGGAGAAAGCTGCCGTACAGTTTTCACCCCAATGCCTAGCAATTCATATGTCTTTCCCATATGTCTCTGGTACCTTTCAAGCTGCCTCCTTCATATTAGAGCCTGGAGGATGGGAGTCCAAATAAGTCCATGCACAGGTGCTTTAAGAGGAACTGCCTGGGGCTCAAGCAGCCTCAGCCTCCCTCAGCCTAAATTTCCACTGGTTTTTACAACCAGAAGTTATGGGGACTTCTCTTCCTGGCACTGGAGCCCTGGGCTAGGGGGCCTGGTATGGGACAGGGACCCCTCACTCCTCAGGGAGGACCTTCACAGCCAAGGCATCCCTCCTGATTTTTATCCACCACACGTGGGTGTGGGACCAGCCCATCCGCACCTCTGCCCCTCTTACCAGTCTTGATGTGGCTTCTCCTTTAATTTTGCAGTTGTAGGATTTCCATTCAGCTGGATTTAAAGCTGTTTTGAATGATGGTTGTTCTGTAGTTTAGTTGTAATTTAAATGTACTTGTGGATGGAGACGTGTTCTGTGTTTACCTACGCTGCCATCTGTACCGTAAATCCCTACCTGTCCTCTCTTCACATATCCTCCTCTTTTTTCTTCTCTTCTTTCCATTCTTCTCTTCTCCTCTCTTCTCCTTTCTCTCTCTTTCTCCAGACATCTCTAATGTCTGTTTATTTTAATTCTACCTCTATTTCTACCTCTATTTCTATTCTACCTCTATTTCTATTTCTACCTCTATTTCTATTTATTTTATAAATTTTATTTTTAAATTACAGTTTACATTCAATATTATTTTGTATTGGATTCAGGTATATAATATAGTGGTTAGATAATCATATACTTTACAAAGTTCTCCCCCTAATATTTCCAGTACCTGCCTGTCACTGTACAAAGTTATCATAATATTATTGTCTATATTCCTTATGCTGTAGTTTACATTCCATTAATATTTTGTAACAACAAAATTGTACTTTTTAATCTTATGACCTTTTCACACAAGCCTCAACTTATTCTTTGGCAAGAATAAGTCTGATCTCTATTTCTATTTTCTTTGTTTTCATTTTGTTCTTTCAATTCCATGTGTAAGTGAAATATTATATTTGACTTTCTCTGATTGACTGATTTCATTTTACATAATGTACTCTAGGTCTATCTATGCTGTCATAAATGGTAAGATTTCATTCTTTATTGTGGCCAAATAATATTTCATTGTATAGATGTACTACTTCTTTATTTTACTGTCTGTTGATGGTCACATGAGATGCTTCTATATTTTGGTTATTGTAAATAATGCTGCAATCTGCATGAGGATGCATATATCCTTTAATTAATGTTCTGGGTTTCTTTGGATATATACCCAGAAGTGAAATTGCTCATCATAAGGCAGTTTATTTATTTTTTTAGGAACCTCTATACCTTTTTCCATAGTGGCTGGACAAATCTGCATTACAACCAACAGTGCCAAAAAATTCCCATTTGTTATTATCCTCCTAAACACTTGTTGTTTGTTGATTTATTGATGTTAGCCATTCTGATGGGTATAAGGTGATAACTCATTGCAGTTTCAATATGTATTTCTCTCATGATTAGTGACACTGAGCATTTTTTCTTGTGTGAATTAGCAATCTGTATGTGCTCTTTGGAGAAGTGTCTATTCAGTTTGCCTGCCAATTTTTAATTGGATTTTTGTGTGTTGTGTTGTTTGAGTTCTTTATAAGTTTTGGATATTAACCCCTTATCATATGTATCATTGATTAATCTGTTCTCCCATTCAGTGGGTTGTCTTTTCATTTTGTTGATGGCCTTCTTTTGTTGTGCAATAACTTTTTAGTTTGATGTAGTCCCATTTGTTTATTTTTTCTTTTGTTTCCCTTGGAGATATATCAGAAAAAAAATATATCACTAAGAGAAATGTCAGAGATATTACTACCTATGTTTCCTTCTAGGATTTTTATGGTTTTACAACTTACATTTAGTCTTTAATCCATTTTGAGTTTATTCTTGTGTATGGTATAAGAAGGTGGTTTAATTTCCTTATTTTGCATGAACTGTCAAGTTTCATCAGCACCATCTATTGAATAAACTGTCTTTACCCCATTATATATTCTTGTCTCCTTTGTAAAATGTTAATTGACAATAAAGGCATAGTTTATTTCTGGACTCTCTGTTCTGTTCTCTTGACCTACATGTCTGTTTTTATGCTGGTACCATGCTGTTTTGATCTCTATGGACTTGTGGTATAGTTTCATAGCAGGTAGCATGATTCCTTCAATTTTGTTACTCTTTCTTAAGATTGGTGTGGCTATTTGGAGTCTTTTGTGGTTCCACATAAATGTTTGGAATATTTGTTCTAGATATGTAAAATACGTCATGAGTATTTTTATAGGAATTTCATTGAATGTATCAATTGCTTTGGATAGTATGAACATTTTAATGATGTTAATTCTTCCTATCCATGAATGCAGTACATGCTTCCACTTACTTGCAGTTTCTTCAATTTATTTTTTTCAAGGTCTTATAATTTTCCAAGTACAGGTCTTTTTTTTTTTTTTAATTTATTTATTTTATTATTAATTTGTTTTTGTTACAGATGTTTTTCCTTTTTTTTCCCCATTGACACCCTCCTCACCCCCTCCCCTTCTCCTGGTCCCCATCCCTGTTGTCCATGTCCACTGGTTATGCACCCATGCACATAGGCTCTGTGATTCATCTCTTTCCCCCGCCTACCCCCTCCTCTGAGGTCCATCATCCCGTACTCCACCTCCATGTCTCTGGGTCAATTTTGTTGTTCAGTTAGCTCAGTTCTCCTGTGTGTTGCCGGCTTCCTCCATTGGTGTGGGGGTCGCTCAGTTCCCTCACTCCGCCTGGGTTCCTCCATGGTTGGGGGGGGGTCTCTCGGCTCCCTCGCTCCCTGGGTTCCTCCGTGGTGGGGGGGTCACTCGGCTCCCTCACTCTGCCTGGGTTGGTGGGGGGGTCGCTCAGCTTCCGCATGCGCCCCTGGCTGCAGGATCTCGTTTCCTTTGAGGCGACATGGAGGGTCCTGGAGGGCAGTATGCCGTCTCCATTCTGCTGCTTCTTTAATTTTGTAGTTGCAGGGCTTCCATTCAGCTTGATTTCATGCGGTCTTTAAGTGATAGTTATTCTGTGATTTAGTTGTAACTTTGATGTGGTTGTGGGAGGACGCGATTCCATGTCCACCTACGCCGCCATCTTGACCGGAAGTTCCCAAGTACAGGTCTTTTACATCCTTGTTTAATTTATTCCTAGGTGTTTTATTTTAATTTTTTTGATGTAATTTTAAGTAGGATTCTTTTAGTTTCCCTTTCTGAGAGTTTATTATCGGTGTATAACAGTATAACTCTTTTCTGAATATTTATTTTGTATCTTGCTACTTTACTGAATTCATTTATCAGTTCTAGTAGTTTTTTGGTGGCATATTTAGTGTTCTCTATATACCATATCATGTCATCTGCAAATCATAACAGTTTTACTTCTTCTTTTTACATTTGGATATCTTTTATTCCTTCTTGTTGTCTGATTGCTGTGGCTAGGACTACTAGTACTATGCTGAATAAGAGTGGTCTTATTTCCAACCATAGGGAAATGCTTTCATTTTTTGCCTGAGTATGATGTTCGCTGTGGATTTGTCATATATGTCCCTTATTATGTTGAGGTAAGTTGTCTATATTCCGACTATGCTGATAGTTTTTTATCATAAATGGATGCTGGATTTTATCAGATGCTTTTTTTTGCAACTATTGATATGATTATGTGATTTTTATTCTTCATTTATTTGTGTGGTTTATTACATTTATTGCTTTGCAGATATTGTATCAACCTTGTATCCCCAGAATAAATCCCACTTGACCATGGTGTATGATCTTTTTAATATGTTGCTAAATATAGTTTTCTAATATTTTGTTAAGCATCTTAACATATATATTCATCAGGGATATTGGTCTATAATTTTCTTTCTTTGTAGTGTCTTTATATGGTTTTGGAATTAGGATAATGCTGACCTCAAAATATGAGCTTTCGCTTGGCCAGTGTGGCTCAGTGGATTAAGCGTCGTTCCATGGACTGAGAGGCCCCAGTTCAATTCCTGGTTAGGGCACATGACCGGGTTGTGGGCTCAATCCCCAGTAGGGGGCATGCAGGAGGCAGCCTATTAATATTTCTCTCTCACATTGATGTTTCTATCTGTCTCTCCCCTCCTCTCTCTCTAAAAAATCAATAAAAAGCTACTTTTTAAAAATGAACTTGGGAGTCTTCCCTCCTTTTGAAATTTTTGGAATAGTTTGGGAAAGATTGGTGTTAACTCATCTGGTGCAGGACTTTTGTTTTTTGAAGTTTTTAATTAATTAATTTTATTAACCGCTTCAGTTTCATTAGTTGGAATTGGTCTATTCAGATTCTTCTTGATTCAGGTTTGGAAGATTGTGTGTTTCTAGGAATTTATATTTTTCTTCAAGATTGTCCAAATTTTTGACATGTAGTTGTTCAGTTTTTAGTTGTCCTCTTTCTTTTCTGATTTTATTCATTTGGGTCCTCTCTGTGTTTTGTTGTTGTTGTTTGTTTTTGTCTTTTTTTCTTGGTTAAAAGTTTGTCAAAGAACTAGCTCTTGGTTTCAAAGAACCAGCTCTTGATTTCATTGACCTTTTGTATGTATGTTTTTTGTTTTTTTTTTTAGACTCTGCTTCATTTATTTCTACTCTGATCTTCATTATTTCCCTCCTTGTACTTACTTTGGGCTTTGTTTCTTTCACTAGTTGCTTTAACTATAAAGATAAATTGTTCATTTGAGATTTTTCTTGTTTCTTGAGGTAGGCCTATAATCCTATAAATATTCAATTTAGCATTGTTTTTCTTGTTTTGGTTGTGTGCCCCATAGATTTGGGTTTTATTTTTTCTCATTTTCATTTGTTCTGAGATATCTTTTTATTTATCTCTTGATCTTGTTTTTTTTTTTACCTAATACATATCATTTAGCCTTCATGTGTTTGTGTGTTTTTCATGTGGTTGATTTCCAGTTTCACACCATTATAATCAGAGATAATCTTTTATATGATTTCAATTTTCTTAAAGTTATTGAGACTTGTTTTGTGTGCTAACATGTGGTATATCTGGAACATGTTACATGTGCACTTGAAAGGAATATATATTATGTATGGGGTGAAATGTCCTGAAGATATCAATTAAATGCACCTGAACTAGTATGTCATTTAAGGCCACCATTTCCTAGTTGATTTTCTATCTGGAAGATCTACCCATTGATGTTAAAATTCCCTACTATGACTGTATTTACTGTCACTCTCTCCTTTTATGCACATCAAGATTTGTTTTATATATTTAGGTGCTCCTATGTTGGGTGCAGAAATGTTTAGAAAACCTGCTTTTGGATTAATCCTTTTATCATTATATAGTGTCCTTTTTCTTTTGCTATAGTCTTTGTTTTAAAGTGCATTTTATCTGATATAATTGTTGCTACCTCAGCTCTCTTTTCATTTCCATTTCCATATATATATATAGATATATATAGATATAGATATAGATATATAGATATATCTATATATCTATATCTATATCTATATCTATATAGATATATATAGATATAGATATAGATATATATATATTATCCCTTTACTTTTCTTCTGTTTGTATCTTTTCTTATAAGATCAGACCATGTAAGCAGCATATATATAGGTCTTGTTTTCTTATCCATTCAGCTACCCAATGTCTCTTGATTGGAGCATTTAATTAACTTACATTTGAAGTGATTATATACATATTTATTGGCATTTTGTTCTTTATAACTCTGTCATTCTTTTTTCTTTCTTTCTTTTTCTTAAAGAAGTCTGTTTAACTTTTCTTATAATACCAGTTTGCTTGCAGTGAACTCCTTCAGGTTTTTCTTTTCTGGGAAGCTTTATATTTTTTCTTCAGTTTTAAATATTAGCCCTGTTGGGTAAAGAAGTCTTGGTTGTGGGTCCTAGCTTTTCCTCACTTTGAATATTTTGTGCCAATCTTTTCTGGCATAAATATTTCTGTTGAGAAATCAGTTGAAAGTCTTATGGGACACCCCCCCCCCCTTGTGGGCAACTGCTTTTCTCTTGCTCATTTTAAGATTATCTCTTAGTCTTTAACTTTTGGCATTTTAACTTTGATGTGTCTTGTTGTAGGCCTCATTTGTTTCATCTTGTTTGGGACTATCTTTACTTTCTGAACTTGTGTGTCTGTTTCTTTCATCAGGTTAGGAAAGATTTCAGTCATTATTTTTTCATAAGTTCTCAATCCCTTGTTCTCCCTCTTCTCCTTCTAGCACTTCTGTGATGAGGATAATGTTATACTTCATGTTGTCCCAGAGGTCTCTCAGACTATCCTCAATTTATAAACTTTTTGTTTGCTGTTCTAATTAGGTATATTTGTTATCTTGTATTCCAAACTGCTTATTCAATCCTTGTTTCATCTAACCTGTTGTTGATTCCTCATAGTGCATTTTTTATTTCACATATGTATTCTTTATTTCTGACTGGTTATTTTCTATTGTTTATTTTTTATGCTTACCATATCATTGTTTAAATTGTCACTGAGTTCATTTGTTCTTCGCCTAAGTTTCTTGAGCATCCCAATAACCATTGTTTTGAATTCTATGTCCATTTCATTTAGTCCTTTTCTAGAATTTCTTCTGTTCCTTTTCTGGGGAGTGTTTTTTATCATCCAATTTTGGCTGACTCTCTGTAACTGTTTCTCTATATTAGGTAAATCTGCTATGCTTCTCAGTCTTGGTATAATAGTTTTTTGTAGAACGTGTCTTATGGGACTCAGTGGTACAGTCTTCCTGATCACCTAAACTCAGTGCTCAGGAATGCAGAATGGCCCTCATTTGGATTCTGTGCATTCTCCTATTTTAGTTGAGTCTTGATTTCTGTTAGTATTTCCATAGGTGGGGATAACCCTCTGGCTGGCTAAATATGAAGATCGACCCTGACCACTGTGTATAAGCATCTGTGCAGGGGCTTAACCCACAAATCTGAATTTATCCCAACAGTTTCTGTTGCTTGCTAAGATATCCCTTTGGGTTTACCACTTGTGGAGCTCAGTGGGTTGTGCTCTGATGTGGTCTGAAGCTAACTTTCAGATGAGTTGGTTCTGGGGCCTCTTAGAGGGACTCCAGTGCAGGTCAATGCCAAACTCTGCCTGTAATTTGCCCTGTGCCACCTGTTTAGATCTACAACGTGATACACATTTTCTGGCTGCTTCTGCTGGGCCTGAGTATGTGTGGGAGAAGTTAAGCTGTACACCAACCCTGGCTTCTACCACACTGAGCCTGGTGCAGGTCAGCAAAAGGCCCAAGGCACCCAAAATCTACCTCTTGTTTCCAGATCCCTGTTAAGTTCAGTCACTAAAAAAGCCTCTTGTGGTACATAAGTTGTATGAAGTAGTTTCACAGTGAGTCACAAGGTAGGGGCCAGCAGTGTTTATTAGATTGATACAGATTCAACCTTGGTGCCAGTGCTGAGACTCCGGCTACTCAGCAAAAGTTTCAGGGTTGCCACCGTCCAGGTGTCCACAAACCTTTGTGATGGGGCAGGTGTCTCAGGGAGTCTTCAGAGTGAGGCCTAAAGAGTTAATCAAGACACAAACAGACCAAGATTTGGCCATATGACAGAAAGACTACAAAGGAACGGTGGTGTTATTTGGCTGTGCAATGGAGAAATGGCACCTGCCCTTGAGGCACACAACATTGCCTCTCCCTTCTTGAGAGCCTTCAAAGAGAGTCTGCACTGGAGACATAAGCTGGCTACAGCCAGCTAACTCCTTTTTAAGGTGTGAGCTCAGTATAGCAGGGCCACAAGGTGTCAGGTGGTTGGGGCTAGTGAATCTCTTGTTGGGGGTCAGTGCTTGTAAGGAGCACAGATCAGGGAAGGGAATGGCCCCTGCCCCACAGCCACACAACTCAGTCTCTGAAACCCCCTGAGTTAGCCTTTGAGGGCCCTTAAAGAAAGTCTACACTACAGGCCTAACCAGCTGACTTCTCTGCAGTTTATGAGATCCAAGTGGTGGGGCAACAGGGAGTCAGAAATGTGGTGCTTGTGCATATCTCCAGGTTGATGCAGTATGAAGAGGAGAGCTTCATCCAGGAAAGATGCCATCTACAGGCAGTATTGAAGAGGGACCCAGCATAAGTACCCCCGGCAACTGTCCCTTCAGCTCTCTCATTGAAGCCACACAATCCAATCTGTTCTCACATGACTCCAGTCTGCTCCAACCTGCCCTCCCTCTGCCAGAACCCTAAGTGAGTGGCTATGACCAAGATTCTGTGTGCTGGCCCTTTAGGAGGGTGCCTGGGTTTCTAGAAGAATCTAGTTTCTCACTGGCAAACAAAATCCCCACTGATTTTCACCTCCAGATACTATGTCAGCTCCTCTTCTTTGGTCTGGTGCTCTGAGTTGGGCCCAGTATGGGGTTGAGACCCCTTGCTTCTCAGGGGAAAGCTTTGAAGCTGAGATATCCTCCCAAATTCTGAACCATCACACATTGGTACAAGACCAGCCCTTTTTGCATCTGCACCCTTTCTAACAGTCTCAATGTAACTTCTTTTGTAAATCCTTTGTTATAAGACTTCTTTACAGCTAGTCTTCAGTTGGTTTTTCATGACTGTGGTTCTGTGATTTTGTTGTAATTCCATTTTGGACCTGGGAGGAATGAGTGTAACTTCCACCCATTTTGCCACCATCTTGGATCTACCTCTTTTTCTTTCATTCCTAAAGTCTTCAGAAGGAATATAGCTTTTGATTTTAGCCTCATAACACCAATTTTGGACTTTTGATTTTGAGAAGTATAATATAATTTATTTGTGTTGTTTTAAGCCACTAGTTATGGTACAGTATTAATATGAAACTACTACACCAACTTTCAGGAGTAGAATTTATATGAAGGAATCATAGTAGCTTATGAAGTTGAACTATATGCATCACAGTGAATTTGCCTGGACCAAAGGCTCATTACGGATCTATATGGAAGAAACAATGATTAGACTGACAGACATATATTTCCTATTGAAAACCATGGAGTTGTAAAGGCAGTACAATAATATTTTATAAATGCCAAAAGAAAAGAACTGTAAATTAAGAATTGCATATCTAGCAAATCTATTCTTTACAAATAATGTTAAAATAAACATATTCTCAGGTAAAAGAAAAATAACATAATCTGTTGTTAGCAGACATGCTATATTTAAAAGACAAAAAACTAAAGTAACTTGTCCAGCCAGTGTGGCTCAATGGTTGAGCATCAACCCATGCACCAAGAGGTCACCAGTTCGATTCCTGGGCAGGGCAAATGCTCAGTTTGTGGGCCCGATCCCCAGTGGTGGGCATTCAGGAGGAGGCCAATCAATGTTCTCTCTTATCAACATTTCTATCTCTCGCTCCCTCTCCCCTTCTCTCTCTCTAAAAATCAAGAAAGAAAAAAAATGTTTAAAAAAAAAAAAAAAAAACTAAAGTAACTTTATCAAGCAGTAGGGTAATCATACCAGAGAGAAACTTGGGACATCAACAGTGAAGGAATTGTGACAGAAATGGTAAATATATAGATAACTATAGTAGACTATTCTTTTGTGTTATTTGAAACATATGCACATAAAAAAATGTTATAAGATTGTCTATAACAATGAGATTTTTAAAGTATTTAGATGTAGTATATGACAACGACAACAAAAGATAGGAGAAAATAAAGAGGTGTATGTGTTGGGAAGGTTTCAACATTTCAGTTGAAGTGGTAAAATATCAATTCTTAGTAGATTGTGACAAGTTGTTTGTATATTGTAATTCCTAGAGTTGAAACCAAGTGGTGGTGATTGGGTTTGGTGTCTTATGAAATTGAAGAATGAGTTAATGGACCAAGGGTAAATGAAAGAAAGTTTATTTGAAAGATAGACAGACACCCCACAGTAGGGAGGGACCCAAGTGGGTTGCTGATGAGGCTCTGTTGTCTAGGGGTAGATATATGTCTTGCTAGCCTCTGATTGGTCCTATCAAGGAATTTTGCCTTAGCAACATCCATACATTTTAAAGCTTGTGTTTCCTGCCTGACTGGGTTCAGCCCTAGGTCATCTATAGGGGTCTTAGTGACTTTCCTTTTTTGATAATTTCAACTTCTCACAGACTATTAGTGAGGAAGAGGGGAAATGCCCTTGGAGCAACCCTATGCTTGTTTTTGGTTTCTTTTCTAAGTCCAATTTTGGTTTTCTATAATCCTTTTTAAGGTGACCTGGCTTTCTGCAATAGGATCACACTGTATAGTTTCGCAGAACTCATTCAGCAATCCTGTTGCCTTGCTGGAAATCAGTAGCTATATTAGCTGGAATGAGTCAATCGCCAGCACTATATTCTTCAACAGTAAATAAATTTCCTTTGCAAACCAGATAACCAGATAAATCAGGATACCAGATAAAATAATGGATGCAATTGCTTTCCCCCTCTTTCACAAAACCAGCCTTTCTGGGTTTGTTGTTGTTATGTAATTGACCTGGAGCTTCTAATTTGCATTTCTATAAATGGAGGCTGGGAGTTTCTGGTCTGTGAGGTAAAAGTTGCCAGGTTGATTTGTTTTATTTTGAGATATGTAGAGTCCAAATAAACCTCCATATATGCTGTGTACTGGGTTGCCTGCCTGTGTGCTGAGCTCTGAGTCATCTCAGACTTCCATCTGTCTCAGCCTTCCCTTCCCATGGTCCCAGCCCTCACTGCCTAATCTGCCTCTGTCTCCTCAGAGTGACCACTAAGATAAAGGAATATAGTCAAAATTCAATTGAAAAGTTAAAATAAAATTATCAAAAATTTAAATTAATTCAGAAGAAAACATAAAAGGAGAAAAACAAAGAATAGAAACATAGAAAACAATACAAAACAAACAAACAAAAAAAAACCCCACAAATGATAGGTCTAAATCCAAATATAAAAATAATTACATAAAATATAAATGATCTAAGTACACTAATTTTAAAAAAGGAGATGGTCATAATAAATAAAAATAGGATCCAACCATTTACTATCTAAAAGGAGATGACTTAAAAAATAAAGATAAGGATAGGATACAGTTAAAAGGTAGGAAATTATATATATCATGGTAACAATAATGGACAGAAAGCTTATATGGCTATATAAAAATCACATAAAGTAGATTTTAGAGAAAGAAAAATTACCAGGAATAAAAGGAGACATTGCATAATGTTAAAACCCCAAGTGAACATAATGTAAATGTTTATACGCCTATCAACGAATCTTCAAAATATCAGGGGAAAAAGTGATAGAAATGAAAAGAGAAATTACAGTTAGAGACTTCAACACTTTTCTTTTAGTGATCAATAAGCAATTGAAAAAAAAAATCATCAAGGAAACTGAACAAAATAACAACCCAGCAAAATGAATCTGATTGATATTTACAGAATGTTTTACTCAGCAGCAGCAAAATACACATTCTCAAAGGACATGGACATTCACTAAGATAGACAATATCTGGAATATAAAACAAAGTTAATGATCTGGGCCCCAAGGCTAAGGCAACTAGATTCCATTTTATGTAGGCCCCTTGGTTAAGGCAACTAAAAGACTCCATTTTATCACCAATAGACATTCCTCCATATTCTTCCAATAATAGGTTAATTACCCCTAGACTGGAAGGAATTTTGCCTAAGATTATAGTTGCCCCATGAGTTGGGAGGCATTTGCAGTTTCCTGAGTATAGGTATTTGCAGGTATTTGCAAGTACTTATGCCATCAGTAAATGATGCTAATTTTGACTTCTGTTATCTCTGTCACTCACACTATTGTACTGGTTCCCTGAGGGGAGGGGGGCAAAACGAGGAGGGGGTTTCTGTCTTTAAAATGGGACAAGCCTTTATTTTTTTCTTCACGTCTGAATGGGCAGAGGAACTAAATAGATACCTCTCCAAAAAGGACATACAAATGGCTAAGAGACATATGAAGAAATGCTCAACATCACTAATCATCAGAGAGATGCAAATTAAAACAACAATGAGATATCACCTCACACCTGTCAGAATGGACGCCATCAACAAATCATCAAACAACAAGTGTTGGCGAGGGTGTGGAGAAAAGGGGACTCTAGTACACTGCTGGTGAGAATGCAGACTGGTGCAGCCACTGTGGAAAACACTATGGTGTTACCTCAAAAAATTAAAAATTGAATTGCCATTTGACCCAGTGATGCCACTTCTAGGAATATACCCTAAGAAGCCTGAAACACCAACCAGAAAGAATACATGTACCCCATGTTCATAGCAGCACTATTTACAATAGCTAAGATCTGGAAACAGCCCAAGTATCCATCAGTAGATGAATGGATAAAAAAGCTGTGGTACATATACACAATGGAGTACTATGCAGCTGTAAGAAAGAAAGATCTCTTATCCTTTGAGACAACATGGAGGGACCTGGAGAGTATTATGCTAAGCAAAACAAGCCAAGCAGAGAAAGACAAATATCACATGATCTCACTTATTTGTGGAATATAATGAACATAACAGTCTGAGGAACAGGGTAGACCCAGAGATGTGGAAGTAGGGTATAGACTGACACCCCTCAGAAGAGGTGGTGGGGGGGAGGGAAGAAGTAAACCACAGAACTTATGCTCATGTATGCATAACTGATGGACATGGACAACAAAGCTGGGGACGGGGTGGAGGGACGGGGAGGAGGGTGTCAATGGGGAAAAAAGGAGAAACATCTGTAACAAAAATAAATTAATAAAAAAATATAAGGTCAAAAAAATAAAATAAAATAAAATAAAATAAAATAAAATAAAATAAAATAAAATAAAATAAAATAAAATAAAATGGGACGATCAAGAAGAATCAGGGCTGTTGATCTGAGGGGAAACTATGCCCTCCGCAGCCCGCCGGCGAAATAAAGTGCTCCTTTACAATTTGGCTGTGTGTCTCTGGTTATCTCGCTGTCAGGTTATAACAGAATATAAAACAAAGTTAACAATTTTAAAGGCATAAAACTGTACAAAGTACTATATTTTCTGACCAAAATGAAATTAAACTAGACATCAATAAGAGAAAAATATAGTAAAAATCTTCAAACACTAGAAAAATAAACAACACAATCAGTAGGTTAAAGAGTAAGTATAAAGGGAACTATTAAAATAGTTTGAATGGAACAAAAAGGAAAATATAGCATATCAAAAGTTGTGAGATGCAGTTAAAGCAGTGTTTCAAGGGAGATTTACAACCTTGCTAGGGTAGAGATGTCTAGGAGCCAGTTACTGGCTGTGGGTTTGCTGTGCCAGGCAGGAAAGCTCTGGAGCAGAGACATGTAAGATCCCAAGTTGTGTTTTCACTCTCTCTCAAGGTTTAAGGACCAAAGATAAGCTTAGGGACCTTGTTAGTGAGCATTTATTGAAAAGCTGCATAGGGAATAATACAAACAAAGTGAAAATCAGGAAACCAAATTTTATTCTTAGGTTCTGTCAGGTTTCAAGGAATGGGGACAAGCTATGGGAATCTCATTTAGTAAGAGTTTTTTAAAGACTGTACAGATAATACAAAAAAAAAAAAAAAACCCACCAAAAATCAGTTAAAATTATTAGAAAATACATATATGTACTTAACTGGGGACTGATCTGTGTTTACCATCTTTATAATGAAAGCATGGATTTTGGATTTAGTCATATTTACATTCAGATCCAGGGTCTGTCATTTACTAGTTAGATGATCAGAAGTGATGTACTATTACTTGGCCTTTGGCACACAGCAAGTCCTCCATGAATGATAGGTAACATGAGGTGGTAGTGGTGATAGTAACAGTGGGCAGAAGATTTAGAGATGGCAGCAGCATACCTGCTAGTACATACGGTATTGACTCAGCTCCTGCATTTCTGCTTCTCACTGCTTTTCCTTCTCTCTTGTTTCTTCTCCTCTCTTCAGTCCTTGCTTCAGGGTCTTCCAGGATCCTGGATCAAGATTTTCCTGTTTGGGGGATGAACCAGCGCTCCATGGTTCAGCAACACCAGCAGCATAGGGAGACAGTGCTCAGTGCCAAGGATCCAGTAGCCCTTTTGGCTCTCACCAGAACCCAATGATATAAGAACTTTTATCTTATTAGTTATGAACAGAGGTTTAATATGTAAGAGAGTGATGTCTAACAAACTGTCAATCCTGTACTGTATTTTCTGCACTATGCTGTCACAGGGAAGAATCAAAGAGATGCCATTACCCTTACTGCAGTTTATGAAGTAGGTTCTGCTCCTTCTGAGGTCACTCTCTCTAGCAGAGCTAACATTTGGCAGAACTGACTTGAGTTGTCCCTTCAAATGCCATCCATAATTAACATTAAGTAGAAGTTCTACAAAGCAGTGAAATTATTAAAAGAAGGTAGAAAATCCTCCAACTAAAACATCTTTTATTAAATAATCAAGAGTAGACTGCCTTCCATATTCCAAGATGACACTGCTAAAGAGTTGTTCTCCAGGTATGCCAATATCTATCAGATTGTTGAATTGCAGAACCTCTGCCTCCCTTAGTTTCCAAGCATTGCTTAGTTATGCAACGTTATATAAAAGTGCTTCCCTAGTCCTCATCATATTTCATTAGCCTACCTGTCTTGAGTTTTTTGCAGCAGCTGCTTTCAAATACAGGTGTAAGTTAGTTTCCAATTTGTTCAAATTTATGAGCTGTTCTTGAATTGTAGTGGCTGTCCCAACACTATTGACATCTAGCCACCAACATTTCCTTAAATATTTTGTTTCAAACAGTGGTCCTCAAACTCAAGTGTACATTTGGATTACTTGTGGAATTCTGGTGAAATGTAGATAAATAAGCACCATCCCAGACCTGCTGAATTTAGAATGATTAGAGAAGAGATCCTCATGCAATTCTATTAAGAAAAATCTTCCCATAAACCCATGCCCATATGGTCAATTAATATAGTACAGAAGAGGCCGAAACGTACAGTGGAGTAATGATAGTCTATTCAATAAGTGCTGTTGGGAAAATTGGATAGATACATGCCAAAAAAAAAAAAAAAAAAGCTAGAACACATTCTTACACCATACACAAGAATAAATTCAAAATAGATTAAAGACTTAAATTTAAGGTTCAAAATAATAAAATCCTATAAGAAAACATAGGCAGTAAAATCTTTAACATTTCTTCTAGAATATTTTTTTTTCTGATATATCTCCCCGGGCAAAGGAAACCAATTAAATAAATAGGACTACACCAAACTTAAAAGTTTTTGTACAACCAAGGAAACCATCAACAAATAAAAAAGACAACCTATTGAATGGAAGAAGATATTCACAAATGATACATCCAATAAAGGGTTCATATAAAACATTTGTAAAGAACTCATACAATTCGACACCAAAAAAAAAAAAATTAAAAATTGGCAGAGGACCCGAATTGACATTTCTCCTAAGAGCACATACAGATAGCCAATAAATATATTAAAAGATGCTCAATGTAACTAATCATCAGAGACAGGCAAAATAAAACCACAATGAAATATCACCTTACACCTGTCAAAATGGCTATCATTAATAAGTTAACAAACAAGTGTTGACAAGGATGAAAAAAAAGGAACACTTTGCACTGTTAGTGGGGATGCAGATTGGTGCAGCCACTATGGACAACTCAAAAATTAAAAATGAAACTGCCTTATGACCCACTTCTGGGTATATATCCAAATAAGTTAAAATACTAATTGGAAGGAGTAGATACACTACTATATTCACTGCAGCGTTATTAACAATAGCCAAGCTATGGAAGCAACACAAGTGCCCAATAATAGGCAAGTGGATAAAAAAGCTGTGGTACATATATACAGAGATATTATTCTGCCATAAAAAAAGAATGAAATTTTACCATTTGCCACAGCATAGGTGAAACTAGAGAGTATTATGCTAACTGAAATAAGTCAGACAGAGAAAGACAAGTACCATATGATTTCACTTATATGTGGGATCTAAACAGCAAAATAAGCAAAAAAAAGAGAAATCGACTCATAGATATAGAGATCATACTGATGGTTGCCAGAGGAGAGGGGGTTTGGGGAACTGGATGAAAAAGGTGAAGGGATTAAGAAGTACAAATTGGTAGTTACATCCCTTTACAGGGATGTAAAGTCCAGCATAGGGAATACAATCAAGAATATTGTACCAACTATATATGGTGACAGGTGTGTATCTGAAATATTGGAGGAAAAAGTATATGACTGTCTAACCATTATGCTATACACCAGAATCTAATACAAAATAATATTGAATGTAAATTATAATTGGAAAAGAAAAAAACATGGTACCCCCTGAGGTTCTGATATAACCAATGGTTAAGTGATTTTTAACTATCTCTAAATGGTTATAGTGGTTCTCACGCTACAGTGTGTTTCAGTATCACTGGGAGAACTTGCAAAAACATGCTTGCTTCTCTCTACCATCAGAGATTTAATTTAGTATGTTTAGGGTAGTGCCAAAGTGTTTACCTTTCTAACAAGTTTCCAGCTGATATTGCTGCTGCTGTTCTAGGAGCACACTTCGAGAATCTCTTCTTTAGAAAATCTTTCTACTGGAGTTTATGAAGTTAATAATTTGTACAAGAAAAAAAGAATATAAGTGTCAGAGGAATGTTTCCTTCCAAGTGAAGATATATAGTCAATATAATAACTTAAAAGAGAAACCAAAGATGATAACTGAGACATAGATTTTAAAAAGTAAAAAACCTAAACAGGGAAGCGGATGATCAAACTTTACATATGTATGAAAAAACTGAGTGAACATCTGTTGATTTTTTGCCTGCTTGGGAATTTCTTTTCTTCTGTATTGTGTAAAATAATTCTCTTATTAAGAACTTATTCCATGTAGTTTGAAAGGAAATAACTCCTCCTCCTTCACTTTAATTATGAGGTAGACACATGACATAGACCTGGCCCACCATAATTCTGCATTCCACTGTCCACAGTGTTTGGATTACTGATGGATGTATTATCCAAATTGGCCAATGAATACTGTCTTTAGATTGTGCTGTGATTCTTAGAAAAGAAGCATTCTTTTCTTCTGAAACTAGATTTGCCACCTTATAGAAATAGACTTCTTAGGAACAGGAGAACAGAGAAAAAACAAAGCTGAAAGTTAGAGAGAAAGTGACTAAGAAAGAACATGAATGACATGCTCCTTCCGAGTTCCTACTCAGACATGCATGTAGTTGCTTTATAATGCCCCTGCTTCTCAGCTAAACAGCCAGTGCATTTTGTTTTTACCTAAACTGTTTTGCATTGACTTTTTATTATTCATCCCTAAGAGTTCTGCTTAATACAGTACATACTTCCCAGTGTCTACCATCTTAAGCAAATTCCCATCTAATAATAAATGGGGATTTTAAAACATGCAATAATTGAATATGCTTTGTGTAAGACTATTACACAAAAGGGTCCCATTGATCAAATACATTTGGGTAATATTTCAAATTATGTCTTTCTCCTGGAAATGATTTCACACGCTAGCATATTTAAGAACCTGAGAAGTTCTGACGTAACTAAAATATTTGTTTTGCAACTCAGCATTTTCCTATTATGTTTGATCATAGAGACATTGTGTGTGTGTGTGTGTGTGTGTGTGTGTGTGTGTGATTGGCTAGCCAACATCCATATCTTCCATTTTATTTCTGTGATGATTTGGCAGCCATTTTGTATGGACTATAGATGACGTATTACTTTTATATATAAATAATTTCTCCCAAAAAACACATTATGCCTGTTTTAGGATTATTGTGTGAAATTAAAAGACATGTGGCCACTTTCCTGGAAAGATCTCTCTATAAATAGCACTACATTTCACTTTAGACTATGAAAAATTAAGTGGCATGATCAGAGCTAGGGGTCAAATAGGTCTTTCTTTGAGTTAAAAAGAGTCCCATATATTCTTAACAGCTGGTCTCCCTTTTTGATAACAATTTTGGCAGCTAGCCTTAAAGTCTCTCCAGTAGAGTGAAGGCATTCTTGCACTGGTTCTCTGTAAACCTGCAGAGTAAAGCACAGAAACCTGAGGGCATCACACTTTGGAGGAAGAGTGAGCAGGGGCACATTTTCTCAGCTTCACATTCTTGCTGGTACAACACCAGTTCTCTGGTTCCCATCCACTCTGATTCCCTCAGCTACTTTTAATTTTATTATTATTATTATTTTATTTTATTTACATCTTTATTGTTGGCAGTATCACAAATGTCCCCCTTTTTATTCCTCCATTGACCCTCTCCACCTGGTTCCCACCCCAGGCCTTCACCACCATATTGTCTTTGTCCATGGACAACACATGTATGTATAGAATTTCTTTGGTTAATATGTTGCCACTACTCCCACCCTGTTCCCTCAAAGATTCATCAGTCTGTTCCATGTTTCCATGACTCTGCTTCTATTTTATTCCTCAGTTTATTTTGTTCATTGGATTCCACGTATACGTGAGATGTGACATTGTCTTTCTCTGGCTGGCTTATTTTGTTTAGTGTAATAATCTCCAGGTCCACCAATGCTGTCTCAAAAGATATGAGATCTTTCTTTTTAACAGCTGCATATAGTATTCCATTGTGTAAATGTACCACACATTTTTATCCACTCATATTCTGAAGGGCACTTGGGCTGTTTCCAGATCTTAGCTATTGTAAACAGAGCTGCTATGAACATAGGGGTGCATATATTCTTTCTGGTTGGTGTTTTGGGATTCTTAGGATATATTCCTAGGATCACTGAGTCAAATGGCAGTCCCACTTTTAATTATTTGATGAAACTCCATACTGTTTCCGTAGTAGCTGCACCAGTCTGCATTTCCACCAGCAGTGTACTAAGGTTCCTTTATCTGCACATCCACACCAACAGTTTTTGTGTGTTGATTTATTGATGGCAGCCATTCTGGAAGATGTGAGATCATACCTCACTGTAGTTTTAATATACATGTCTCTCATGATTAGTGACTTTGAGCATTTTTTCATATGTCTCTTGGGAATTTGTATGAGCTGTTTGGAGAAATGTCTATTCAGGTCCTCTGCCAATTTTTTAATTAGATTGTTTGGCTTCCTTTTGCTGACTTATATGAGTACTTTATATTTTTTGGAAATTAACCCCTTATCTGATGTATCATGAATAAATATGTTCTACTATACTGTGGGTTCCCTTTTCATTTTGATATTGGTTTTGCTTGCTGTGCAAAGCTTTTTAGTGTGATGTAGTCCCATTTGTTTACTTTTCTCCTTTGTTTCTCTTGCCCTAGGTGAAAATTCTGCTATGTGAGATGTCTGAGATTTTGCTGCCTATGTATCTTCTAATGATTTTTTTTTTTTATGTTTTCACAACTTGCATTTAAGTTTGTTTTTTTTAAATCCATTTTGAGTTTATCCTTATATATGGTATAAGTTGGTGGTCTAGTTTCATTTGTTTTGCACATAACTGTCCAATTTCCCCAACACCATTTATTGAAGAGTCTGTCTTTATTGTATGCTCTTGCTTAATTTGTCAAATATTAGTAGACCATAATGGCATGGATTGATTTATTGGGTGTTCTCTTCTTTTGGGCTAAATATCTGTTCTTGTGCCAGTACCTGGCTATTTTTTTTATTATAATAGCTTTGTAATATAGTTTGATATCTGGTACTGTGATTCCCTCCAAATTTGTTTTCTTTCTCTAGATTGCAGCAGCTATTCAGTGTCCTTTTTGGTTCCATATAAATTTTTAGAGTATTTTTTTTTTAGATCTGTGAAATATGCCATTGGTATTTTAATAGAAATTGCATCTAGAGATTACTTTAAGTAGTATGGATATTTTAGTGTTAATTCTTATAGTCTATGAACAAGGTATATTCTTCCACTTGTTTGTATCTTTATCTCTTTTTTCTGTAGTTTTCCATGTACAGGGTTTTTATCTCCTTGATTAAGTTTATTCCTAAGTATATTAATTTTTTGTTGCAATAGTAAGTTAGATTGTTTTTTAGTTTCTCTTTCAGAGAGTTTATTATTGGTGTATAAAAATGCCATTGATTTTTGGATGTTAATTTTTTATGCTGCTGTATTGTCAAAATCATTTATTATACCTAATAGCTTTCTTTTTTTGTTTGTTTTTTTGGTGAAGTCATAAGGGTTTTCTATGTATAATATCTTGTGAGCTATGAATAATGACAGTTTACTTCCTCCTTTCCAATTTGGAAGCCTTACTTTTTCTTCTTGTCTAATTGCTTGGCTAGAACTTCCAGTACTATGTTGAATAAGAGTGGTGAAAGCGGGCATCCCTGTCTTTTTCCTGTTCTTAAGGGAAATAATTTTAGATTTTTCCCATTGAGTATGATGTTGGCTGTAGGTTTGTCATGTATGGCCTTTATTATGTTGAGGTATGATCCCTCTATTGCCAATTTCCTGACAGTTTTTATCAAAAATTGTTGTTGTATTTTGTCAAGTGCTTTTTCTGCATCTTTTGATATGATTATGGGATTTTTATCTTTCAATCTGTTTATGTAATATATCATATTTATTGATTTGCAAATATTATACCAGCATTGCATCCTTGGAATAAATCTCACTTGGTCATGGTATTTGATCTTTTTGATATATTGCTGGATTCAATTTGCCAATATTTTCTTGAGAATTTTAGCATCTATGTTCATCAGGAATATTGGCCTGTAATTTTCTTTCTTTGTACAGTCATTATCTGGTTTTGGAATTAAGATAGTGGCGGCCTTGTAAAAAGAGTTTCAAAGTCTTCCTTCCTCTTGAATTTTTTGGAATAGTTTGAGGAGGATAGGTGTTAGTTCTTCTTTGAATGTTTTGTAAAATCCTGCTGTAATGCCATCTGGACCAGGACTTTTGTTTGCTGAGAGTTTTTTTTATTTTTAGTTTTTTATTACTGCTTCAATTTTATTAGTTGTTTTTGGTCTAGTTAGGGTTTCTGAATCATCCTGGTTGAGTTTTGGAATATTGTATATTTTTATTAATTTGCCCATTTCACCTGAGTTTTCTAATTTGTTGGCATATAGTCATTCATACTGTTTTCTTACAATCTTTGTGTTTATGTGGTGTCAGTTGTTACTTCACCTCTTTCATTTCTGATTTTATGTATTTGAGTCCTCTGTCTTTTGATGAGTCTGGCTAAAGGATCATCAATCTTGTTTATCTTTTGAAAAAACCAGCTCTTGGTTTCAGTGACCTTTTGTATTGTGTGTTTTTGTTTGTTTGTTTGTTTGATTGTTTGTTCGTTTTCAGTGTCTATGTAATTATTTATACTTTGATCTTTATTATTTCCTCCTTCCACTTACTTTGGGATTTTCTTGTTTTGTTCTTTCTAGTTCTTATAGTTGTAGAGTTAGACAGTTTATTAGAGATTTTTCTTGTTTCTTGAGTTAGGCCTGTAGTGCTAAGAGCTTCCCTCTCAGGACTGCTTTTGCTATTTCCCATAGATTTGGGGTTGTGTGTTTATTTTTATTTGTTTCCAGAATGTTTTTAATTTATTCCTTGAACTCACTGGTAACCCATCCATTTTTTTAATAACATGGTATTTATCCTCCATGTGTTTGAGTGTTTTTGTTGATTTCTAGTTTCATGCTATTGTGATCTGAGAAGATGACTGATGTGATCTCAACCTTCTTGAATTTGTAGAGACTTAGTTTGTCTCCTAATAAGTTGCCTGTCTTTGAGAATGTCCCCTGTGCACTTGAGAAGAATGTATATTATGCAGCTTTGCGGTGAAATAGTCTGTAATTGTTAATTAAATCTATCTTATCTAATGTGACATTTAGGGTCATTGTTTCCTTGTTAATTTTTTGTCTAGAAGATCCAACGATGAAAGTGAGTATTAAAGTCCCCTACTATGATTGTATTGCTGTAGATCTGTCCCTTAAAGTCCTCCAGAGACTTTTTATATATTTTGGTCCTCCTGTGCTTAGTGTATATATGTTTACCAGGATTGCTACTAAGTTTTTCTTTTTGTTGTGTTTGTTTCCATTTGCATGGAAAATTTTTTTCCATCCCTTCATTTTATCCACTGTGAGTCTTTTTTTCTGAGGTGGGTCTCTTGTAAACAGCTTATAATTGGGTCATATTTTCTTATTCATATGGATACCCTATGTCTTTTGATTGGAGTATTTAATCCATTTATGTTTAAGGTTATTATTGATAGGTACTGATTTACTACCATTTTAATTCTTTATACCTATGTTCCTCTCTGTCTCTCTATTTCTTCTTCTTTTTATAAGACTCCCTTTAGCAGATTTGCAGTGCGGGTTTGGGTTTAATAAATGCCTTCAGCTTTTTTTTTTGGTCTGAGAAGTTCTTTATTTCACCTTCAATTTTGAGTGATAGCCTTTTTGGATACAGTAGTCTTGGTTTTAGAACCTTGCTTTACATTACTTTGAATACTTTACCTTCTGGTTTGTAGCGTTTCTGTTGAGAAATCAGCAGAGATCCTTATGGGATCTCCCTTGCAGGTAACTGTCTGTATCTCTTTTGCTTCCCTTAAGATTCTTTATTTGTCCTTAATGTTTTCCATTTTAATTATGATGTGTCTTTTTGTGGTTCTCTTTCTGTTCATTTTGATATGAGGTCTCTGTGCTTCTTAAACTTGTGAGACCTTTTCTTTTACCAGTTTAGGGAAGTTTAAAGTATCTCATTAAACAGATTCTCGGAGGAAGATGGCGACAGGCAGGACAAGAGCATGGGTGAGTGTGTGAGAATGTGAGAGTTTGAGAGAGTGTGTGAGTGAATGTGACCTGGAAGACCAACCTTGAGCAGTGCAGAGACACGGGACAGAAAGTTTCTGTGCGGTGGAGGAAAGCAGAAGGCTACATGGTAAGCGGCAGGCCAGCAAAATTTCCCCAGTGTAGCCCAGAGGCCCCGCCATTTTGGAGGAACCCAGGTCTTCCCTGGGAGGAGGAAACGGGGAGCGGCTGGGTCCCAGCAACCTGAGTCCACTAGAGTGCCCTGCACCATCCGTCCAGTGAACTCAGCTGTGTTGGCACAGTCAGCTCACAGGAGGTGCCTGTAGCAATAGCCAAAACCAGAGGGAGCAGGAGCCCCACCCCCAACAGCAGCAGTGGCTTGCTCAGGTCTGTGGCAGCTGCGCTGCAGCCGGCCTGCAGGACCCAGGTCTGAAGCTGCGCACACCCAGCCTGGGACCCTGACCCGCAGTGGCGTGCAGCCAGCCCGGGACCCAGGTCGATGGCAGCACGCACCTAGCCTGGGACGCAGGCCTGAGGGAGCAGGCAGGCCAGCCTGGGCCACAGGCTCCAGGCCTGCAGCAGCACAGAAGCCCACCCAGGCTCAAGGCAGCTTGCCCTGGCTCCTGGGGGCACTAGCACCAGCATGGAAGCCTGGCACTTCCCCCAACAACAGTGACTGGGCCGAGTAGATCCCCACCCCCAACAGGCATTAGCAGCTCAGTCTGGCAGCTGAAAATATCCCCAGCAGCATCAGCAAAGACTGACCAAGAGCAGTGCCCCAGACCAAGCAGTAGGGCTAGGGCAGCTGAAACCTGCCCCTGACAACTGCAGAAGAGAGGTTGGAGTGGAGCCCCTCCCCGCAGCAGCAGCAAAATCCCAGGTGCAGAGCACCCTCAGCCCCCAAGAGCAGTAAAGGATTGGGACCTGAGAACACCCCCTGGCAGCAGCAGTAGCAGTGCAAACTGGGAGCTGACACTCACCCCCAGAAGTGACTGTTCAGAAGCTGAGCCTCACCGGGCAGCAGTGTCCCCCAACAGTACCCAAGCAAGACCCACGTACCCCAGCAGCAGAGCAGAGGGACCCACAAACCCTAGCAGCATACCAACAAAACCCACAAACCCCAGCGGGACACCAGCTGGACTCATACGCCCCAGTAGCATACCAGAGGGACCCACGAACCCCAGAAATGTGCCAGTGGAACCCATGCACCACAACAGTGTACTAGTGGAACCCCACACACACCAGCATCATACCAGAGGGTCCCTCACACCCCAGTAGAGCACCAAATGAACCTGCGTACTCCCAGGCAGCAGCAGCACATATCGGCAGCTAAGACCCATGCCTAGAAGCGGATCAAGAGTGGTGCCCCAGCCCAAGCAGCAACAGGTCTTGGGGAGCCGAGACCAGCACGACACACTAATTCCAGCTGCCAGCTGTCAACTCTCCAGGACCCACAGAACACAAGAGGAGCCATACACCAAAACAAGCTGAGAGACACAGCAGCCTTAATTGATACACACTGACCTGCCTAGACATTCCAACATCCCTCACTGGGCTTAGAACTACCAGATTGCTAAAATGGGGAGACAAAGAAACAACACCCAAGTGAACAACAGAGAGAAATCACCAGAAATGGAACCACAGGAACTAGAATAAAACAACTTGTCAGGCAAAGAATTCAAAGCAATGATTATAAGGGTGCTCAAACAATTTAGTGAGAACTACAAGCAACATAATAAGAATTATGAAGAGCTCACTGGGAACTATTTCAGCTTAAAAAAAAAAAAGAAGTAGAAGCTATGCATAAAGAAGTAGAAGCTATACATAAAAATCAAGAGAAAATAAAGAATGGCATAGCTGATATGAAAAATAACTTAGAAGGGTTCAGTAGTAGATTAGAAGAAGCTAATGACTGAATCAGCAACTTAGAAGACAAGGTAGAGAAAAACACCCAAATAGAGCAGCAAATGGAAAAAAAATTTAAAAAGCAGGAGGAGAATTTAAGGGAGCTGTGGGATAATACAAAACGTAATAACATTCACATTATAGGTGTACCGGAAGGAGAAGAATCAGAGAAAGAAATAGAGCACCTTTTGAAGAAATAATGGCAGAAAACTTTCCAAAACTGGTGAAGGAAAAAGTCACATAAGTCCAGGAAACACAGAGAGCCCCAAGCAAGATGAACCCCAAAGACCCACAGCTAGACACATCATAATAAAAATGGCAAACATTAAAGACAAAGAATCTTAAAGGAAGCAAGAGACAGACAGAAAGTTACCTACAAAGGAGCTCCCATTAGACTGTCAGCTGATTTCTCAATAGAAATGCTGCAAGCCAGAAGGGAGTGGCATAAGTGTACAAAGTAATGCAAGGCAAGGGTCTGAATCCAAGACCACTCTATTCAGCAAGGCTATCATTCAAAATTGAAGGAGAAATAAAGAGCTTCATGGATAAAAAAAGCTAAAGGAATTTACCACCACCAAACCAGCGCTGTAAGAAATGCTGAAGGGACTATTGTAAGAAGAAGAAGAAGAAACAGAGAGAGAAAAAGGAACACAGACATAAAATAAAAATGGCAACTAATAACTATCTATCAATAATAACCTTAAAAATAAATGGCTTAAATGCTCCAATAAAAAAACATAGGGTAGCTGATTGGATAAGAAAGCATGACCCATATATATGCTGTCTACAAGAAACTCACCTCACAACAAAAGACTCTCACAAAATGAAAGTGAAGGGATGGAAAAAAGTTTACCAAGAAAATGGTAATGAAAAAAAAGCTGGTGTAGCAATACTCATATCTGACAAGATAGACTTCAAAATGAGGGCCATAATAAGAGACATAGAAGGTCACTATATAATAGTAAAAGGATTAATCCAACAAGAGGATATAACCCTGGTAAACATATATGCACCAAATATGGGAGCTCTAAAATATATTAAAAAGTTTCTGGAGGACTTCAAGGGAGAGGTCAATAGCAATATGATCTTAGTGGGTGATTTTAACACCCCACTTACACCACTGGATAGATCTTCCAGACAAAAACTTAACAAGGACATAGAGTACTTAAACAACAGCCTAGATCAGTTGGACTTAATTGATATTTACAGAACATTTCACCCCAAAGTTGAAGAATATACATTCTTCTCAAGTGCACATGAGACATTCTCAAAGATAGACCACATGTTAGGACACAAAGCAAGTCTCTACAAATTCAAAAGATTGAAATCATATCAAGCATCTTTTCGGATCACAATGGCATGAAACTAGAACTCAATTACAAAAAAAACACACAAAAACATTCAAACACCTGGAGGCTAAATAGCATGTTATTAAACAACGAATGGGTTACCGAGGAGATCAAGGAAGAAATTAAAAACTTCCTGGAAAACAATGAAAATTAACACACAACAATACAAAATCAATGGGATGCAGCGAAAGCAGTCCTGAGAGGGAAGATCATAGCACTACAGGCCTACCTCAAGAAACAAGAAAAATCCGTAATTGACTCTCTAACCCAACAAATTAAAGATCTAGAAAGTCAACAAAAAGAAAAACCCAGAGCAAGTAGAAGGAAAGAAATAGTAAAGGTCAGAGCAGAAATAAACGACATAGAGACTAAAAAAAAAACAAAAAACAGTTCATAAGATCAATGAAACAAAAAGCTGGCTCTTTGAAAAGATAAACAAGATTGATGGACCTTTAAGCCAGACTCACCAAGAAACAAAAAGAGAGGACCCAAATAAACGAAATCAGAAACGAAAGAGGAGAATTAACAACTGACACCACAGAAATAGAAAGGATCATCAAAACATACTATGAACAATTATATGCCAACAAATTGGACAATCTGGGCAAAATGGGCACATTTCTAGAAACACACAGTCTCCCAAAACTGAACTGGGAAGAGATAAAAAACTTGAGCAGACCAATAACAGCAAAGGAAATTGAAGATGTAATTAAGAAACTCTCATCAAACAAAAACCCAGGCCCAGATGGCCTCACGGAGGAGTTTTACTGAAAGTTCAAAGATCTAACACCCATTCTTCTCAAACTATTCCAGAAAACCCAAGAAGATGGAACACTGCCAAACTCATTTTATGAGGCCAGCATAATCCTAATTCCAAAACTGGATAAAGACACTACAAAGAAAGAAAACTACAGGCCAATATCCTTGATGAATACAGATGCCAAAATCCGTAACAAAATATTAGCAAATCAGATCCAGCAATACATCAAAAAAATTATCCACCATGACCAAGAGTAATTCATCCCAGGGATGCAAAGCTGGTACAATATTTGCAAATCAATAAATGTGATACATCACATAAACAAAATAAAAGAAATACCTATCAATAGACGCTGAAAAAGCATTTGACAAAACATAGCACCCATTTCTGATAAAAATGCTCAGCAATGAGGGAATAGAGGGATCATATCTCAACATAATAAAGGCCATATATAAAAAACCTACAGCCAACATCATACTCAATGGGCAAAAACTAAAAATATTTTCCTTAAGAACAGGTACAGGACAGGGATGTCCACTTTCGCCACTCTTATTTAACATAGTAGTGGAAGTCTTAGCCACAGCAACTAGACATGAAGAAAAAATAAAAGGGATCCAAATTGGAAAGGAGGTAGTGAAACTGTCATTATTTGCAGATGACATGATATTGTACATAGAAAACCCTAAAGACTTCATCAAAAATCTACTAGACTTAATAAATGAATTTGGCAAAGTAGCAGGATACAAAATTAACGTGAAGAAATCGACAGCATTCTTATACACCAACAATCACCTCACAGATAGAGAAACTAAAAAAACAATCCCATTTACCATTGCGGCAAAAAAATTAAGATACCTAGGAATAAACTTAACCAAAGAAGTAAAGAATCTCTTCAGAAAAAACTACAGGTCATTGAAAAAAGGAATAGAGGAAGATATTAAAAAGTGGAAGCCTATACCTTCCTCATGGATTGGAAGAATTAACATCATTAAAATGTCCATACTACCCAAAGCTATATATAGATTCAGTGCAATCCCCAACAAAATACCAACGATATACTTCACAGAACTAGAACAAATACTCCAAAAATTCTTATGAAACCAAAAAAGCACCCGAATAGTCACAGCAATGTTGAAAAAGAAGAAAAAAGTAGGAGGGATCACATTACCAGACATCAGGTTATACTACAAAGCCACTGTAATCAAAACAGCCTGATATTGGCACAAGAACAGGCACATAGATCAATGGAACAGAATAGAGAACCCAGAAATTGACCCAAGACAATATGCTCAATTAATATTTGACAAAGGTGGCAAGAGCATACAGTGGAGTCAAAATAGCCTCTTTAATAAATGGTGTTGGGAAAATTGGATAGCTACATGCAAAAAAATGAAGATAGACCATCAACTTACACCATACACACGAATAAACTCAAAATGAATAAAAGACTTAAATGTGACTCATGATTCCATAAAAATCCTAGAAGAAAATGCAGACATCATATGCTGCAGAATTTTCACTGATACATCATCTAAGGCCACAGAAACAAAGGAAAAAATGAACACATGGGACTACATCAAACTCAAAAACTTCTGCACAGCAAAAGAAACAACAATCAAAGTGGAAAGGGAAACCACTATATGGGAGAGCATCATTGCAAATGATACATCAGATAAGGGATTAATTTCCAAAATATATAGAGTACTCACACTACTGAACAAAAGACAAAGAGCCCAATTAAAAAATGGACAGAGGACCTAAAGACACATCTCTCCAAACAGGACATACAAATAGCCAAGAGACATATGAAAAAATGTTCATCACTAATCATCAGAGATATGCAAATTAAAAAAAACAATGAGGTATCACTTCACACCTGTCAGAATGGCCACCATCAACAAATCATCAAACAACAAGTGCTGGTGAGGGTGGGGATAAAAAGGGACCCTAGCATACTGCTGGTTCAAATGCAGACTGGTGCAGCCACTATGGAAAACACTATGGTGTTACCTCAAAAAATTAAAAATTGAACTGCCATTTGACCCAGTGATCCCACTTCTAAGAATATACACTAAGAAGCCTGAAACACCAATCAGAAAGAAAATATGTACCCCTATGTTCATAGCAGCACTATTTACAATAGCTAAGATCTGGAAACAGCCCAAGTGTCCATCAGTAGATGAGTGGATAGAAAGCTGTGGTACATATACACAATGGAGTACTATGCAGCTGTAAGAAAGAAAGATCTTTTATCCTTTGAGACAACATGGAGGGACCTGGAAAGTATTTTGCTAAGCGAATCAAGCCAAACAGAGAAAGACAGATATCACATCATCTCACTTATTTCTGGAATATAATGAACTAAACAAACTGAGAAACAAAGTAGACCCAGAGTCATGGAAATAGGGCACAGACTAACAGTCCTCAGAAGGGATTGGGGGGGAGGGTGGGGTTAAACCACAGAATTTATATGCATGTATGCATAACTGATGGACATAGACAACAAAGCTGGGAACAGGGTGGGAGGGGTTGGGGAGGAGGGAGTCAATGGTGGGGAAAAAAAGGAAAAACATGTGTAAGAAAAATAAATTAATAGAAAGAAAAAATAAAAAGTAAAAGTAAAAAACAAAAAAGAAAACAATAAATAGTTTCTCTATCCTTTGCGCATTTTATTCTCCCTCTCTATGATGCAGATATTGTTCCATTTCATGTTTTCCCACAGTTCCCTTACACTGTCCTTTTGCTTTTTATTTTTTTTATTTATTTATTTATTTTTTGCTGCTCTAATTAAGTGATTTTTTTTCTACCTTGTCTTTCCTCAGCTTCTTCTAATCTACTGTTGATTCCTACTGGGGTAATATTTATTTCAGCTGTGTCATTCTTCATTTCTAATTGGTTTATATTCATGGTTTCTATAACTGTTTTCATGCTGATGTTGTTCCCACTAAGTTCCTTGTAGTTTTTATTATGTTGCTTGTAGTTCTCACTAAGTTGTTCACACATTTTATAATCATTACTTTGAACCCTGTATCTGATAAATCGCTTGTCTCCATTTTATTTAGCTCTCTTTTTTTTCTTCTGGAGATTCCTCCTCTTCTTTCATTTGAGGCTTCTCTGTTTCCCCACTTTTGCTGATTCTCTGTGTATGTTTCTGTGTATTGAATAAGACTGATATGCCTCCCAGTCTTGGTGGAGTGGCCTTGTGGGACCCAGTGGTGCAGTCTTCTTGATCTTATGAGCTGAGTGCTCTAGGAATGACTCTTTGTAAATTATGTTGGCTTTCCTGTTGGATTTGGGTCTTGACTGCTGTTGTTCCATTGGTGGCTGGGCTCAGACCTTTGGCTTATTGACTGTGCATCTCAAACTTGACCACATTGTGCCAACTATTATACAAGTGCTGACAGAACAAAACAAGACTAAACCAGACTTAACCCAAAACAACATGAAACAACAACAACAACAATAAAAACAAAACAAAACTAGCCTCCACAAATCGATTAACAACAACAAAAAAAACCCCACATATGCAAAAAAAGAATATTACTGGACAGCCCTGGCCAGTTTGGCTCAGCGGTTAGAGTGTTGGCCCACAGACCAAAGAGTCACAGATTCAATTCCAGCCAAGGGCATGTACCTCGGTTACAGTTTGTCCCTGGCCCTGGTTAGGGTCATGTGGCAGGCAACCAATTAGTGTGTCTCTTTCACATTGATGTTTCTCTCTCTCTCTCTCTCTCTCTCTCTCTCTCTCTCTCTCTCTCTCTCTCTCTCTCTCTTCCTCCCACACTCCCTCCCATTCCATCTGAAGATAAATGGAAAAATATCCTCAGGTGAGGATTAACAAAAGAAGAAGAAGAATATTAGTAGACAGAAGACCAAAATAATTTGAGGAGGAAGAAAAAAAGATATATGAAAGCAAAGAAAGAAGTGAACAGAAATAGGGTAAGTATAAATATAAAAGATAGCCCTGGCTGGTTTGGCTCAGCGGTTGGAGCATTGGCCTGTGGACCAGAGAGTCCCGGGTTCAGTTCCCACTAGGGGCATGTACCCCCCCAAAAATAAATAGAATAAAATAAAAGATAGAAAATAGTGAATGAAATTATAATGATTTTTTAAATACTAAATAAAATAAAATATAGAATAGAAAAAAATGGAAAAAGAAGAAAAAATTGATTAAAAGTAAAAATTTTTAAAAGAGAATGAGAAAAAAAAACAGACTAAAATAAAAGATAGTATTAAGAGAATATGGCAAAAAAGACAGAAGAAAGAGAAAATCCAAACCAAACAAAAACAAACAAACAAACAAAAACACTTTGGATCTGTTATATGTGGAATATGCTTGATTTTCTCTGATATTCTCTGACCCCTTGATGTGAGGGTCCTGGGCTTCCCTGGCAGTTATCTGATGCAAGTCAATGTGAGTTTCTATCCCTGCCTGGCCCTGGTAAACCTGGTTGAAGCTCAAAAGGGAGGATCTCCAAGCAATATGATGGACAGGTCCACCCTAGCCCAGAGGCTGGGTTTCCTTTGGAACTCACCCCTTGATTGTACATATTCTGGACTGCATTCCCTTCCTCCATGGAACTGGGATCTGTGAGGTATCTGGTCTGCTCAAGATGATTTTTACAGATTTGCATTGGGGATGATATCTGTAGCTTGTAGAAGCAGTGGGTGGCACTTCCTCTCTTTCCAATGCCTCAGCTCTGCCTGGGTCACTGGAACCACCTTGTTGCCACCTCAAGAAAGAGGGGATTAAAAAAAACAAACAAAAAAAAAACCCTAGCCCTCTTTGGCTATCTAATCTTTCAGCACAGGCGGTTCTCACTGGGCAGGGTTTCAGCCCAGACTCCCATCACACCAGATGCCTGAGTCTCCCATGCCACCAGGCCCAGCCACACAGGTACGGATTTCTAACGCAGAGTCATTCTATAGATGGAGGAAGAAGCGACTCCTCTTTGCTCGAGGTGGGGAGGATCATGCCTCTTTCCCAAGGCACTCTGACTGGTCCCGTCCTGCTCTCTGCTGAAAGTTCTTTCAGAGAAGAATCAGCCCCTGAGATTCACCACTGGGTGATCCTCTTGGACCCCTCCACTGATCCAGAGTTCTGCTGAGTGTGCCATCCTGCAGATGCCAATAAGGGCAAGCTTCCAAGGTTGCTGTTGTAACCAAGCACACGTTTTATTGTCTAGCATAGTGCAATCTGAATCCCCTGGTGGACGGAATCATTTCCAATGCTACATGGGCTCCCCTTGCCTTCTCTGTTGCTCTGGTTTGAGCATCCGTGCATGGGTCTGAGACCCCACACTCCCAGGAGGCAGGAGATGCACTGCTGTACCTTCTCTCCAGCTTCCCAGCCATGTTGTCTAGCTGTGAGAATTGGCTCAGCCACTCCATGTTTTCTCCTGTCCCTTCTACATGCTCCCTGCTCACAGTATTTTAGATCAACTATTTTTCAGCTGGTTTTTCAAGTCCAATGTTTGGAAGGTTAGCCACAAGTCCAGTCCAGTGATGGGAGCAAACAGACAGAATATCTTTAGTCTACAGCCATCTTACCCTCCTTCCCTCAGCTACTTTTAAAGCAAATGGGAAAATAATTCTTACAGGAAAAAAATATTCATTTCTTTCACTCTAGTGTGTTCAAGGTCTGTCTTCTGAGCAACTCATATAAAATCTGCTGAAGCTGGATTCCTGAGTGGTAGTCTTTAACCTTCACCCAGATTTACCAGGTCCTCCAGGCCTCAAGCACTCTTGGCAGGCACTGAGGTTCCTTCTACACTTCTCCTGCTATGGTCTTCACCAAGCTCCAAAAGCTGACACTTCTGTTTAACCTTTCTGTTCAACCAAGCTTCACTAAATAGGCATTCTTATCACTGCTGTCTCCCATCATCTTGGCTGCTGCATCCCTGGACACCAAAAACTGACCAGAATCCACCCATTGTCAAATCTTCATGATATGCCATGGCACTGTGGGGAGAGATGCCCTTCTATCTTTCATTTGTCTAGCTTTATCCCCTTTCAAACATATCTCACAGCAGCACTATGTTTGACTGATCTCTTAAAAATATTACAGTAAAATAACTCACAATAATAATTTTTGTGCCAGATTTCATTAGGATGAAGAGATGAGTCCTATGGAGTTATGATTGGAAGATAAATTCACATAACTAAAACAGACCTGTCCTAGAAGGCCCCTCTGTGGCAGCCAAGGCCTTTTTATTTGGGCCCAGTGTTTCTTTAAAATGTTTTTTTTTTTTTTTTCTTTATTGATTTTAGAGAGAGAGGATAGAGAGAAAGGAAGGGAAAGGAGAGGGAGATAGAAACATCGATGAGAGAGAACATCGATTGGCCACCTCCTACATGCCCCCTACTGAGGGTTTGGCCCACAACCTGGGCATGTGCCCTGACCAGGAATCGAACCGGTGACCTCTTGGTGCATGGGTCGATGCTCAACCACTGAGCCACACCGGCCGGGCAGGCCCAGTGTTTCTGATCTGCCTTGCTTCATGTTTAACTCTCCAAAGATACTCTTCATTCCCATAAAAATGGGTTTCTAGAGCTCTCACCTCCCTGCCTAGATATGTCTGAGGCTTGTACTGAAGCTGGAACACCTACTACAAGGTCATTAACATGAAACAACTAAGACAGCAAAGGAAAATATCAATGATATTTCAAAATGTTCAGTGACTGGTAGTCATAGATACATGCTGTTACCATTACCTTCTTCCATTTCAGGGGCTAGAGAACATTTTATGTAAAGGCGGCAAATAGTAAATATTTTAGGCTTCACAAACCATATGCTCTGTATCAGAACTACTCAACTCTGCTGTTGTAGTAGAAGCAGCCATAGACAATATGTAAATGAATGAGCAAGTCTGGGCTCCCCTTGTCTTCTCTGTTGCTTTTTTAGGAAAAATTCCAATATAACTTTATTTACAAAATGGGGGGCTGGATTTGGTCTCAGGGCTGTAGTTTGCAAAACTCTGTTCTGTGTAATTGAAATATTTCAATATTTTCCTTCTTTGAAGTGTTAACACTATGCTTTTAATTCATTTTCTTGGCATGCATATTGAAAAAAAAGAATTTACTTGATATTCTCTTTTGTTGTTGTTCTTGATCTTCCATTAAAAGGCTCAATATTTTATAATTAGGAACTGTTGAAACATGCTTCCCACAATGCAGTGAATTTGGAAACCTTATAAACTGTCTAGAAAATGTTTGTTTAACTCAGTTATATTATCAGAGTTGAGTAGGTATTTCTTAAACTCTCTCCCAAATACAAAAGATAAACACAGCCTTACCTCTACCTGTGCACATAAGAACTTAGCAGAGGTACTTGATTCCTTCAGTTCTTTAATATCGATCAGTTCCTTCACATCAACCCATCCTTAAGAATAGTTGTAAGGCCCAGGTTTATTTTATGTCCACTTCCTGTAGGTGTGCCAAGCATACATTATAAAAATTTATGCTCCCACTTAGCCTTCTGCTCTATCACCTTCTTTTCTCTTCCACCTCGTAGTTCCATCCTTTTCTAATTATCCCTTAGGCAACTATCTAAAAATATGTGCATATTTAAAATTAACTTATTTTAGTTTAAAAAATATATAAAAGAAGAAAAATATATAAAAAACTAAATGTGAATATACTCTAGGATCTCAAAGTTGGAGAAATATTTCATGATTTTTTTATTTATTTCATAAATGAGTTAGACATTCTTGCAATCGTCCAACAAACAAGTATAGAACACCTAGTATGATGTCTGTGCTAGGCATTTCATGTGGGTTGTCTCACTTAGACACTTCGATTTTGCTATCTAATAAATCATCCAAAGCTTAGTGAATCAGAGCAACAAGCATGATATTCAGGATTTTTTTGCTCTACTAAAAGGCACAAATGGGACTGTATATAAACATATCCCACTGGTTACTTTGCTAGTGAAACAACAAGAAGAAAATTTAAAAGTAAAAACTATAAATAAGAAATTAAGAATGTAATCTCATTGAGAAATGATCCTAAACAATATTTTAAAGTTTTCCAAAATATTAATTGAGAGAAAGAGAATTCAGGCTGGAAGGGATAAAAACATCTCAAGAACTAACATTGAAATTCTATAGGTTCCTCTAGTCTGGGTTTCCTCTGAGCAGGCTGCCAGCACCCTGTAGCCTGCCAGCCTGGGCTTGCTCACCTGGTGACAGAAAGATCCTGACACAAAAGAGCAAGTTCCAGTTCACATAAATTTTTGAGTCTCTGTTTCTATCACTTTTGCACTTGTTACATTGGTCAAAGCAAGTCACTGGCCAAGGGATGAAAAAATAGACTACCTCTTGTGGGCAAAGTCACATTGTAAGGTGACATGCATTTGGGGTCATTATCATAATAATCTACTCCAGCCAACTAGATCTTTAGTGCAGGCCACTGAATGATATCCATACCTACTTATTTTATCTCTTCCTAAATGAGAATTAGAAAAAGGTGCTGCTAGCACACAAGCCCCCATTACAACTGACAGTGGCAAACAAGAAGGCCAGCTGCTGCATTGCCAGGGGTGGTTGATATAAACCAGAATTCTTACATAATGGATATGCAAATTTTAGTTGGATGGAATTATGACTTATTACCTAATATAGCTTTTCTATTGGAAAAACAATTAATGAAAAGTAATAGAGCCCAGCTGGTGTGACTCAGTGGTTGAGCATCAACCTATGCACCAAGAAGTCACCAGTTTGATTCCTGGTCAGGGCACATGCCCAGGTTGTGGGCCCAATCCCTAGTAGGGGGAATGCAGGAAGCGGCCCATCGATGTGCTCTCTCTCGTCAATGTTTCTATCTCTCTCTCCTTCTCCCTTCCTATTGTTCTAAAAATTAATAAAGAAAAATATTTTTTAAAAAGTAATAGAAAATATACATTATTCTCTGCACATACTGTGGGCCCCAGAGTGATCATATATTTAAGAGGTGAACCCATCTTTTAAAGAATGTCTTTTCTTCCTTTTAGATGTTGGTTATAAAAGGAGAAAACTTACCCTTCTCTATCTGCCCAAAGAAAATTAGCACACCACATGGCCAGAAACAATGGGCCGAAAGATTCAAATACATATAGTTGTGAAGATAATGCAGTGAACACAAGGTCATTGTTCCTCAGTGTATTCTTAACAGACTTATTGTGTTTCACAGAACTGAAGAACCAAGAAAGGACTAAGCTAGTTATGGTCCCTGATGTGAGGAATAAGTGAAGATGTATTGTGGGAATTGAGCAATGCAGCCAAGAAACACTGTGCTCACAATGTCCCAAACCTAGTGGCTGTATTCATTACAATTACAACATTGGGCATCTTCCGAAGCCCAGATTTTAACTTTTGCTGAAACTAGGTCTTTTAGATAGGTTTCTAGTACTTCTTGTTCCTAGTTACTACAGACAGGAGAACCCAAAACAAAACAAAATAAATAACTCTGTGTTTAGGGTTTAGGGAAAGGGACAGAGGCTGAGAAGTACTATGAATGTTGCCTCCCTTGTCAGTCAAGGTCCATCCAGAAAAGAAAAAAAAAATTTCCAGGCTTTCATGCAATGGAGATTTCATGCATGGAACACAAATGATAGAAGAGCTGAGAGGCCAAATGGAGAAAGATAATCACATCAGAGATTAACAACAGCAAGGAGCTGCACACCCCAGTGTTAGAAAGATGTTGAGAGGAAGCCAGCAGTCAGAGATAGGCATTTGGGAGCTGGAATCATACCAGGCCATGTAGTGGGAGTTGAAGCCATGGAAGCTGGAGCCTGGAAGGTGGAGACACACAGCTGCTGATGGAACTACTGCATGGAGCAGAAGCTGGAGTTTGCTGTGTCCACCTCTCTCTTAGGAAATGTTCCATGTTGTGGTCTTGGTGAGAACAGCTGCAAGGAGACTCTAGCTGCCCACTGCCTTTAGCTGCCCAGCCTTTAGATCTCCTATGGTGGCCATGTTGAAGTCACACTGTCCCTACACCCAGCTATTAATTGTGGATGCGGGCAACTAGGGACAGGACATGCGTACATGATATAGAACAACTCTAACGGGAAATCTTTGTCTTCATGCTTTCCAACAGCCTGTCCAAGATGTTCTCAGTTTCAGGCTTTTCCGATTCAATCCTTTTTTCTTCTCTTTTTCCCTTGATGTCAGACCATATCACAGTCTCTCTCTTTCTCAAGTCTTAGCCACCATTTGTCCTCTGAAGCCTACTTCTCCCTCCTTTTTCAGAGAACTCTTTTCCATTATTATTACCTATCTCTTTCTTATATCATCACCTGTACACTCTCTCCTGAGTTCTTCCCATTTGCATATATGCCAGAATCCCATCCATTCTCAAAGGCCTTTATCTCAATCCCTGGTTCCTTTTAAGCTTCTGCTTTTTCTCTCTTCTTCTCACAGCCAAGCGCCTATGATTATTGGCTACAGTAGCTGCTTCTACAACCTTACTTTCCATCCACACATCAAGACATGTAAATTTTGGCTGCTACCACCATTGTGAAAATATTCACTTCCAGGTTCCCAAGTACTCCCTAGTCACTAAGTTTATAGGCTATTTTTCTGTCCATATATTACTTAACTATTCCAGATTTTTGGAGCATTTGTCACTCTTAGCTATGACCTCCATTTCTGGAAAGTTTTTTTTCTCTCTTTATTTTAAGGTACATTTTTCATAGCTAGGAGATTATTCTCCTTTCTTTGATAATCTAGCTTACCACAGGGACCCTTCTTTGGGTGCCTGATTATCCCACTTGTCAAAGACTTCCTGGGCAATGAAATCAATACACGAGACTTTAAATTCGACTCAAACGTTTATATTTCAAAATATATCTCTACCCTAAAACTCTCTCTTGAGCTCTGGTCTATACTTAAACAGCTGCTATATATTTAATGTACATTAAAATAAACTTCTGAGCCCTGGCTGGTTTGGCTCAGCGGTTAGAGCGTCGGCCTGCGGTCCGGAGAGACCTGGGTTCGGTTCCTGCTAAGGGCATGTACCTCGGTTGCAGTTTGTCCCCGGACCTGGTTGGTCGTGCGGGTGGCAGTCACTCGATATAGCCCTTTCACGTCAATGTTTCTCTCTCTCTCTCTTCCTCTCTCTCCCTCCTACTCTGTCTGAACAAAAAGTGAAAAAATGTCCTCAGGTGAAGATAAAAAAAAATATATATATATATATAAAATAAACTTCTGAGAGCCGGGGGGAGAGGTAAGTGTGGGTGGTGCTCACACTGAATGCCCCTTCCGGTCACATATAAGATGCTGAGTCCCATCAAGTCTGGCAGTCGGTTAACTTGGGCTCAGGCAGTGGAAGTCATGGAGCTCGGTCTATTTTGTCAAAGAAGAAAAAATGGCGGCAGAGTGAATGGAAGGTACACAGACTGTCTCCTAGGACCAAACTGGAATTACAACTAAAATAAAGAAAAGTCATCTGGAATAACCAACTAAAGAGCTGCTGGAGAGAACCCTTATAATTAGGGACATAATAAGATTAATAAGAGTTGTGGAGACAAGAGAGGGCTGGCTAGGCTCCCACAGGGAGCAGCTGAGGGCTATCTTAGCTGTGAAAAGTTCCCTGAGAAGTCGGGAGTTTAAACCCCAAGCTGGCTCCCCAGCACAGAGTGGCGGAACAGGGGAAGGCACCCATATAACACCTGGGTGTTAAGAACACCAGAGCAGAGGTTTGTCTGGCAATGAAAGGCACTGGGATCACTGGCACTCCCTGAAGGGCCAGCACACTAAATTACACCTATAGCCATTCACCTTAGGCTCCAGCAGAGGGAGAGCAGACTGGACTGGAGCTGTGTGAGGAGAGTTCGTAGTGCTGGGGGTATAGCTGGGAAGGAGGCCATCAAGAGCCCTATGCTGAGTAATTCCCCTACACTGCAGTAGCCATTTTTCTCAGACATAGCAGCTTTAGACCAGGGGGAGAATCTCCCTTGGGAATTTAACCCTGCTTGGTCAGGAGAAATTCAATCTGAGGCTCATTAACTGCCAGGGACTACCAACCACCCAGTAGGAAGAGATAAGCCTCTGGCCTGGCTCCCAGTTGTTGGGTTTGGTGGCTCTGGGAACTGAGTTGTGAAGGTTAAGGCCTTGTGGGAATACAGATTGGAGCAGTCACTATGGAAAACAATATAGTGTTTCCTCAAAAAATTAAAAATGGAATTTCCATTTGATCCAGTGGTTCCACTTCTAGGAATATGTCCTAGGAAGCCTGAAACACCAATCAGAAAGAATATATGCAGCCCTATGTTCATAGCTGCACTATTTCTAATAGCTTTGATCTGGAAATAACCCAAGTGTACATCAGTAAATGGATAAAAAAGCTGAGATAATTTTACATAATGGAATACTATGTAGCTATAAGCAAGAAAAATATTGTATCCTTCAGACAACATGGAGGGACCTGGAGAGTATTATGCTGAGCGAAATAAGCCAGTCAAAGAAAGACAAGTACCACATGATCTCACTTACTTATGGAATATCATCAACAAAATAAGCTATTAATCAAAACAGAGCCAGAGACAAGGAGGTAGGGAACAGGGTGACAAACCTCAAAGGGAAAAGGGATGGTGGGGGTTGGGAAGAGATAAACCAAAGAACTTTATATGCACGTGTGCACAATCAATGGACATAGACAATAGTCTGTGGAAAGCAGGAGGGGATTGGGAGCAGGGAGGAGGCGGTCAAAGGGGGAGAAAGGAGAAAATCTATTATACTTTTAACAATAAAAAAATAATAAAAAAAAATAAAAATAAATAAACTGCTGAAAGGCAGGCAGAAGCAAAGAAGATATCTTAAAAGTATCCAGAAGAAAAATGAGATTTTATTTTGAAAGGAGCAAAAATAAAATGGATGGGTGAATTCTCCACAGAAACACAAGATTATGGAGGAAGATGGAATGACGTGTTAAAGTTGTTCTGGGTTGTATTGTGTCCAAACCCTCTGAATTCATATGTTGAAGTCTTAACCCCCAGTACTTCAGAATGTGACCTTATTTGGAATAGGGACTTTACATACATAATCAAGTTCTATTCATCAAAAAGCATCTTTATAAGAGAGTAAAAGTATGAGCTCCAGACTGCATAAGATATTTATGAAACATATATTTGACAAAGGATGAATTGCCAACATATGTGAGGAACTTCTATAAATCAATAAATCAATAAAAAAAGATAACCCAATTAAAAATAGTAAAAATATATAGACAATTGTGGCAGAAAGAAAAATCCCAAATTACCCATAAAGATATAAAAATATACTTGATCGCCCTGGCCAGTTTGGCTCAGCGGTTGGAGCGTCGGCCTGCGGTCCAGAGAGACCGGGTTCGGTTCCCGCTAGGGGCATGTACTTCGGTTGCAGTTTGTCCCCGGCCCTGGTTGGTCGTGCGGGTGGCAGCCACTTGATGTGTCACTTTCGCATCGATGTTTCTCTCTCTCTCTCTCTCTTCCTCTCTCTCCCTCCCACTCTATCTGAACAAAAAATGAAAAAATGTCCTCGGGTGAGGATAAAAAAAAATATATATATATATATATATACACTTGATCACTTGTCATTAAGGAAAAGCAAATTAAAACCACAGTGAACACCACTACTTGCCATCAAAATGGGTAAATTTAAAAAACTTACCTTAGGCCCTGGCTGGTTTGGCTCAGCGGTTAGAGTGTCCGGCCTGCTGACCAATGAGTCACGGGTTTGATTCTGGTCAAGGGCACATACCTCGGTTACGGTTCCTACTCGGTCCTGGTCGGGTTGTGCGGGAGGCAGCCAGTCAATGTATAATAGCTCTATCACATCGATGTTTCTCTCTGTCTCTCTCTCTCTCCCTCCTTCCCTTTCTATCTGATGATAAATAGAAAAATATCCTCAGATGAGGAATAAAACAGCAACAACAACAACAACAACAAAAAACTTACTATACCCCTGGCTCTGTGGCTGAGTTGGTTGGAGCATCATCTGGTACACCAAAAGGTGGTGGGTTCAATTCCCAGTGGTAAGGGTGCATACCTAGATTGTGGGTTTGATCTCCAGTCAGGCGTGTACAGGAGGTAGCCAATTGATGTTTCTCTCTCACATCAATATTTCTGTCTCTCTCTGTCTTCCACTTCCTCTCTCTAAAAAAAGAAAAAATTAATAAAAACTTATCCTCAGGTGAGGATTACAAAAAAACAACAAACAAAACTAACCTTACCAAGTATTAGCAAAAATATGAAACAATGAGAATATTCAAATACTGCTTGTAGGACTGTAACTTGGTACAAACACTTGAGAAAAGTTGTTGAACTTATAAAATAATGCAGATAATTAACTCCTGGATATATACTCAAAATGTAAAAATTCAGTGAAGACATAAAAACTAATGTTTAACCCTGGCCATGTGACTCAGGTGGTTTGAGTGTTATCCCATACACCAAAAGATTGTGGGTTTGATTCCCAGTCAGGGCACATACCCAAGTTGTAGGTTCAATTCTTCATTGGAATGCCTATGGGAGGCAACCAATCAATGTTTCTCTCTCACATCAATGTTTCTCTCTTTCTCTCTCTCTCCCCATGACTCTCTCTATAAAATCAATGAAAACATAGCCTCAGGTGAGGATTAAAACAATGAATAATGTTTATATTAGCAATGTATGTATTAATTAAAAATTGGAACTACTGAAATGTTCATAAAAAATGAATAAATACATTATGATATCCATGCAAGAAATACTAGTCAGCATTAAGGATGAATGAACTATTGCACATATACAAACACACATAAATAATAAATCTCATTACAATAATGTTTGAGTGATATATAACAGAATATAAGGATTAATTTGATTTTTATAAAGTTCAGAGATAGGCAATATGAACTATATAAGTTAATAGCACCAAAATTTTGACAAATTTTATCATGTGCCTCCTGATATTATGTACTTAGAAAGTGAGAAGGGGATAGGATCACCCTGGCTGGTGTGGCTTAGTAGTTGAGCATTGGCTCTTTCATGGAAGGGTTACAGGTTTGATTCTCAGGTCAAGGGCATGTACCTGTGTTAAGGGCATATTTCTGTGTTGCAGTTTCAACTCCTGGTCTTGGTCAGGGTGTGAGTGGGAGGCAACCAATCGATGTGTCTCTCTCACATCAATGTTTTTCTCTCTCTTTCTTTCCCTCTCCCCCTCCCTCCCTCCCTTCCACTCTCTATAAATCTTTGGGGAAAAAATTCTCAGGTGAAGATTAACAAAAAAATGGGGGGCACAGGATTAATTTTATGAATATATATATATATATATATATATATATATATATATATGTACACACACACACATATATATATTTAATCATATATAATGAGAGCTTTTTTATAAGAAATTTTCTCACATGATTATGGAGGTTGAAAAGTCCTGTAATCTGCCATCTGCAACCTGGGTACCCAGAAAATTGGTGGTGTAGTTTGAAGGCTTGAGATCTGGAGAGCCAATGATGTCAATTCCAGTCTAAGTCTGAAAGGCTGAAAACCAGGAGTATTAAGAAAAGAAGATCAGTGTCCCAGATCAACAGTCAGGTAGAGAGAGAAAGTGAGTGGGAATCCTCCCTTCCTTTATGTTCTTGTTTTATTCAGGCCCTTAGTTGATTGGATTATGCCCACTCACATTAGGGATGGCAACTAGCTTTACTCAGTATATCAATTCAAATGCTAATCTTTTCTGAAAACAGTCTCATGGATACACCCCAAAATAATGTTTAACCATATTCCTGGGCACCCCGTGATCCAGTCAAGTTGACATATAAAATAACATCACAAATCTATAACCTAAACCTAATCATGAGGAATCATCAGATAAATCTACATTGAGGATAGTGTACAAAGTAACTGTCCTATCAAGTTGTAAAAGACAGACTGAAACTGTTCTAATTTAAAGCAGACTAAAGAGACATGAAAACTAAATGCAAAGGTTTGATCAATGTTCAATCTTCAATTGTATCTAGAACTAGAGGGTGCGTTGGAATATACACACAGGACAACTTTGTCCAACTGGTCATTCAAGGATCCCTGCTCCTTCCACCATGTGGCCCCACCATTTCATCTTCTAGTGTCCAAGACGTATGTGTGTACATGTGAGAGAGATCCTGGACACAAGCATGGAGCCAAATTGTTGCATAACTCTTTAAACCACATGGTATTGCTCAGAACTCAATAACATCATCAATCTAATTACAAAGGCAGCTGAGAAATGTGAAGAAGAGTGGGGGATATTAAGTGAGCACTGACAATCTCTGCTACACCAGCTCAGAGCTAGCAGGGCCTACTAGATAATAGGAATAAAGCAAGGTAATATGTCCATCCAGCACCAAAATAACCAGACACAGAGCCAGAGGACAACCCACCTGATCTGTCTGTTGCTGAGTGAGGTCTTATCAGGTCTCCTCAAAGTGAGAGCATCAGAACATGTAATGATAAAACTCATGAACTGTGGAACCACAGAAGGAAAATATTATTCTGAGAATTCAGAAGAACAGACTTCTAAATTTTATTTAATATTGAAATCAGGGGAAATTTTTGGGAAACCATTTGGCATTATCTCCATGACAAAGGAGCCTAAAGACAAAGCTATTGCTGAGATACCAAGAAAAAATAGAAAGTGTATTAAATAAGAATGATTTATTGAGCAACTAAAAATAAAATCACATAAATTTAATTTGATCAAAGTTACTAGAGTAGAATTGACAGTATAAAAGTCATGTCGGTGCTATCAAGGATCACCCAGGATGCATAGGAAAGGGACAAAAAAAATAAATAAAAAGAATATGATAGATCAGAGAATAGGATCTGATATACAAGCTAAAGACTTATAGATATTCCTAAGAAAGGCTCCAGAGCAATTGCAACAGAAATAGCTGAAGATAATACAGTTGAATAAAAGTTTAATGAGCTGAGAAAAACCCACGGATACAAAATTTGAAACATCAACATAGGTATGATAAATGCAAATATAGTCACAGTTAGGTAATCTTAGAGTTACTTCTTATTAGGAAAATAATGAGGAAATCTAAAATAAGTAAAACCTACAGGAGGAAAAAAATGGACCTCATATTTCCCTTTATAGCAAAAATCACCAGAAGACAATAAAATAATTTTATAAAGTTGTGAGGAAAAAGAAAAGTAACCTGAAAACTTAAACAGTGATTAACTCTTAAAAAAAAAAAAAAATATATATATATATATATATATATATATATATATATATGGAATTTATAAATGTGACTATTGTTTTAAACAGATTACACCATTATCTGTGTGCTTTTTCTCCAAAATATTAGCTATAGGTTGCAGCAAAGTGAAGAAGAATCAAGGGGAACACATACAATGCTTGCAAATTTGCTGTTAAAAAATACCATCCTCAATTTTCAATTTGCTAGCTTGTTTCATGTTTGAGAATAAGGAAATCATATTCTCTTTAATGCCCTTTAATGCCCCAAATTAAATCAAAACATAGTGATTGCATATTTCCATTGATCTTCCCAAAGTATTCTTTTAAACAGGGTGGTCAGAAAAAAAGCTTCATTGATAAGGTGAAAATTGAGCAAAGACTTGATATTAGGGAGTAAGCCATTCTCATTTTTCTGAAAGTGTTCCAGGCAGAATAAAGGTCAAGCATGAATGCCCTGAGGTAATAGTGATATGGTGAGTTTGAGGACTACAAAGAGATGAATGTGGCTGGAGTGGTATGAGGAAGGAGAAAGGCAAGGAATGAAGACATGGAGTCATAGGAGTTTAGAGGTCATGGAGACATGAGGATTTACAGTTCAGGTTGGGGTTTGTAGGTCACCGTAAGAACTTTGGTCTTTACTCTGAGTGAGATGGTTAGTTATTGGAAGGTTTTTGCAAGAGATCTTTATCTTTTAAAGGAATTCCTTTAGACATTGTGTGGAAAATAACCTTGAGGTGGAGTTCAGGGGATGCAAGAGTGCTTGTAAGATGCTCAGTTATGAGGCTACTGCAGTAATTAAGGTGGGATATGATGGTGGCTTGGCCAAGGTGATAATCTTGAGAACACTGAGAAATTCTCAGATTCTATATATATTTGGAACGTAGTCAATAGGACTTTCTGATAAAGTGGATGTAAAGAATTAGAGAAAGGAAGTAAGAGTAAAGCTCACTTTCTCAATTCAACAATTGTTCAACCTGTCAAGACCAACAATACAGTGATCACACCACCTATTTTATATGACTGTCTGTCACCTTCCTTAATGTCCGCATTTCCTTTTTGCATTACAGAGATTCCATGCCCATCATGATAAACTCTCTCCCTTGCATATGTCTCATCTCCCTTGTTTCACTCTCCCTCATTTTTCTCATCTGGTACTGCCTTTCTTGTTAATTCAACTTTGCCTAATATACACCTGAATCTGGATCTGACTATACATAAGAAAGGTACATGACAATACTTACTGAGCTCATTTTAAATTTATTATTGACAACTCTAAGCTTAATATATTAGAGTTATTAGAAAAATTAGAGTATTACAAATATCTAATGCAGTCATGTTTTCACTTCTTATATTTTCTAGATTTCACTTCTCTCTCCAAAATTGCAATTCCTGTCCTTTTGTCTTTATATTGATGTCTTTGCTTCTTACATCTCTGAGAAAATAGAAATGATCAGAAGAGAATTTCCACAAGCTTAACTAATATATCTATTTACCCATTTATACTAATGTACATATTTTCCGCCTTGTTCTCTGTTACTAAAAATAAGTAGTTCTCTTCCCTAGCCAAAGCCAACCTTTCCTCTTGGGCACTGATTTCCATCCCCTCTTGTCTATTCAAATATATACCATTCTTTTTCTCCTATATCATCAAATTTCACTATCAGATCAGTCTCATCAGTGTACAAACAAATACTTCCCCTCCTACTAACAGCCCATTCCTCTGCTCCCTTTTACAGCAAATGTCTTTTAAAAATTGTCTTTCTTTTTTTACTCCAGTTCTTTTTCATTCCTACTGAATTAATTCTAACCAAGACTTCCCATACATTACTACACCAAAACAGCTCTTCCTAAGATTTTCCCTGACCCCATACTGCCAGATTCAGTGGTTAGATGTCAGTCCATATCTTAATTCTACTTGATCTGTCAATGGTGTTTGATACTGAATTAAATACTCTTTCTTTCTTGAAATAGTTTTCCATATAGCTTAGAGAATTATATCCTATCTTGGTTATCTTTTCACTTCATTAATAGCACATTCTTCCCCTTATTTACTGAATCTCTTCTCTGTGACCTATAAATATTGGAGTGCCCAAGACTCAGTCACTGTCATGGTGATCTCATCTAGTTTCATGGTAATAAATATCACCTATACTTTAGTACCTCAAAATACATATTTGAGATATCTTCCCATAATTTTATATTTGTATATATAATTGTGTAACTGCATATCTCTGTTTGGTTTGGATGTCTAATCAAATTCTCAAACTTAACATAGCTCCACTCAAATTTCTGAAACACCCTGTGCCTCAGACCTGCTTTTTACACATTCTTGTGTGTCTCAATGAATGGAAATACCATTCTTTTAATTGTTATGACAGAAAATTTTAAGTCTACCTTACTTTTTCTCTGTCTTACACCCCACATCACTGTCAGATCTATCTTCTACTTGTATTAAAAATCTGGCAAATTTCACCAGCTCCCCATCCATCACCATAACTTGAGTCACCTAGACTTTAAGTAGCCTCTGAACTTGTCATCTTCATTATGTCATTCACCTCTCCCCTCCAGACTATTCTTTACATAGCACCTAGAACAATCCTCTTAAAATGTAAGTCACCTTCAGATCAAAACTGTTTCCCATTTGGAATAAATGCTAAGTTCTTACAATGGCCTGAAAGATATTGTATGCTTTGGCCCTCCCAGTCTTTCTTCAACTTCCTTTCTTCTACCTTCTCTGCAAAACATCAGAACATTCAATCACTCCTCCACTGTATTATTAATCGGGGTTCTCCAGAGAAACAGATCTATTTATCATCTCTATCTATCTATATCTATCTATCTATCTATCTATCTATCTATCTATCTATCTATCTATCTATCTATATCTATCATCTATCTATCTATCATCATCATCTATCTATCATTAGAAGTAGTTGACTAATGTGATTATGGTTGCTGTCAAGATATGTAGAGTTCATGTTCCAGTTTTAATCTGACTACTGTAGAACCAAGAAGAGCTGATGTTCCAGTTCAAAGGCGATCAGTTAGAGAATTCTCTCTTGCTCTGGAGGGGATCAGCCTTTCATTTTATTCAGGCTGTCAACTTATTGGAGGATGTTCACAAACATTAGGGCAGACAATGTGCTTTACTTCAGTCTACGAATTTAACAGTTAATCTCATCCAAAATCACTCTAACAGAAACATCCGAATTAAGGTGGACCAAAAATCTGGAAACCCCATGGCACAATCAAGTTGACATATAAAATTAACCATCAGACCTACCAAGCACCTTGACATTTACTATTCTCTCTGTTTACAAAAGTCTTTCCCTAGGTATTCACATGAGCCCCTTCTTTCCTGTCTTCAGATCTTTTCTGAAATGCACTATTTGAGGGGTATATGTTGACTTCCCCACACCTCATACTATCACTCCCTCATCTCCCTTTTTTATAGTTATTTTTTTCCCACTTAACATGTGCCACCTATTTGCATGTAAACTCTATGACGGCAGGATTTTATCTACTCTATTCACTACTACATCCCAAAGCTTAGCACATAATTGTCTCTCAGTGAATATGTGTTGAATGAACTAATACTTGATTACAACCATACAAATACCTCACCAATGCAGAGAAAAGAGAGATAAAAGTGGATAAAATGTACATATACCAAAATGACAATGTAATATTTCCTTGAGTTTTAGTATTTTCAGGGATCACTTTTTTCTTCTCTGGTTTCTTTAGATAACCCTAACCCTAACCCTAACCCTAAAACCCAGTTAAAATATTTTTACTGATTATTAGAGGAAGGGAGAGGGAGAAAGAGAAAACCATTAATGTGAGAGCAAAACACTGATTAGCTTCCTCCTGCATGCCCCTAACTGAGATCGAGTCTACAACTAGGGCATGTGCCCTGACCAGGAATTGAACTGATAATCTTTTGGTGCATGGGATAACACCCAACCAAGCTACACCAGCCTGGGATAAACAAAAACATTTTATTAAATTTCTTATCCACCAAGAAGAAAAAAATTGAAGGACTGACAGTACCCAACTTCAAGAGTTATTATAAAGCCACAGTAATCACGAGAGTGCAATATTGATGAAAGAATAGACAAATAGATCAATGGAACATAATAGAGATCTAAGAAATAGACCTACATAAATATAATAAACTGATCTGTAACAAAAGAGCAAAAACAATACAATGGAGAAAAAATAATCTTTTTAACAAATGGTGCTAGAACACCATGTAAAAAAAAAATCTAGATGCAGACCTTAGACCCTTCACAAAAATTAACTTAAAATAGATCATGGACCTAAATCTAAAACACAAAATTATAAAACTCCTGGAAGATAACATAGGAAACATCTTAGATGACCTTGAATATGGTGATACCTTTGTAGATAAAATACCAAAGAGAAGATCCAAGCGAGAAATAATTGATAAAATTGACTTCAGTAAAATTAAAAATGTCTGTTCTGCAAAAGAAAAAATCAAAAGAAGTAGAAGACAAGCCACAGACTGGGAGAAAATATTTGAAAAAGATACATCTGATAAAGTGCTATTATCCAAAATATACAAAGAACTCTTAAAACTCAACAATAAGAAAATAAACAACTTAATTTTAAAAAATTATTTTTTCTATATTGATTTTAGAGAGAGAGGAAAAGAGAGATAGGAAGAGATGGAAACATTGATGAGAGAGAACATCAATTGGCTATCTCCTGCATGCCCCACACTGGGGATTTGGCCCACAACTTGGGCATGTTCCTTGACCAGGAATCAAAACGACAACCTCTTGGTGCATGGGTCAATGCTCAACCACTAAGCCACACCGGCCAGGCAAAACAACCTAATTTTAAAATGAGCCAGAGACCTTAAAGGAGATTTTCACATGTCAAATAAGCATATGAAATGATGCTCCACTTCATATGTAATCAGGGAAATGTAAATTAAAACAATGAGATACCATGACAGACCAATTAGAATGACCAAAATCCAGAACACTAACAATGCCAAACATTGATGAGAACGTGGAGCAACAGGAACTCTCATACATTGCTGGTGGGAATGCAAAATGATACAGCCACTTTGAAAGACAGTTTTTGGTTTCCTACAAAACTAAACATACTGTAAAATCTAACAATCATGCTACTTGATATTTACCCAAAACAGTTAATGACTTATGTCCACATAAAAACCTGTAAGGTATGTTTATAGCAGCTTCATCAATAATTTCCAAAACCTGGAAGCAACCAAGATGTTTTTCAGTAGGTGAATAAATAAACCCACTGTGGTAGATCTAGACAATGGAATACTATTCAGCACTAAAAACAAATGAGCTATCAAGCCATGAAAAAACAAGGTGAAAATTTAAATGTATATTAAATTTAAATGTATATATCTATGTGAAAGAAGCCACATACAGTATGATTCCAATTATATGACATTCTGGAAAATGCAAATCTATGGAAACAATAAAAAGATTAGTAATTGCCAGGTTTTGGTATCTAGGGAAATGATGAATGGACAGAGCATAGATTTTTAGGGCAGTGAAAATACTCTGATATAATTATGGATACATGTCATTTGTCTAAACCCATAGAATGTGCAATATCAAGAGTGAATCCTAAGGTAAACTGTGGACTTTGGGTAATTAAGATATGCCAATGTAAATCAAATATATAATTCTGATGAATGATGTTGATAATGAGGGAGGCTATGCATGTGTGAGGGCAGGGGATATGTGGGAAATCTCTGTACCTCCTTCTTAATTTCATTGCACAACTAAAACTGCTGTAAGAAATTAAGTCTTAAAAAACCATTTACATATATTATTTTATTGATCTGAACTTCTATTGTCTGAACTTTAAAGAAAGAAACTAAAAATAAATATTTAAATCTTTATTGTGTTCCTTAAATTTTTGTTTTGATTTTTATTTGATACAAAATTTTGTTTTTTATTTTTGTTTAAAAATGTAGTGTGCTTGTTGTTTATTTAAATGGAGGAGATATTATGTGAATTCCTTCATGTATGGGTATAAAAATCTGTTGTTTTCACCAAATATCTCAGTTGAGATAAGGATAGTAATTTATTTTCTTGTATGTGTCTCAAAATATTTTAATAAATATTTATTTTATTAAACTATATATATAGTTTAATAAACTATATATATATATATATATATATATATATATATATACACACACACACACACATACATATAGTTTTAAATAAGAAAGACTGAGCAAGAATCCAGGATTTTGGAGAACTGGTTAAGTTTTTAATTTTTTTCTATCACTCTGCTCCTTTGTAATTAAAATGTTTTACTGGAGAATCAGAGTTGCACTGTGCACAAATGGAATAAATTTTTTCTGTCTAGTCAATTATGTCCATTCAATTCAATATGTATTTGTAGAGGGAAAAAAAAATGTTTCTAATCTAGATAACATAAAAGGGACACATTATGGAACAGTAAGAAAATAAAATAGTAGTATATTACATAGGGCAACATGACAAATATTAATGTGATAAATGATGTGTTTTAGACGATACCAGTGTTACTGTCAAAAGTAACACTAAGTATGAATTGTATTCTTGGGAAAGCTCACTAAAAGGTCAGCATCTGAACAGATATTACTGACTGGCTGGAATATGGCTGGTGGAGAGAATGAATGGCTCTCCCGAGGAATGACAAGAGAGAAGGCATCAACATGGAGATGAACAGAATATGGGTGGAAAACAGTGGGCAGTAGTAGAAAAGCATTTTTATAGCTGTTCTGATGGGTTTCTCATTGTTGCTTTTCAAAAAACTATGACAAAAATGTAAATGATGATGATAATAATGGTAATTTTGTACATGGTAATTTGCACAACTTTTTTTGATTTTTATTCTATGTTTGAATCTCAGCTTTTCTTAATCTTATTTCTCATCTATCACCTCATCCCTGTGCCTTTCTTAAGGCTAATCAAACTTAATAACTATAGTGAAAGGTCACAATTATTTCATGCTCTTTTCACCAAGGGATGGTGTCCATATCCTCTCTCATGTGGGTTCTGGACTAGTCCTGTGATTTGCTTTGACCAATAAAATATGCTGTAAGTGACATTGTGCCAGTTCTGCAGCATAAGCCTTCAAGAACCTTGAAGCATTTCTATTTGCCCCCTTGGAAGCCAGTCGTGTAAAATAGTACAATTATTCTCCTGGAGAGAGAGGTCATGTGCAGAAAGGCTCTGGAGAATGAGTGATTATAAAGGGAGAGAAGACCAATAAGGCACAGCCCTCCCCACCACCCAGCTGAGGCATTAAACATGAATGTGAAACCATCTTGGGTCTTCCACACTTATGAGTTATCCCAGCAGGGAACAGAGGTAATCCTACCCCACTAAACCTTAGACTGCAAATCATGAGCAAATACATGGTGGTTGTTCTAAGTCACTAGGTTTGGGGGTAGTTTCTTACATAGAAAAAGATAATTAACATAGAAATTGGTACCTGAAGCTAGGGCATCACAGTTAAGTAAGTAAGTAAATAAATAAATAAATAAATACCCCAACACATAACCTTGGCACTGGGAATGAGCTGATGGCAAAGACTGGTGGTGGGTGACAAGGAAACTGTTAGTGGAGGTAGAGACAGCAATGACAAAATTACTAATGGAAGATGGATACAGGAGAATCCCTGTTACATAGAGGCAAATTTTTTTTTTTTTATTAATTTATTTTTGTTACAGAGGTTTCTCCTTTTTTCCCCATTGACACCCTCCTCCCCATCCCCCCACCCTGTCTCCAGCTTTGTTGTCCATGTCCATCACTTATGCATACATGTGCATAAGTTCTGTGGTTTATCTCTTCCCTCCCCCCCACCCCCTCTCCTGAGGGGTGTCAGTTTATACCCTACTTCCACGTCTCTGGGTCTACCCTGTTCCTTACACTGCTATGTTCATTATATTCCACAAATAAGTGAGATCATGTGATATTTGTCTTTCTCTGCTTGGCTTGTTTCACTTAGGATAATACTCTCGAGGTCCCTCCACGTCGTCTCAAAGGATAAGAGATCTTTCTTTCTTACAGCTGCATAGTACTCCATTGTGTATATGTACCACAGCTTTTTTATCCATTCATCCACTGATGGACACTTGGGCTGTTTCCAGATCTTAGCTATTGTAAATAGTGCTGCTATGAACATGGGGGTACATGTATTTTTTCTGACTGGTGTTTCAGGCTTCTTAGGGTATATTCCTAGAAGTGGGATCACTGGGTCAAATGGCAATTCAATTTTTAATTTTTTGAGGTAACACCATAGTGTTTTCCACAGTGGCTGCACCAGTCTGCATTCCCACCAGCAGTGTACTAGAGTCCCCTTTTCTCCACACCCTCGCCAACACTTTTTGTTTGATGATTTGTTGATGGCGGCCATTCTGACAGGTGTGAGGTGATACCTCATTGTTGTTTTAATTTGCATCTCTCTGATGATTAATGATGTTGAGCATTTCTTCATATGTCTCTTAGCCATTTGTATGTCCTTTTTGGAGAGGTGTCTATTTAGTTCCTCTGCCCATTTTTTAATTGGGTTCTTTGTCTTCCTTTTGTTGAGTTGTATGAGCACTCTGTATATTTTGGAAATTAACCCCTTATCTGATGTGTCATTGGCAATTATGCTCTCCCATGGAGTGGGTTCCCTATCTGTTTTGATGGTTGTTTCTTTTGCTGTGCAGAAGCTTTTGAGTTTGATGTAGTCCCATGTGTTCATTTTTCCCTTTGTTTCTGTTGCCTTAGGTGATGTATCAGTGAAGATTCTACTGCGTATGATGTCCGAAATTTTGTTGCCTACATTTTCTTCTAGGATTTTTATGGATTCACGAGTCACATTTCAGTCTTTTATCCATTTTGAGTTTATTCTTGTGTGTGGTGTAAGTTGATGGTCTAGTTTCACTTTTTTGCATGTAGCTGTCCAATTTTCCCAACACCATTTATTAAAGAGGCTATCTTTACTCCATTGTATGCTCTTGCCACCTTTGTCAAATATTAATTGAGCATAATGTCTTGGGTCAATTTCCGGATTCTCTGTTCTGTTCCACTGGTCTATATGCCTGTTCTTGTGCCAGTACCAGGCTGTTTTGATTACAGTGGCTTTGTAGTATAAGCTGATATCCGGTATTGTGATCCCACCTACTTTGTCCTTCTTTTTCAAGATTGCTGTGGCTATTCGGGGTCTTTTTTGGTTCCATATGAACTTTTGAAATATTTGTTCTAGTTCTGTGAAATATGTCACTGGTATTTTGATGGGGATTGCATTGAATCTATAGATTGCTTTGGGTAATATGGACATTTTAATGATGTTAATTCTTCCAATCCATGAACAAGGTATGTGCTTCCACTTTTTTATATCTTCCTCTATTTCTTTTTTCAATGTCCTGTAGTTTTCTGCAAATAGGTCCTTTACTTCTTTGGTTAGGTTTATTCTTAGGTATCTTAATTTTTTTGCCGCGATGGTAAATGGTATTGTTTTTTTAGTTTCTCTTTCCGTGAGTTCGTCATTGGTGTATAAGAATGCCATTGATTTCTTGACATTAATTTTGTATCCTGCTACTTTGCCAAATTCATTTATTAAGTCTAGTAGATTTTTGATGGAGTCTTTAGGGTTTTCTATATATAATATCATATCGTCTGCGAATAATGACAGTTTCACTTCTTCCTTTCCAATTTGGATTCCTTTTATTTTTTCTTTACGTCTGATTGCTCTGGCTAAGACTTCCAGTACTATGTTAAATAAGAGTGGCGAAAGTGGGCATCCCTGTCTTGTTCCTGTTCTTAAGGGAAATGTTTTTAGTTTTTGCCCATTGAGTATGATGTTGGCTGTAGGTCTTTCATATATGGCCTTTATTATATCAAGATATGATCCCTCTATTCCCAAATTGCTGAGCGTTTTTATCAGAAATGGGTGCTGGATTTTGTCGAATGCTTTTTCAGCATCTATTGATATGATCATGTGGTTTTTATCTTTCATTTTGTTTATGTGGTGTATCACATTTATTGATTTGCGAATGCTGAACCAGCCTTGCATCCCTGGGATGAATCCCACTTGGTCATGGTGAATAATTTTTTTGATGTATTGCTGGATCCGATTTGCTAGTATTTTGTTTAGGATTTTGGCATCTACATTCATCAGGGATATTGGCCTGTAGTTTTCTTTCTTTGTAGTGTCTTTTTCTGGTTTTGGAATTAGGATTATGCTGGCCTCATAAAACGAGTTTGGAAGTCTTCCTTCTTCTTGAATTTTTTGAAATAGTTTGAGGAGAATGGGTGTTAGTTCTTCTTTGAATGTTCGGTAAAACTCCCCCGTGAAGCCATCTGGGCCTGGGCTTTTGTTTGCTGGGAGAGTCTTGATTACATCTTCAATTTCCTCAGCTGTTATTGGTCTGTTCAAGTTTTCTATCTCTTCCCGATCGAGTTTTGGGAGACTATGTGTTTCTAGAAATTTGTCCATTTCACTTAGATTGTCGAATTTGTTGCCATATAAATGTTCATAGTATTTGCTAATGATCCTTTGTATTTCTGTGGTGTCAGTTGTTACTTCTCTTTCATTTCTGATTTTGTGTATTTGGGTTCTCTCTCTTTGTTTCTTGGTGAGTCTAGCTAAGGGTCCATCAATCTTGTTTATCTTTTCAAAAAACCAGCTCTTTGTTTTATTGATCCTTTGAATTGTTTCTCTGGTCCCTATGTCGTTTATTTCTGCTCTGATCTTTACTATTTCCTTCCTTCTATTTGCCCTGGGGTTTTCTTTTTGTTTGCTTTCTAGTTCTTTAAGTTGTGAGGTTAGATAGTCTATTAGAAATTTTTGTTGTTTCTTGAGGTAGGCCTGTAGTGCTATGAACTTCCCTCTCAGAACTGCTTTCACTGCATCCCATAGATTTTGTGTTGTGTGTTCATTTTCGTTGGTTTCCAGGAAGTTTTTAATTTCTTCCTTGATCTCCTCGGTAACCCATTCATTGTTTAATAACATGCTATTTAGCCTCCATGTATTCAAATGTCGTTGCATGTTCTTTTTCCAATTGATTTCTAGTTTCATGCCATTGTGATCTGAGAAGATGCTTGATATGATTTCAATCTTCTTGAACTTGTAGAGACTTCGTTTGTGTCCTAACATGTGGTCTATCTTTGAGAATGTCCCATGTGCACTTGAGAAGAATGTGAATTCTATAGTTTTGGGGTGTAATTCTCTGTAAATATCTATTAAATCCATTTGGTTTAGTGCTTCGTTTAGAGTCTCTGTGTCCTTGTTAATTTTTTGTCTAGAGGATCTATCCAGTGATGTCAGCGGGGTGTTGAAGTCCCCTGTTATGATTGTATTGCTGTCAATTTCTCCATTGAAGTCCTCCAGCAGATTTTTAATATATTTTGGTGCTCCTATATTCGGTGCGTATATGTTTACCAAGGTTATATCTTCCTGTTGGATAGATCCTTTCAATATTATATAGTGACCTTCTTTGTCTCTAGTAATGGCTTTCGTTTTGAAATCTATTTTATCAGATATGAGTATTGGTACCCCAGCTTTTTTTTCCTTTCCATTTGCTTGGAAGATTTTTTTCCATCCCTTCACTTTCAGCCTATGTGAGTCTTTTGTTGTGAGGTGGGTCTCTTGTAAACAGCATATATATGGGTTATGCTTTCTTATCCAATCTGCTACTCTGTGTCTTTTTATCGGAGCATTCAATCCATTTACATTTAAGGTGATTATTGATATGTACTTATTTATTGCCATTTTTGTTCAGTGTGGTTCTACTGTCCTTCCTATTTCTTCTACTAATTACAGCAGTCCTTTTAACATTTCTTGCAGTGCTGGTTTGGTGCTAATGTATTCCCTTAGCCTTTTTTTTTGTCTGAGAAGCTCTTTATTTGACCTTCTATTTTGAATGACAGCCTTGCTGGGTAGAGTAGTCTTGGATTCAGATTCTTGTTTTTCATGACCTTGATTACTTCATGCCATTCCCTTCTGGCCTGTAGTGTTTCTGTTGAGAAGTCAGCTGATAGCCTGATGGGGGTTCCTTTGTAGGTAACCTGTTGCTTTTCTCTTGCTGCCTTGAGGATTCTCTCTTTGTTTTTAATTTTTGGCATTTTAATTACTATGTGTCTTGGTGTGGGCCTGTTTGGATTCTTCTTACTTGGGACTCTCTGTGCTTCTTGAACTTGAATACCTTCTTTCTTCACCAAATTAGGGAAGTTTTCTGTCATTATTTCTTCAAATGTATTCTCTAACCCTTGCTCATTTTCTTCTTCTTCAGGGACTCCAATGATGCAAATATTATTACGTTTCCAGTTGTCCCACAGTTCTCTTAAGCTGTCTTCCTGTTTTTTCATTGTTTTTTCCTTTTGGTTTTCTTATTGGTTGATTTTTTCTACCCTGTCTTCTAATTCACTGATCCGGTCCTCAGCTTCCTCTACTCTGCTGTTTAGTCCTTCCAATGTGTTCTTCATTTCTGCTATGTCATTCTTCATTTCTTCTTGCTGCTTCTTCATTTCCACTTGGTTGGTTTTCAGTGTTTCTATGTCTTTGCTCATGGTGTGGATGTCTTTACTCAAGGTGTTGATGTCCTTACTCATGCTGTTGAGCTTCCTCAAGATCATGGCTCTGAATTCTAGCTCTGTTAACTTGCTTAGTTCCGTTTCATTTATCTCATCTTCGGTAGAGGTCTCTTGTTCTTTCATTTGGGCTCTGTTTCTTTGTTTCCCCATTTTGGCTATCTCAGTGGTTTTTGGAGCCTGCCAAATTTTCCTGTGGATGTTGGTGTTCTGTTGTTTGTGGCTTCCTCTACTGGGTTTGGATGAGCATGGGAGGACCCACGTTAAACAGCACCCTGGAGTCTTACTTTCCAGGGTATATTTGCAAGCCCAGCAGAGGTTAAGTTATCCTCTAGCTTTTTGCCTAGAGGCTATTAGTTGTGGTTGCTTGAAGAGCCTTGGGTTTTCAGTTGAATGAAAACCTCCCTCAGGTGTTCAGTGTGAGAGGATTTCCAGGGGGTAAGGCAGATGCTAGTAGTTAATGAGCCTCAGTTTGCATTTCAATGGCCCTCTAGGGTGTGAATGGATCTCCGAGGAAGGGCCTGCCGTAGAGGCAAATTTTTGACAAAACTATTGGAAGATTTGGCTAAGGAGATTTCTGGGCCAAGTTTTTAACATGTTGTTTGGCTTCTTTTAGCAGCATGTGATAAAGCATTATGAAAGAGTGAGGAAAGAAAGAAGTATGAAGTATGCAAGCATAACCTAGAGGAAATATAGAAGGCCCTGAACAGTCTCTCCAGAGAGTAAAAGATCTTCAAAATGAGAAATTGCCTCATGGCAAAGATAAATTCCAGGGTACATTGAGTAAAACATGGCCTAATGTAAAAAGCAAACCAAGGATGTAGATGTAAGATGCTTAATACGAATTCTGAAAGATATCTGGCAAAGTCTCCTATACCCTTTCAGCGAGATAAAATGACTTATAGATTCTTAAGGATATTGTCATATATTAGTTTGACATAGACAAAGTAGAGAGAGGTTTGTTTGGCAGGAATTATGGATAAAGCTTTTATTGCACAGAGTAAACCTCAAAAATATTAATAGAAAACCCAAAAAGTTTTTAAGAGAATGACTTTGGACAAAGCAGGAACAGCCTGGACTAAAATATACAAGACCAGTTCAAAATAAGAAGAGGCCTATGGATTCTCAATTTTCTATGTACAAGAATTAGGCTGAGAGATCTATTTAGCAAGCATAGCCTTTTGTATATGAAACATACCTCTCAGAGCATAGAGCCAAAAGAGTAGAAGGTAGAATCAAGATCTTCAGAGAGCAATAGAAGGAGGATGCAAAACTGAGTCTCATCAGGAACATTCTCTGTCCTGTGTACCTGGCTGGCTCATAAATAAATAAATAAATAAATAAATAAATAAATAAATAAATAATAAATAGTTGTTCTTTTAAACCATTAAGTTTTAGGATGGCTTGTTGCACAGATATAAGAGATAACTGCAATAGTCATAATTTGTGTATCACAACAAACTTTGGAAAGATTAATTTGTTCCCTTATTCTCATTAAAATGCCTATGAAGACAATATTTTTAAATGGGAACAATATTATAAAAAATTTTCTGAAAAGTGGTCACAACACACTATAATCATTTAAATGTCTTTCTATCCAAGTGAGCCATAGTACTTAAAGAATGAGCCTTAAGAGATGCTCTCACTGCAAAGAGGCAACATGCCCCAAGATGGTTTGCTGCAGTGCTCAAAATATATATATCAATCTGGTATTTTAAACTGATTCTCCTTATTAGTTGATGAAACTAAACTAATGTCTTCAAAGGAAGTTGAAAATATTTGTTTCTCATTATTGATTTTAACTTTAGAAATGAAGATTTTCTTCCAGTGTTTTAACTAAATGACAATAAAACCCAGCACTTATTCAGATAAATAGTATTATTTATCTCATACAACTTAAATGTAGTATTATTTGTAACAATATCTAATTAGTGTATTTTAAATTTAATAACATGTTTGTGCAGCTAAAACTTTGAGATACATTCTTTGACATGGGATTGATGGGCCAAGGGGCAAATGCAGATATAATTTTGTTAATAATTGCTATATTCACTAAGTAAAATACAAGCCATTCTGCTCTCTGATGAAGAATGTATGGAAAGATCACTCTCCCCACAATCTCTCTTCAGAGTATGTTGTAAAGCTTCTGAAGTTTTACCTGCCTGATATGTGAAAAACTGTTTCTCAGTGTAGTTTCAGTTTACATTAGTCTTGGTATAAAACAGGCTCGAAATATCTTTGCATATGTTTAACGGCCATTTGTACATCATTTTCTATGAGCAGTCTTTTTATGTATTTTGGCCAGTTTTCTATTTAATGTTTCTTTTTTTCCTACATGATAAGAATTAGTTATCTATTAGAAAGATTAACTCCATATGTGTGATGTAGATGGTACATATTTTTCTACCAATTTGTCTTTTCTCATTGGTCTTTGCTCATTTGTTTTGACATGCTAAAGGTTTTTACTTTATTTTTATATTGTTTGAGTATATATTTTTATTTGTAATGGATTTTTAGTCATTATTAGAAGACTGTCCACACATCATATGTATTGTGGCATTATTTGTAATCACAAAACTTTGAAAGTGTCCTAAATGTCTGTCTTTATGATGGTGAATAAGAAAAGTTAAATCTACACAGTGGAGTACTCTAAGGAACAGTGAGGGAAATCTCTATGCACTGTTATGGAATAATTAGAAAGATATATTATGGAGGAAAAATATTTATATGTAAAATAATATATATATAGTATACCATCTTTTATGAAAGAAATGAGTCAGACATATACATTATATATTTTTAAAATTGTACATAGAGTAAATATGTAAATATAAATGGCACACATGCAGATACACACATTTTTGCCAAATAAACATAGAAATAAACACCTATCAATGCAAGTTTTTATCAATAAGAAGTACTGGAAATGAGGTGAAAGAAAGAAGAATAAGTCTGAGATTTTTTTTAGTATATCTTTTGATATAATTTTGAATTTAAACCACTTAAAAATTTCATATTAAAAAAGGTAATTAAATTATTGAAAGAGTACATTCTGCAGAATCAAGTCAATATCAAATAGACAAACAAACTCCACACACACACACAAAATTAATTAATGGTGCACTGATTCTACACCCTCTGTAAGATATATTTTACAGAATCTGGAAATTTGCTTAGTATGTTTGTCATTGGTAGAATTAATTTTGAGATTATTTGCATGAATTTTAAGATAGTAAATATATTGATATTTATTTGATTGGTTCTTACTGACCAGAACAAATCAAACATATACATCTCCCTTTTAGTATTTATGCCAAAATATTTAACCTGAAACTTACTGTGAGACAATAACCAATCAAATCCAGATTATGGCACATTCCACAAGACAACATTCCTAAACTCCTCAAAAATATCAACACCATGGAAAACAACCAAGTAAAAATAACTATTCTATTAAAGAATACTAAAAGAACATGATGACCCAAAACATAGACAATTCCTGGTTGGATCCAGGATCTTAAAAAGAAAAAAGAAAAAAGAAAAAAAAAAAAAAATATATATATATATATATATATATATATATATATATATATATATATATATTTCCCCATATATATATGGGGAAAATTGGAGAATTAGAATATGGACTCTGTTAGATAATATTATGATATTAAAGTTAAATTTATTGACTATGAACCATTAGCTATGCTAACTAAAAAGAGAGAGAGGACTCAACTAAATAAAAAATGAAAGAGGAGACATTACAGCTGAAACTACAGAAATGCATAGGATCATGAGACTAATATGAACAATTATATGTCAATAAATTAGATAGCCCAGAAGAAATAGATAAATTACTAGAAACATAAAACCTACTAAAACTGAATTAGAAGAACTAGAAAATATGAACAGACCAGTAATGAGTAAGGAGATTGATTCAGTAATCAAAATCTCCCAGCATAGAAAAGCCCAGAAACAGAAGTATTCACTGATGAATTCTACCAAACATTGTAAAAGAAATTAATGCCAATGTTTCTCAATCTCTTCCAAAATTGAAGAGGAGACGATACCTCCAAATTTATATTACAAGACCAGCATTACCCTGATAGCAAAGTTAGATAAAGACACTAAAAAACAAACAACCAGCATACTAGAGGGACACACAAACCCCAGCAACATATCAGTGGGTCCCCCACACCCTAGCAGGGCACCAGATGAACTCGCGCACCCCGCCCCCCCCCCCAGAAGCAGCAGCAACACATATCGGCAGCTAAGATCCAACCCCAGCAGCATCAGCAGAAACCGATCAAGAGTGGTGCCCTCATCAAAGCAGCAGTGAGTCTCAGGGAGCCGAGACCAGCACAATAGACCAATTTCAGCTGCCAGATGTCAACCTTCCAGGACACACAGCAGACAAGAGGAGCCATACACCAAAACAGGCTGAGAGGCACAGTAGCTTTAATTGATACACACTGACCTGCCTACACATTCCAACATCCCTCACCAGATTGCTAAAATGGTGAGACAAAGAAACAACACCCAAATGAAAAACAAAGAGGAATCACCAGAAATGGAACTATAGGAACTGGAAGAAAGCAACTTGTCAGACAAAGAATTCAAACCAATGATTATAAGGGTGCTGAAATACTTTGGTGAGAAATACAAGCATGTTAATAAGAATTATGCAGAGATCACTGGGAACTATTTCAGCTTTAAAAAAAAAAAGAGGTAGAAGCTATGCATAAAGAGGTAGAAGCTATACATAAAAATCAAGAGAAAATAAAGAATGACAGCTGATATGAAAAATAACTTAGAAGGGTTCAATAGTAGATTAGAAGAAGCTGAAGACTGAATCAGCGACTTAGGAGACAAGGTAGAGAAAAACACCCAAATAGAGCAGCGAATGGAAAAAAAGTTTAAAAAACAGGAGGAGAGTTTAAGGGAGCTGTGGGATAAAACAAAATGTGACAACATTCGCATTAGAGAGGTACTGGAAGGAAAAGAATCAGAGAAAGGAATCTGTTTGAAGAAATAATGGCAGAAAACTTTCCAAAACGGGTGAAGAAAAAAGTCACACAAGTCCAGGAAACACAGAGAGTCCCAAGCAAGATCCACAGCTAGACACATCATAATAAAAATGGCAAACATTAAAGACAAAGAAAGAATCTTAAAGGAAGCAAGAGACAGACGGAAAGTTACCTACAAGGGAGCTCCCATTGGACTGTAGGCTGATTTCTCAATAGAAATGCTGCAAGCCAGAAGGGAGTGGCATGAAGTGTACAAAGTAATGTAAGGTAAGGGATGGAATCCAAGAATACTCTATCCAGCAAAGCTATCATTCAAAATCAAAGGAGAAATAAAAAGCTTCATGAATGAAAAAAAGCTAAAGGAATTTACCACCCTCAAACCACCACTGCAAGAAATGCTGAAGGGACTGTTGTATGAAGAAGAAGAGGAAATAGAGAGAAAAAGAAGAACACAGGTATAAAATAAAAATGGCAACTAATAACTATCTATCAATAATAACCTTAAATGTAAATGGCTTAAATGCTCCGATCAAAAGACATAGGGTAGCTGATTGGATAAGAAAGCATGACCCATATATATGCTGTCTACAAGAAACTCACCTCACAACAAAAGACTCACACATGTTGAAAGTGAAGGGATGGGAAAAAATTTACCAAGCAAATCATAATGAAAATAAAGCTGGTGTAGCAATACTCATATCTGACAAGATAGACTTCAAAATGAGGGCCATAATAAGAGACATAGTAAGTCACTATATAATATTAAAATGATCAATCCAACAAGAGGATATAACCCTGAAAAACATATAAGTGCCAAATATGGAAGTTCCAAGATATATTTAAAAACTTCTGGAGGACTTCAAAGGAGAGATCAATAGCAATACGATATTAGTGGGTGATTTTAACACACCACTTACACCACTGAGTAGATCTTCCAGACAAAAACTTAACAAGGACATAGAGTTTTTTTGATGGCCTAGATCAGTTGGACTTAATTGATATTTACAGAACATTTCACCCAAAATCTGCAGAATATATTATACATTCTTCTCAAGTACACACAGAATATTCTCAAAGATAGACCACATATTAGAACACAAAGCAAGTCTCTAAAATTCAAAAAGATTGAAATCATATTAAGCATCTTCTCGGACCACAATGGCATGAAACTAGAACTCAATTACAACAACAAAAAACAAAACACAAAAACATTCAAACACATGGAGGCTAAATAGCATGATATTAAACAATGAATGGGTTACTGACAAGATCAAGGAATAAATTAAAAACTTCCTGGAAACCAATGAAAATGAACACACAACAACACAAAATCTATGGGATGCAGTGAAAACAGTTCTGAAAGGGAAGTTCATAGCACTACAGGCCCACCTCAACAAACAAGAAAAATTCCTAATTGACTCTCTAACCCTACAACTTAAAGAACTAGAAAGAAAACAAAAAGAAAAACCCAGAACAAGTAGAAGGAAAGAAATAGTAAAGGTCAGAGCAGAAATAAACGACATAGAGACTAAAAAAGTTAAAAAGATCAATGAAATGAAAAGCTGGTTCTTTGAAAAGATAAACAACATCAATGGACCTCTAGCCAGACTCACCAAGAAACAAAAAGAGAGGACTCAAATAAACAAAATCAGAAATGAAAGAGGAGAATTATCAACTGACACCACAGAAATACAAAGGATCATCAAAACATACTATGAACAATTATATGCCAACAAATTGGACAATCTAGGTGAAATGGACACATTTCTAGAAACACACAGTTTCCCAAAACTGAACCAGGAAGAGATAGAAAACTTGAACAGACCAATAACAATGAAGGAAATTGAAGATGTAATTAAGAAACTCCCATCAAACAAAAACCCAGGCCCAGATGGCTTCCCGGGGAATTTTACCGAACGTTCAAATAAGATCTAACACCCATTTTTCTTAAATTATTCCAGAAAATCAAAGAACAAGGGAAACTTCCAATCTCATTTTATGAGACCAGCATAATCCTAATTCCAATACTGTATAAAGACACTACAAAGAAAAAAAACTACAGGTCATTATCCCTGATCAATACAGATGCCAAAATCCTTAACAAAATATCAGCAAATAGGATTCAGCAATACATCAAAAAAATTATCCACCATGACCAAGTGGGATTGATCCCAGGGATGCAAGGAAGATACAATATTCGTAAATCAATAAATGTGATACACCACTTAAAGAAAATGAAAGATAAAAACCATATGATCATATCAATAGATGCTGAAAAAGCATTCAACAAAATCCAGCACCCATTTCTGATAAAAACACTCAGCAATGTGGGAATAGAAGGATCATACCTGAACATAATAAAAGCCATATATGAAAAACCTATAGTCAACATCATACTCAATGGGCAAAAACTAAATACATTTCCCTTAAGAACGGGTACAAGACAAGGATGTCCACTTTTGCCACTCTTATTTAACATAGTAGTGGAAGTCTTAAACACAGCAATTAGACATGAAGAAAAAATAAAAGGGATCCAAATTGGAAAGGAGGAATTGAAACTGTCATTATTTGCAGATGACATGATATTGTACATAGAAAACCCTAAAGTCACCATCAAAAATCTATTAGACTTAAAAAATGAATTTACAAAGTAGCAGGATACAAAATTAATGTCAAGAAATCGATGGCATTCTTATATGCCAACAATGAACTCACAGACAGAGAAACTGAAAAACAATCCCATTTACCATTGCAGCAAAAAAATTAAGATACCTAGGAATAAACTTAACCAAAGAAGCAAAAGATCTCTTCAGACAAAACTACAGGTCATTGAAAAAAGAAATAAAGGAAGATACAAAAAAGTGGAAGCATATACCTTGTTCATGGATTGGAAGAATTAACATCATTAAAATATCCATACTACCCAAAGCTATATATAGATTCAATGCAATCCTCATCAAAATACCAAAAATATACTTCAGAGACCTACAACAAATACTCCAAAAGTTTATATGGAACCAAAAAAGGCCCCGAATAGCCACAGCAATCTTGAAAAAGAAGAAAAAAGTAGGAGGGATCACATTATCAGACGTCAGGTTATACTACAAAGCCAAAACAGCCTGGTACTTTTACAAGAACAGGCACATTGATCAATGGAACAGAATAGAGAACCCAGAAATAAACCCAAGACTATAGCTCAATTAATATTTGACAAAGGCGGCAAGAGCATACAGTGGAGTCAAGACAGCCGCTTTAATAAATGGTGTTGGGAAAATTGGACAGCTACATGTAAAAAAATGAAGCTAGACCACCAACTTACACCATACACACAAATAAACTCAAAATGGATAAAAAATTTAAATGTGACCCGTGATTCCATAAAAATCCTAGAAGAAAATGCAGGCAACAAAATTTCAGACATCATACGCAGCAGAATCTTCACTGATACATCACCTAAGGCAACAGAAACAAAGGAAAAAATGAACACATGGGACTATATCAAACTCATAAGCTTCTACACAGCTAAAGAAACAACCACCAAAGCAGAAAGGAAACTCACTATATGGGAGAGCATAATTGCCAATGATACATGAGATAACTGATTAATTTCCAAAATATAAAGAGTACTCACACAACTCAACAAAAGGAAGACAAAATCCAATTAAGAAAGGGGCAGAATACTTAAAGAGACACCTCTCCAAACAGGACATACAAATGGCCAAGAGACATATGAAAAAATCCTCAACTTTGCTAATCATCAGAGAGATGCAAATTAAAACAACAATGAGGTATCACTTCACACCTGTCAGAATGGCCACCATCAACAAATCATTAAACAACAAGTGCTGGTGAGGGTGTGGAGAAAAAGAGACTCTAGTACACTGCTGGTAGGAGTGCAGATTAGTGCAGCCACTACGGAAAACACTATGGTGTTACCTCAAAAAATTAAAAATTGAACTGCCATTTGACCCAGTGATTCCACTTTTAGGAATATACCCTAAGAAGCCCGAAACACCAATCAGAAAGAATATATGTACCCCTATGTTCATAGCAGTACTATTACAATAGCTAAGATGTGGAAACAGCCCAAGTATCTATCAGTAGATGAGTGGATAAAAAAGCTGTGGTATATATACACAATGGAGTACTATGCAGATGTAAAAAAAGAAAGATCTCTTATCCTTTGAGATGACATGGAGGGACCTGGAAAGTATTATCCTAAGTGAAACTAACTAAGCAGATAAAGACAAATATCACATGATCTCACTTATTTGTGGAATATAATGAACTAAACAAACTGATGAACAAAATTGAGCAAGAGACATAGAAGTATGGTACAGACTGACATTCCTCACAAGGGTGTAGGGATAAACCACAGAACTTATATGCATGTATGCATAACCGATGGACATAGACAACAAAGCTGGGGACAAGGTGGTAGGGGATAGGGAGAAGGGAGTCAATGGAGGGAAAAGGAGAAACATCTGTAACAAAAATAAATTAATACTTAAGAAGAAAAACAAAACAAAACAAAAAAAACAAACAAACAGCAAACACTATAGACCAATATTCCTAATAAACATAGATGCAGAAATTCTCAGGAAAATACTAGCAAATGGAATTCAACTACAAATTAAAAGTATCATACATCATGAACTAGAGAGATTTATTCCTGGGACGCAGGATGTGATTCACCGCATTAATAGAATGAAAGATAAAAATCATATCATCTCATTAAATACATAAATTGCATTTAGGAAAATATAAGATCCTTTCATGAAAAACTCTCAACAAATTGGGTATAAAAGGAATACCTAAACATAATAAATGCCTGGTACAACAAAGCTACAACTAATACCACACTCACTGTTAAAAGATTGAAAACTTCAAAAAGAGAAAAGACAAGGATGTTCACCCAAACCACTCTTATTCAACATGGTACTGAAAGTTCTAGTTAAAACAATTAGAAAAAAAAAATAGAAATACAACACATTCAAATAAAAAAGAAAGAAGTAAAATTGTTGTTATTTGCAAATGATATAATCTCATATATATAAAATACTAGACTCAACCAAAAAAATGTTAAAACTGATCAACAAAATCAGTAAAGTTGCAGGATATTAAATCAATATACAAATCAATTTAGTAAAATCAATTTACTAAAAACAAAGTATCTGAACTAGAAATAAAGAAAACTATTTAATTCACAATAGCATCATAAAGAATAAAATATCTGTGTATACATTTAACTGAAAAACTGAAAGACTGTACACTGAAAATTAAGACTTCGATGGAAAAAAAATGAAGACAAAAACAAATGGAAACGCATTCTGTGTTTATGGAGTGAAAGGATTAATATTTTTAAAATGTTAAAGGCCATCTACAGATTCAATGAAATTCCTATTAAAATTCCAATGGCATTTTTCACTGAAATAGAAAAAACAATCCAAAAATTTGTATGGAACCATAAATATCCTATATAACCAAAGAACTCTTGAGAAAGAAGAACAAAGCCAGATATATCACCCTATGTGATTTCAAACCATACTAGTAAAATACAGTAGTGAGAGCGATGTAGATTAACATAAAAATAGACACAAAGACCACAGGAACAGAATAGAGAGCCCAGAAATAAACCCCCACACGTACCAGCAACTAATATTTGACAAGGGCACCAAGAACACACAGTGTGGAAATGATAAGCTTTTCAACAAGCAGTGCTGGAAAAACTGGATAACCACAGTAGAGCAATGAAAGTGGAACCCTATTTTACCAATCACAAAAATTAACTTGAAATGGATCAATGACTTAAACATAAGACCTGATACCACCTAACTCCTAGAAAAGAAAAAGAAAAAAAAAAAAAAAAAACTTATGGAAGAAGCTCTTTGACACAGGTCTTGGCAATTATTTTTTGAATATGATACCAAAAGTACCAGCAACTAATGGAAAAATTAACAAGTGGGGCTACATCAAGCTAAAAAGCTTCTGCACAGAAATAAAAAAAAAATCAATAGAATGAATAGGCAACCTACAAAATTGGAAAAAATATTTTCAAACCATACATTAGATAAAGGATTAATATTTAAAATATATAAAGGATTCCAAAATGGCAGCAGAGTGAATGGAAGCTACACAGACCATCTCCCAGGACCAAACTGGAATTACAACTAAAATAAAGACAAATCCTCAGGAAAAAGCAACAGAAAAGCAGCTGGAGAGGACCCATATAACCAGGAACAGAAACAAAGAATACTGAATAGAGCCTGGTAGGTCAGTGAAGGCGTGAGAGGGTGGGATGGGAGCCCAAGGACAGGAGCTGTTTTATCTCTGAGCAGCTCTCTCAAGGTTAAAATCTCAAGCTGGTGCCACAGTGCAGAGGGCTGGGACAGAGCACTAAATTAGCTAAAGCCACTCAACTTGGGCTTCGGCAGAGGGAGGGGGGACTGGACTAGAACTGTTTGGGGACACTCAGGATTTGGAGGTTGCTCAGAGTTTTTGCTGAGTTACGGCCACACAGGATGGAGGCCATCTTGCTCCTTCCCAGAGCTTTGGGGAGAAGAAGCAGCCCCTCCCTTGGAGATTTAACCCCACCCAGATGGGCCAGAGAAATACAAATTGAGGTTCATTAACAACCAGCATCTTCCCCACCCTCTGGAAATCCTCTTCCCCTGAACACCTGAGAGAGTTTTTTATTCAGCTGAGGGCTACAACCCAAGGCTCAACAAGTAACAGAGACTAATAGCCTCCAGGCAAAAAGCTAGAGGATAACTGAACCATTCCTGGACTTGAAAATCTACCCAAGAAAGTATGTCTTGACAGTGGTGTTTAACGTGGGCCCTCCCACACTCATCAAAACCCAGTAGAGGGAGCCACAAATAGCAAAAGGCCAACACCCACAGGGAAAATTTGGCAGGCTCCAAACCCACTGAGCTAGCGAAAATGGTGAAACAAAGAAACAAATCCCAAATGAAAGAACAAAAGAATTCTACTGAAGATGAGATAATGAAATGCAGTTAAGCAAGTTATCAGAGGTAGAGTTCAGAGCCATGATCTTGAGGAAGCTCAACAGCATGAGTAAGGAACTCAACACCATGAGTAAAGATATAGAAACATTGAAAAGCAACCAAGTGGAAATGAAGAATGACATAGCAGAAATGAAGAACGCATTGGAAGGACTAACCAGCAGAGTAGAGGAAGTGGAGGACCGGATCAGTGAATTAGAAGACAGGGTAGAAAAGATCAACCAATCAGAAAACCAAAAGGAAAAAACAATTAAAAAACAGGAAGACAGCTTAAGAGAACTGTGGGACAACTGGAAACATAACAATATTTGCATCATAGAAGTTCCAGAAGAAAAAAAAAAATGAGCAAGAGTTAGAGAATATGTTAGAAGAAATAGCGACAGAAAACTTCCCTAACTTGGTGAAGGAAAATGGCATTCAAGTTCAAGAAGCACAGAGAGCCCCAAGTAAGAAGAACCCAAACAGGCCCACACCAAGACACACAGTAATTAAAATGCCAAAAATTAAAGACAAAGAGAAAATCCTAAAGGCAACAAGAGATAAGCAACAGGTTACCTACAAAAAACACCCATAAGACTAAGAGCTGACAACTCAACAGAAACACTACAGGCCAGAGGGAATGGCATGAAGTAATCAAGATCATGAAACACAAGGATCTGAGTCTATCCACCAAAGCTATCATTCAAAATAGAAGGTGAAATAAAGAGCTTCCCAGACCAAAAAAAAAAAAAAAAAAAAGGCTAAGGAACTATATTAACACCAAACAAGCACTTGAAGAAATGTTAAAAGGACAGCTGTAATTAGTAGAAATGGAAGAAAAATATAACCACAGTAAACAAAAATGGCAATAAATATGTATATATCAATAATAACCTTAAATGGAAATAAATTGAACTCTCCAATCAAAAGACACAGAGTGGCTGATTGGATAAGAAAGCATGACTCATATATATATGTTGTTTACAAGAGACCTACCTGACAACAAAAGACTCACATAGGTTGAAAGTGAAGGGATGGAAAAAAATCTTCCAAGCAAATGGAAAGGAAGAAAAAAAAGCTGTGGCAGCAATACTCATATCTGATAAAATATATTTCAAAATGAAGGCCATATCTAGAGACAAAGAAGGCCACTACATAATATTGAAAGGATCTATAGAAGAGGAAAATATAACCTTGGTAAACATATATGCACCCAATATAGGAGCACCAACATATATTTAAAATCTTCTGGAGAACTTCAAAGGAGAAATCAATAGGAATAAAATCATAGCAGGGTACTTTAACACCCCGCTGACATCACTGGATAGATCCTCTAGACAAAAAAATTAGAGGAAATAGAGACTCTAAATGAAACACTAGATCAAGTGGAATTAATAGATATCTACAGAGAATTACACCCCAAAACTGCAGAATATACATTCTTCTCAAGTGTACATGGGACATTCTCAAAGATAGACCACATGTCTATCACAAACTAAGTCTCTACAAGTTCAAGAAGATTGAAATCATATCAAGCATCTTCTCAGATCACAATGCCATGTAACTAGAAATCAATTGCAACAAGAACATGCAAAGACATTTGAACACATGGAGGCTAAATAGCATTTTATTAAACATTGAATGGGTTTCCAAGAAGATCAAGGAAGAAATTAAAAACTTCCTGGAAACCAATGAAAATGAACACACAACAACACAAAATCTATGGGATGCAGGGAAAGCAGTTCTGAGAGGGAAGTTCATAGCACTACAGGCCTACCTCAACAAACAGGAAAAATTTCTAATTGACTATCTAACCTCACAACTTAAGGAACTAGAAAGCACACAAAAAGAAAACCTCAGAGCAAGTAGAAGGAAGGAAATAGTAAAGATCAGAGCAGAAATAAATGACATAGAGACCAAAAAACAAACAAACAAACAAACAAACAAAAAAAAACAATTCAAAGGATCAATGAAACAAAGAGCTGGATCTTTGAAAAGATAGACAAGTTGATGGACCCTTAGCTAGACTCACCAAGAAACAAAGAGAGAGAACCCAAATACACAAAATCAGAAATGAAAGAAGAGAAGTAACAACTGACACCACAGAAATACAAAGGATCGTTAACAAATACTATGAATAATTATAGGTCAACAAATTGGACAATTTAAGCAAAATGGACAAATTTCTAGAAACACATAGTCTCCCAAAACTGAACCAGAAACAGATAGAAAACTTGAACAGACCAATAACAACAAAGGAAATTGAAGATGTAATCAAGACTCTCCCAGCAAACAAAAGCCTAGGCCCAGACTGCTTCACGGAGGAGTTTTACCAAACATTCAGGAAGATATAACACCTATTCTCCTCAAACTATTCCAAAAAATTCAAGAAGAAGGAAGACTTCCAAACTCTTTTTATGAGACTAGCATAATTCTAATTCCAAAACCAGAAAAAGACACTACAAAGAAAGAAAACTAGAGGCCAATATGCCTGATGAACATAGATGCCAAAATCCTGAACAAAATACTAGCAAATCAGATCCAGCAATACATTAAAAAAATTATTCACCATGACCAAGTGAGATTCATCCCAGGGATGCAAGGTTGGTACAATATTCGCAAATCAATAAATGTGATACAGCACATAAACAAAATCAAAGATAAAAAACGTATGATCATATCAATAGACACTGAAAAAGTATTTTAAAAAAATCCAGCACCGATTTCTGATAAAAACTTTCAACAATGTGGGAATAGAGGGGTCATATCTTGACATAACAAAAGCCATATATGAAAAACCTACAGCAAACATCATATTCAATGGGCAAAAATTAAAAGCATTTCCCTTAAGAACAGAAACAAGACAGAGATGCCCACTTTCACCACTCTTATTTAACATAGTACTGGAAAGCTCAGCCACAGCAATCAGACATGAAGAAAAAATAAAAGGTATCCAAATTGGAAAGGAGGAAGTGAAACTGTCATTATTCGCAGATGACATGATATTATACATAGAAAACCCTAAAGACTCCATCAAAAATCTGCTAGATTTAATAAATGAATTTGGCAAGGTAGCAGAATATAAAATTAACATCAAGAAATCAATGGCATTCTTATACACAATAATGAACTCACAAAAAGAGAAACTAAAAATCAATACCATTTACCATTGTGGAAAAAACAATTAAAATATCTAGGAATAAATTTCACCAAAGAAGTACAGGACCTGTTCACAGAAAACTACAGGACATTGAAAAAAGAAACAGCGGAAGATATAAAAAAGTGGAAGCACATACGTATTCATGGATTGGAAGAATTAACATCATTAAAATGTCCATACTACCCAAAGCATTCTATAATTTCAATGCAATCCCCATCAAAATACCAATGACATATTTCACAGAACTAGAACAAATACTCCTAAAGTTCATATGGAACCAAAAAAGACCCCGAATAGCCACAGCAATCTTGAAAAAGAAGGACAAAGTAGGTGGGATCACAATACTGGATATCAGGTTATACTACAAAGCTAATGTAATCTAAACAGTCTGGTACTGGCACAAGAACAGGCACATAGACCAATGGAGTAGAACAGAGAACCCAGAAATTGACCCAAGACATTATGCTCAATTAATATTCGACAAAGGTGGCAAGAGCATACAATGGAGTAAAGACAGCCTCTTTAATAAATGGTATTGGGAAAATTGGACAGCTACATGCAAAAAAATGAAACTAGACCATCAACTTACACCATACACAAGAATAAACTCAAAATGAATAAAAGACTTAAATGTGACTCATGAATCCATGAAAAACCTCAAAGAAAATGCAGGCAACAAAATTTCAGACATACGCAGCAGAATTTTCACTGTTACATCACCAAAGGCAACAGAACGGAAGGAAAAAACAACTCTCAAAATGGAAAGGGAACCCACTGTCTGGGAGAGTGTAATTGCCAATGATACATCAGATAAAGGGTTAATTTCCAAAATGTAGAGAGTGCTCATACAATTCAACAAAAGGAAGTCAGAGAACCCAATTAAAAAACAGCAGAGGATCTAAATTGACACCTCTCCATAAAGGACATTCAAATGGCCAAGAGATATATGAAAAAATGCTCACCGTCACTAATCATCAGAGAGATGCTAATTAAAACAACAATGAGGTATCACTTCCCACCTGCCAGAATGGCTTCCATGAACATATAATCAAACTACAAGTTCTGGTGAGGGTGTGGAGAAAAAAGGGACTCTAGTACACTGCTGGTGGGAATGTAGACTGGTAAAGCCACTATGGAAAGCAGTATAATGTTTCCTCAAAAAATTAATAATTGAATTGCCATTTGACCCAGTGATCCCACTTCTAGGAATATATCCTAAGAAGCCTGAAACACCAATCAGAAAGAATATATATACCCCTATGTTCATAGCAGCACTACTTACAATAGCTAAGATCTGGAAACAGCCCAAGTGCCCATCAATAGATGAGTGGATAAAAAAGCTTGGTACATATATACAATGAAATACTATACAGCTTTAAGTAAGAAAGATCTCTTATCCTTTGAGACAACATGGAGGGACCTTAAGAATGTTATGCTAAGCGAAACAAGCCAATCAGAGAAAGACAAATACCATGTGATCTCACTTATTTGTGAAATATAATGAAAAAGTTGCGCTGATGAACGAAATAGACCCAGAGACACAGAAAGGAGTATGGTTCAGACTGACAAATCTCAGAGTAGGGGGGCGGGGGAGATGGATAAGATGAACCAAAGAATTTATATGCATGTATGCATAACCAGTGGACATAAACAACAATGCTAGGGGGTTGGGGGGCGGGATGGGAAGGAGTGGTCTAGGGGGAAAAAAGGAGAAACATCTGTAACAAAAATAAATTAATGAAAATTAGAAAAAAATAAAATAAAATATATAAAGAACTCATACAACTAAACAACAAACTAAAAAATCTGATTAAAGCCCATTTGGAGTGGCTCAGTAGGTTGAATGTTGCGTCTCGTGTACTGAAATGTTGTCAATTCAATTCCCAGTCAGGGCATATACATGGGTTGTGGGTTTGTCTCCCAGTTAAGGCACGTACAGAAGGCAACCAGTCAATCTCTCTCTCTCTCTCTCTGTCTTTTGGTGAGGGTTTTTTAAAAATAATGTTAAAAATTGTGCAAAAGAACTAAATAGACATTTTCCCAAAAAGACACCCAAATGGTCCAGAGGTATGTGAAAATATACTGAATATGCTAATCATCAGCAAAAGACAAATCAAAACCACAATGAGATACCACCTCACATGTGAGAATGGCTATTACTAAAAAAAAAAAAAAAAAAAAAGAAAAGAAAAAAGGAAAAGAAAGAAAACAATGTTGGTGAGGATGTGTAGAAAAAGGAACTCTTGTGCATTGTTGGTGAGAATTGATTCAACCAGTATGGAAAACAGTATGGAGGTTAAAAATAGAACTATTTAAATGATTCAGTGATCACACTCTGGGTATATATCCAAAGGAAATAAAAACAGGGTATCAAAAAGATATCTATGCCCCCGTATTTATTGCAGCATTATTCACAATAGTCAAGTTTTGGAAGCAACTCAAGTGTCGTCAGTGGATGAATGAATAAAGATGTTGCATGCAATATTCTGCCAAGAGAAAGCAGGAAATCCTGCCATTTGTGCCAACATTGATGGACCTTGAGGGCATTATGTTTATTGAGATATGTCACACAGAAAAAGGCAAATACTGTATGATATTATTTATATATGGTATCTAAAAAAGTTGAACTAATAAAAGCAGAGTAGAATGGTGGTTACCAGGGGCTGGGTGGTGGGGTGATTGGGGAGATGATGTTTAAGGGTACAAACTTGTAACTAGTAGATAAATGTTTTGGAGATCTAATACAGAGTATAGGGATTTTACCCAACAATACTGTATTAAACTTCAAAGTGGATAAAAAAATAGATCTTAATTGTTCTTGTCAAAGACAAAAAAATAATAATGTGACACGATATTGGTCTAATTCTATGGTGGTTATCATATTGCAACATATGAATTTGTCAAATCAACACATTGTATACCTTAAACTTACAAAATATTATGTCAATTATATCTTTAAAATTTTTACTGAGTGTGAAAATGACCTTGTGTTTATGTAGGAGAATATCTTTTTCAGAGAAAGCAGAAATAATTAAGACGAGTTACTTTTACCGTATGTAACTTAATTCTATCTGTCTTTATAAAAGTATTTTAAAATTTTACATTCATTCATCTCAGTTCTCATTTTTCCCAGTAAAGACATTTTCTTGGATATATTTGTACTTCAGAAAAGAAGCTAAGTTTTCCAAATCCTCATTAAAAATTTGTGATTTGTTAATGTATGATTTCCACACCAAAAAAACAACAAAAACAAACAAACAGAAATTTATAAGTATTCAAACCAAGATAAAATTTGAAGGTTTCTAAAAAAAAAAAAAAAAAAAAAAAAAAATTAAATAGATTTACTCTAATTTTCTGCACAAAGTAATCCTCAATACAATAAAATAATAAATGATTGTTCTTTAGATAATTCTATCTTTATTATCTTGTTTTAATAGCATTTTTACTAATTATTAAATCTTTGCATCTAATTCTTGTCTTCTACTGAAAATATCCTACCCTTCTTTTTACCTCTGTATATACGCTCACCTTTTACAATTCCTTGATCTTCCCCAAAGTTCTCTCTGACTCAATCTCCCATGAGGTAACCTTTTTGCCTGATGTCCACAAGCAGGAAAGGTGAACCAATCTTTCTCTGCAAAGCTCACACTCACACACAACTATAAAAATACTAATAATTTTTAATAATCAGAAGTTTTAATAATCAGCTTTCTCCATGAAATTTTCTCAGTTTCAGTTGTTTTATCTTTTTCTATCCGTTTGCAATTTAGAGAGAGGGATTGCTCTTTTTTCAGTAATTTATATTTAAAATAGGATTAGTTTAAATTAATTATTTCTATTAGATTTCTCATGTTCTCAGATCCAGGTCTAACTTTAGTAGCAATGTTAATATAATACATTTTATTGTTTAGGGTTTGAGTACTTTAGAGCAAGAAGGCACAGGTGAGAAGTCACTTAACTGAAAATATTGAAGCTTAAGATAGAGGAAACAACTTGCCTGGGTAGAATGTTGGGTGCTAGCAAATTAATTCTGGGTTTATTGTTCCCTTGCTTTTTTTTTTTAAGTCAAATATATGGAGGTATAATATTTAGCCAACAAAATTCACCCATTTTAACTATACATTTTGTTAAATTTTGACAAATGTAAAGTGTCATGTAACCAGTACCAAAATCAAGATACAGAACATTTCCATCACTTCAAAAATGGTCCCTCATGAATCATGGCCATTGGTAGATATTCCCTTCTCTACACTCCCAAGTCCCTGGCAACCTCTGATCTATTTTCTGTCCCTATAGCTTCACATTTCACAGAATATCATATAAATTGAATAATACATTACATGGACTTTTGTATCTGGATTCTTTCACTTGACATATTTGAGATTCATCCTTGTTTTTACATGTATCAGTAATTCTTACTATTTTGCTAAATAGTATTCTATTTTATGGATGTACTACAATTTATTAACCTATTCACTAGTTAATGGACAGTGATTTATTTCTAGATTTTTAAAAATTTTATTTTATCCTCACCCGAGGATATTTTTGCATTTATCTTCAGATAGAGTGGGAGGGAGAGAGAGAGAGAAACATCGATGTGTGAGAGAGACACATCGAGTGGTTGCCACCCACATGACCCCAACCAGGCCAGGGACAAACTGCAACTGAGGTACGTGCCCTTAGCAGGAACTGAACCCAGGACTCTCTGGTCCGCAGGCCGACACTCTAACTGCTGAGCCAAACCGGCCAGGGCTATTTCTAGATTTTTGTTATAAAAAATCTGCTATAAACATTTTTGTACAGGTATTTGTGTGGACATATGTTTTTATTTATTTTGGATAAATACCTAGGAACAAAATGTCATGTGCAAAGTGCATATTTAATTTTATAAGAAAATGACAAACTGTTGCAAAGTGGTTGCACCATTTTTCATTCCCACCAGCAATGAATAAATTTTCAATCATACCATACATTTACCAAAACTCCGTAATATTCATTGTATTAATTTTTATCAATTCTAGCAAATGTGTAGTGGTATATCATTGTAATCTTACCTTTGCATTGATTATTGTCTCAAGTGTTTATTTGCCATCTATATATCTAATTTAGTAAATGACTGTTCCATTGTTTTGCCCATTAAAAAATATGGTCGCTTGTCTTCTTATGGAGTTGTAAGCACTCATTTTATATGTTTAATACAACTCCTTTAACAAACATGTATTTTGCCAGTATTGATTCCAGTCTGTGGCTTGGCGTATAGGGACAATGCTCTAACCAACTGAACTACCTGGCCAGGACTCTTTTCATTTTCTTAACAGTGTTTCAAGGAGAGATGTTTTAAATTGTAATAAAATCAATTTTTCTGTTAATTATTTTGCAATTTATGCTCTTATCTAGGAAACTTTGCCTAGCCACAAAGCCACAGATATTTTTGTCTCATGTTTTCTTCTAGAAGTGTTGTACTTTCGGTTTTACAGTTAAGTCTATGATTAATATGTTACTTTTTTAATAATGTGAGGTAGAGATTGAATTTTACCTTTTACCATTTTGCATATAAATTATTCAGTTGTCCCAGTACCATTTGTTAAAAAGAACTATTCTTTATCCACTGAATTACCTTAGCTCTTTTGTCAAAAATTAATTGATCATATATGTGTATGTCTGTTTCTGGACTCTTTTATTCTATTGATCTTTATATCTCCCTTTATGTTAATATGTAGCTTTATAGAAAGACTTGAAATTGAATAGTACGTTCCCAGAAGTCTGTTCTTCTCTTTCAAGATTTTGTTTATCCATTTAAATTTTAAGTTTTGTTTATCAATTAAATTTTGCTTATTCTTACAGGGATTATGTTGAATTTATACATTATTTAGAGGGATAATTGACATCTATATCATGTAAGGCTTTCAAATTATGAACATATTATATTACTGCAGTTATTTTATCTCCTTTAATTTTTTTCTCAGTAATGTTTTATAGTCTTAAGTATAGCAACATTACACATCTTTTATTAAAATTATACCTAAGTATTTCATGTTTTAGATGCTTTTAAATGGAATTACTTTCTAAAATTTAATTTTCAATTGCTGCTGCTACAGGGAGATGCGATAGAGTTTTAGTATACAAAACTTGCTAAATTCACTTATTAACATGAAGTGTTTTTTTGTTGATTCCTTAGTATTTTCTATGTACATTATCATGTGATTTTCAAGTAATGACAATTTTCTTTTTTCTTTCAAATATATATGTCTTATTTTTAACTTTCATGTTGCATTGGGTAGAACCCAAGTAAAATGTTGAGTAGGAATGGTGAAGGAGGAAAACATATTATTTTATTATGAAATATAAAGTTAGCAAGAAAGAGTTATCTTATAGATGCCAGGTTGAATAAGTTTCTTTCTGTTTCTAGTTTTCATAAATGGATGTTGAATAATTTTGTACCAATTCACAGAATATATATATATATATATATTGAATGTTGAATCAATCTTACATTTCTTGGTTAATCCTCACTTGGTGATGATTTATTATACTCTATAAAATGTTTGATTCAATTTGCTAATATTTGGCTGAGAATTTTTACATTTGTGTTCATGAGATATATTGATCTATAGTTTTGTTTTCTTAAAATACCTTTGTTTGGTTTTGTTATCAATGTAATGCTGACTTCACAAAATAATTTAAGAAAAGTTTCATCACCTTAAACTTTCTGGAAAACATGTATAAATTACATATTATTTACATTCTGTAAATGTTTTTTTAATCACTTGTGTACTTATTTCAGCCTGTGTTTTTGTTTGTTTGTTTGTTTGTTTGTTTGTTTTTTCTACCTGCCTATCTATCTTGTGGGAAGACTTTTAAGTCTACACTCAATTTATTTAATAAAAAATAGTATCATTCAGATTATCTATTTCTTCTTGAGCAGGCTATGGTATGCTGTGTCTCAAGAAATGTATCAATTTCAATGATCATACTTATTGGCAAGATGTTGTTCATAATATTCCATTATTATTCTTTGTTTTTCATCTGTTATATCTGCAGTGACATTTCATTTATAATATAGTAATTGTGTCTTCTATCTTTTTTGATCAGTTTGGTTAGAAGTTTAGCAATATTCTTGATACTTTCTAAAACCAGCTTTTGTTCTTGTTAATTTTGTTTATTGTATTTCTGTTTTTAATTTCATTTAGATCTACACTGATTTTTTGTTGATTTAGACTTACTGCTTACTTTATATTTAATTTGCTTTTCTATTTTTAGAGTATTAAAGTGAACACAAATCATAGATTTGAGTCTTTGTTTTATTTTTATTAAAAAGCATATATTTGAATCTCTCTGATGATCAGTGAAGTTGAACATTTTTTCACAAGTCTTTGGCCATCTGTATGTCATCTTTGGAAAAATATCTAGTCAGGTTTATTGTCCATTTTATAATTAGATTGATGGTCTTTCTAGTGTTGAGTTCTATAAGTTCTTTATATATTTTGGAAATTAATTCCTTATCAGATGTATCACTGGCAAATACCATGGGTTCCATTTTCATTTTGTTGATAGTTTCTTTTTAGTCTGATGTAGTCTAATTTGTTTATTTTTTTCCTTTGTTTCCCTGGTCCTAGGAGACATATGGGCAAAAATGTTGCTAAGAGAGATATGAGATTTTACTGCCTATGTTTTCTTCTAGAGTTTTTTCTGGTTTTATTACTTAATTTAAGTCTTTAATCCATTTTGAATTTATTCTTATGTATGTTATAAGAAAATGGTCTAGTTTCTTTTGTTTTTTTTTTTTTGCATGTACCTGTTCAATTTTCCCAAAACTATTTATTGAAGAGACTGTCTTTACTCCAATATATGCTCTTGACTCCTTTGTCAAATGTTACTTGACCATAAATGTTTGAGTTTATGTCTGGGCTCTTTGTTCTCTTCCATTGATCTATATGCCTGTTCTCATGCCACTACTGTTCAATGGCCTCGTGGTATAGTTTGATATTAGGTATTGTGATCCTCCAACTTTGTTTTTCCTCAAGATTGCTGAAGTCCTTTAAGGTTTTTTTTGGTTGCATATAAATTCTTGGAATATTTATTGTAGATCTGTGAAATATACCATTGGTATTTTAATATGAATTGCATTGAATCTATAGATTTCTTTGGGTAGTATGGACATTTTCATGATGTTAATTCATATAATCTGTGAACATGTTATAATATTTTACTTATTTTTATTGTTGAGTGTACCCCATTTTCCCACCCTTTGCCCCCACTTTGCCTGGCTCCCATCTAACCCCATTTCTTCACCACACTATTGTCTGTGTCCAATCTCTTCCTGGTCCCCCACTTTTCTCTGAGATCTGTCAGTCTGTTCCACGCTTCCATGTCTCTGGACCTATATTTTTCATTGTTTATTTTGTTTATTAGATTCCACATATAAGTTAGATTATTTGATATTTGTTTTTCTCTGACTGGCTTACTTCACTTAGCATAATAATCTCTAGATCCATCCATGCTCTCTTAAAGGAAAAGAGATCTTTGTTTTTTGTTTTTTTGTTTTTTTTTTGGTTTTTTTTTACATCTACATAGTATTCCATTGTGTAAATATATCCAGGCTTTTTATTCACCTATCATCTACAGATGGACTCTTAGGCTGTTTCCAGGTCTTAACTATTGTAAATAATGCTGCTATGAATGTAGGAGTGCATACATTCTTTCTGATTGGTGTTATAGGATTCTTAGGATAAATTCCCAGAAGTGCAATCACTGAGTCAAACTGCAGTTCCATTTTAAAATTTTTGAGGAAACTCCATAGTGTTTTCAACTGTGGCTGCACCAGTCTGCATTCCCACGAGCAGTATACTAGGGTTCCCTTTTCCTCACACCATGCCAGCATTTGTTTGTTGGTTTATTAATGGTAGCCATTCTGGGAGGTGTGAGGTCACACCTCATTAGAGTTTTAATTTACATCTTTCTCATAATTAGTTATGTTGAGCATTTTTTTCATATGTTTCTTGGCCATCTATATGTCCTCTTTGGAGATGTGTCTATTCAGGTCCTTTGTTGATATTTTAATTGGATTGTTTGTCTTTCATTTGTTGAGTTGTATGAGTTCTTTATATATTTTGGATATTAACCCCTAATCAAATTTATGATTGGCAAAGATATTCTCCCATACAGTGGGTTCCTTTTTCATTTTGAAGATAATTACTTTTGCCATGCAGAAGCTTTTTAGTTTGATTATTTTGTCCTTTGTTTCTCTTGTCCTTGGAGCTGTATCAGCAAAAATTCTGCTACGTGAGATGCATGAGATTATATGACCTATATTTTCTTCTAGGATTTTTATGGTTCATGAATTATATTTAAGTATATTTTCCATTTTGGTTTTATTCTTGTGTATGGTGTAAGTTAATGGTCTGATTTCATTTTTTTGCATATACCTGTCCAATTTTCCCAGCACCATTTATTGAAGAGAATACTCCATTGTATGCTCTTGCCTCCTTTGTCAAATATAAATTGACCATATTGCTATGGCTTGATTTCTGCTGTCTCTGTTCTGTTTCATTGATCTATATTCCTATTCATGTGCCAGTACCAAGTTGTTCTGTCTACAATGATCTCTTCAACTTTGTTCTTCTTTCTCAAGATTTCTACGGCTATCCAGGATCTTTTTGGTTCCATATTCATTTATTAGATCCTCTAGTTTTTTGGTAGAGTCTTTAGTGTTTTCTATATACAATATCAAGTCATATGCAAACAATGACAGTTTTACTTCCTCCTTTATAATTTGAATGGCTTTTATTCTTTCTTCCTGTCTGATTGCTGTGGCTAGAAATTCCAGTACTATGTTGAATAGGAGTGGTGAAAGTGGACAACCCTGCCTTATTCCTGTTTATAAGAGAAACATTTTTGGTTTTGCCCTTTGAATATGATGTTGGCTATAGGTTTTTCATAATGGACTTTATTATGTTGATGTATGTTCATTCTAATCCCACTTTGCTGAGAGTTTTTATCCAAAATGGGAGCCAGAATTTGTCAAATGTTTTTCTCTATCTATTGATATGATCATGTGATATTTATCCTTCCTTTTGTTTATATGATGTATCACATTTATTGATTGGCGAATATTGCACTAGCTTTGCATCACTGAAATAAATCCCACTTGGTTATGATGTATGATCTTTTCAATGTATTGCTGGATTCAGTTTGCTAAGATTTTGTTGAGGATTTTAGCATCTATGTTCAATCAGAATATTGGCCTATAATATCCTTTCTTTGTAGTATCTTAATCTGGTTTTGGAATTAAGATAATGCTGGCCTTGTAAAAAAAAAAAAAAAAAAAAAGCTTGAGAGATTTCCATCTTCTTGAATTTTTTGGAATAGTCTGAGGATGATAGGTGTTAATTCTTCTTTGAATGTTTGGTAAAATTCACTCATAAATTCATCCAATCCAAAACTTTTATTTGCTGGGAGTTTTTTGTTTTATTTTATTACTTCTTCAATTTCAATGGTTGCTTACAGTGTATTCAGGTTTTTCTGATTTCTCCTGCTTGAGTTTTGGAAGATTGTATGTTTACAGGAATTTGTTCATTTCAATGTGTTTGTTGAGTGCGTTGGCATATTGATGACCATTGTATTTTCTTACAATCCTTTGTATTTCTGTGGTGTCAGTTGTTACTTCACCTCTTTCATTTCCGATTTTATTTATTTTGGTCCTCTCTCTTTGTTTCTTAATGAGTCTGCTAAAGGTTCATCAATCTTGCTTATCTTTTCAAAGAACCATTTCTTGGTTTCATTGATCTTTTGTATTGTTTTTTATTTTCTATGTCATTTATTTCTGCTCTGATCCTTATTATTTCCTTCTACTTTCTGTGAACTTTTCTTATTGTTTTCTTTCTAATTATTTTAGATATAAAGATAGATATTTTATTTGAGCTTTTTCCTGTTACTTGAAGTGGGCCTATAAAGCTATGAAGTCCCCTCTCAGGACTGCTTTCACTATGTCCCATATATTTTTCATTCTTGTATGTTTTTTCTCATTTGTTTTGAGGATGTTTTAGATTTCCTCATTTATCTCATCAGTAACACATTAATTGTTTAATAACATACTATTTAGCCTCCATGTGCTTGCATATTTTTGAGTGTTTTATTTTAACTGATTACTAGTTTCATGCTATTGTTATTTGGTAAGATGCTTGATATGATTTCAATCTTCTTGAACTTGTAGAAACTTGCTTTGTGGCCTAACTTATGGTCTTTCAGAATACTCTGTGTTCATTTGTGAATAATGGACATTCTGCATCTTTGGCATAAAATGTTATGTAAATATAGATTAAATCCATCTGATCTAGTATGTTGTTTAAGGTTGCTGTTTCCTTGTTAATTTTTTGTCTGGAAGATCTATCCAGTGATGTCAGTGAGGTCTTAAAATTCCTACTAGGAATTTTAGCTGTTTATTTCTCCCTGACAATGCTCCAGAAGCTTTTTAATATATTTTGGTGCTCCTATATTGGGAGCATATATGTTTTCCAGGGTTATATCCTCTTGTTGGAATGATCCCTTCAATGTTATGTAGTGGCCTTCATTGTCTCTTGTTATGGTCTTTGTTTTGCTTTTTCAGATATAAGTATTTGTACTTCAGCTTTTTTTTTTTTTTTTCCATTTGCATGGAAACAATTTTCCATCCCTTCACTTTCAGTCTGTGTGAGTCTTTTTTTCTCTGAGGTGGGTCTCTTATAGATCATGTTTTCTTATTCATTTATTCAGCTAGCCTATGTCTTTTGATTGGAACATATAATCCATTAATGTTTAATGTTATAATTGATAGGTACTTATTTATTGCCATTTTTTATTTATGGCTGTGTTCCTCCTTTTCTCTCTATTTCTTCTTACTTACAACTTTCTCTTTAACATTTCTTGCAGTGCTAGTTTGGTGGTAATAAACTCCTTTAGCATTTTTTCTTTTTTGTCTGTGAAGCTCATTATTTTACCTTTAATTTTGAATGATAATCTTGCTGAATAGAGTAGTGCTAGTTTCAGATCATTGCTTTTCCTTACTTTGAATACTTCAGGTCATTCTATTCTGGCCTATAGTGTTTCTGTACATAAATCAACTGACAGGTTTATGGGAGCCTTTTTGTAGGTAACTGAGTGTCTCTTTCTTGCTGCCCTTAAGATTTTCTTTGTCTTTAACACTTTTTAGTTTAATTATGATGTGTCTTGGTGTTGGTCTCTATGGGATTCTCTTGACTGGGAACTTGTGTGACTTTTCCTTCAACAGGTTAAGGAAGTTTTCTGTTGCTATTTCTTTAGATTCTTTATCCCTTGCTCACTTTCTTCTCCCTCTGGTACCCTTATGATGTGGATATTGTTCCATTTCATATTGTCCAAAAGTTCCCTTAAACTCTGCTTTTTTTTAATTAATCCTCATAAGAGTATGTTTTTTTTTATTGAATTTTTAGAGAGAGTAGAAGGAAGGGAAGGAGAGAGAGAGATCAATGTGAGAGAGACACATTGATTGGTTGGCTCCTGCATGCTCCCTGACTGGGTCCATCAATCAAACATGCAACCTAGGTATATGACCTCGACTGGAAATTGAACCCATGACCCTTCAATGTGTGGGCCAACACTAACCACTGAGTCACTCCTGCCAGTGCTCCTCATGCTCTTTAAGTATTTAATCTTTTGGCTGCTCCAATTAAGTGCTCTTTTTAACCGTGTCTTCCAAATCACTGATTCAATTCTCTGTTTAATCAAGCCTGCATTTAATTACTTCCAGTGTATTCTTGATTTCAGATGTAGTATTCTTCATTTTCTGCTGGTTATTATTCATGGTTTCTGTATCCTTTTACATGATGATGTAGTTCCTACTAAGATCCTTGTACTTCTCATTAAATTTCTTGTAGTTCTCACTCAGGTCCATGAGCATCTTTTTAACCATTACTCTGAACTTTATGTCTGATGAATTGCTTATCTCTAGATCATTTAGTTCTTTTTCTAGAGATTCCTATTTTTCTTTTCTTTCATTTGGGGTTTTTCTTTGTCTCCCCATTTTAGTTATCTCTTTGTGTTTGTTTCTATGTATTAGATATACCTTCTATGACTCCCAGTCTTCATGGGGTGGTCTTTTGTAGTAAACGTCCAATGGGAACCAGTGGTGCATGATCTTTGTACTCTTGAGCTGGATACTCTAGGAGTGACCCTTTTGTTGGTTATTTGGGCACCCTTGTTGTAAACGGGCCTTAATTTTTGTTGTCCAATTCATGGTTGGGATTTCTTCTCAGGCTGGCTAACTGTGAGGCTCAGCCTCAATCATGCTGTGTGAGCTGTTGTACAGGTGCTGACAGGGAAAAACAAAACAAAACAAAAATCTTAACAATCAGGAAACAAACTAAAACATACAAAAATTCCAAAAACAACAGCAAAAACAACCACACAAGAAAAGATACTTAGGAAAGAGAATAGAGAACCAGAAAAATAAACAAAAAATAAAGAAAGAAAATAATAATAATAATTATAAATTTAAATAAATTGAATAATAGAAGAGAAAGGGGACAAAGAGAAAAAAATAAGAATAAATAGTAGGAAGAGGAACACGGTAAAAAAGATAGGAATAGAAAGAAAAAAATATAAAGTTAAAAAGAGGAGAAAAAAATTGAAAAAAAAAAGTAGAACAAAGATAAAAAATAGAGTATGGACAGAAAGGAGGCAAATAAGAAGTATGAAAAGTACAAGAGAGAAAAGAGAAAAAATAATATCAATCATAATAATAATACCAATGCAATGTAAAAGAAAGAAAATATTGGAAAAAATAAAACAAACCCAAAAGACACCAGCCAAGTGAAGTTCATCTTGGCAGATTTTAGTGCCTGCTAGGATTTTTCTTTAGATCCTGCTCTTATGTTGTCTGAGGCTATCTGTTTTATATGCTGATATCAGGCTTCCCTGGGATACTTTGTGCCAGCCTTTGTCAGAAGCTGTCCAAGATTGGCTGTCTGCATCATGTTCAAAGCTTTAAGCAATCCACAACTTGTGGTTGCTTTCACTGGGCTTGTCTGCCAGTGGGAAGGACCCAGATGAGCTCTCAGGTAAGCCTTTTAGTAGCACAGTGGAGGGTGTGTACCCAGACTATTTCCCTGTCTTTGGCCAGGCAGAATCAATATTTGGTAGGCCAGTTGGGTCTGCAGTAGGCCAGGAGTTTCTCTCATAACTACTGTGAGAGGGAAATGCCTGCCAGGTTCTCAAGAATGTGGGGGAATGTCTCTGCCCCACAGCCGGCCACTGATGCTCCCTGAGACTACTGCTCTCTAAGGCTGCTGCCTCCTCAGCTGGGCTATTCATGCAGCGTCAGGTAAACTGGATTCCAGAGGGTGGGGCGATCAGAATGCTTTATGGTGGGGCTAGCTGTATCCTGGAGTGCGGGGTACTTGCCTTTCTCCAGGCTTTAGCTCTTGGGAGGGGGTTGTGTCTCTCAGAACAAATGGCCACTGTGATATCAAGGGGGTGACAGCACAGGTATCCCAGCAGCCATCCTCTCCACCACTCTCTCAAACTCCTTCCGCCCCTCTCTCTCCTCAGGTGACTCCAGTCTGAACCACCCTCCCTCCGCCGAAACCTAGGGTGAGTGGGAATAAAAATGCTATGCAACAGCCCTTTAAAAAAAAAAGTGGCTTTGCCACTGGAGAGTTCAGCTCTCTGGCTACTAGAATCCCTGATACTGGTTGCTGCCTGGGTGTCTGTTGCCGCATGGGCAGCTGTTGCTTACTCTGGCTGTCCTGGCTAGGATGCCCTGCCTGGGGTCCTGGCCTTTCTCCTCTCTGGGTGAACCCTCCTCACCCTTGACCCATCTCTCCTGAGAGTTGGCCAGTGCCTCTTGTGACACTGCCCTTCCTACCAGTTTCAAGGTGGTTTCTGTCCTTCCTTATTTAAATGTCTCCTCTTCAGCTGGTATTTCAGGGTGAATATTTCCCAATTTAGTTCTAATTCCAGTTAGATTCTGGGAAGTGGTAGGAGAAAGATCCACTTACTCCCTACCATTTCCCCTCATCGAGTCTCTTATATAATATTGAGTTTTAACAGTTCTCTATATATTTCTTTCCAATTTTATTCAGATACAATTTATGTATGACATTGTATTGGTTTAGTGTATATTACATAATGATTTGACATATGTTTTAAAATAATTACATTTATCAGCTCATATAGTTACAAATTTTGCTTGAGATAAGAACTTTTAAGATCTACTCTCTTAGAAACTTTAAAATATACAACACATGTATATATTTTTATTTTTATTTTTAAAATTACAGTTTATATTCAATATTATTTTGTATTAGTCTCAGGTGTACAGCATTAGTGGAGCATAGTGGTTAGACAATAATATACTTCACAAAGTGTTCCTCTTGATATTTCCAGTAATCAAATGCTACCACACATAGTTCTTACAATATTATTGATATAATCCCTATGCTGTGCTTTACATCTCCATGACTCTTTTGTAACTACTAATCTATGCTTCCCAATCCCTTCACCTTTTTCACCCAGGCCTCAATGTCCCTCCTCTCTGTCAACCATCAATGTCTGTACTTTGAGTCTATAAGTCTCTTTCTGTTTTGTTTGTTCATTTATATTGTTCTTTAGGTTCCACATGTAAGTGAAATAACACGGTATTTGTTTTTCTCTGAATATTTTACTTAGCGTAGTACCCTGTAGGTCCATCCAGGTTGTCAAAAATGGTAAAATTTCATTCTTTTTTTATGACTATTTATTATTTTATATTTTTAATCTTTTTATTTCTTCTTCTTAACATTTCATATAATACTTGTTTGATGTTGATGGACTGTAGCATTTTCATGTCTGAGAAGCTCTGTATCTATCCTTCAAATATAAATGATAGCTTTGCTAAGTCAAGTAATCTTAGTTGTAGGTCCTTACTTTTCATCACTTGGAATATTTTGTGCCAATCCCTTCTGGCCAGCAAAGTTTCTGCTGAGAAAAAAATCATCTGTCAGTGATATGGGATCCCCTTTGTAGGTAACAAACTGCTTTTCTCTTGCTCCTTTTAAGATCCTCTCTTTGTCTTTAGCCTTTGGCATTTTAATTAACATGTATTTTGGTGTGAGCTTCTTTGGGTTCCTCTTGTTTAAGACTTTATGTGCTTGCTGGATTTGCATGTTTATTTCCTTCACCATGTTAGGAAACTTTTTCATCATTATTTTTTCAAATAGATTTTCAATTTCTTGCTCTTTCTGTTTTCCTTCCTGTACTTCCATGATATGAATGTTGGTATGCTTGAAGTTGTCCAAGACTCCTATTCTAATGTAATTTTGTACAATTATTTTTTTCTGTTTGCTGTTCTGATTTGGTGTTTTCTGCTACCTTGTATTTCAGATTGTTGATTTAATCCTCTTCTCCATCTTGCCTACTGTTGATTTCCTCTAATGCAGTCTTCATTTCAGTTATTGTATTCTCCATTTGTGACTGGTTATTTTTATGGGTTCCATGTCCTTTTTTTATGGTGTTAAAGTCCTCATCAAGTTTCTTGAGTATACTTATAACCATTGTTTTGAACTTTGGATCTGATAGTTTGCTTACCTACATTTTATTGAGTTCTTCTGCTGGAGAGCTTTACTCTTCTTTCTTTTGGGACCTGTTTCTTTGTCTCCTCATTTTGGCTGCTTCCCTGTGTTTGTTTATATGTATTAGATAGAGTTGCTTTGTCCGCTATTCTTTGTAGAATGACCTTACGTACTAGATGTTCTGCAGGGCCCAGTGAAAGAGCCTACCCTGTCACCCAAACTGGATGCTCTATCTGTTCCCCTTGTGTGGGCTGTGTGAGCTGTGCTGTTTTAGTTGACCTTGATTGCTGTTGGCAGGTCACTGGAAGGGATTGACCCCCAGGCCCTTTGGCTTCAAGGACTAGCTGCAACTACATTGAAGGAGCTATTGTGTAGGGGCCAAGCCTAGATAACAGAGCCAACCCTTGCTTCAGTGGGTCTTGGTGCCTACCTAGTCTGCCCCTTGAGTGTGTTGCTCACGGAAGTAGTAAGGTAGGGTTGTAATGCAGCATGGTCTAATGCTGTCTACCAGGTGCAATGGCTCCGGGGTCATGACTGCGGTCACCTGGCACAAGTTACAGAGAAATCTGAAGATGGATGCTGCTGTGCTAGGCTTGGAGGTGCCCAGGAGAGGCCAAGTTGCAAACCAAGGCCCACAGTCACTAGTGGCGTGTGGCCACTTAGCTAGTGTTATGGGGTACAGAGAACCTAGATGCTGCTTGTGTGAGAGATTTTAGGAAAGTACTAAGCGTGAGGCAAGAGTGGCTATTTTTATAGAAAGCCACTAAAAATGGCTTCAGTGGGCCTGCAGGTTGGGTGGGACCAGGTCTCAGGGAATCACCAGGGCAGGGCAAAAAGTGTTAGCTAGGTTGAAGGAGACTGAGATATGGTGCCTGCCTACCAGCTATGTGGGGAAAAGCTCAGCAAAGGAACAATGTCCTCTACCAGCACTTCCGTCTTGGAGAAAACTGCACCTCCAGCCTTCACCCTGAAGCCAGATACTTCAGTTCCTTACCTTATGTCCCTGGCACTTTGCTAGCTGCTTTGCCAGTGCTAGAGCTCAGACCAAATGAGTTTGAGTCAGTTTGTGCATGGAACCTTTAACAGGGATGCCAGGGCTATAGCAGTCCTTGGTCTCACTCAGCCACAATCCCTGCTGGTTTTTGCAGCCAGAAATTGTGGGAACTTCTCTTCCTGGCATCAGAATCCTGGGCTGGGGTTCTGATTTGGGGGTGAGACATCCTCCTTCTTAGGGAGGACCTCTGTAGCCAAGATATTTCTCCTGATTTTTAACCATCACACATGGGTGTGTGACTAAACCACTAGGTGTCTCTGCCCTTCTTATCAGTCTCAATGTGATCTTTTCTTCATATACTGAGTTGGAGGACTTAGGTTCAGCTAGATTTCAGGTAGTTATGAATTATGGTAGTTTTGTAATTTAGTTGTAATTTTGATGTGGTCATGGGAAGTTCCAAGCACTGCATTTACCTTTGCTGCCATTTTAAATGGAACAATACATATATTATTGATTAAAAACAAAAAATAAAAAACTTTTTCAAATATGTAGTTTGCAAATACTTTCTGTCAGTTCGTATTTTACTCTCTGAACAATGACTTTCAAAGGGCAGAAGTTCTTATTTTGATACATTCCAATGTATCACACACACACACACACACACACACACACACACTCATTCACAGCAGCTTTCTTTTCTTTTTATTTTCCCCTTATATATTTTTCTTTTATCCTCACCCAAGGACACTTTTGCATTTATCTTGAGATAGAGCGGGAGGGAGAGAGGGAGGGAGAGAGGGAGGAAGAGAGAGAGAGAAACATAGACGTGAGAGAGACACATCGAGTGGTTGCCACCCACACGACCCCAACTGGGGCCGGGGACAAACTGCAACCGAGGTACATGCCCTTAGAGGAAACCGAACCCGGGCCTCTCTGGTCCACGGGCCGATGCTCTAACCGCTGAGCCAAACCGGCCAGGTCTTCCCCTCATATTTTTATTTTTTAATTAATTAATTTTTTTGTAGATGTTTCTTCTTTTTCTCCCTAGACACCTTCCTCCCTATCCCACCTATCCCCCCTCCCCAAGCATTGTTGTCTATGTCCATTGGTTACGCATACATGCATATAAGTTCTTTGGTTTATCTCATCCCTCCCCCCCAACCCCTTTCTCTGAGCTTTTTCAGTCTGAACCATGCTCCTTTCTGTCTCTGGGTCTGTTTTGTTCATCAGCTTTTTTTGTTCATTATATTCCACAAATAAGTGAGATCATGTGATATTTGTCTTTCTCTGATTTACTTATTTTGCTTAGCATAATACTCTCCAGATCCCTCCATGTTGTCTCAAAGAATAAAATATCTTCCTTTCTTACAGCTACATAGTATTTCATTGTGTATATGTACCACAGCTTTTTTATCCACTCATCTATTGATGGACACTTGAGCTGTTTCCAGATCTTAGCAATTGTAAATAGTGCTGCCATGAACATAGGGGTACATATACTCTTTCTGATTGGTGTTTCAGACTTCTTATTTTCAATAAGAAATACCTGAAAACAATGCAATGACATCAAGAAGTGAGTGGATACCCTAGCCAATTTGACTCAGCAGTGAGAGCATAAGCCTGCAGACCCAGGGATTGTGGGTTCAATTCCCGGTCAAGGGGACATACCTGGGTTACATGTTCAATTCCCGTCCCCGGTCAGAGTCATGCAGGAGGCAACCTATCAATCTGTGTCTCTCACATCAATGTTTTCCTCTCTCTCTCTCTCCGTCCCTCCCTTCCATTCTATCTAGAAATCAATGAAAAAAATATCCTCTGGTGAGGACTAAAAAAAAAAAAATGTGAATGGATAAGTAAATTGTGACATGTAGCAGGACACTGTTCAGTGATAAAAATAAACTATCCATATACCCAACAACAAGAATAAATCTCAAAATAATAATACTAAATCGAAGAAATCAGGCCAAAAAAAAAAAAAAAAAAAAAACCAACCCAATAACAAAAAATATATGAGCACATATTGTATGATTCCATTTATCTGTAACTCTAGAAAATGTAAGCTAACATGCAGTGACAAAAGAAGAGAATGGTTGCCTGAAGAAGGCGAGATAAGGATAGTACTCAGAGATAATAAAGGGGCACAAGGACACATTTCAGAGTGATGGATATGTTCACAATCTTGATTGTGGTGATTGTTTCATAGAAGTATACATATTTTGAAGCTTAACCAAATTGTAAACTATAAATATGACAGTTTATTGTATGTAAATTATACTTCAATAAACCTCTAAAAATCATTCAGTAATCTAAGCAAAAAACAGATTACAAAGAGGTGAAAAATTCAAGCTAAGCTCAACTCTCTCCATGGCCATATTTAATTTAATTTAATTTTGTCAAATGATTATATGAAGACAGTCGACAGACTTTCTCAATTAAGAGCCCAGACAATAAAGCATCTATAATAATTTCTTTAAGAGAAAAAGATGAATAATAGCAAATCATTATAAATGTGACAAATGCTATAGATTAGTCCAGGGCATTACTGCAACACATCTTGAGGGCCCTGATCCAGTCTATGTGTCTGAAGATGGTGTCCCTGAGGAAAGCACATCTGTGCTAAGATAAAGAAAATTTTCTGGAAGAAAAGGAGTCCGAAGAGTGTTTTTGGAAGAAAGAACATGTGTAAATGATGTTTTCCTTTACAGTGAGCTAAAATCTGCCTTAGAGGAAATGGTACCTATTTAGGAAACTCAATTCAAATGTTTAAAGACTTGGCAAAAGCCACACTAGTAAGTGAAATTTGCTAGATAAAACTTAAATACCTTTATTTGACATATTTGACCCCTCCCCCCAGTCTATATAATTAGCCATCTGAGCTGAAAAAGAGTCATAATACAGAAGATGTAAGCAAATGTTTCCTGTCTTTCTTTTTTATAAAACAAACAAAAATGTTCAATGGTTTACCAATTTCTTACTGAATAAAATGTAAACACATTCATGAGATACACAGTCTGTATCATTTGCTCATTGCACTTCTCTACATGTGTTCATGTATTTCTCTTCTTCATGCTCTTTCTGGCCACACTGCAATGTTCAACTTTCAATCACTTTGCTGTCCCCCATCTTTGCTAGGACTGCTCCCTCTGCCCAAAAGCTTCCCCTCTTGCGCAGCATTGACACATTCCCTGGGTAAGACTCCTCCTCTAAGGAGCACTCAATGAGTGGAGCAGCCTGTGCCCAAGTTAGAGGCTATCCCTTAGCAAACACAGAGGATGTGCTCCACCAAACATGCCCACATTGCTGTCATTTTTCAAACCTCAAAAGGAATGATAAACAAAAGATCTGAAAGTTAGGCTTCCGAAAATTTCAGCTTTTCATGGGTTGATGAGTGACCCTGAAGTTGCCTGGAGAGCAAGAACATGTTGAAAGAGCTGGAATCACAGTTAAGCAAGCAGTGGTTTTCAAATATTTTAAATAGTGGAGGCTTTTCTTCACATTATTACCTGGGATTCCAGTATATAATATAAAGACTTTATGAGTAAAAGTTTAATTTATAATTTCACATTTTTAATGGCAATTAATAAGAACAATGGGGCAGTTTAGGGAACACTGAATTTTGGTAACTAAACACATCTGAGTATATGTGTTTTTTAATTACATTTTTATTAAAAGTTTTTAATGTGTTTTTTAAAGTCATTCAAACATTTGCAGCCCTGAATCATGAGCTTTAAAATTACTGCATTAAGTTGTGAGGAGCAGAGTCTAGACTGGAGTTAACAGGTATTCAGGGAATTAAATGGTGTTGCTTGATTTAAGCCTGAATCTTTCCAATTCTGAAACCTTGCACTCTTTCCATTGCATCACCCCTCCCAGGCTTTGCAAATTTGCCCTAAGGAGGTACAGACAGGCATTCGAACAGTCCTGCGCTCTAATTAACAAACCAGAAAATGCACTGGTGAAAGTGGGGAGCAGAAGACCCCAATAACTCTGCACTCTGCAAGCTGCTCACTCTTCTAAGAGGCATGCCAGATCCTGACGGATCCTGCAATTCTCCGGGAAGTGAATTCGTGAGGGCACAATTAACTGGGTTTGGGCAGCTTAACAATGATAAAAAAGATGAAGGTATTTGACTTCATCTAGTACTTTCAGGAATGTGGGGTTCCTTCACTTTAATAAAAGCAGAAAGTTCTAAATGGAGTCATTGTGCACAAACTTGGAGGCAATCTGAGCCACTGCCAAACCACATGAGAATAATAGGCATCTCCACACAGCAACCAGAGCTGTGTAAAGTTCACACATGGAGACACTGTGGGCTTCAGCCTGTGTAAAAAGGCAGGGAGGTTGCATGATATTGTAAATTCACTGAATTTTATAGCTAACATCAAGCCTCAAGGATAGCTGTGGTCAGGTTTAGTGAAAGACTTCAGTGAAAAATGGTAAAGTCAAAATATTTGAGCCTCTCGGCTTGCACTAAAGCAATTTATTAATCAGTTGATCTTCATTAGGGCTTAATATTTTCTACTTTTATTTTACTTGAGGAGAGAGTGAACTTCTCAGAGTTAAACACCATTTCTTGGATTCAAGAGAGTCTTATTCATGTAATGCTGACTTTTCTGTTTGAGAAATATATATTTTTATTATTAAAATATTATAAATGTTTCCCTTACCATCACTTAAGTTTTATTCACCTTGATATCCCTTGACACAAAGTGATTAAGAAATATAGTGTATACGGAGTGTAAAATGTCCAGCATCTAAGCCAGCATCCCTGTACCTCTAAGATTTTTAATAAAAGGGTATTTAGCATAAATAACAACTCTTACTCATAAACAAAACTGATGGACTTTATATTCGATGCAGAAAATTTGAATCTCAAAACTGTTTTCGTTTAGCGGTCTGTTTCTAATCTGTGAGAAAACAACATAGACTTCATGTGACTCTGAAGGATATAAGGAAACCAGGGCTTGCCCTCTGACCCTCCATTTGAAGCTTGTTGAATTATTCTAAGCACATTTGAAATTAATCAAGATGGTTAACATCTGCCTCTCTTTATTAGAAAAATTATTTTATTACAAATAAACACTTTGTCGGGTAAGATCATTAATTCCCTTAATTCATGGATTTTTGTTTCCTGAGCAACTTGAGCCTTTGGCTGGAAACAGAAGGTATATTCTAAATCTCTCTAGAATTCATCAGTGGACATGAGGAAGAAGCAAATAATTAGGTAGTACCTTCAGGCTTTTGCCTTGTCCTATGCAGCAGCTGATTCAGCTAAACTGAAGAACCTTGGAATACTGTCTTGATATTCCTGGTTGACATCCCAGTGGAATGGCACAGAGGTACTTGGGGGTCCAGGGAGAAAAACACACCTCAATCAACACTTCACTAATTATCAGAACACAGAAGAGGCCCACCATACAGTTGCTTTGCCTTTCAAACTTCTCATTGTGGGTGTTCACTAATCCCAGGGAAGTAAGGTAGACCCAGAGGAGATCATTCTTTAAGGGGTTGCGGGCATTAGAAAATAGACCTTTAACAAGAGGTTAGGCCTCCTACCCCACACACATACTCCATCTTCCCTTTCCTTCTTCTTCATGAATTCACAGTATGTAGCTTTATTACAGCTTTTTAGAGTGACCGTACTGCTGTTGCTTATACCTCATTTAATGGGTAAGACATAACAGGATGGCTCTGTGAATTCTGGAAAATGATTTCTCACTGAAAGCTGGAAAAAATTAAAAGCCTATGTTGAGAGTGAGGCCCTTTTCACTAAAAGAACTATGCTTTCTCACATTTAACTTACCCTCCCACTCAGAGGCTTATTTGATTTTATCAACAAATTATTATAATGCGTCCTTGGACATGATACTCTTTAAGACTATTTCTCTATTTCAAAAGTAAGAAAACATTGAGTGAAGAATAACATTCACAGTGTACCTTCCATTACATTGTATAATTGCTGCCCTCACATAACCTTTTGGTGGAGATATGATCAACCCATTGACCCTAGAATAAAATTAATGTCAGATATTTGTACTTGCTAAGATATAGAGTGGGACTAACATCTAGTCTTCCTATTTCTCAGTCCTGTGCTCATTTCAGAGCAACTAAATCTAAGGCACCTAAAACAAAACAAACAAACAAAAAAACTAAGGACCCTGAAAACTGTTACTATCCTATGTTTATAAGTCTTGATTGAAAAAAGATATTGTGGTTTTAGCGTATGTAGGGCTAGGTACAGAAAACAAACAAATAAGCTAGATGAACTATTTTTCAAATCATGTTAAAACAACCATTCAATTATTGTGATATAAATTTCTTCAGGGAAAGGACTTTTATCTATTTCTTATATGGCTGTATCCCCAGCACAAAGAAGAGTAGCAGGCATATTATAGGCACTCCACAAATATTTGTTGAATGATTGATCTGGTAAATTAGCAAGAACATAATGAATACTTAGTCCAAAATATAAGTGATGGTGAAAATCGAGAGAAGAAAGCATAGCCAGTTTCATTTCAGCCAATATTTTTACACTGAGAATTGCAAAACCTGACCATTTAAGTTTTTTTGAGCCTTTGCAATGTTGGGACCAGAAAACAAAGCACCAGTCTTTTTGGAGACCTCACCCCGTAGAGGGAAAACACCAAGAGGGAACATCTTAAGTATGAGTGTGAACTAGAAAGAAACTTTTCCCCAACTTTCTACCAGAAAATGATAAAAAAAAAAAAAAAAAAGGATATAAAATCGCCTGTGTCAAATCTTGACATTGAGTAAAAATGGAGAAAAAAGTGAGAAATTGCATTTATAAGGTAGCTCTCATGTGGATTTGCTGTCCCAATTTCATAGCATCTGGATGACTAAAGAAAAAATTAAAATGAAAATTTTTAAATAACCCTACATCAGTAGTCACCTGACAGAGGAAAGCAATAATCCTATTAAAAATTATTTACCTTTGTCTCTGCTCTTACAAGTTTTCCACATACACAATACTTACTAGGAACATTAGCAGTTCAAATTTTTAAAATGACTAAACAGATGAAGAAACAATATCTTTGCATGAGAAATAGCAGTGTTGAAAACTGTGTGAAGATTTATTTTCATATTATTTCTTTTTTTTAAATTTTACTTTATTGTTGACAGTACTATAGATGTCTCCCATTTTCTCCAATTTTTCCCCTTCCACCCAACCCCTGCCTCAACCCAGGCCTTCCTCATGCTATTGTCTGTGTCCCTGGGTTATGCATATATATTCTTTGGTTAATCTCTTACTGTCCCTTCCCCCACAAAGTCCCCCTTTGAGATCTGTCATTCTGTCTCATGCATTCATACTTCTGGACCTATTTTGTTCATCAGTTTATTTTGTTCTTCAAATTCTACTTATAAGTGAAATCATGTGATATTTGTCTTTCTCTCACTGGCTTATTTTGCTTAGCATAATAGTCTCTACTTCCAGCCATGCTGTCTCAAAGGGTAAAATATCTTTTTTACAGCTGCATAGTATTCCATTGTGTAAATGTATCACTGCCTTTTTATTTATTTATTTATTTATTTATTTATTTATTTATTTATTTTTATATTAATTTATTTTTGTTACAGGTGTTTCTCCTTTTCCCCTCATTGACTCCCTCCTCCCCCTCCCTCCCTGCCTCGTCCCCAGTGTTGTTGTCCATGTCCACTGGTTATGTGTACATGCGTATAAGTTCTGTGGTTTATCGCTCCCCTCCCCCACCCCTCTTCTGGCTATTGTCAGTCTGTACCCTACTTCCACATCTCTGGGACTACCCTGTTCCTCAGACTGTTATGTTTATTATATTCCATAAATAAGTGAGATCATATGATATTTGTCTTTCTCTGCTTGGCTTTTTTCGCTTAGGATAATAGTTTCCAGGTCCTCCCATGTCGTCTCAAAGGATAAGAGATCTGTCTTTCTTACAGCTGCATAGTATTCCATTGTGTATATGTACCACTGCCTTTTTATCCACTCATCTACTGATGGGCACTTCAGCTGTTTCCAGGTCTTAGCTATTGTAAATAATGCTGCTATGAACATAGTGGTGAATATATTTCTGATTGATGTTTCATGATTCTTAGGATATATTCCCAGAAGGATTGCAAGGTCAAATGGCAGATCCATTTTTAATTTTTTGAGACCTCCATACTGTTCCACAGTGGCTCTACCAGTCTGCATTCTCACCAGCAATATATTAGGGTTCCCTGTACTCCACATCCCTGCCAGCACTTGTTGTTTGTTGATTTATTGATGGTAGCCATCCTGACAGGTGTGAGGTCACACCTCATTGTAGTTTTAATTTGTATTTCTCTGATGATTAGAGACATGACGCTGAGCATTTTTTCATGTGTCTGTTGGCCATCTCTATTTCCTCTTTAGAGAAGTGCCTATTTAGGTCCTTTGCTCATTTTTAAATTGCATTGTTTGTCTTCCTGGTGTTGAAGTGTATGGGTTTTTTGTATATTTTTAGAAATTAAACCCTTATCAGATGTATCACTGGCAAATATATGTAAGTTCCCTTTTTATTTTATTGATGGTTTCTTTTGCTGTGCAGAAGATTTTCAGTTTGATATAATCCCATTTGTTAATTTTTTCCTTTGTTTCTCTTGCCCTAGATGAGGTATTGGTAAATATACTGCTACGTGAGATGTCTGAGATTTTGCTGCCTATGGTTTCTTATAGGAATTTTTCTGGTTTCATGACTTACATTTAAGTATTTTATCCATTTTGAGTTTATTCTTGTGCATGGTGGTCTAGCTCCATTTTTTTGCATGTACCTGTCCAATTTTCCCAAAACCATTTTTTTTGAAGACACTGTCTTCCCTCCATGGTATGCCCTTGCCTTCTTTCTCAAATATTAATTGAGCATAATGTCTTGGGTGGATTTCTGGGTTCTCTGTTCTGTTCCATTGATTTATGTGCCTATTGTTTTGCCAGTACCAGGCTGTTTTGATTACAATGGCTTGGTAGTATAGTGTGGTATTTGGTATTGTGATCCCTCCAACTTCACTCCTCTTTCTCAAGATTACTATGGCTATTTGAGGTCTTTTCTGATTCCATATAAATTTTGGGGAAATTTGTTCTAGCTCTGTGACATATGTCATTGGTATTTTAATAGGGATTTGTTGAGTCTATAGATTGCTCTGGTTAGTATGAGCATTATAATGATGTTGATTTTTCCATTCCATGGACATGGTATGCACTTCTATTTGTTTGTGTCTTTCTGTATTTCCCTTTTTAATGTCCTATAGTTTTCTGAGTATAAGTCTTTTACCTCCTTGGTTAAGTTTATTCCCAGTTATCTAATTCTTTTGGTTCCAGTGGTAAATGAGATTGTTTTTTAGTTTCTCTTTCTGGGAGTTCATTACTTGTGTATAAAAATGTAATCAATTTCTAGATGTTAATTTTGTATCCTACTACTATTCCAAATTTATTTATCAAATCTAGTTTTAAATGGACATTTAGGGTTTTTTCTATGTACAGTATAATGATATCTGTAAATAATGACAGTTTTACTTGCTGCTTTACAATTTTGATGCCTTTTTTCTTCTTCTTATCTGATCACTGTGGCTAGGACTTCCAGAACTATGATGAATATACGTGGTGAAAGTGAATATTCCTGTCTTATTCCTGATTTTAAGGCAAACACTGTGTTTTGCCCTTTGAGCATGATGTTGATTGTATGTTTGTCATATATTGCCTTTATTATGTTGAGGTATGATCCTCTATTCCCACCTTGCTCAGAGTTTTTATCATAAATGGATGTTGTATTTTATCAAATGCTTTTTCTGTAGTTATTGTTATGATCATTTGATTATTTTTAGATGATTTCATTAATATTTTTTATCTGTTGAATTGATAATATGCCAGACATATTGGATTAAATAAAATATATTATTAAAATTAATTTCACCTGTTTCATTGTATTTATTATTATTATGTTTAATTAATTTATTTTTGTTACAGATGTTTCTCCTTTTTCCCCCCAGACACCCTCCTCCCTATCCCGACTGCCCCTGCCCCCTAGCCAAACATTATTGTCTATGTTTATTGGTTATGCATACATGCATATAAGTTCTTTGATTTATCTCATCCCTCCCCCCCCCACCCACTTCTGAGGTTTGTCAGTCTGAACCATACTCCTTTCTATGTCTTTGGATCTATTTTGTTCATCAGCTTTTTTTGTTCATTATATTCCACAAATAAGTGAGATCATGTGGTATTTGTCTTTCTCTGATTGGCTTATTTTGCTTACCATCTTTCCTTTTATTTATGTGATGTGTCACATTTATTGATTGACAAATATTGTACTAGTCTTTCCTCCCCAGAATAAACTCCACTTATTCATGGTGTATGATTATTTTAATATATTGATGGATCTGGTTTGCTAATACTTCACTGAGGAGTTTAATATGTATGTGCATCAGGGATACCAAACTACAATTTTCTTTACTTGTAGTATCTTTATCTGGTTTTGGAATTAGGACAATGCTGACCTTATAAAAAGAGTTTAGAGGTCTTTACTCTCTCTTGAATATTTTGCAATAGTTTGAGGAAGATAGGTGTTCATTCCTCTTTGCATGTATGGTAAAATTTGCCCGCGAAACCTTTTGGTTCAGGACTTTTGTTTGTTTGCTGGGATTTTTTTTTTTTTTATTAGTACTTCGATTTCATTAGTTGTTATCAGTCTATTCAAGGTTTCTGATTCTTCCTCATTCAGTTTTGTAAGATTGTATGTATATAGGAATTTGTCCATTTTGCTGAGGTTGTCCAAATTGTTGGTATATAGTTGTATATAGCATTTTTTTTCTGTGATTATCAGTTGTTACTTTGCTTCTTTCATTTCAGATTTTTAAAATATGGGTCCACTCTCCTTGTTTCTTAGTGAGTCTGGTTAAAGGTTCATCAATCTTATTTATCTTTTCATAGAACTAACTCTTGGTTTCACCTTTTTTGTTGTTGTTGTTTGGACTGGCATTTACTTCCAGTCTGATCTTTATTTTTTCCTTTCTTCTGCATACTCTTGGCTTTCTTTGTTGTTCTCTTTCTAGTTCTTATAGTTGTATAGTTAGATTGTTTACTTGAGATTTTTCTTGCTTCTTGAGGTAGCCCTGTAATTCTAAGAACTTGCCTCTCAGGACTGCATTTCTGTGTCCCACCTATTTTGGGTGGTTTTGTGCTCATTTTCATTTATTTCCAGATAATTTTTTATTTCTTCCTTGATAATTCATTCATTGTTTAATAGCACAATATTTAGCCTTCATGTGTTTGAATGGCTTTTATTTTCTTTATTGTAGTTGATTTCTAGTTTCATGCCATTATAATTTTTGAATATGCTGGTATGTTGTCAATCTTTTTGAATTTGTTAAGCCTTATTTTGTGTTCTAACATGTGCTCTTAAAAAACATGTATATTTGGCATGATATCTTCTGTAAATATCAATTAAATCTATCAAATTTAGTGTGTTAAGTTTCTAGTTCCTTGATTTTTGTGTGTGTGTCTGGAAGATCTATCCAGTGATTATAACAGGGTATTAAAATACCCTACTATGACTGTATTGCTGCTGATCTCTCCCTTATAGTACAAAGTATATATATGTATTATGGTGCTTCTATATTGAGTACATATATTTTTACAAGAGTTGTCCTCTTATTGGATCAATTCCTTTAGTATTATTAAGTGGTCTTTGTTGACTCTTGTTTTGGCCCTCATTTTGAAGTCTACTTTGTCAGATGTAAGTATTGCTACCCCAGGTTTTTTTTTTTCATTTCCATTTGCATGGAAATTTATTTTTTCCATCCCTTCACTTCCATTCTGTGTGAGTCTTTTGTTCTGAGGTTGGTCTCTTGTAAACAGTATATATTTGAGTCATATCTATTCAACTACCCATTGTCTTTTGATTGGAGTAGTTAATCCATTTACATTTAAGGTTATTATTGATATATTATTATTTATTTTCATTTTTCATATCTATCTTCCTATTTCTCTATTTCTTCTTCTTCTTCCAGGAGCCTTTTAACATTTCTTGCAATACAGCTTCGGCGGTAACAACTTTCTTTAGCTTTCATTTTGTCTGGGAAGCTCTTTTTTTCACTTTCTATTTTAAATGATAGCCCTACTGGACAGAGTAGTCTTGGTTTAAGATACTTGCTTTTTAATACTTTGAGTATTTCATGCCATTCCATTCTGGCCTGAAGTGTTTCTGTTGAGAAATTATTTGACAGTCTTATGGAAACTTCCTTGTAGGTAAATAATCATTTCTCTCTTGTTGCCTTTAAGAGTCTTTCTTTTTCTTTAACTTTTGCCATTTACATTTTTTTTTTCTGTTACTGATGGCAGAGATAGAGAAGGGGAGAGGGAGAGAGTGATAGAAACATCAATGAGAGAGAACATCGATTGGCTACCTCTTACATGCCCCCCACTGGGGATTTGGCCCACAACCTGAGCATGTGCCTTGACCAGGAATCAAACTGGCAGCCCTTTGGTGCATGGGTCGAAGCTCAGTCACTGAGCCACATTGGCTGGGCAACCTTTGCCTTTTTAATTATGACACGCCTTGGTGTGGGTCTCTTTGAGTTAATCCTGATTTGGACTCTATGTACTTCCTGAACTTGTGTGGCTGTTACATTCTTTAGGTTAGGGAAGTTTTTTGTCCTTATTTCTTGAAACAGGTTTTCTATCCCTTGCTCACTTTTTTCTCCTTCTGGTATTCCTATGATGCAGATTTTTTTTTTTTTTAGATTGTCCCTACATTCCCTTAAACTATTCTCATTTTTGTTTGTTTGCTTGTTTTTTAGTTATTTTTCTCTTTGTTGCTGAGATTGGGTGTATTTTTATACCTTGTCTTCCAAATCACTGATTCAATCCTTTGCTTCTTTGAGCCTACCTTTAGTTTCTTTCAGTATATTCTTAATATCAGAGGTGGTGTTCTTTATTTCTGACTGATTTTATTCATGGTTTCTATGTCATTTTTCATGCTGATGTAGTGCCTACTGATTTCCTTGTAGTTCCCATTAAGTTCCTTGTAGTTCTAACAAGTTCCTTGAACATCCTAATAACTATTATTTTTAACTCTATATCTGATTAATTGTTTGCCTCCATTTCATTTAGCTCTTTTTTCTGGAGATTCCTCCTTTACTTTCATTTGTGGTTTCTTTCTTTGTTTGCCCATTTTGGATGTCTGTTTGTGCTTGTTTCTATGTATTAGATAGAACTGCTATGACTCTGTTTTCCTAGGATGACCTTATGTAGTAAGTGACATGTAGGAACCAGTGGTGCAGTCTCTTTGATCTCCTGAACTTTGTGCTCTAAGATTGTCACTTGTGTGTGTTATGTGGGTCCTCCTGTTGTAATTAAGGCTTGATTACTATTGTCCCATTTTGGAATTGGCTTGACCCTCAGGCTGGCTGACTGTGTGGCTTAGCTCTACCATGTCATGCAAACTGTTTGTAGGTGTTGACAAACAAAACAAAACAAAAACTTACAAAACCCCCAACAATAACAGAAAAAACACCCACAAAAGAAAAGAGAATTATAAAATAAAGAAGAGAATAATAATAAAAAGAATAAAAGAGAAAAAAAAAACAGTGGAAGCAAAATAATATGAAAGAAAAGAAGAGAGAGAAAAATAAGAATAAAGAATAGGTAAAGGGGAGAGACAAAACAACTAGGATGAAGGCCTCAGGCAGGACTGGAATGAGGGTGAGCGTGTGAGAGTGTGAGCAAATGTGAGAGAGAGTGTGAGTGTGAGTGTGAATGAGCCACTTCGAGCAATGCAGAAACATGGGGCAGAAGGTTCCTGTGTTGTGGATGAGGAGCAGCCAGCTACCATGGTAAGTGGCTCATCAGGACACTTCTCCCTGCACAGCTGGGAGGCCCCACCATTTTGGAAGATCCCTGGTCTTTTCTGGGAGGAGGCAGGGGGAGCAGCTAGGACCCAGTGACATGAGCCCACCAGTGCACCTCAAACCATAGGACCAGTGGATCCTGCTGTGTCAACATAGACCAGTGCACAGTAGTGGTACTGTCAAGGTGCCTGTTGTGGAAGCCGCAAGTGGCTGGGGGTTGAGCACCATCCCTCACAGCAGCATCCTTATCAGAGCTGAGATATACCTCCAATGACGGAGGCTCAGGAGCAGACATCCATCCTCAGGTAACAGCAGCACAGATCAGCAGCTGAGACCCATCTCCAATAGCATCAGCCGAGGCTGAGCAGGAGCTGAGCTCCATCAGGGAGCAGCACTCCCCAGCTGCTGGCAGCGGGACCCACAGCTCCAGTGGGGCCTGTGCACTACAGCATCCTGTGACACCAGTGGGGTCATGGCTATTTGGGGGCCCACGCTATCCAGCAGCCTGCTGCACTGGTGGGGCCCTTGGCTCCAGCAGGAGTGACTACCAGGACAGACCAAAATCTGCCAGTAGTCAGTTCTCCACGACCCACAGCAGGCAAGAGGCACCACCCACCAGAGTAGTCTGAGAAGCACAGGGCACAGCATCCTTATTTGATACACACTGACCTTCCTACACAACCCAACATCCCTCACCGATTCTAGAACTACCAGACAGCCAAAATGGGGAGACAAAAAAATAACACCCAAATGAAAAAAAAAAGGAGGAATCACCAGAAAAAAAGGTACATGAAATGGAAGAAACACTTTGTCAGAAAAAGAATTCAAAGCAATGATTTTAAGGGTGCTCAAACAATTCAGTGAGAACTACAAGCATCTTAATGAGAATTATAGAGAGCGCAGCAGGAACTACATTAGCTTAAAAAAAGAGGTAGAAGCTATGAATAAAAATCAAGAGGAAATAAAGACATAGCTGATATGAAAAGTACTTTACAAGGATTCAATAGTAGATTAGAAGAAGCTGAAGACTGAATCAGTGAGTTAGAAGACAAGGTAGAAAAAAAAATGCCCAAATAGAGCAGCAAATAGGGGAAAAATTTAAAAAAACAGGAGGACAGTTTAAGGGAGCTTAGGCACAATTCAAAGCACAACAACATTCGCATCATAGGGGCACCAGAAGGAGAAGAATCAGAAAAAAGAATAGAGAACCTGTTTGAAGAAATAATGACAGAAAACTTTCCTAATTTAGTGAAGGAAAAAGTCACACAAGTACAGGAAACAAAACAGTCCCATGCAATATTAACTCAAAAAGACCCACAGCAAGACACATGATAATTAAAATGGCAAACATTAAAGACAAAGAAAGAATCTTAAAGGAAGCAAGAGAGAAACAGAAAGTTACCTACAACGGAGCTCCCATTAGACTGTCAGCTGATTTCTCAATAGAAACACTGCAGGCCAGAAGGGAGTGGCATGAAGTGTACAAAGTAATGCAAGGCAAGGATTTGAATCAAAGACTACTCTATCCAGCAAAGCTATCATTCAAAATTGAAGGTGAAATAAAGAGCTTCACAGACAAAAATAAGCTAAAGGAATTTATCACCACCAAACCAGCACTGCAAAAAATGCTAAAGGGACTGCTGTAAGAAGAAGAAGAAATAGAGAGAGACAAACACAAGCATAAAATAAAAATGGCAACTAATAAGTATCTTTCAATAATAACCTTAAATGTAAATAGCTTTACTGCTCCAATCAAAAGACATAGCGTAGCTGATTGGATAGGAAAACACGATGCATATATATGCTGTCAATGAAAGACCCAATCAAAACAAAAGACTAACACAGGATGAAAGTGAAGGAATGGAAAAAATTTTCCAGGCAAATGAAAATGAAAAAAAAAAGCTGGTGTAGCAATACTCATACCTGATAAGATAAACTTCAAAACAAGGGCCGTAATATGAGACAAAGAAGGTCACTACATAATATTAAAAAGAATGATCCAACAAGAGGATATAACTCTGGTAAACATATATGCACCAAACACAGGAGCACCAAAATATGTTCAAAAAAACTTCTAGAGGACTTCAAAGGAGAGATCAATAGCAGTACAATCTTAGTGGGTGGCTTTAACACCCCCACTGATACAACTGGCTAAATCTTCTAGGCAAAAAAATTAACAGGCACACACAGTCTTAAATGACCAACTAGATCAGCTGGACTTAATTAATACTTACAGAGCATTTCACCCTAAAACTGCAGAATATACATTCTTCTCAAGTGCACACCAGACATTCTCAAAGATAGACCACATGTTAGGACACAAAGTAAATCTCTACAATTTCAAGAAGATTGAAATCATATCAAGCATCTTCTCAGATCAAAATGGCATGAAATTAGAAATAAATTATAACAAAAACATTCAAACACATGTAGGCTAAATAGCATATTAATAAATAAGAAATGGGTTACCAAAGAGATCAAGGAAGAAATTAAAAACTTCCTGGATATCAATGAAAATGAACACACAACAACACAAAATCTATGGGATGCAGCAAAAGCAGTCCTGAGAGGGAAGTTCATAGCACTACAGGCTTACCTGAAGAAACAAGAAAAAATCCTAATTGACTTTCTAACCCTACAACTCAAAGAACAAGGAAGTAAACAAAACAAAACAAACAACAACAAAAAAAAACCTAGAGCAAGTAGAAAGAAAGAAATAATTAAGGTAAGAGCAGAAATAAACAACATAGACACTAAAAACACAATTAAAAAGATCAATGAAACAAAGAGCTGATTCTTTGAAAAAATAAACAAGATTAATGGACGCTTAGACAGACTCACCAAGAAACAAAAAGAGAAGACCCAAATAAACAAAATCAGAAACAAAAGAGAAGTAACAACAGACACCACAGAAATACAAAGGATCATTAAAATATACTATGAACAATTTTACACCAACAAATGGACAATCTAGGCAAAAAGGACAAATTTCTAGAAACACACTGTCTCCCAAAACTGAACCAGAAGAGATAGAAAAGTTGAACAGACCAATAACAACTGAGGAAATTGAAGATGTAATCAAGAAACTACCAGCAAACAAAAGCCCAGGTCCAGACGGCTTCATGGGTGAGTTTTATGGAACATTCAAAGAAGATCTAACATCCATTCTCCTCCAATTACTCCAGAAAGTCCAAGAAGACTAAAGACTTCCACACTCATTTTATGAGGCCAACATAATTCTAATTCCAAAACCAAATAAAGACACAACAAAGAAAGAAAGCTACAGGTCAATATCCCTGATGAACACAGATGCCAAGATACTTAACAAAATATCAGCAAATAAGATCCAGCAATACATCAAAACAGTTATTCATCATGACCAAGTGAGATTCATCCCAGGGATGCAAGGATGGTACAATATCTGCACATCAATAAATGTGATACACCACATAAACAAAATGAAAAGTAAAAACCATATGATCATATCAATCGATGCTGAAAAGCATTTGACAAAATCCAGCACCCATTTCTGATAGAAATGCTCAGCAATGTGGGAATAAAGGGATCATATCTTGACATTATAGGCCATATATGAAGAATGTACTGCCAACATCATACTCAATGGGCAAAAATTACAAGCATTTTCCTTAAGAACAGGAACCAGACAGAGATGCCCACTCTCACCACTCTTATTTAACATAGTATTGGAAGTCTTAGCCACAGCAATCAGACATGAAGAAAACAAAAAGAATCCAAATTGGAAAGGAGGAAGTGAAACAATCATTATTTATAGATGTCATCATACTGTACATAGAAAACCCTAAAGACTCCATCAAAAATCTGCTAGATTTAATAAATGAATTTGGCAAAGTAGCAGCATACAAAATTGACATGAAGAAATTGATGGTATTCTTGTACACCAACAAAAAACTCAATGAAAGAGAAACTAAAAAAGTAACCCCATTTACCATTGCGGCAAAAAAATTACGATACCTAGGAATAAACTTAACCAAAGAAGTAAGGACCAATTTGCAGAAAACTACAGGTCATTGAAAGGAGAAATAGAGGAAGATATAAACAAGTGGAAGCACATACCTTGTTCATAGATTGAAAGAATTCACATCATTAAAATGTCCATACTATCCAAAGCAATCTATAAATTCAATGTAATCCCCATCAAAATACCAATGACATATTTCACAGAACTACAACAAGTACTCCAAAAGTTCATATGGAACCAAAAAATCCCTCAAATAGCCACAGCAATTTTGAAAAAGAAGAACAAAGTAGGAGGGATCACAATACCAGATATAAGGTTATACCACAAAGCCATAGTAATGAAAACAACCTGGTACTGGCACAAGAACAGGCATATAGATCAATGGACTAGAACAGAGAACCGAGAAACTGACCCAAGTCATCATGCTCAATTAATATTTGACAAAGGTGGCAAGAGAATACAGTGGAGTAAAGACAGCCTCTTCAATGAATGGTGTTGGGAAAATTGGATAGCTACGTGCAGAAAAAAAAAAAAAGAAATAACGCTAGACCACCGAATTACACCATACATAAGAATAAACTCAAAATGGATAAAAGACTTAAATGTGACCCATGAATCCATAAAAATCCTAGAAGAAAATGCAGGCAACAAAATTTCAAACATCACACGCAGCATTATTTTCACTGATACAATGTCTAAGCCAATAGAAACAAAAGAAAAAATGAACACACAGGACTATATCAAACCAAAAAGATTCTGCACAGCAGAAGAAACAAGCATCAAAATGGAAAGGGAACCCCACTATATGGGAGAGCATAGTTGCCAACAATACATCAGATAAGGGGCTAATTTCCAAAATATATAGAGTACTCATACAACTCAAGAAAAGGAAGACAAAGAACTCAATTACAAACTGGGCAGAGGAGACCTAAATAGATTCCTCCCCAAAGAAAACATACAAATGGCCAAGTGACATATGAAAAAATGCTCAACGTCAATAATCATCAGAGAGATGCAAATTAAAACAACTATGAGGTATCACCGCACACCTACCAAAATGGCTGCCATCAACAAATCATCAAACAACAAATGCTGGTGAGGGTGTGGAGAAAGGGGGACTCTAGTACACTGCTGTGGGAATGCAGACTGGTGCAGCCACTGTGGAAAACAATATTTGTTTCCTCAAAAAATTAAAAATTAAACTGCCACTTGATCCAGTGATCTCACTTCTAGGAATATACCCTAAGAAGTATGAGGCACCAATCAGAAAAAATATATGTACCCCTATGTTCACAGCAGCACTATTTACAATCGCTAAGATCTGGAAACAACTCAAGTGTCCATTAATAGATGAGTGGATAAAAAAGCTGTGGTACATATACACAATGGAATACTATGCAGCTCTAAGAAAGAAGGATCTCTTATCCTTTAAGACTACATGGAGGGACCTGGAGAATATTTTCCTAAGTGAAACAAGCCAATCAGAGAGAGACAAATATCACATGATCTCACTTATTTGTGGAATATAATGAACAAAACAAGCTGGGGAACAAAATAGACCCAGAGACATGGAAGTGGGGTGCAGACTGACAAACCTCACAAGAGGTGATTGAGGGGGGAGGGAAGAGATAAACCACAGAACTTATACGCATGTATGTGTAAATGTGGACATAAAAAATAATGCTGAGGGGGTGGGGTTGGGTGTAGGGGATCTAGGGGGGAAAAGGAGAAATATCTGTAACAAAAATAAATAAATAAATAAATAAATAAATAAATAAATAAATAAATAAATAATAAATAAGTTAAAAAAAACAACTAAACACCAAATAATAATAATAATAATAATAGGTAAAGGGAAATGGTAAAACAAGAAAAGATAAAATTTTAAAAATTATGAAAACATATCAGTGTTTCTCTCTCTCTCTCTCTCTCTCTCTCTCTCTCTCTCACTCTCTCTCACTCTCTCCCTCTCTCCCTCCCACTCTATCTAAAAATCATGGAAAAGTATCCTTGGGTGAGGATTAACAATAAAAAAAAATTAATAATAGAACTACCATATGATCCTTCAAGCCAACTTTTTGGTATTTAGTCAAAGACATTTGAAACACTAATTTGAAGACACACACACACACCTATGTTCATTGCCCCATTAATTACAATAGTCAAAATATGGAAGAAATACGAGTGTCCATTGATAGACAAATGAATAAAAAAGAAGTGGTACATATATAAAATGAAATATTACTCAGACAAAAACAAAATAATACAATCTTGCCATTTGTGATAACCTAAAGAGTATTATGCTAAATGAACTAAGTCAGACAGAAAGCCAAATTCTATATGATTTCACTTATATGTGGAATAAAAATATTAAAGAACAAAATAAAAACAAATTCATAGATAGACAAAATTTTGATGGTTGTCAGGTGAGAGGACAGTTGGGGGAATGGTAAAAAAGGAGAAGGGCTTAAGATGTACAATCTGACAGGTATAAAAAGAAGCACAGCAATGTAAAGTACAACATAGGGAATATAGTCTATAATATTGTAGTTACTATGTATGGTGTCATATGGCTGATCACTTTGTAAGTTATATAAATGTTTAATCACTTTTTACATCTAAAATTAATATAATATAATAAGTGAAATTTTTTAAAAATGAAAATCTAGACTGGAATTTGGCAAAACTTTTCTGTAAATGGCCACACAATAAATATTACAAAATGTTTCAGGACAAGAGGTAAACTTGATTATGTAGATACTTTTATATAATTGTCATGAATCATTAAAATGTTTTCTTGCCCTGGCCGGTTTGGCTCAGCGGTTCGAGTGTCGGCATATGGTCCAGAGAGACCCGGGTTCGGTTCCCGCTAAGGGCATGTACCTCGGTTGCAGTTTGTCCCCGGCCCTGGTTGGTCGTGCGGGTGGCAGCCACTCGATGTGTCCCTTTCACGTCGATGTTTCTCTCTCTCTCTCTTCCTCTCTCTCCCTCCCACTCTATCGGAACAAAAAATGAAAAAATGTTCTCGGGTGAGGATAAAAAAAAAAAATGTTTTTTTATGATTTTTTTTCTATAGTTTAGAAATGTAAAAACAATACTTAGATGGTAGCCAGTACTAAATTAGGTGCTGAAACAGATTTGGCTCATAGGCCATCATTTGTCAACCTCTGATTAGAATGAATATAAAAATTTGCATCTCTCTGATGATTAGTGATGTTGAGCATTTCTTCATATGTCTCTTAGCCATTTGTATGTCCTTTTTGGAGAGATGTCTATTTAGTTCCTCTGCCCATTTTTTAATTGGGTTCTTTGTCTTCCTTTTGTTGAGTTGTATGAGCACTCTATATATTTTGGAGATTAACCCCTCATCTGATGTATCATTGGCAATTATGCTCTCCCATAGAGTGGGTTCCCTATCTGTTTTGAAGGTTGTTTCTTTTGCTGTGCAGAAGCTTTTGAGTTTGATGTAGTCCCATGTGTTCATTTTTCCCTTTGTTTCTGTTGCCTTAGGTGATGTATCAGTGAAGATTCTGCTGCGTATGATGTCCGGAATTTTGTTGCCTACATTTTCTTCTAGGATTTTTATGGATTCGCGAGTCACATTTAAGTCTTTTATCCATTTTGAGTTTATTCTCGTGTATGGTGTAAGTTGATGGTCTAGTTTCATTTTTTTGCATGTAGCTGTCCAATTTTCCCAACACCATTTATTAAAGAGGCTGTCTTTACTCCATTGTATGCTCTTGCTGCCTTTGTCAAATACATCACTAATCATCAGAGAGATGCAAATTAAAACAACTATGAGGTATCACCTCACACCTGTCAGAATGGCCGCCATCAACAAACAACAAGTGTTGGCGAGGGTGTGGAGAAAAGGGGACTCTAGTACACTGCTGGTGGGAATGCAGACTGGTGCAGCCACTGTGGAAAACACTATGGTGTTACCTCAAAACATTAAAAATTGAATTGCCATTTGACCCAGTGATCCCACTTCTAGGAATATACCCTAAGAAGCCTGAAACACCAACCAGAAAGAATACATGTACCCTCATGTTCATAGCAGCACTATTTACAATAGCTAAGATCTGGAAACAGCCCAAGTGTCCATCAGTGGATGAATGGATAAAAAAGCTGTGGTACATGTACACAATGGAGTACTATGCAGCTGTGAGAAAGAAAGATCTCTTATCCTTTGAGACGACATGGAGGGACCTCGAGAGTATTATCCTAAGCGAAACAAGCCAAGCAGAGAAAGACAAATATCACATGCTCTCACTTATTTGTGGAATATAATGAACATAACAGTCTGAGGAACAGGGTAGACCCAGAGATGTGGAAGTAGGGTATAGACTGACACCCCTCAGAGGAGGGGGTGGTGGGGAGGGAGGAGATAAACCACAGAACTTATGCGCATGTATGCATAGCTGATGGACATGGACAACAGGGCTGGGGATGGAGTGGGGGGATGGGGAGGAGGGTGTCAATGGGGTAAAAAGGAGAAACATCTGTAACAAAAATAAATTAATAAAAAAAAAAGAATGAATATAAAAAGATAAAGTTATAGAAACAAAAAACAAGATGCTGCAATTAGACCTAAAGAATCAACCTCACAAGCATAGGATGTGGGAGACAAGGCTTTGGAGAAGAATGAGTTTATTCCATGGACTATATCTGAGGAATGGTTGAAGACTCTGGAGAAGTGCAAGGAGGGACAAGTGGGCATTTGATGAGCTGCTCCCTAGAAGAGGACTCAGCATTTTAGTTTAAGGCACAATGATTCACCAGGAGTATTCTTCCTGGCCTCCAAGTCTGTCTTATAAGAAAGAAGACAACCCAGGAGACCTGAGCTCCTAGTGATGGCTGCCCTGCATGGCCTTTTAGTCCTTTCCAATCTTGAGAGTCTGTTTCTGTTTTCTTACAATCAGATTTCTTAAAAGACATGGGAAGCATCTACCTCTCACCATAAATGTTCCCTGAATATTTACTAGTGAGTGAATCTACTAGAATTTTCAACTTGTTTTGCTATATGATACAAGGAAAAATAATTTCTCCAGCAGAGGGAGGTGGACTACCTGAGTGAGGGGCTTTGTGGTGAAATGCTCAGGGATTACTGGACTTGATGTAAAGTTTGGCGCCTGTTCTTTTTATCCTCAGTCCTGAGGAACAAATAGTAACCCTTAGGGTTTTATTTCCCTCCTCAGACAGCTCACTGTCCCCCAAATAACAAGGAACAAAGTCTGTTGCCTTGCAATATCAGTGGGATGAGCCTGCTATAAGCTAACCAACGCTCGAGTCTTCCACTGGCACTGCTCAGAGACTCACATTTGCTTTGATCACACCCTGATTAAAATCCTTCAGGGTAAAGTATAAAGTTCTTAAAGTGGTGTTGAAGGCCCTTCTGGTCCCTTTCTACATCTCATTGCATTTACTGATGTTCTGTTCTCCCAGCCTCTCCAACTGCTCCTCACCACCAATTTGCATTGGGGGTCTACACTCTTCTTTTGGCTCTCTCTACACCACTTCTCCTCTACCCACAACACACACACAGACACACACATATATCACCTGGCTAATACCTACTTGTTCGTTACAAATCAGCATTGATGTCACCGCCTTTAGGGAGCTTTCCCTGACCCCCAACCCCAAAGTGTGTTAGATATTTTCCTAATCCTTTCTAAAACCTCCCCCATTCTCATGGGGAACTCTCATTCCAGATTCTGGCCACTCCTAATCCTCCTTGGGTTACAGCTGACTAGGCCTTTCTATGTGGTTCCTGTACATAGTACATTTTGTGTGAGTCCACCGTGGAGCTGCAAAAGAAGTGCTGGTGGATTACATTGCCTGCATAAAGAGGATGCAATGGCCTGTCTTACTGGGCATGCAGCATACCAAACCCATAGAGCCAAACTTGAATTGTCAAGACATCCCCAGAGAGGGAAATGGCAAATTCAATTTGGAGGAGAAAGAGAAAATACGTGCATAAGTTTAGTGGGAGGTAGAGAGTGAATAAACTGATACATGAAAGCTCATGATACATTCAAATACATGAAGGTTGTCATTGACAGGCAAATAAGGCCCTATGAGAGCTGTGGAAGAGCTTTGTTGGCAGGGGCTGGTCCATGAACTTCCAGAATTATAAGGTAAACTTCAACTGCATGTACATTTTTATTCCTGGAGAGAAAGTCCACAATTTTATTTTGTTTCTCAAAGAGGCCCTCTAAATATTAAAAACCAACATATGATTAAAAGCCAAAAAGTTATTAAAACTATTGATGTCAATTAACAAGTAGAACTGAAGATAGGTTAAAGGCAGGATCAAGTAAGAAATAAATATGTCCAGTAGGAGAAGGGGCAAAGGAAAGGAAAGAATGAAAAGAAAAACTTCACATTGATTATGGAAAGTGTTTATAAATGCTCCTGAAGAAAGGTTTCCAATGAAGTTTTCTCCTGTATATATTGCTTACAGCCTGACCACTTCTGTAGTTTGGCCCTGTGGTTTCATTCAGCTGATCTTAAAGGTGAAGTTTTCTAACATCTGATAACTTTAGTACAGTGTAAACCTTTAGTATTACTATATATTTTTTCTAGAATGTCTTCAGCCAAAAATATTAATAGTTGTTGGACAGTATTGGAGAGAAATCAGTCTCAGAAATAATTTTCATCCATAATTTTCAACACTTCTTCAATCATCCCAAAAAGCATCCAACACAGGTCTATGATTATCCAGCAGTAGGCATGAAAGACTTTAGCTTTCCCTGGTCGGACTGAGGGAGTCAATATAAACTAGAGTGAGGATCTTACTTTCACTCTCCCAAGCTCCAAGAGCAGCCCTGTTTCCAGGAGCATGACAGAGTTGGGTATTAATTACTTGCTGAATTTCATGCCAAAGAAAACCACATGTGTATTTCAGCTCTGGTTTGGAAACATTTCTATCCTGGATATGATCAGTGAAAACTGGATGAGATTACATCACTTTGCTGTTGGTTTATGCATGCTCAAATTTCATGTCAGCATGGAAGAGAAGATGCTTCTGTGTGCTTCTCCTAGATTATTTCATAGAGAGGTAGCAAGCTGACTGAGGCAGAGTGAGGCTTAACCTCGGTCTGCACACCATGGAGAGCTGTGTCTGCCATCTTGGGCACCTGAAGTTGACCCTGCAGGCAACAGGGATCCCATGAAAGGTTTGCTTTAAAAAAAAGTGAGTGTTATGTTTATATTAGCCTATTGGTACCATAAAGTGAGGAGAGTGTAAGAAAAGAAGAAATAAAAAATGTTAGGGATTGATGACCTGGGAACAGGAGACATAAACATGAGAAGCATTTTGAAAAACAGGACAAAAAGAGTGTAATGTAGATGATTGACTCACTGGACACTTGGACAGTGAAGGGAAGGGAGAATATACCCGGTAGATAACTGTGTTTCTCTTGCTGCTTTTAAGATTCTCTCTTTGGCCAGGCCAATGTGGCTCAGTGGTTGAGCATTAACCCATGCACCAATAGTTCACCGGTTTGATTCCCAGTCAGAGCACATGCTCAGGTTGTGGGCCAAATCCCCAGTGGGGGGCATGCAGGAGGTGGCCAGTCAATGTTCTCCTTCATCGATGTTTCTATCTCTCTCTCCCTCTACCTTCCTTTCTCTGAAAAATCAATAAAGAAAGAAAAAATTAAAAGAAAAAAAAGATTCTCTCTTTGTCTTTAATCTTTGATATTTTAACTATAAAGTATCCTGGTATGGGCTTCTTCAGGTTCATCTTCTTTGGGACTTTGCACTTCCTAAACTTGTATGTCTATTTCCTTTTATAGTGAAAGTTTTCAGTCATTATTTATTTCTTCAAATGATTTTTCAGTCCCTTACTCTGTCTCCTCTCTCTCTGCTACCCTATGATGTGAATGCTGATATGCTTGATGTTGTCCCAGAAGTCACTTAAACTATTTATATATATATATTTGTTGTTGTTCTTTACTCTTTTTCTGTTCTGATCTGGTGTTTACTGCTGCTATGTCTTCTAAAGCACTGATTCCTTCCTCTGCTTCATCGAATCTATTGTTGCTTCTTTCTAATCTATTCTTCATTTCAGTTGTAGTATACTTCATTTATGACTAGTTCTTTGTTATGTTTTATCCAATTATGTTTTCTCTCTTTTTGTTAAAGTTCTCACTGGGTTCATCTACCCTTCCCCTATGTTCACTGAGAATCCTTATGACCAGTGTTTTGAACTTTGCATCTAGAAGAGTCCTTGCTTTATTTCATTTAGTTCTTTTTCTGAAGTTTTGCCTCACTTTTTCATTTGGGACGTTTCTTTGTTTCATCATTTTGTCTAACTTCATACATTTGCTTCTATATAGTATGTAGATCTGCTACATCACCTGGTCTTGGCAGAGTTTCCTCATTTATTAGGTGTCCTATGATGCTGAGTGGCACCTTCTCCATGGTCACCTGAGCCAGATGTTCCAGGGTTGTCCCTTGTATATACTGTGTGTGCCTTCCTGTTGAGGTAAAACCTTGATTGCTATTGCAATGTCAGTTGAAGGGATTGACCATCAGGCTGACTGTCTCTGAGGAATGGCTGTTACTTCAGTGGATGAGATGTTGGGCAGAGAGTGATTTGCTTATGTGGGGTTCTGGTACCTGCCATGTCCAACCTCTGTGAATGTTGTTTGTGGAGCTGGTTGGGTGGTGCTCTGGTTTGATATGAAGCCAGCCACCACGTGTGTTGGTTAGTTCTGGGGCCTCTTAGAAAGGGCTCCAGTGTAGGCTAAGTTTAGCTGCTGCCTGTGCCTAGCCCGGAGACACCTGATAGGAGCTACAAATTAACTGTGGATGGTTTCCACCTGTGTTGAGCTTGGAGGGGCCTTGGAGATGCTAAGCTGTGAATTGAGGGAAGCTGCAACTTGTGCGGGTTCTGGGGTCACTTAGCAAGAGGAATGAGACATACCAAGGCATGATACTTCTTGTTAGGGGTTTGTTAATCTTAATACAATTTTAGGAAAGTTTGAAGCATGAGAAAAGGCTGGCCATCTTTTGGAACCACTGCTGAAAGATGTTCCAGATGGTTGTGAGTTGGGTGGGGTGGGTAATCAGGTAACCTTCAGGTTGGGGCACAAGTATTTACCCAAGTTAATGGAGAATTCAAATTTGGTGCCTCCTTTTGCCTGCTGGTTGGGGCGGGGTGGGGCTCAGCAAGGGAACAATGGTGCTTCCCAGCACTTTAGCCTTCACCTGCTGGCTGTGTGTGGGGAGGGATAAACGAATGAGCAATGGTACCTGCTATTATTTTAGTCCTCCACAGAGCTGCTCTTCTTGTCCTCACCCCAGAAGTCATACAATTCATTTCTTCTCTATATGTCCCTGGCACTTTTGGAGCTGCTGCAAGTTAGTTTGTGTATGATTCCTTTAAGACCTTCAGTGTCAGTGCCTAGGTGCTCAGCAGCACTGAGCCAAAATCTCTGTTGGTTTTTACAGCCACAAGTTTTAGGGACTTCTCTTCCTGGCACTGGAGCCCTTGGCTGGTGAGCCCAGTGTGGGGCTGGGATCCTGCACTCCTTGAGAAGGACCTCTGAATTTTAAAAGTTTCTCCTGTTTCTTAACCCCTACATGTGAGTGTGGGACCCATGTGTTCTGAGTCTTTGCTCCTCCTACCAATCTTGATGTGGCTTCTTTATATACTTAGTTATGTGGTTACTGTTCAGCTACTCTTCCAAAGGTTCTCAATGATGGTTGTTCTGTAATTGAGTTGTAATTTTGAAGTGATGGAGAAGGTGAACACAGCATTTACCTACTCCCCCACTGTGACCAGAATCTAGAATTTTAATTCTATTATTTTATACAATAATCTATCCCATTTTCAAACAAGCTTCAATCTTATAAGGATAATGTTTTCTTTTACTTTTAATAAAATTTAAATATGTATACAGGGTTAAGGATAGCATAGGGTCCTGTAATGTACCACTAGAGTCATCTCTCAGATAAAATCAATCTAATAATCAATGTAGGACAACTCCTCTAGTTCAATTGTTTACAAATTTGCCTTATGTTCAAGATATCAAGGAAGGTAAGTGAACTATCTTCTTTACATCCAGATATACCAGATATACAAATCTATCTCACTAATGTTCTTGTTTAGTGGCTGTTTAAATCAAGATTGAGTATAGTCTGACATAACTTATTCTTAGGTGTTAGCCTCCTTTCCTAACATAAAAGATTTAGCATAAAATTTTTCCAGGATATTGTGATATGCTCTCTGGACTGAACTTGAGAAACCCATTTGTACTAGTAGAGTACTGCTTCCACTGTAACAGGTAAGATCCACAATCTCAGTGGATTAATGAAATAAAATTTTATTTCATTCTTGGAGCAATTTATAATCCATATAAATTCCATGTCTTGGTTTAGGGACTTAATTAGTCATGGTTCTGTTATGACCTAAGACTTCAAAGGGAAAGAAAAGACAAAGAAGGTACACCTGCCCCTTAACTTTTATCACCTTTATTCACATATCATTGATGAGAACCAGTCACATAACTCTAACAAATGGAAATATTGTTCCATTCTATTCCCAGCCACACTCTAATCTTTGTTGGTTTCTGTCCATCTCTGTCATGAAATTTCCTTTCAAGTATTGTAACTGTATTGCCAAATATGTACATCTCTTTGTAATCTTATTATTTCTCCTTGAGTGCTGACAATAAGCATTTATACTTAGGCTAGGACATAAGAATTATTTTTTAAAAGAAAGATATTCAATTGGAATTAAGTGACTCTATTAAGTGATTCTATTTTGTCTTAAACTTTTTTGTTCTATACATTTAGATCTTAAGATCATTCACTTTAATTGACATCAATTTATAAAGATGAGATTTTAAGTGATAGAAACTCAACTTAGCTGAAACAAACAAAAAAGAAAGTACTAGTGATCTGGGCCCCAAGGCTAAGGCAACTAGATTCCATTTTATGTAGGCCCCTTGGTTAAAGTGACTAAAAGACTCCATTTTATCACCAATAGACATTCCTTGATATTCTTCCAATAATAGCTTAATTACCCCTAGACATAAAAAAATTTTGCCTAAGATTATAGTAGCCCCATGAGTTGGGAGGCATTTGCAGTTTCCTGAGTATAGGTATTTGCAGGTACTTGTGCCTGTCGGTGAATAATGCTAATTTTGACTTCTGTAGTCTCTGTCACTCCCACTATTGTACTGGTTCCCTGAGGGGAGAGGGCAAAAGGAGGAGGGAGTTTTGTCTTTAAAATGGGACGAGTAAGAAGTATCGTGGCTGTTGATCTGAGGGGAAACTATGCCCTCCACAGCCCACTGGCAAAATAAAGTGCTCCTTTACAATTTGGCCATGCGTCTCTGGTTATCTCGCCGTCAGGTTATAACATTTGGAGACCCCAGCGAGATCCCTGGTGTTTTGCTACACCAAGGGCTAGACACCTAGGATGGGCAGCCTCTCCCGATCTGGCTGCCAGACCCCTATAGGTCTGAGGGGAAGGTGCCACCTGAGTTCCAGGTCCCCAAAAGATCCTACTTGGGTTTCCGACAAGCGGCCAGGAGATGCCAAGACGTCCCCCCAAAGGATATTAAAGGAGACCTAGTAAAGCCTCCGGAGGTGAGTTCTGGGTGACTGGTCCATCTGGGTGAGAGTGAGAGGGCCGGACACAGCACAGCCTCTCCTCTCTGGGATCCCCTAAGATGTTAGGTGGAGTTCAAATCTGGTAAAATCTGGTTCAAATCTGGTCCGCCACCTGGGGCGGAAGGGGAGACTGATCACCTCCCCAACGGTATGTGAGTGTGACTGTGGGAGTTCGAGTCCCACCAGAGTCACCTCCCCAGCGGCCTGGGGGTTCAAGTCCCACCAGAGTCGCCACCTAGCGGCATAGGTGCCGCTCAGGATAGGAAATTTCAGGGAGGAAATTTCTGGTAAGAAATTCAGACGGTGTGTGAGTGTGACTGTGTGAATGTAATTGTGTTTGAGTGACCATGCTCCACAACTTCGGTTACGGAGCCTGAGTGAGTCCTACCCTGTGGTTCCGTGGCGCACTCACACGGCTATAACGCGGTATCAGGTTCTTGGAGCACTCTGGTGTTCCATCAGCGAACCTGATCCAAGTTGGGGGTTTATACCAACCTGCCACATGCCAAGAGGTGTCTGAAATCTCCGTGAGGGGAGTGGCCAGGCGGACGAAGCGAAAGTTTCTGTCTTGTGTGTCTTCCCTTGTTTTTGTCCTCGTCTGCCTCCCTATTGTGTCTCCCTCAACTTTGTTGCAGTTGGTCTGATCATGGATAGTGGTCCTGGCCAGTTTGGCTCAGCGGTTGGTGCATCGGCCTGTGGACCAGAGAGTCCTGGGTTTGGTTCCCACTAGGGACACAAATACTGGTAGTGGGCCCAGACTGGGCCCCAGGGGAGGCCTGGGAAAAGGTAGGGAAGTACGTGCAGGGCAGAGATACAGCAAAAGGCCTGGCCGATGTGGCTTAGTGGTTGAGTGTCGACCCATGCACCAGGGGGTCGCCAGTTTGATTCCTGGTCGGGGCACATGCCCAGGTTGTGGGCCAGGTCCCCAGTGGGGGGCATGCAGGAGGCTAATAAAATGTGGAAGCAAGGTGTATTGAAAGACTTGAGGAAAGCCGAGAAGGTCTGTGAGTCCTTAAAGACTCCCCCACTGTCTTCCACTACAGCTGTGCTTTGAAGGCCTGGAAAGAGCTCCCAACAAAAGGGTGTGTGTGGGGGGAGAGGGGAGGTGTCACACCCCCTTGCCCTCCAGGCCCCGGTTGGGACGGCTTGTGCTGAGGCCTGCGCCGAGGCTGATGTCCACACGGGGCCCTGCCCTTGGGGACGTGTGACCCGCAGGACACCGTGGTGTCTCCCGCCACTGCGCGGGCAAGAGAGACCAAGGGCGCGAGTTTGAGTTTCGCGGACACCACGGTCCCTTTGGGAGCTCTCTCATGCAAGTGGCTCACGGAAAAAAAAAAAGGGAAAAATTTGCTATTTTGTGGCTCGGTTGCTACAGGCAGTTAACAGAGTAATAATTGATTCAGGGGCCAACCCCACCCCGTCCAACAATGGGGCAAATGTCTGTCACCCATGCTCCAGTGTTCCAGCCAGGGTGGAGGCCAGACTATGATCAGGATGTCTACGCGCCACCTCAGGAGTGCGGGGTTGGACCTCTGCCACACCAGAGGTGGGGCTGGGAGCTATCCCAGGAGGGGTCTGTGGGCCACTGCCTGGTGGAGCGGTGGGTTTGGTCTTGGGAAGGAATGGTGTCTCTGTGGGGGGGTTCCAGGTGTTGCCTGGAGTTATTGGTTCTGATTATTTGGGGGAAATGGAGGTTGTGGCCTGGACCACTAAGGCCATTGTGCAAGTTTTACCTGAAACTAGGATAGCACAACTTGTAATTGTGCCGCATCAGGCAGCCTGGAAAGTGCTAAAGTGCTATCAAAGGAAACTCAGGGAAAGGCAGGGTTCCCCGGGGAGGGTGTCTGCCACCTGGGGTTTGGAGCCTGGGGCTTGGTGCCAGCAAGTTTCCAACAGGCTTCTCTGAATTTTGGGGAGTTGAAAATAGGGATCCCAGGCGCATGCGCGAAGTGCTCTTGGAGAGTTGAAAAACACTCTGCCTTGTGTACCCCTTTCCTGCGTCCTTTTGTAAACCTGGGGTCAGAGGAAATTTTCCCATCCCTGTACCCATGGTGGGACGGACCCAAATACTGCCGGGGGAGGGCTTCCTTGGACACTTTTTACCGTCTTCTCCTGTTAGGCCTATAGGCCCAATTGGTTAAAAAGCTCAAAAGGTATATGATAATAGGGACACCCCTGGGGAAAAACAGGATAAAAGAATAGCAAAGGTGGTAGTATCAGCCTTAAGGGAAAGAGGGCCCACGGAAAATGGCACCCTAGGAAGGGTCAGGATGGCAGGCCTAGGTTCCAGTTAGGGATAGAAAAGACAAGGGCAAAGTCAGGTGTATAGGAACAGAGTAAAATCTTTAATTTGGAAAATGATAGGGCTGGGGTTCCTTCCAACTGAGCCCTCAGGAGCCAAGAATAACAAGACAATAAGGGACAAACTAGGTTTAGTTTTCTGGTAGGTACTGGTGTAGCAGACTCAGTCCTGACCGAGCCAATGGGCCTCTAACCTACCCCTGGACTTCAAGGAGGACTATAGACTTTGGGAAGAATACTGTGATCTTCTCCAGTGAATGTTCAATTACTGGCCACTGCCACTCCAGGCCATTGGCCATCCATCCTGCCAGCCTGCCTCCAGATGATGACCAGGAGAAACCTCTACAGGACTGCCTGGAGGTAATCGACATAGTGCAGACGGCCTGCCCAGACCTCAAGGATGTCCCACTGCCATCATCAGATGAGGTATTGTTCATGCACGGGAGCAGCTATGTCCAGGAAGAAATCAGGTATGCTGGGGCAGCAGTAGTAACTCTGGACTGTGTCATCTGGTCTCAGTCATTAAGTAGGGGAACTTCAGCCCAACGGGCTGAACTCATAGCCCTAATCCAGGTTCTCTGATGGGGCAAGGGAAAGTCAGTAACCATCTATACTGACAGCAGATATACCTTTGCCACAGCGCACTTGCATAGCGCCATCTACAGGGTCCGAGGGTTATTAACCTCGGCCTGGAAGGACATTAAAAAGGGAACTCCGATGAGACATGGGAAAATCTGCTACACCAGAAAGCTTGGGAATGGCCCTAAAACCAGTGGGGAATGACCTCTCCAGATACACTAGGTCAGAATATGACTTGGCTGAACAATATGACTTTGGTTCTTGGCCACCCAAGAACCAAATGGGAGATGGACTCTGCCTGGTGGGAGGTTGTTGGTCCCAGGGGCTCTAGGTTGGACTTTAGTCAACCAGCTGCACCAGACTACCCACTTAGGTTACACCAAGCTTACTGAACTCCTGAGAGGCAGGTAATGTCCAGTAAGGTCGCAGGGAAAGAGAGAAGGCAGAGGGAAGCAGGAATGTGTGGGTCTGAATAGGGAGGAGGAGAAGGAAAGCTGGGGGATGTGCAAATAGCAGATTGAACAAGCTCTCAGGTTACTGTCAGGGGAAGGACTAGGAAAGTCGCAGAAGGTGTATGCAAGTTAAAGAAGGATTGTGTAGAGGGAGAGCTTGCCTCTGGTAATGGAATAACAGTCTGGGATGTAGTAAAGGAAGTAACAGGTTTAGGCTACTCCTCACCCTTGGACCAGACAATGGCCCCGCCTTTATAGCAAAGAGATCATAGGCTATCTCTAAGGGGTTAGATATAAATTGGAAGCTCAGTTGTGCTTACTGCCCACAGAGTTCCGGGCAGATAGAGTGAATGAACAGGACCTTAAAGGAAACCTTAACCAAATTTACTTTAGAAACCGGTGAAAACTGGACCACTCTGCTCTCCTTGCCCTCTTACAGTTCTTGCAGGCCCTGCAGTCCACCCAGAAAGCTGTCCAGAAACACGTCTGAGACGCCCTGCCTGTGCCCACCTCAGATCCTGTGTACCCCTTCCAGCCCGGGGACTCGATATGGGCAAAGAAGTTCACCACCCAGGAACTAACTCCAGCCTGGAAGGGACTATACACTGCATCCTGCCTGGACCAATGGCTGTCAAGGTCAACGGCATCCTTGACCATCTGGCAGCACCATTCCTGGCTGAGGGGGAAAAAGCAAAACGGACTGTTCTGGCCCCTCCAGATAAGACTCTTGTGTTTATCAGGACTTTGATTTTTCTGGTTATGACTGTGCAGGGGAGTCCTTATAGACCTGGGTACCAATGTAACTGGGAACTTAGAAATGGTCCTGCAGAACAGGAGAGGATTAAACCTCTTATTTCTTAAGGGAGAGGATTATGTGTTGCACTGGGAGAAAAAAATGCTGTTTTTATGTGAATAATTCAGGGATTATTCAGGAAAGTTTATCACTAGTTAGGAAAAATATCGAGGAATAAGAAAGAAAAAGGCAACAATCTGAAAATTGGCTTGTACTATATTTACTCCTAGCATTTGGGCCATGTCTAATAAACAGCCTCATAAAAAAACTAAGTTGAGTCAACGATTTGACTTGTTAGGAAAACCAGTGGGGAATGATCTGGGCCCCAAGGCTAAGGCAACTAGATTCCATTTTATGTAGGCAACCTTGGTTAAGGCGACTAAAAGACTCCATTTTATCACCAATAGACATTCCTATTCCTCGATATTCTTCCAATAATAGGTTAATTACCCCTAGACATAAAGGAATTTTGCCTAAGATTATAGTAGCCCCATGAGTTGGGAGGCATTTGCAGTTTCCTGAGTATAGGTATTTGCAGGTACTTGTGCCTGTCGGTGAATAATGCTAATTTTGACTTCTGTAGTCTCTGTCACTCCCACTATTGTACTGGTTCCCTGAGGGGAGAGGGCAAAAGGAGGAGGGAGTTTTTGTCTTTAAAATGGGACGAGTAAGAAGTATCGTGGCTGTTGATCTGAGGGGAAACTATGCCCTCCACAGCCCACTGGCAAAATAAAGTGCTCCTTTACAATTTGGCCATGCGTCTCTGGTTATCTCACCGTCAGGTTATAACACTAGGTACTTTCACAGAAACAAGTGACCCAAGGAACCATAACCTTAAAGATTTAAACCGGTATTTAATGTAGCAATATCTTTCTCTCTTCATCTCTTCCATCTTCACTTGTCTATCAGACTTCATTTTCTCTTACTGCAAACACAAGCAGCCCCACACCAGAGCCCCAAATGATTCTTACATAATTTGAGATCAAGAGATCTTGGGCAAAAACTCTGATTGGTTGGACCTGAGACACATTCCAGATGCTAGACCAATCAGTATGTCCACAGAAATAGAAGTAAAGTAATGAGCAAGACTCAGTCTTATTTTATACCACCATTCCTCCCCTCCCCCACCAGTCCATCCTCACTATGGATGACTAAACACCAAGGTAATGAGAATGATTGCAGAAACAATTCTCATTCTCTACACAGACACAATGGAAATAAACTACACAATGGGGATTCCTTTGTCATTTTTTATCCACATACATCATACCACACGCCACACATAGGTCTCAGGAAACTAATGCTTCCTTACTTTTTGTTATTGCTTTTCTTCGTTTTTGTCTTAGAAAAACACATCTAAAATATGCTAACCAATAACAAAATAAAATATATTGCATACTATGATTGAGACATGAACAGAGTGCTATAAAAGTTTACAAGTAAAAGATATCCTGTGAGATATTTGGATTACTACTTGAAGGATGTATAGGATTACAACTGAAGCAATGAGGGAGAGAAGGGCAGGTATTTGGAAGACTAAAAGTTCTGAGAAACTTCTCAGAGGTAATCTGTATTAGAATGGGTGTCAGGGTGATGTGCTGAGGAGAAGAGTTTCAGTGAGTGCTTTTGGCAACAAGGTTATTAAGCTTTGGCTGAGGTCTGTGAAGACCAGAACATTAGGATATATAAATTGTGGTGTGTCTGTGTGAGGAACAGTCTGATTTCCTTATTATCTCTCGTTGTATAGTCATTTTCCCTCATTAAATTCCAATCTCCTTGAATCCTCTGGGAAAGAAGCTCTTTTACAAAAAGTCATCTGTGTGCTGATGTGCTTTTAAGTCTCATAAGTCATGAGGACTTCCATAAATCACATAGAGCTGCCTTTGTGTTGCAGTTGCACACCATGAATACTTCAGGGTAACGCTTCTGTTTGTCTCAGGCAAAACTATCAAGAGTTTGGCAGTCTCAGGTCCACTTCTGTTTTTAGATGGTACATTTTCCCCACCTCTGATTCATTTGCCCAATGCTTCTTACTGTCTTCACTCCCCCTTTCCCTTTCCGACCTACCTTTACCAATGAAAACAGGAAAGACTCTGTTATCAGTAACTCATACTTGATGATGGATTGATTAATTTCACTTAACTAAAATCCAGTCATACAAGTATAGCTTGGGTTTTCAACCTTTCATTTGCATTTAATCCTTTTATCTTCCAATGTGGAATGAAAGACTATTTTCTATGTGAAAAGAAATTCCAGACTATAGTTTGCAGGAATATTTCAGATGGTGGTGATAAAGGAAGAGGAAAAAAAAAGAAGGAATAGACCAGAAATGAGAAAAAAAAGGGACAAGCTACAAAGCAGGTGAAAATATAGAACAGGTGAAAGATGCATGTGGAAAATAACATAGAGTTTAATAAATAAGATGTTCATTAAATATTTATTGAATAATTATTTGTGGAATGCAGAAATTGATCAATGCCAAATTCAGAAAAATAGTTTAAAATTGTTTTTCTTCTTCAAACTAGACAGCAAGTTTTTTGTGCGTGGAGAATGTGACTTATTTTTTTTTAACCCATAACACCTAGGATATATCACCTTACTCAGTAAATAAGTAGAGATGTAATAAATATATGCTGATTAAAGTTATTAATATGTTATATGTTAGCAAATATTTTCAGAATATGATCCAAACTTAGAGTCTGTCAATAAAATAATTTTTAGAGCCCCAAACTTGATTCAAACTTTATTATTTTTACTTCTAGTTACCTGGTTCAATCCATAGCTGTGCCCCTTTGGCCCACTCTACCTCGTTTTCTCATCTGTCAAGCAAGTAGTTGGAAAAAAACAACAAATTTGAAGCTGTGCTCTATGGAATCCTAAAGGTTTTTTAAAGTACCCCAAAAGAAAAAGCACATGGTCAAGACAGAAAACCCTCCACCTTAACATTCCCTCGATTCACCCTTCCACCCCAACTACCTGCAGCAGCTCTATGTCAAGGAAAGCAAATCTGATTTTACCTTTGTAATAGTTTGAAGTACATTTTTATTTGGGGAAGAGAAAATGTTTAAGACAATTGCACTTTATCTCAAACTCAAAAGCTCTTTAACTCTTCTGTGTATTATTTTAAAGATATTTCCCAGGGTAATTTCCAACTTTTTATTATTAATATCTTTTTACTAATTAATTTATTTTTGTTACAGGTGTTTCTCCTTTTTCCCTGAAGACACCCTCCTCCCTATCCCGCCCTCCCCCCCACCCCAAGCATTGTTGTCTATGACCATTGGTTACTCATACATGCATATAAGTTCTTTGGTTTACCTCATCCCTCCGCCCCACCCCCCACTCTGAAGTTTGTCAGTCTGAACCATACTCCTTTCTGTGTCTCTCAGTCTGTTTTGTTCATCAGCTTTTTTTGTTCATTATATTCCACAGATAAGTGAGATCTTGTGGTATTTATCTTTCTCTGATTGGCTTATTTTGCTTAGCATAATACTCTCCAGGTCCTTCCATGTCATCTCAAAGGGTAAAGAGATCTTTCTTTCTTATAACTGCATAGTGTTCCGTTGTGTAAATGTACCACAGCTTTTTTATACACTCATCTATTGATGGACACTTGAGCTGTTTCCAGATCTTAGCAATTGTAAATAGTGCTGCTATGAACACGGGGGTACATATATTCTTTCTGATTGGTGTTTCAGGCTTCTTAGGATATATTCTTAGAAATGGAATCACTAGGTCACATGTTAAAATTAGGAATTCAAAATACAATTTCAAAGTACTTGTCAGATGCTTTTACAGATTTAGACATAATATTTAAATTACTAATTTTAAATTTTAAGTGCTTTCCAAAATAGTTGCAAAATCCTTAAGTTATGTCAAAAACATTCATTGAATGGGCAGCTATTAAAATTAATTTCTGAAAATATCTCTCTTTTCCTAACCAGAAAGCTGAATCATATTTTGTGGGTTCCTGGAGAGGAAGACTTTTTCAATTAGTGATTTCCCTGTTGAGTTGTAATAGAAAAATTTCATATTAATAAAGAAGAGAGTATAAATACATTCTCAATTGAGTGATAATTTGTGAACTATCTGGCTTATGAAAATATGAGAATCTAAGGTAAATATATGTCCACCCTCTAGCTTGATGATAACTACACCTAAAATAGTTCATGTTTGACCTAAACTGATGTCTGTTAACAAATAAATGAGGAAGGAAGAGATGGGACAACTTACATTACAGAAATTGCAAGTGGTTTTATAATTCATTGATACCTCTATGACAAGAATGAGTAATTGGAAGCCAAACTCCAAGTAATTAATGTAGATGTGCAATCAATTATATGTGTGGTTGTGTTTAATGTAGTTCATCAAACATTTCCGCACAGAGAAAGATTGTACTTCCTGATTTCCTTGTGGTGGAATGGCATTATGTGATTAATTCTGGCCATATCTGATAAGTGACTCAGTTCTGAGCTAAGCATTTAAATGCTAAGGCAAGACTTTTAAGAGTTCTCTTTCTACATGTTTTGACTCTCAGCAAATGGGTCCCTAAGTATCCATGATAACTCTGAGAGATGTGTAGTTGTGTAGTATAAATGACAAACAAATCATTGTGTGTTTAGCTATTGAGATACAAGAATTCATTGCTGCAGCATAATCTGATAAAATATATGAAAAATAAAGATGTTTGAAACAGGTGGTAAGCAGTCCTCCTCTTCCAAGTAAATTGGGAAGTTTTCACAAAACTTAGACTGTGGGCAGTGGCTTGGGAAATAATGTAGCACGCCTCTTCTGAAAAAGCATGAAACTGCATTTATACTTCAGGCTCCCATGGAATATTTAAATATTTCCTAAGAGACTAAAATAGCCTATTTTAATGGAATGCATATGTATTTTTTCCTCCCATCTCAAAGTTTTTTAATGACATTTGTCATATTTTTTTTTTAATAAGACAGATTGAGGTAAAAAAAAAAATCCAATGTGATATTTTTCATGTGAACAGTATTCTAAAACTTTGCCATAAAAGTTTATTTTGTCAATACATTTTTATCCTTTACTTTATGAGAAATGCAATGAAAAGAAAAAAAAAAAAATCCAGAGTATCTTATCTCTCACAGTCAAGGCCAGTGTCTCCAAATACATTGATGATACATCACACACTTCTTTCTCTAGGCAACTTTGGTGGGTCTTCAGATGTTTAATTTAAAGAGCTGAGCTAATGGCCAATGAAAGTACAACAACTCCTCTTTTGAAAATGGCAGAGGGAAGTTCTTTACTGGGGAATGAGTCACACAATCCACATGGCTGCTGAGTTTAATGGTTCCTGTAGCCAGAGTTACAGAACTTATTCCCTAACGTTTTTACAGCAATATTAATTCCACTATGAACTGAGGTTTGGACAAGTTCCTTCATATTAAAAAAACAACAACACATATTAATAGTGATTCACATGGGCCCCCTCCCCCCAAAAAAGAGACACAAAAACTTGTGCATGATTCCACTCATATTAGATCATAAAGTCATCAATTTCTTAGAGTTTATACTTCCTTTCCATTATTTAGTCTTATCAGAATAAAAATGAGTGGGATATTTTTATATCTATCCACCAATTAATTAATTAGTTAAAAGTTCTATTAGTAAAACAAAATGGGATTTAAATAATTTATTTGAAAGATATGTCTTTTTAACATAAAATTCACTTCTCCCTTCCACAAATGTCAAGTACCATCTAAATTTTATAGTCTCACTCAAAAACTATGAAAGCAAAGTATTCAATACCCATCGCTACTGAATTGACTTCAGTAATTATTCAATTTATCTCTTTAAAATATATAGTTGAAATCACAGTGCTGGAATGCAGTTTTATTTTCAAGCTGAGATATATTTTCCACATTTAACCATTTAACCTTGGAAATTTATAAGTTTACTTTTTGACAATTAAGCCTCACAAAGCTCTAAAACTGTAGGTTGATGATGAACACAATGGTCTATAAAAGTCCATTTGTATTAATTTCCTGGTAAATTGTTATTGCTTGATAAAGTGGACAACTTCGCTTTGGGCATTGATAATAACAGTCCTATATCACATGGTCTTTTATGGAAGAAACTGCTTCAGGCAGTTACTCTTGTACATTGGTTGCCAGGACAGTAAATTAGTTTCAGATGCCTTTTAACATCATCATTCTAACCACATTTCTGACACTAGTGTTACAGGCAGCCCAGAGACCCTAGAAAAGATATTACCTGACTGCCCCCCTAAGTCAGAGGGAGAGGACTATCCTCAACCTGGTTCTTGTCTTCTTGTATAAATGAATTTAAACAAGAGACCCTGATTGTGTTGTGATAAAGCCAATTTATTAAAGCAATTAAAGCAAGCACATTTAATAAAGAAGCAAGACAAGCAAATCATTTCATCTAGCTTGGAGCACAGATGGGCATCACTAAGCTAATCTGAGGAGTGAGTTGGGTGGGGGTTTGAGGCATTATATACCCTCCTGCTTATAGGTTTCAAAATTCCTCTGCTGAATATCTTTGTAGATTAATTCTAGAGGTCCCTTTTTACTTTGTTGTGTCTTTTCCAGAATTCATGAGAAACACCTATCGATTTTGCCAAATCTTGAGACTGTTGACTTTTCTATTTAGGGAGAAAAAAATAAAACTGCCCTTTTTCCCTTTCCCCTTCCCCCCAAATGGCTGATTTCTTTGTTTAGTGGGTGAGAAAAACTCCCCTCTACTCTCCCCCTTCTCTCCTCCTTTCCTGCATTCTGTAGTTGGAGAGTCATTAACCACTTGCTTTTAAGAATCTTTGAGAACAATAGGGTTTGCAATTTACAAGCTTGCTGCAAACTGCCCGCACTGTTCGACCTTGTTTTAACTTTCTTGTCTCAGTTTCCCTGTTCCTCTTTCCTTGGAATGTTCTTAGCTTTTCACTGCCCTGTAACACTTGAACAGGTGCTCTACCTGAATGCAGATGGTTGCTTTGAAAACACATGCTTCCATGAGTTAACTCTTTGCTTGTTTATTTTTCTTAAATATGCTTTAAAATGCAGTTGGAGAGCTGTGTAGATAAATAGTGGAAAAAGAGAATCCAACAAATAAACGAATGACCCTCTGTTGACAGAAAACCTTATTGGAAACAAGAGAGGACATGAGTGACACCAAGTGAAATAGTGGAGGTTTCTTGACATCCCTGTACCCAGAAGGAGCCTGGACTCTGACATGGAACCACAAATTACAAAGTCAAACAGAATGAAGCCTGAGGCTAAGGCCACTCATTCTCTGAAGGTGACCCTAAGAGCAGCTCCAGAGCCAACATCTGGAGGATTCTGGAGGTGAAGGAAGAGACACGGAGACCCACCAGCTTCCATGTTGTGTCAACAGACAGTAACTCACCCCTTATTCACAGTTTTACTTTCCACAATTTCAGTTACCTTTGGCCAACAATGGTCCAAAAAAATGTAATAGAAAATTTTAGAAATAAACAATTCATACATTTTAAATTGGGCACCATTTAGAGTACCTTACTTCATCTTCTTACCTAAGCATCATCACAAGAAGAATGACAGTACAATAAGATATTTTAAGAGAGAGAGAGAGAACACATTCACATAATTTATTACAGTATATTGTTATAAATGTTCTGTTTTACTATTAGTTATTGTTTTTATTCTCTTATTATACCTATTTTATATTTAAAAACAAACAAACAAACAAAAAACCTTTGCCCAGCTGGTGAGGCTCAGTGGTTGAGTGTTGACCCATGCATCAAGAGGTCGCTGGATTGATTCCTGGTCAGGGCATATGCCCAGGTTGTGGGCAAAATCCCCAGTCGGGGGGCATGCAGGAGGCAGCCAATCGATGTTTTCTCTCATTTATGTTTCTATCTCTCCTCTACCTCTGCTTTCCTCTATCTCTAAAATCAATAAAGAAAAAAAAATTTTTAAAAACCCTTTGTTATAGGTATGTATATATAGGAAAAAGCATAGTACATGTAGGGTTCAGTACTATTTGCAGTTTGAGGCATCCACTGAGGGTTTTGGAATGAATGAACTAAGGATAAGAATGGAGTAATGTATTATATAGAATTCTACAGTAACACTCAAATTGTGAAGTCTAAAATAATTTTGCTTATGCCTTGAACTTTCTTAAAGGCTTGAGGGGGATTGGGTTTTCCAGATTAAAATTGTCCCAAAATTCTCTATGTCTACGGAATACGTACACATATATGTATGTATTCACATATATATCACATGATGTATATGTAAAAAAAATATATATATATTTCATGTGATATATATATGTAATTTTTAATTACATTTTAATATAATCTTATGTTGAGTTCCAGCCACATAATTTACATATTCCATGAGTACCTGGATATGGAGTTGTGCTGCATGTCAATATTCAATTAAACGAACTGGGGAATTCATAATGAAATCATGGAAGAGTTTCAGTATTATTCCTTGTCATCTGTTTAATGAACTTTGCATAACAGACTTCAAACATCCCAACAGGATCTGTTTTAAATGTAGTGTCAAGGATTACAAAGGGAGTGATTTTAGGCATTTTTAATCTAAAATATACACTTTGTTTCCTCAGCAACAAACATGACTTTATTGTTATAATCTATTGTTAATATCTTCTTCCCTTCCTTCAAATCCCTAAGGCATATTTCTATACAGCTCAGTAGAAAATGTAATTGTGTGGACCAGCACCGCAGAACCACCCCTTGGGGAATGAGTGACACAGAAAGATCAGGATACCTCTACCTTCTTGGAAAAGGAGGTACCTCTGGTCAGACTCTATGTCTTGTACAAAAGGAGAGTGAATTATGGAGAAATGGCTTTCCTCAGGGAATGTTTTTCCCCAAGGGTAATCTTTTCCTTTCTTTAAGATGTCCAACCTTCCTACTTGGTCTCATTACTGCCAAGTTGCACACAAACATGTGCTTGAATCTTGCCATTTTCTAGGCCCTCTGGCCACATCTTGATTTCCTCTTCTGGACAGAGTTACATACTGGGCCTGGTGGTAAGACAGTATTGCATGTGGGAAAATTGCCTGATAAATCTCAGTGATCATGGACTCCTCATATAAATGGGGCTTTTCTTCAAATATCTTCTGCTTAGTGCAAAATGCATTGAAGACTGATTTTCCTATAAATAATTGTGCAATTCTATGCATTTTCAAGAACCCAGGTCTTTAATAAATCAGACCTCTAGAATCCTTGGAGTGTTTTTCTTTATACCACAAACTGAAACATTTTAAATGGTTTGTGGTCATATTTAAAAATATATATTCTGGTTGGTTTTCAGTTTGCTTGGTGGTGTTGGCTGCAGACATAATTTCTGCTAGAGTTGCATTTTTCACTCAGAGTGATTTTATAGCTCTCCAGTATTCATGGAGACCAGAACAGACATTTTTTTTTTTCTTTTCCCAATTTGACCAACCTCACTGACAGACACAGAATCTCAAGTATGGGCCAGATAATGGACATAATCCATTTCTTACAATCACCCTTATTAATTTGCCCAGGATCTGATGCTAACCTGATAGTCTCATTTGAATAACTCTCTCCAGCCTTCTCATCAGGGTGTCTCGGAGTATGCAAAGGACCTATCCCACAGGAACACAATGTTATCCCTTATATCCAGCATGTATTCTCAAGATCAATAAAATCCTTTGGGAGAGCTGCAATGTCCACACAATCCTGAATAGCTTTCTTCTTGGTTATGTAGAAGTTGAGAGAATGTTTAGTGTTCAGAGCTGAAGCAGAATTATGACTCATCAGACCAATAGACTGGTTTTAGGAAGGAAAAGTTTATTCCAATATTCTGTTGCATGGGAAAGCTATATGATTCTAGAGAGGCTCCCTCATTCTGTTTTCTTTTTTAAAATTTCCCAATTACAGTTTGATATTATTTTATATTAGTTTCAGGTGTACAACACAGTGGTTAGACAATTATATAATTTATGAAGTGATTTGCCCTGATGATTCTAGTATGTACCTGGCACCATACATAGTTATTACAATATTATTGACTATATTCTCTATGCTGTATTTACATCCCTATAACTACTTTGCAACTACCAATTTTTACTTTTTATTGTTGTTGTTGTTGAAAGTATTACAGATGTCCCCTTTTTTTCCCCATTGACCCCCTCCTCCCTGCTCCTACCTTCCTCCTGCTTTTCCCAAACTAATATCTGTGTCCATTGGTTGTGCATATATGCTTATAAGTTCTTTGGTTTATCTCTTCCCACCCCTTCCACCCCCATCCCCCTGAGGTTTGTTAGTCTGTTCCCTACTTCCATGACTCTGGATCTATTTTGATGGACAGCTTATTTTGTTCATGATGTTCCATAAATAAGTGAGATCATGTGGTACTTGTCTTTCTCTGACTCCTTTTTAACCCAGTCCCCCCACCCCTGAAAACTGGGCAATCATCAGTCTGTTCTCTGTTTCTATAAGTCCGTTTCATTTTGTTTGTTTATTTTGTTTGTTAGATTCCAAATATAAGTGAAATCATGTGGTATTTATCCTCTTCTGTCTGACTTATTTCATGTGGTATTTATTCTTTTCTGTCTGACCTTTAGGTCCATGCATGTTGTTCCAAATAGTAAGAATTAAATTATTTTTTTTATAGCTGAGTAATATTCCATTGTGTATATGTACCACCACTTACTTACTTTACTTCACTTAGGTTGCTTCTGTATCTTGGCTATTGTAAATAAGGCTGCAATAAGCATAGGGTTGTATGTATCTTTACAAATCAGTGTTTTGCTAATATTTTCTTGAGGATTTTTACATATCTGTTCATCGAGGATATTGGCCTATAATTTTATTATTTTTTTCTAATGTCTCTGTCTGCTTTTAGAATCAGGATAATGCTGGTCTTGTAAAATGAGCTTGAGAGCTTTCTTTCCTGAATTTAAAAAAAAATAGTTTGAAAAGAGTAGATTTTATTTATTTGACTGGTAAAATTCACCTGTGAGGTTACCTGGTCCAAACTTTTGTTTGTTAGGAGTTTTTATTATTATTATTATTACTGTTTTTATTTTGTTCAGATTTTCTCTTCTTGATTCAGTCTTGGAAGATTGTATATTTCTATGAATTTATCTGTTTCTTCTAAATTGTCCAATTTGTTAGCATATAATTGTTCATAGTATTTCTGAGGTGTCAGTTGTCACTTTTCTTTCATTTCTAATAATGTTTATTTGAGTCTTCTCTCTCTTTTTTTCTTGATGAGTCTAGTTAAAGGTTTATCAATGTTGTTTATCTTCTCAAAGAACCAACTCTTGGTTTTATTGATCTTTGTATTGTTTTTTTTTGTTTTTTTTTTACTCTATTTCATTTATTATTATCCTGATATTTATTATTTCTTTCCTTCTACTCACTTTGTGCTTTGTTTGCTGCTTTTTCTAGTTTCTTTAGGTGTAAGGTTAGATTATTTAAGATTTTTTTTGTTCTGTTAAGTAGGCCTGTATTGCTATGAATTTCCCTCTTAGGACTCCCTCCACTGTACTCTACAGACTCTGAGTTACTGCCCCCCCCATCTGTCCCAAGGCATCCCTTGATTTGTCCCCTATTCCACTGCCATCCCACCCACCACTCAGAAGCATGCCGTGTGTTTGTGTGCTCCCTAGTTCCCTCCTATAATTAATCTCTAGCACCAAACTACCAGATCAGAGAAGACACCCAACAAAATACCAATTCTTTCAAATTTACCTATACCTGCCTTGTGGCCCAACGTGTGATACATCCCCTGAAATGCCCCATGTGCACCCCCAAAAAATGTACACTTCTTTGCCCTGGGGCAAAACACTCCAAAAACATCAATTAACTCCATCTGGTTCAATGCACCATCAAAAGCCATGGTTTCTCTGCTAATCCTTTGTCTGGAAGACCCATCCATTGATTACAATGGAGTGTGAATGCTCTCACTATGACTGCACTACTGTCGATCTCTCCACCCATGTGCACCTGCCTTCAACATGTAGATGCTCCTATGTTGGTTGCACAAATGCCCAAAAGAACTACATTCTTTTCTTGGATTGATTTCCCAACCCCTACCACCATAAAAGTTCTCACCCCATTTCTCACTATAGCCTTTGCTCCAATGTCTACTGGCTGATATAAGCATTGCCACCCCAGCCCTTCTTCTGCTCCCCTAGCCATGAAACATTCTCCTCTATCCCTTTACCCTCAGTCTATGTGTCCTCTGATTAGAAATGGGTCTCCTGAAGATAACACATGCACAGGTCCTGGTCTCCCATCCATTCAGCCACCCCACACCTCCCCATTGAAGCACTCAGTCAATCTATCTCCAAAGTTATTATTGATAAGCATGCACCATTACCACTCCATTACTCACATTCATGTTCCTCTTTTTTATTTTTATTTTTCTTCCTAAAGAAGTCTCTCCAACATTTCCCATAATACTGGTTTGGTAGTTCTAGACTACCCAGCTACTTCTAGACTGGAAAGCTCTCTATCCCTTCCTTAATTGGAAATGATCAGCCTTGTTGTATAGAGTAGTCCTGGCCATAGGTCCCCATCTTTCACTGCTCTGAATACTTCATGCCAATCCCCTCTGGCCTGCAAAGTCTCTGCTGAAAAATCAGCCAACAGTCCATGGGAACTCCTCTGCAGGCAACCAGTGATCTCCCTCCTGCTGCCTTTAAGATCCTCTCCCTGTCTTCAACCTTCACCATTCTAATTAAAATGTGTCATGGTGTGGCATCCCAGGTCCATCACATTTGGGATTCCCTGTGCCTCCTGCACTCATGTGCCCATTTTCTTTGCCTGGTTAGGAAAGTTTCCAATCACTATTTTTTCAAAGAGTTTTCCAATCCCTTGATTTCTCTTCTCTCCTTCTGGCACTCCTATGATGTGAATGCTGCCACTCTCAATATTGTCCCAGAGGTCTCCCAAACCATTCCCATCTCTCCTGATTCCTTTTTCTTTTTGCTGCTCCAACTGGATGCCCTCTACCACCCCATCCTCAAAATTGCCAACTCAACCCTCTGCTCCAACAAATCTGTCAATGAGTCCCTCCACTGCACTGTTCCTTTTAGTCACTGTACTCTTTGTCTTCGACCAGTTCCCTTTCACAACATCTATGTCCCTTTTCACGTTTGCTATTTCTTCATTGAAACCTGCACCAAGCTCCCCAAGCATCCTTGTAAACAGTGTTCCAAACTCTATATCTAACAGACTGCCTGCTTCCATCTATCCCAGGCTTTCCTCCAGAGTCTTCTCCCAGTCCCCCACCTGGGACATGCCTCTCTGTGCCCCCATTTTTGCTGGCCCTCCTACCCATTTCTATGTATTAGGTAGATCTGGAACATCTACCAGTCCTGGGAGGGTGGTCCATAGAGTAGGTGTCCTGTGGGACCCAGCAGCACAGCCTCCCCTACCACCAGAGCCCGGTACTCCAAGAACATTCCCCGTGTGTACTGTGTGTCCCCCAACTGTAGTTGAGCCTCAACTGCTGTTGGCACATTCGTGGGTAGAGTTGATCCATAGGCTGACTGGCTGTGAGTACTGGCCATGACTAGTGTACAAGTTCCTGTACAGGGGCTGACCTCACAGAGTGGAATTTGCCCCAGCTGGTTCTAGTGCCTACTGAGAACACTGTCTGAGTGTGCTGCTTGTAGAACCAACTGAGTAGTACTCTCTTGTGGTCTGAAGCCAGTCACTGGATGTGTTGGCTCTGGCACTATGGTGCAGGTCAATATCAGAGACATTCCCAGCACTACCTAGTAGGAGCTACAAAGTCACCTGTAGTTGGCAGCTGCCAGTGCTGGTCCTGAAGGCATGTGAGAGAGACCAAACTGCCAACCAAGGCCAGATGCCACCAATACCAGACCTGGGTCACTTGGCAAAGGAAACCCCAAGGCTTGTCACTGCCTGCCAGCTGCGCACATGGCTCAGCCACTGAAAGAGCACTGGGCAGTATGAAAGTTGAGTGAGGAGGGGTCTCAGGGAGTTACCAGAGTGGAGCAAGTGATATTCACCAGGTCAATGCAGATTCAGATTTGGCTGTGTGTGAGGGGTGTGGGGGAGCTCAATACAAGAAAGATGGCTCTTACCTGTCCATGATGTGGGAAGAGGGCTCAATATAGACATAATGGAAGATGCCCATCCAGGCCTCACATTGCAGCCACACAACTCATCTTCTCCCTGTATGTCTCCAGCACCCCTTGATCCACTGTCCCTCTGCCAGAGTTCAGGGTGAGTACCTGAAAGTCAGTGAGTGTGCGTGCAGGCCCTTTAAGAGGACTCCTGGATTTCAAGCAGCCTTCCTCTCACTCTGACCTATGGAATCCCTGCTAATTTTCACAGCTAGATATGGTGAGAAATCTTCCTGACACTGGTGCTTCTGGCTGGGAAGCCCAAACTGGGCTTGGGACCCTCACTCCTCAGGGGTCTCTCTGCAGCTGAGATCTCTCTCCCGATTCTTAACTGCTGCAGGTGGATGTGGGGTCAGCCCAATTCACATCTCTGCCCCTCCTACCTATCTCCAATGGCTCCTTCTGTATATCCTTAATTATAGGATGTTGGTTTGACTACTCTTCAGATGGCATTCCAGTTTGATTATTACCTAATTTAGTTGTAATTTTGATGTTGTCATGGAAGGAGGTGAGTACAACATTTACCTGCTTTGCTATCTTGACCAGAACTGCTTCATTCTGTTTTATGAGTGATATCAGGAGAATGACAGATAACCCAGATGTCATTTAAGTATAGCTGATGTAAGACAATGCTTGCCTAATGCCATGTGTCAAGGTAATGAAAACTCAGCACTCAAATCCATTGTATATAATATAGCTTGAGCTAAAATTAATGCTAATTATGCATGAGCAGGAACTCTAAGTGAAGTTCATCCCCACATAGAAAACAATACATTCGGAGAAGTTGGGGAAGGAGAATTAGCAATATTTAAGCATTTGCTATATGGCCGATGCCTTGCCTTTATTAGGTCTAATTAAATGTGGAAGAAATCATGAATCTCATTTTATGGATTAACCACTCAAAATAAAAAAATTAAGTAACATACCCAAGATTACACAGCTGATAACTAGGAGAGTTAAACTAGAACTTATGTTTCTCTGACTACCAAAGCTAATGTTCTACTCACTACAAAATTATTTCCTTAAACTTATATAAAACCTTGAGTCTTCAAGCAAAATTTGGCAAACTCTTTCTGTGATTATTGCCACTTTCAACTTTTCTGCCATTACCTTAGAGGGTGCTCCCAATTAGATACACTGTCCAACAAGTGTTCACTCAGTGCCTGTCATCCAAAGTTGTGCCAAGTACTAATAAATATACACATGAAATGTAAGGTAATTCTTGTCTTCTAGAATCTTGTGATTTAGGTGGAAAAACATGAGGGAACCACATACAAGAGTTTAATAACAATGTAAAGTAGTATTGATCACTGTGTGCTTTTATTTATTCATTTTCTCATTCAGTCCATGAAAGCTAATTTTTCTAAAGCATAATTTATTTAACGCACATTTCCAAGACATTTGCGATAGCTTACAATGTTAAAATACATGTTATTCAAAACATTTAAAATAAGACCAAAAGATCAGAAATAGTTCAGACAGATGACAGAATCTTCAACTAAGAGCCTTAGAGCATAACACAGACATGTTACTATGGAAGCAAAATGTAAAGACCAAATGGACTTTACCATTTTCTTTAGGTTCACCCAAGGAATTAACTCTTTCCTGATACAAAATGTAAAATAAATTAATTCAAATAAATTTATATACAAGTTGGTATGGACATCAATGCATAAGAACCTCAGAGGACCACCAAGGAATTAGCTGTGATTAACAAAGATTATTTGAGAAAGTACTGCAGAGAAGCAATTTAGAGCAAATGTATGGGTGGCAATGCAGATGATTTATGAATTAAGAGTATCCTAAATTAAATACAGTAAATCACTGAGCAAGAAAATCACTTCCTTACCAATGTTCTTTCATTCAGACTATCTCCATTTATTACTGAGTCATCAATATTCTCTAATACCAACTAGCTTTCCTTTTTAATAAAGGAAACGGGGATCTCAGTCTAATTGCTTTCAGTAAGTAAGAGTATCTAGTGATAATCTTAAACATTATTTTTTTATATATATTTTTATGGTTTTCTCCTATTTATAACAAAAGACAGTAGTTTTCTATATATGGTAAAAATGTTAAACTTCTTTTAAATCAATGTACTTGTGTTTTAAAAGTGAGACTTTTTACCTATCCTATTGGTAGAAACTCAGAAGTCTAACAATACCAAGCATTGAGGTGGATGTGGATGCATAAGATACCTGTACACGATTGATGGCAGAATAAATTGGTGAGACTCCTTTGGAAAATAGTTTGGCATTGTTTCCTTTAGTTGAACATTTGCTTGCCCTAATGAACCACCATTCCACCCATATGTTCATATCTAAACTACATTTTTCATTTGAACAGCAAAGGATGTGCATAGCAGCCCTCTTAAAAAAAGCAAAATCATGCAAAATCACCCACATGCCCAATGAGAGAAGAGTAGACGAATAAACTGTGGTGAAGTCACAAAATGGAGTATTATACAGTGGTCAAAATGAACGAACTATAGCCACATAGAGTAAAATGGATAAATCTAAGAAATAGAAATTGTAATACAAAGTGAAAAAAGCAAAACTCGAGAGATTATACTGTCAGATTTTTCTCTTCATTTGAAAATAACTAAAATTTAAAAATACATGTTTTGTAAATGTATATATTGAAAGGAGACACAGAAAAGGAAGTAACAGAATGATGAACACAAGATTTGAGATGATTTGCGGGAAGCAGTAGGCAAATGGTTAGGTTGTGGAAAGGGATCAGGTGGTTGGATTTAAGTTATTGCCAAACGTTCTGACTTTTTTCTGGAGTAATGGTTTACAGATACTTATTACATTATTCAGAGTAATTGTGTGACTAACAAAATAGGGAAAAGTAAGCCTTCAGTGGGCCAATGATGTGAATCTATCAGGAACCAAAAATTACAATGAATAAATTCTGTGCATTTCAAGTCCAGTAGGAAAAACAAGGTAAGAAATTTAAAGAAAGAGTCTAAACAAAATAATGGTACAGGTGTAAAGAAAAATGAAATTGACTAAAATTTGAAAAACTTCAATAAGAGGTGCTTCCTAAGGCTAATTTAAATAGTTCAATAGCCTGAAGCTTGGAAGTCAGGTTGGGCGGGTATTCAAAAAGCACCTCAGTTGAAAACAAAGTTAAGTAGAGGCCAAAACAAGCTAAGAATCAAATAATCAGGGGTAGTGTGGAAACTGTGGAGAAAATAGGATGCACAACTAAATAGCAGCTAAGAAAGCTCAGAGCATCAAGGGCGATAATGTGGTCAAGGAGACATCAGCTCTGATAGTTGTTACGTGGAGCATTTTTGACATCTGGGGACTTGCATTTCTGTCTCTTGAAGTGTCCAGCCCATAATAAACCTGGAATACTTTACTGGTAACCTACCTTTTTCTCTGAAAAAAATTAGTTTGGCTTACAATAATTTTTAAAATGCAGCTTAGGTATTTTAATAGGTAAGTTAAGTGAGAAGTTAGTAAAGAATAGATGAGTGAAACCAAGGGGAAAAAGCCAAACTAGAGTAAGCCACACTCTCAATACCAAAAAGGTGCAAATCAGAAAGTTGTTCAATACACTTGCCATGTAACAGATGTGGAAGAACATGAACTCTGCCTTTAGCTGCACTTTTTCAGGATTCACAGGTACATTTTTTCAAATATTGACTTCACAGAGTACTTTAACTGAAAGTAATAAAAATGATTCTTTTATAACATCTTCTTGAGAGAGCTAAACAGGTACACTAGTTTTTGGTACCTAACTTAAGAATGAATAGAGAACCTGCAAAAAAAATAGATTGGGAGTATAACCATGAAATGATTTCTGATAAATAATAGCAGTTTCTGCAAAAAATTTGGCAGGAACATTTTAAGGTTAACTTTCTGAATTGTGCCTGAAGTTTACATTAGTCTCTAAATAGGGAGAGACGTGCACTTCAGATTCTTGATGAACAAGTGGAATAGTTGATCTTTGGCTGCTAACACAGAAAAAATTGGATATACCAGCCCAGGCTGAAGGCCATCCATTCTCTATACCCAGGGGCAGGATACACAGAATTTAAGTGGAGACTTGGGATGGGGTCTTGGTGAGTTAAATCATTCTCTACAGGAGACTAAACAAGATTGAAGCTTTGGAGTCTAGAATAAGCCTGTGTTGAAAGGGAGACCAAGCTGGAAAAAGTAAATTAAAAAAAAGTATAAACAAGCAGTTAAAAGATGAAATATGAACACGAACACAAGAGTGTTTATTTGTAGTAGAATTTCCATTTGGAAAGGAGGGCCAGTATAGGTCTTTAAGTTGAGGAATAAAAACAAAAAACAGGGCCTTGGAAAAGACTAATTGAGGAAGGTGCTGGGTAGTATATGGGGCTGACATGGGAAATGTGAAGCCAGCTAAGGAATTAGGATTGTAGTTCAGACACCGAGGCCATGAGATTGCCTCACAGGTGAGAACTGGTCTCTTCATGACCTCTTCCTTCTGGGTGAGTGCCCTGTCTCTGTATGGAGCTCTGTGTTGCTGTGTACAATTTCAGCTGATTTTATTCCCCAAAGTAACTAACTGTTTTTAGTTGTCTGGGGAAATAGCTATTGTTTAAAATAAATCCTTTCAATAGGCAATGGTCCAGAAACTTAAGGACTACACAGGTTGTGGTAGGAACAAAAAGATACCAATAGTAGGGGATTACTTTCAAAATTTTATTCTTTCCCATTTGGAACATACTTAAGAAACATAAGATTTGAGGTTTATTGCTGAAATATTCCAAGGATGTCACACAGTTTCTCTTGAACATCAGGCATCCTTAAGATTCCATAGCTGGGGAATAGTTCCAAGAGGAATCCTTGAAACCTTACAGTGTATCCTTTCCAATGTCCAAAACTTTCGGCCATGCAGGCTTACATCTTCTGGAATTCCTTTGGGCATTCATCACCATACCCTTACTGTCCCTTCTTTTATATTATAACAAAATTTCAAAACAAATCCTTCTGGTAGATGGAAGGAGGCAAGTAAGCCCAAGTAGCTATGAGCTGGCTGGCAGTTCAACAGAACATGCACGTCCCAGTGAAAACATGAGGAGAAGAAGAAATGGATGGTTATAGAGAGAGAAAGCTGAACCCAGTGCTATTAAAATTTTTGGTCCATTTCTGAGTTATTTTGCTAAAATAGTTTGACTTTTGAAAAAAAAAGAAATGTATAGGTGTTTTCATGGATTGAACTTTCATGCAAAAGGCAAAACCATGCCAGGTTTTCTGCACCAGTAGGGCAGCTAGTGTATGAGGTCCCCAAGCTTACCAGGTCTTCAAGGCCATCATCTTAAACTATAGGATCAGGAGATCGTTTTCCAGAAGTAAAGAAGAATAGAAAGGAAGAAAAAGAGATATATTAATTTCTCTCTGACAAAAATATTTATATTACATTAAATTAAAGGCTACAAAATGTCTTAGATGCTAACAGAGCATGCCCAATTTAAAACCCAATTCTACAATATTCAGTTTAAAAAGTTGTCATTTAAAGTATGGCTTTTTATTATCTTTACTAGAATATATCAGGTTGAACCTTTGTGAATATTTAACAATTTTTTAACTACAAAACCCAATTTCATATGGTTCAATCTTTAACAATTATACATACCCCATTATAAACTAGAGCATGGTTGTTAAACAAACAAAGAAATCAAAAACTAAAACTGGTCCCAGGATCAATAGTATGGAATTCAAGTTCATGCATTTTTTTTTTTCTCATAGGAAAATTCTGTAGAACCAAATAAAATTTTTATTAACATCATCTAGCCCTTCTCCTTAATTTCTGTGTTTGAGAGTTGAGGCTTAAAGAGGCTGATACTTGTGTAAGACCAAAGGTTTGCCTTCAGGTCTAACCATTGTCCAAAAGATGACTTATATGAACCTATCTATAATTTGCTAATATCACTGATGCAAAAGCCTTAACAGTGTGTTTCTTATCAGAGGAAATGTGTGCTCACAGGGCCTTCTGAAACATTTGAGAAGGCAAATGATTGTTTCTCACCTGAGGACTGTGCTTAACGGCGAAATATGGGAGGAAAACAGGTGCAAACAATTTGAGGGTGGAGATGATTATTATACCTGTCTCTGTGCTGGAGTTATTGGGGTGGAGGAACCCCCATCTGACCAGTGCCAAACTTTCTCTCTGTTTTATAAAGATAATGAAGGTCATGTTCTCCAGAGCTGAGACTGAAAAAACTGAGGGAAGTTATCACTATAGGATCTAGGTAGAACTTAGTCCTTAGTCCCAGATAGTATTAAGGAGGGAGAAATTCCTATTACTGTACTATATGAAATATTCTACATAAAAAGAGATAAGACTTTAAAAAATATATGTTTCTATTGATTTTTTAGAGAGAAAGGAAGGGAGAGAGAGAAACATCTATCAGCTGCCTCCTGAATGCCCCCTACTGGAGATTGAGCTTGCAACCGGGCATGTGCTTTGATCAGGAATGGAACTGGGACCTCTCAGTCCAAGGGATGACACTCAATCCATTGAGTCATACCATTCGAGCAAAAAGAGATAAGACTTTTTAGGAAGTGGCTTAAAGGGAGCAGAATGCTTAGAGCCTTGCTCATATGTAGTTTGGGGAAATAACTTTCACATTATAGAGGCTTCAAAATTAATAGCACTGGCTATGTTTTCCTTGGGGTTTTAAATTATTTAAATTGTTTTCCATTTTCTTACAGCTATGGCTTGGTTATTTATATTGAGTGGGTGGGCAGATAGAGAGAAGGACAGAAGAGCCAGATTCTCAAGTAGTTGAATGTAAGAGGGAAGGCAAAGCCTCTCCCTGTGACAAGGGAACACTTAAAAGCTTCTGGGAGGGTCTCTACCCTAAAGAAGCTGCGAGGAAATGCTGAGCTTGAAAGCATCAGGAGTCATCTCTTTAGAACATTTTTTTTTAAAGTACAATGCAATAATGCACCATATGGAACTTTGAGAATGTACACTCTTCCAAGGAGGGTAATGACAAATGGTTGCCACCCTGCATGAAAGTAAAACTGAATATATTCAACACTGAATAATTGAATCTTAAGTCTAGGACTCTAACAGGTGGTTTATATCTCTACATGTCAGTCACAGAAATTTTATAATACTTACTAAGGTAACTTAGAAATGGAGAGAGGATCAAATACTTCATTTATTCCATCACCAAATCTATTTTTTATTAATCCTTAATTCCAACTACCCCTCACTTAGATGGCATTTCCTAAACACAATAACAAATATTACTTAGTTCTTTAAAATTAAGGACTGTGGTATGAAGGTATTCAAGAGAATTCTGTATTTTGAAGGTAAGATAAAATACTTTATATTTGCATAGCACTTGATAACTTGTACAGGCATTTATTTATGCCTGTGAGCCTTACAATAATCCTATGAAGTGGATGCCACAGGCATTCTCATTTTACAGATAATTAACTTCACTTTCTTTATCTTTGTTTCCTGTGAATTTTCAGAGATGGATCAACTATTATTCACTACAGTGGTTTGCCAGAGATGGATCAACTATTATTCACTACAGTGGTTTGCCAAGTGTGGTCTCTGGACCAGCAGCATTGGTTTCACTTGGGCACTTGCAAGAAAGGTAAATTCTCAGGCCACACCCAAGACTTACTGAATCAGAAACTCAGGTTTTTTTTTTTTTTACCTGACTCTGATTCATACTCAAGTTTGAGAACCACTGCACACTGATCATCCTTACTCTAATTTCTAAGCAAATCCTGAGTGATGCAGGATACATAGCAAATAGCTCAGATCTTTATGCACTAGGACTTAGAATACTTACCTCACCAGTCACTTGCTTCAGTATCTGAATACCCCAGAGCCAGGTTGTAGGCTAGGCCACCTGTATTCTCCTCCATTTTGAGTTTCTAGACTTAACCAGAACTTGATCTGAATCCTATGACAGACAAAATGCACCTGACACCTATGAAAATGTTTTTATGAGGGCATATTCATTCGTGAGGACCATCTCAAAAAAAAAAAAAGGAAGGGCACTTGGGTTCCATAGAGGTAGGCAGGGTCCCATAGTTATTGAAGAAAGGTGAAGGTGGGTCTTATTTCTGAATATGGAGAGCAGGTGGTTCTTGTTTATTGAAACACAAAACAGGAGGATTTCTCATCTGTCTCTGGTTTCCAAGGCCACGGGGCTCAGATAAAGTTAAAGTTGTCAGTAGCCCACATAGCCCACATGTTGAATCTCTTTTCCCCACATTTATTGACTTCATCTATTTTAAATAATTATATTTTAATTTTAATGTTGACATTATTACAGATGTACCCAACTTCCCCTCATTTAAAACCACAGTGAGATATCACCTCATTAATGGGTAGCACCAATGGGTACGTTCTCCATCTACCTGGAATCAGTGGCCATCCTTCTGCAGCTCTTCATGATCAGCAACACGGGGGAGGCAGAGACCATCACTACCTACTACCTGTTCTTCCTGGGCCTCTACAGGGTGCTCTGTCTTGTCAACTGGATCTGGCACTTGTACTTTGAGGGCTTCTTTGACCTTGTTGCTGTTGTGGCAGGCATCATCCAGACCGTCCTCTACTGCGACTTCTTCTACTTATACATAACAAAAGTACTCAAGGGAAAGAAGCTCAGTCTGCCAGTGTAAATGCCAAAGACCATCACCAGTATCTGTCTTTCAGGGTGCTCGAACAGAATTATTACCATAGCAAAGGCACAAGATGCTCAATACAGAAAATCAGAAACTAAACTCTTTTGTTGCAGATAGTCATCAGTGGCTCTATAAGAACCCAGAGGAAAAGAATCAGATGATTGCTGTTTAATCCGTCTTGCCTTACCTTTTTTTATTACTATGTACAAAGATTTTTTTTACACAAAGAAATTTAATGCTGTATTAATAAATACAAAAACAAAGTACTGGAGAGGATGTGGAGAAAAGGGAACCCTAATGCACTGTTAGTTGGAATGCAGACTGGGGCAGCCACTGTGGAAAGCATTATGGAGGTTCCTCAAAAAATAAAAAATGGAACTGCCTTTTAACCAAACTATTCTACTTCTGGGAATATTGTCCTCACCTCTGATGCCTACTTTTTCTGCCTTGATCCCAGATATCAAGACTTCTAATAATTACATCATACGGCCTAGCTGTTCTCTGACGGACTTTGAGCTAGTAACTTGTCTTGGTCTTCCAGGTCCCCTCCTAGATATAACAGCCTTGTCCCTCAACCCCAGCAGTAGTTGAGACAGGTAATCCATGGAAGTCTTTCCCAGGTAATGTCTGTTTCCTACTTGAGGAAAAGATTCCAAGATTTATTTTCCTCATACTCTGTGCACCTGTTAAAATCTTGACTTCAAAGTTACTGTCTGCCATTTCTGGAACTATGCTAAGACAAATGTGTGTTTGGACATTATTCCTGATTCGTGGGGCTGTACCCAGGATCAGCCCCCACAGGTACATGTTTTCTATACCCTCATTCAATTGAAAGGTCAGATGTTTAACAGGCTCCTGGCTGCCTGTACCTTCCTGCCTAAACTATGTCATCTCACTTAATTCATAAGGTCTAATATCTGAATTATAGATGTCAGAACCAGAAGCACCAGCTTTATAACTATATATCTTGAGTAAGCAGGTGTCTTCAGAGAATACCTTATGTTTTATGCTTTATTGTATATCATATATAGCAAAAAAATGCTTGGTACCTAGTATGTGATGAATAAACATTTATAGAATGAAAGAGAGATGGAGAGGAAGAAGTGAGGGAGGGGGATAAAAAGAAAAAGAAAGGAAGGTGAGGGAAGGGAAGGGAGAAAGGGAAGAAACAGTACACCCTTTTCACTGGGTTATTGTGGGAGCAAATGAATGATTATATGCAAAGTGTTTACAGTTTTTTTTTTTAATTCACTGCTTACATCTCAAAATATTTCATTGTCACCATCAATAGATAGTCAGCTGTGTCCATAGAACTCTAATGCATTTTAGTGATGACATACTTCTTTTACAGATTAGTGGGTTTTATCTACTAAGAGATTTCTACTTAAAGGAAAAGAAAATGCAACAAATCCAATAAGAAGGAAGCTTAGCACAGATGAGAAAATAATCACATAGGAAGTAAAAAGAGACAGGTGTTCCTGTGACACACTTACCCACTGAAGTCCCTGTAGAAATGTACCAGACTAATTCAGGAAAAATTCCAAAAATCATCTTTCTTGTTAATCATTCCAGCAGCCCTGGAGTAAGAAAGTGTATTCCCTTGCAGAGAGGCTGGGAGTGGGATGGGGACCATTCATCCTCCTTCCAGGTCTGGAATCATAGGAATCTAGGTTTTCTTTGGTGGGGGTAACAGCAAGGCCTTCCCTGGTGATATTCTAGCTCCTTGGATTGATCATTGGGATCCCTTGTCACCCTGAGTAATTTCTCCTCAAAAGCTCAGCTCCATATCTCAGAAAGGAGTTGGGGACATCAAAAGAGAACAGAGCCTGTAAGAGAGTATTTGTTTCACATAGGGTTCTGAAACTTTTATTGGTTTTGTTTTAATAAATTATGTTGATATTTTCTTAAATGGTTAATTTCTGCCCTTTATCTTTTCAAGTGAATAATTTCTTACATTCTCAGAACATAATTGAGAGTTCTCTTTTATCATTTTTCTGCCCTAGGAAATTATCTGGTATTTCTAGAAAAGTGGACACATGTCCCACGTGGTACACTTTTAAGAGTATTTGGAAGGCCCTCTTACCCCAAGAACACCTTACCCTGCCTACACAGTGCAGACCGTCTATATAGACATCCAAATCTGATACAGAAACTTTGAACATTAGCTTTTTTCACCTCAATATAACATATAAAGGGTTTTCTGGATAAATCTTTACATGTGAATAAAAAAGACAGAGGCATGGCTACATGGAACATACTGACAGCTGTCAGAGGGGAAGGGGTTGGGGTCTAGATGAAAGAAAGTGAAGGTATTAAGGTAGGTAGATAGATAGATGATAGATAGATAGATAGATAGATAGATAGATAGATAGATAGATAGATAGATAGATAGATAGATAGATAGATAGATGATAGATGATGATAGATAGATAGATGATAGATAGATAGATAGATAGATAGATAGATAGATAGATAGATAGATAGATAGATAGATACAACAGTGTGGTGATAGCCAGAAGGAAAGGGGGATGGGGGTAAGTGGAGGTGGGAAAAGAGGGGGAAATGGGGAAGGAAAGAGACTTTACTTGGCACGGTGGGCACATAATGCAGTGTGTAGATGATGTATTATTGAGTTGTGCACTTGAAACCTATAGCCCAATACATTCAATAAAAAATAAGACCCATAGTCTAACACAGATACAAACATACACATATACACAATCATTCTTTAAGAAATAGAAAAAAAAACATATGATAAGAGTGTGAAAGGGATCTGAGTTAATTTCTTATAAAGCTCATATGAAAGAAAACTACATGAGACTGTTTATACCAAGAGAAGGTGCAAAGAGGGAACATCAAAAGCAGGGGTTAGATTAACTCATTAATACATAGTTTGAGAACAAGTACGGTTGATCCTTGAACAATGCAGAGGTTAAGGGTGTTGACACCCCATACAGACAAAAATTTGTGCATAACTTTTGACTCCCACAAAACTTAATTACCAATGACCAGAATCCTTACCAATAACATAAACCGTCAATTAATATATATTTTGTTATATGTATTATATACTATATTTTTATAGTAAGTAACCTAGAAAAAAGAAAATGTTATTAAGAAAATTATAAAGAAGAGAAAATAAGTTTACAGTATTTATTGAAGAAAATCTGCATATATATGGACCAGCACAGCTCAAACCTTGTTTTCAAAGGGCAACTATATGTTGAACTTTGAGAGTTACAGATACTCACTCTTCAGTCCAATTTTTATTTACTTTTGTAACCAAGATATGAGAATTCTTTATATATTCTACATACAAATCTTTTATCAGATGTGATTTAGAAATACTTTTCTTCTAGTCTTATTCTTTAAGAGTAAAAAATATTTTGATAAGATCTATTATATCCACATGTTCTTTTGTGTGTAGTGCTTTTGGTTTCATGTCTAAGAATGCTAATGCTTTTTAACATTTTATTTTTATTGTTGAAAGTAACAATACATTGACCCTCTCCACCCCACTCTCCCTGCCAGGCCTTCACCGCACTATTCTGTATCCACAGGTTATGCATTTATGCATATAAATTCTTTGTTTAATCTCTTCCTGGCCCCACTGTGAGATTTGTCAGTCTGTTCCATGCTTCTATATCTCTGGATATATATTGCTCATCAATTTATGTTGTTTATTAGATTCCACATATACGTGAGATCGTGTGATACTTGTCTTTCTCTGGCCGGCTTGTTGCTCTTAGTGTAACACTCTCTAGGCCCTTCCATGCTGTCTCAAAGGATAAGAGATCTTTCTTTATTTACAGCTGCATAGTAATCCACTGTGTAAATGTACCACTGCTTTTTTATCCACTCAATTACTGATGGGCACTTGGGCTTTTTCCAGACTTTAGCTATTGTAAATAGCACTTGCTATGAGCATAGGGGTGCATATGTTCTTTCTGATTGATGTTTTAGGATCTTAGGACATATTCCTTAGGAATAGGATCACTGAGTCAGATTGCAGTTCCATTTTTAATTTTTTGAGGAAACTCCATATTGTTTTACATAGTGGGTTCACCATTCTGCATTCCCACCAGCAGTGTACCAGGATTCCCTTTTCTCCACATCCTTGTCAGCACTTGTCTTTAGCTTATTTGTTGACAGTAGCCATGCTGGCAAGTGTGAGGTGGTACCACATTGTCATTGTAATTTACATCTCTCTGATGATTAGTGACTTAGAGCATTTATTCATGTGTCTCTTGGTCATCTATACATCCCCTTTGAAGAAATGTCTATTTAGGTTATTTGCACATTCTTTAAGTTGGATTGTCTTCCTTTAGTTAAGTTGTATGAGTTCTTTATATATTTTGGAAATTAATAACTTTATCAGATGTATCATTGGCAAATATGTTCTCCCATACAGTGGAATTCCTTTTATTTGTTGATAGTTTCTTTTGCTGTTCAGAAGCTTTTTAGTTTGACATAGTCCCATTTGTTTATTTTTCCTTTGTTTATCTTGCCCTTGGCTATGTATAGGTGAAAATACTGCTTTGTGAGAAGTTTGAAATTTTTCTGCCTATGGTTTCTTATAGGATATTTATGGTTATATGACTTACATTTAAGTCTTCTATCCATTTTGAGTTTATTCTCGTATATGGACTAAGTTCATGGTCTAGATTCAGTTTTTTGCACGTACCTGTCCAATTTCCCCAACACCATTTATTGAAGACACTGTCTTTACTCCATATGCCCATGCTTTGTTTGTCAAATATTAATGGAGCATAATGATTTGGGTTGATTTCTGGGTTCTCTGTTCTGTTCCATTGATCTGTATGCCTGTTCTTGTGGCAGTACCAGGCTGTTTTGATTACAATGGCTTTGTAGTAAAATTTGATATCTGGTATTGTGGTTCCACCTACTTTGTTTTTCTTTCTCTCTTTTTTTTTTTTTATTCCTGATTTTTTAAAAATTATATTTTATTAATTTGTTTTTGTTAGAGATGTTCTCCTTTTCCCCCCATTGACACCCTCCTCCCCTATTCGGGGTCTTGTTTTGTTCCATATACATTTTTGGAATATATGTTCTAGATCTTTGAAATATGTGATTGGTATTTTATTAGGGATTATGTTGAATCTATAGATTGCTTTGGGTAGTATGGACATTTTAGTGATATTAATTATTTTAATTCATGAACACAGTATATGCATCCATTTATTTGTGTCTTCCTCTATTTCTCTTTTCAATGTCCTATAGTTTTCTGATATAGGTCTTTTACCTACTTGGTTAAGTTTATTTCTAGGTATCTTAATTTTTTGTTACAGTGGCAAATGGGATTGTATATTTTAGTTTCTCCTTCTGACAGTTCATTATTAGTATACAAAAATGTCATAGATTTCTGGATGTTAATTTTATTTCCTGCTACTTTGCCTAATTCATTTATTAAATCTAGTAGGTTTTTGGTGGAGTCTTTTCTGTGTACCATATGATGCCATCTGCAAATAATGATAGTTTCACCTACCTTTCTAATTCGGATGGCTTTTATTTTTTTTCTTCTTTGCCTGATTACTGTGGCTAATACTTTCAGGACTATGACGAATAAGAATGGTGAAAGAGAACACCCATGTTTTGTTCATATTCTTAGGGGAAACACTTTTAGTTTTTGGCCATTGAGTATGATGTTGGCTCTAGGTTTGTTATGATATTGAGGTATGATCCCTCTATTTACACTTTCCTGTGAGTTTTTATCAAAAATGTATGCTTGCTTTTGTCAAATTCTTTTTTATTATCTCTTGATATGATCATATGATTTTTATCTTTCATTTTGTTATCTGATATATCACATTTATTGATTTGTAGATATCGTACCAGCCTTGCATCCCTGAGATAAATCCTACTTGGTCATGGTGAATAATCTTATTAATATATTGCTGGATCTGAATTGCTTATATTTTGTTGAGGATTTTGGCATCTATGTTCATCAGGGATATTGGCCTATAATTTCCTTTCCTTTGACTACTTCATGCCATTCCCTCTGGCCTGTAGTGCTTCTATTGAGAAATCAGCTGGAAGTATTAAAGGAGCTCCTTTGTGTGTACCAAATTGTTTTTCTCTTTCTACTTTTAAGATTCTCTCCTTATATTTAATTTTTGGCATTTTACTTATGATGTGTCTTGGTGTGGGCCTCTTTGGGTTCTTCTTTCTTGGGACTCTGTTTCCTGAACTTGTGTGATCTTTTCCTTCACCAGGTTAGGCAACTTTTCTGCCATTATTTCTTCAAACAGGCTTTGTATCCCTTGCTAACGTTTTCTCCTTCTGGTACTCCTATGATTCAGATATTGTTACACTTCATATTGTCCCATCCCTACCTTAACCTGTCCTTCTGTTTTTAATTGTTTGTTTCTTTCTTTATGGTTCTGTGACTGAGTAATTTTTTTTTACCTTGTCTTCTGATTCACTGAATTGATCCCCAGCTTCCTCTAATCAGCTGTTTATTTCTTCCAGTGTATTCTTTATTTCTACTATGTCATTCTTCATATCTGACTGGTAGTTTTTCATATTTTCTATGTCTTTTTTCATGCTGTTGAGCATCCTTATAATCATTACTCTGAACTCCATATCTGATAAATTGCTCGTCTCCATTTCATTTACTTCTTCTTCCGGAAAATATTTTGTTCTTTCATCTGGGGCTTGTTTCTTTGTCTTCCCATTCTGTCTGCCTTTTTTGGTTTGTTTCTATGTATTAGGGAGATCTACTATGACTCACACTCTTATGTAGTAGGTAGTAGCCTGTGAGACCCAGTGGCCCAGCCTCCCTGATCACCATGTCCATGTGCTCTAATAATAGCCATTGTGCATATTGTGTGAGCCCTGCTGTTTTAATTGAGTTTTCATTGCTATTAGCCTGTTTGTGCATTGGATGTGACCCTCAGCCCAGCTGACAGTGAGGCTCAATCCCCAATACATTGTGCAGGCTGCTGTTCAGGTGCTTATCACACAAAGAGGAATTTGCCTCAGCAAGATTTAAAGATGCCAATATCTCCCTGTACATATACTGTGTGTAAAGCTTATTGAATCCTGCTCTGTTGTTGTCTGAAGATGACCACTGTTTTTTGTTTGTTTTTTGTTTTGGTTTGGGGACTCTTTCAGGGTCTCTGTTGTAGGCCAATGTCAGATGCTGTTTGTGACTGTCCCTAAGTACCTTGTTTAGAGTATTAGAGTAATCAGTGATTCACAAATTGTGGATTCCTCTGCTGGGACTGGGTGCATGTGGAAAGGAGAAACCTGCACACCAAGGTCTGAATTTAGTAGCCCCAGTTCCAGGAGCAGGTCAGATAAAGACTCAAAGCACCTAGAAAACCATTTCTGCCTGTAGACTGACTGTTAGTCTCAGTCACTTATTGAGCTTCAGGCTGTGGTCTTCAGTAGGGCATAAATTCCGCAGGGTGGGGAAAGAGGGTTTCCAATGGTGGGGGAAGAGAATGCTAAAGCTGCACTGATGGAAAAGCTCAGCCTGATGAACATGGCTTCCACATCATGGGAGAATAACTCTTCATAGGAATCCTGGTGGCTGTCCTTTCAGTTCTTTCCCCAGAGCCACCCACCCCAGACTCCCCTCATGAAGTTCTAGTCCACTCTGCCCTCCCTTTGCCAAAGCCCATGGTGAGTGGCTGCAAACAAAATTTAATGTGTTGGCCTTTTAAGAGGGTGCCTGTCTATCTTGCCATCTCTCCCCGACAGATAGAACTTTGGTGGTTTCACAGCAAGTTATGTGGGCACTTTTCCTGATTCCTCTATTCTGTGTTGGGAAGCCTAGCTAAGGATTTAGATCCCAGATTTCTCAGGGGAGCCCCCAGAGCTAAGATATTTCTTCAGCACTTCAGCTGCTGACTGTGGGAGCCCAGCCAGCTCTCCCGTGCCTCTTCACTTTCTTCATTTTCTCTTATTGATTTTTTAGAGGAAAGAAGAAAAGAAAAATAGAAACATTGATGTGAGAGAGAAACATTGATTGGCTCCCTCCTGCACACCCCCCACTAGAGATCAAGCCTGAAACCTGGGCATATGCCCTGACCAGGAATCAAACCAGGACCTCTCAATGAATGGAACAATGATGGTTAATCCACTGAACCACACCGGCTGGGTGCCTCTTCACTTTATACTAGTCACGATGTAGTCTTCCTTGATTATAAGGGTCCTTTCCAGCTAATCTTCCGTTGGTTATTTAGAACAATTTTTTCTATATTTTATTTGCAATTCCAGTTTGTTCTGGGAGAAGGTTAGTACAGCTTCCACTTAATCCACCACAATTTTGGAATCCATCTTGCCAACTTTCACAAACTTATTTGGAATTGGAAGCCAGGAGAAAAAAAATATTCAGGAGTAATTTTCTCTTCTGAGAGCTTTTGTTCCCACCACCTACACATGCTACCTGGTTATGCTTTGTCTAATACAAAATAATGAAAAAAATTGTCATATGTTTTCTTCTAGTAGTTTTATAGTTTTAGTTCTATATATGATCTATGTTGTGTTAACTTTTGTGTAATTTGTGAAGTTGAGGTTAAGTGTATTTGTTTTTTTGTTTTTTTCTTTTGCATGTGGATGGACAAGTCTTCCAACACCACTTGTGGAAAAGACTTTCTTTTCCCAATTGAATTGCGTTTGCACATGTGTCAAAAGTTAATTGGCCATGTTTGTATGGGAATAGTATGAATTTTGTATTTTATTCCATTGATATACATATTTATCTCTTCACCAATATCACACTATCTTGATTACTGTAAACTTTACAGTAAACTTTTGAAATTTTTAACCTAATTTGCCAACTTTATATTTTTTAAAAATTGCTTTAGCTGCTTTAAGATATATATATATTTTTGCCTTTATATATAAATGTGTAGTATTAGTATGTTTATATGTACAAAAAAATTTGCTTGGAACTTGATAGCAATTGTGTTGAATTCATAGATCAATTTTGGGAGAACTGACATCATTACTATGCTGAGTCTTCCAATTCATATACATGATGGGTTGTCTTTAGTTATTTACTTCTTATTTGATTTCTTTCATCAGCATTTTGTTGATTTCAGATTACACATATGCTTTGTTAAATTTATCTCTAAGTATTTCATTTCTGAACCTATTTTATATGTTATTATTAACCTTTTTTTTTTTTTCAGGTACATTGACTTTTGTATTGAACTTGTATCCTGCAACCTTGCTAAAATCATTTATTAGTCCACAAATTTTTTAACTTTTGGGGGAGGCAGGAGTTGTTTATATAGACAATAATGTTATCTGTTAAAAGGAACATATATATTTTCTTTCTCATCTGTATGTTCCCCTCCTAACCCCCCCTCCCCATTACTCTGGCTATCACTTCTAGGACAATGCTGAATAGAAGAGTTGAGAGTGGACAATTAACTAAACAACAACAGCAATTTTTTACCAAGAAAAGAATTACTTAAAATGTAAATGGATTAAATTGTCCTATCAAATGACCAGAGTGGCTGAGTAGATTTTAAAAGATTTAGTATGCTGCCTATAGAAACTTACTTTAACTTTAAGGACACATGTGAGATGAAAATGAAGGAATGAAAAATGATATTCCATATTTATGGTAACAAAAACAAAAAACAGAGATGGCTATTTTATATCAGAAAAAAAAAAGACTTTCAGCCAACATTCATCATAGAGACAAAGAAGGTCACTATAAAATGATAAAGGAGTCAATTCATCAAAAGTATATTACAACATATACTTTTATATATTTGTGCCAAACATTGGAACACCTAAATATATAAGTCAAATAACAGAACTAAAAAGAGAAATAAATATCAATACAAAATATTAGGTTACTTCAATACCTAATTTTTATGAATAGATAGTTCATCTAGGTTTAAAATGAATAAAGAATGAGCTGATTTGAATAACATTATAAACCAAATAGACCTAACAGACATAACTAACTTCCCATCAAACAACTGTAGAATACACAGTCTTCTTAAATACACATGGAACATACTCCAGGATAGATGATGGGTTGAATCATAGAATAAATCTTTACAAATTTAAGAATATTGAAATCATACCAAGTATCTTTTCTGTCTATAATGGTAGAATATTAAAAATGAATACTAAAATAAAAAATGGAAAATTAGAAAATAAGTGGAGATTAAACAACACACTCATCAATACTTATTTAAAAAATCACAAAATATCTTGAGATAAAGAACAAACTAAACAGAAAAAAGTGAAATAAACAATAGAAAAGATAAATTAAAGTAAGAATTGCTACATTGAAAAGATAAACAAAATTAACCAATCTTTAGCTAAATTAAAAAGAGAGATAATTCATTCCAAGAGGGTTGCAGGGGAGGTGCAAGATTCACCAACTTGTTTCCAGCCCCTTACTGGATTTACAGCTAAATTACAGAGCAAACAACCTGAATAACCAATCAAAAGCTACATGAACTGAAATATAATCACCAAGGGTTTACAGAGGAAGCCACATAGAAACTGGTAAGGAAGATAGAGATGCAGAAATGGATAGCCCCCACACTCAGGCGCAGTGGCAGCTGAGAAGCCAAGGGATATTGAAACTGCAAAACTCCCTCCCCCTAGGAACATGTGGTCTCAGCCACACACAAGGGTCCCCAACCCAACAACAGAGATGGAAGAAGAGACTCCATGGCATCTTATAGTGAAAATCAGTGAGGATTCAGTCTGGATGGGAGACTCAGCCTACACCCATCCTGGGACTAGCTCTCCTATTGTTACAGCACCAGCCAGGGGAATGCACAGACCGGAGTGACTGCTGGTAAAGCAACAATGCCATACTTGGGTCCTACAGAGAGGTCTGATGGTTGTACCTAGCAGGGACTTTGAAGGGACCTATTTTTTCTAGGAAAGCTTTTGGTGAAGGCCCAGACAGTGACTAAACTGTGACTATGGAAAGAGAGCTGGTCTCCCCTACATCAAGTGTACATCCAGCACCACCCACCACCCTGTTGTATTACTTAGTCTTCCTGGTCCTTCTGAGGTCAATGGCACATGGGAACAGTGCAGAGCTGAAATTTCAGCCCCATCCTTCTGAGTTTAGCCATGCAGAGAGATCAGAGTGCTGTTCAAAGCTTGGACTTTTGGCCATCTTGTGCTGGATTCAGCAATTCAGGGGGAACAGAGAGACATTCAGAGCTGGAATTTTTTAATTGTGTCTCCTGAGAAAGCTTCTGTCCTGGAACCAGAAAGGTGAGTGCTGCACTGTGTGGCTATATTGCAGGGAAGCAAATCCAGGCTCCCCTGAAAGTTCAGCCCATGCTACCCCCAAAAGGGGAAGAAGTGCCTGTTCCCTCCTGCAAGCTTGTGCAAGACTGTTTGTAAAACTCATGCCAAGTCTTAGATATCCTGCTCCAATGGGTACTTTACTTGGGGGGAGGAGTGTCTCAGTTGGTACATTCAAAGTGTGAGATCTTCAGGGGCTATTGTCTGGAACCAGAGTGAGGTACTTAGCCCCATTCCATAGACTAGGCCAACATCATCCTCAACAGGAAACTCTTTTGATCTATCCTCCTGAAAAGGCAGCTGAGTTTCCTCCTGAAAAGGGATGACTAGCTACACCCAACCTGAAACTGCAGTGAGACCCCTCACCCCACCAGGAGGAAATGGAGTTGAATACTCTGGCAAAGACTGAGTGGTTGGACTTTGAACCAGGGGCCAACATTTCCTCATTGTGTGCCTGACTGTATTATTCTCAAGTGGAGGACCCACTATTCCTGGCCTCCCTACACTGGTTGCCCTACCCAACTGAGCTCACAACTTGTGGAAGGGGTTGTGGATCACAGGTAACCTGGGCTCATACTACTCTCTTTTTTTGGAAAGCTATGGAGGAAGATCAGAAAAACTAGGGAGAGGCAAAGCAGCTGACAGGTGAAAGTAGACCTCCGAGAGTCTTGGTTCTTTTGCAGATCTGCCCTATCTCTATCTCTAGGCTGGAGGAAGCCAGCCCTTTACACAGATTGGCCCATTCCATGCACACCCAAGGCCAGTAAAAACAGATTCAAACAGTGAACAGAATAGTAGCTACAGATAGTATCCCAATGCTGGCTATACACAACTTTTGACAGTGACTTGTATCTCAATCCCAACTAAGTGGACCCCAAACCAGCACAACCAGTGCTGGACTTTGGACCATATCAGAGCTTGACCCAATTAACCACACAAGACACACCTAAAGGGAGATTCCAGCAGGCACTTCACCCTGTAGGGAACAACTCCATCTTAACAGGCAGCCCCTGCACAGCATCCCATATATGGTGATCAAGGTTTACCTTTATTGTCACCCAGCCGAAAATGTTAACCCTGCCCACAAAAGAACCAATAGCACTCATGTCTCAACTACAACAGGGGATACATTTAACTTACAAGAAACATTCCTGGAGAACAGAGCTCAGATGATTTGGAATATTGTGTCATTGACATATTCATCATAAAGCCATCATAAGAAATTTGGTCATCATAGCAGATCTACATAATATACAGAGACAAAATATGGAGATACAGAAAAATGTCCCAAATAAATAAGAGAACAAGAAAAATCCCAGGAAAAAGAATTAAATAAAATGGATGAAATGAAAGCAACCAAACACCAGATAAAGAGTTTATTTATTTATTTATTTATTTATTTATTTATTTATTTATTTTAAATCCTCACCCGAGGGTATTTTTCCATTTATATTCAGATAAAGTGGGAGGGAGGGGGAGAGAGACAGAGAGAGAAACATCAATTGGTTGCCTCCTGCATGACCCTGACAAGGGCCAGGGACTGAACTGCAACTGAGGTAAGTGTCCTTGACCAGAATGAAACCCAAAACTCATTGGTCCATGGGCTCATGCTCCAACCACTGAGCCAAACCAGCCATGGCCCAGATGCACAGTTTAAAATGATGATTATAAGGATGCTCAATAAACTTAAGGGAATAATGGATGATCTCAATGATCAATGAAAAATCAAAGAGATAGTAAGCATTCTAAAGTAAATAGAAACCATAAAAAAGAACCAGTCACAAATGCAGAAAACAATATCTTAAATGAAGATTACACAAGAAGGAATCAACAAGGTTGATGAAGCAGAGGATTGAGTCATCAAATTAGAGGACAAGATAATAGTAAGCACCCAAGCAGAGCATCAAAAGGAAAAGACAATTAAAAGAAGTTAGGAAACTCTAAGAAACCTCTGGGACAACATCAGGCTTAACAACATCAGCATCACAGAGGTACCGTAAAAAGGATAGAGTGAGCAAGGGATAGAGAACCTGTTTGAAGAAATGATGGCAGAAAGCTTTCCAAATCTGGTGAAGAAAAAGTCACACAAATTCATTAAGCACAGAGAGTCTCATTCAAAGAGACCCACACAGTGATACATCATAATTAAAACAGCAAAGGTTAAAGACAAAGAAAGAATCTTAAAAGCAACAAGAGAGAGACAGTTAGTTATCTACAAGGGAGTTCCCATAAGTCTGTCAGCTGATTTCTCAACAGAAACATTTCAGGCCAAAAGGGATTGGCCTGAGGTACTCAAAGTAATGAAATCAAGGACCTGCAACCAAGACTACTCTATTCAGCAAAGCTATCATTAAAAATGTAAGGTAAAATAAAGAACTTCCCTGACAATAAAAGACCAAAAGAGTTCATTACACCAAAACAGTATTGCAAGAAATGTTAAAGGGACTGCTTTAAGAAAAAGAAGAGAGCATCAGCTTCTCCGGCTCATTTGTTTGGAGTATCCGCCCATACACCAAAGTATTGCAGGTTCGATTTCCTGTCAGGGCACATACTAGGTTGTGGTTCTATCCTTGGTTGGAGTGTGTTTGGAAAATAATCAATTGATGTTTCTCTTTCACATCAATGTTTCTCTCTCTCTCTCCCTTCATCACTCTCTAAAATCAATAACTATGCCCCCAGGTGAGGATAAAAATAAAAAGAAAAGAAGAAATAATCAGAGAGAGTAACATAGTTAAAAGAAAAAAATGGTAATAAATAAGTTCAATCAATTATTATGTCAAATGTAAGTGGAATAAATGTTCCAATAAAAAGATACAGGGTAGCTGAATAGATAAGAACAAGTCTCATATATTATGCTGTCTATAAGAGACCCACCTCAGAACAAAATATAAACACAGGCTGAAAATGAAGGGATGAAAAAAATATTTCATGCAAAGGAAAATGAAAAGAAAGCTGGGGCAGCGATGCTTATATCTGACAAAATAGACTTCAAAACAAAGATCATAAGAAGAGACAAAGAAGGTCACTACAAAATACTAAAAGGATCAATCCAAGAAAATGATATAACCCTTGTAAATATATATGCAACCAATATAACATTAGCTAAATATATTTAAAAAATTCTAGTGGACTTTAAGGGAGGGATTGACATCAATATGGATATACTAGGGCATTTTAATACACCACTGTCACCAATGGATAGATATTCCAGAGAAAAAAATCAGCAAGAAAACAGTGACTTTAAACAACACACTGGATTGAATATATTTAGTTGATACTCACAGAATACTTCATCCCAAAGCAGCAGAGTATACATCTTCTTAAGAGAACATAATACATTCTCAAAGATAGATTGCATTCTAGGACACAAAATATATTCTAACACATTCAAGGAGATTGAAATTATATTAAGCATCTTCTCAAATCACAATGTCATGAAACTAGAAATCAACTGCAATAAAAAAAAAAACACACTCAAAAACATTCAAACACTGGAGGCTAACTAACATGTTATTAAATAATGAATGGGTTACTAATGAGATCAAGGAAGAAATCAAGTATTACCTGGAAATAAGTGAAAATGAACACACAATAACCCAAAGTCTATGGAACATATCAAATTTAGTCTTAAGAGGGAAGTTCATAGCATTACAGTGCTATCTCAAGAAGCAAAAAAATCTCAAATAAAAAATCTAACCCTACACCCGAAAAAACTAGAAAAATAGCAACAAACAGAACCCAATGTAAGTGGAAAAAAGAAATAATAGATATAAGAGTGGAAATAAAAAAGAGACTAAAAACACAACAAAAAATATCAATGAAACCAAAAGCTGGTTCTTTGCAAAGATAAAAAGGATTGATGAATCTCTTAACAGACTTATCAAGAATAAAACAAGAGGATCCAAATAAATAAAATCAGGAATCAAAGAGAACTATCAACTGACATCACAAAAATAAAAAAGACTGTACGAAAATACTATGAAAAATTATATGTCAACAAATTGAACAAACTGGGCAAAATGGATAAATTCTCAGAAATATAAAATCTTCTAAAATTGAATCAAGAAGAATCAGAATATCTGAATACATCAATTCCAACTAATGAAATGGAAGCAGTAATAAAAATAAAACTTAAACAAGCAAATGTCCTGGAACAGATAGCTTCACAGATAAATTTTACTAAACATTCAGAGAAGAACTAACACCAATCCTTCTCAAACTGTTCCTAAAATTTCAAAAGGAAAACAGACTCCCAAGGCCATTTTACAAGGCCAGAATTATACAGATTCTAATACAGATAAAGACACTACAAAGAAAGAAATTTATAGGCCAATATTTCTGATGAACATAGATGCTCAAATGTTCCACAAAATATTAGCAAACCTGGTCCAGCAATACATTAAAAATATCATACACCATGATCTAATGGAATTTATTCTGGGGATGAAAGTTTGGTACAATATTCACAAATTAATAAATGTGATATATCACATACAAAATACAACAAAACCATGTGATCATATTAATAGATACAGAAAAGGCATTCAATAAAAATCTAGTATTCATTTATTATAAAACCTTTCATCAAAGTGAGACTAGAGGGATTATACATCAACATAAAAAGGCCATATATGACAAATCTACAGCCAATATCATACTCAATGGATAAAAACTAAAAGCATTTCCTTTAGGATCAGGAACAAGACTAGGATGTCTGCTTTCACCACTCATTAAACACAGTACTATAAGTACTACCCTCAGCAATCAAACAAGAAGAAGAAATAAAAGGCATTGAAATTTGAATGTAGGAAATAAAACTGTTATTATTCACAGATGACATAATATTGTACATAGAAAACCCTCAAGATTTCACCAAAAAACTACTAGATCAAATAAATTCACCAAAGTAGCAGGATAAAAAGTAATATTTAGAAATCAGTGGCATTTTTATACACCAGTAATGAACTATCAGAATGAGGAACTAAAAAAAAAAAAAAAAAAACCACAAAAAACAATCCCATTTTTTATTGCAACAACAAAAAAATAAGGTACATAAAAAAAGTTTAACCCAGGAGGTAAAAGACCTCTACTTGTGAAACTTTAAGACAGTGAAGAAAGAAATTGAGGAATATACAAATAATTGGAAGCATATACCATGTTCATGGATTGAATACCATTATAATATCTATACTATCCAAAGCAATCTGTAGATTCAATGAAATTCCTATTAAAATACTAGTGGCATATTTCACACATCTAGAACTAATATTGCAATATTATATATAAAGACTCTAATAGCCTTAGCAATGTTGAGATGAAAGAACATTAAAGGTATCACAATATCTGATGTCCAACTATACTACAAGACCTTTGTAATCACAGCAGCCTGATACTGGCATAAAAACAGACATATAAATCAATGGAACAGAACAGAGAGCCCAGAAATAAATGCACACCTTTAAACAAAATGCTCAGTGTCACTAATCAGCAGAGAGATGCAAGTTAAAATTACAATGAGGTATCCCCTCACACCTGCCAGAATTACTACCACCAATAAATCAATAAACAAAAAGTGTTGGAGAAGATATGGAGAAGAAGGAACCCTCATACAGTGTTGGTGGGAACACAGACTGGTACAGCCTCTGTCAAAAACAGTTTGGAGTTTTCTTAAAAAATATAAATGGAACTGCCTTTCGACTCAGCAATTCCACTTTTGGGAAAATATGCTTAGAATCCCAAAACACCAATTTGAAAGAACATATGCAGCCCTATGTTCATATCATAATGTATAATATATAAGATTTCAAAGCAGCCCAAGTGCCCATTAGTAGATGAATGGATAAAAAACCTGTGGTACATTTGCACAATAAAGTACTACCCAACCATAAAAAAGAAAGAACTCTTACCTTTTATGACAGCATGGATGGACCTGGAGATTATTATGCTAAGTGAAATAAATCAGTCAGAGAAAGACAAATACCATATGATTTCACTTATATGTGGAATCTAAAGAATAAAATGAAATGGCAAACAAAATAGAAACAAAGGCATAGATACATGGAACAGACTAATGCTGTCAAAGGGAAAGGGGTAGAGGGAAACTAGATAAAAGACAGTGAAGGTATTAGCCAAATAACATATAAGCATAACCCACAGACACGGGCAACTGTGTGGTGATGGCCATAGGAAAGGTTGGTGGGGGCAGGATGGAGGTTGGCAAAGGGTGAGGAATTGCGGACATCTGTAGCAGTGTCAACAATATATACAATTCATAATAAAAAAGAAGAAAATATTCAAATAAGTAAAATTCTAAATAAAAAAAGAGACATTGAAACTAATACCATTGGAATTCTAATAATCAATAATTACTCTAATAACAAATAAGGAGATTGAAACAATAATCTAAAATCTTGCCCTGGCTGGTTTGGCTAGCCTTTAGAGCGCTGGTCCGCAGACCAGAGAGTTCTGGGTTCGGTTTCCGCTAAGGGCACTTACCTCGGTTGCAGTTTGTCCCCGGCCCCGGTTGGGGTTGCATGGGTGGCAGCCAGTCGATGTGTCTCTCTCACATCGATGTTTCTCTCTTTCTCTCTCCCTCCCACTCTATCTCAAGATAAATGCAAAAATGTCCTTGGGTGAGGATTAAAAAACAAAAAATAAAAATAAAAAATAAAATAAAATCTTCCAACAAAGGAACACCTAAGACTAGATAAATTAACAGGTGAATTCTAACAAACGTTTAAAGAAGAATTAATGCCAATCTTTCTCAAACTCTTCCAAAAAATGGAAAAGAAGAACATATTATGAAACTCATTTTACAAGGTTAATGTTGCCCTCATAAGAAAGCCAGATAAGGCCCTGGCCGGTTTGGCTCAGCGGTTAGAGCGTAGGCCTGCGGTCCGGAGAGACCCAGGTTCGGTTCCCGCTAAGAGCATGTACTTCGGTTGCAGTTTGTCCCCGGCCCTGGTTGGTCGTGCGGGTGGCAGCCACTCGATGTGTCCCTTTCATGTCGATGTTTCTCTCTCTCTCTCTCTTCCTCTCTCTCCCTCCCACTCTATCTTGACAAAAAATGAAAAAATGTCCTCAGGTGAGGATTAAAAAAAAAAAAAAGAAAAGAAAGCCAGATAAGGACACTATAAGAAAACATTATAAGTTCAAATCCCTGATAAACAAAATGCAAAAAAAAAAAAATAATAATCATCAAAACATTAGAAAAACAAATTCAGTAGTACATTTAAATATTCATACACTATAATCAATTAAGACTTATGCCTGAGGTACAATGGTGGCTCAGTGTAAACAAATCAATAAATATTATAAACCACATTAACTAAATGAAAGAATACCATACTATTTTCTCAATTAATTCAGAAAAAGCAGTTGAAAAAAAGTCAACATTCTTTTATGATTAAAAATGCTCTGCAGACTAAGTATAGATGGAACATACTTCAACATAATAAAAGTCATATGATAATCCCACATCATACTCAAAGTTGAAAAGTTAACAGTTTTTTCTTAAGATCATATACAAGGCAAAGTTGCTCACTTTCATCACTTCTATTGAACATAGATTGAAAGTTGAGCAAAGCAATAATGTAAATAAATAAATAAATAAATAAATAAATAAATAAATAAATAAATGAAATGAAAGGCATCCAAATTGGAAAAGAAGAAAAATGTTGTTGTTAATGATATTGTCTTATATATAGGTAATCCTAAAGAATATAAAAAAAAAACTGTTTGAACTAATAAATAAACTCAGTAAAGATACAGAATATAAACTCAATATAGAAAATCAATTGCATTAGTATACATTAACAATAAACTGTCCAAAAAATTAAGGAAAAAATCCATTTACAATACCATCAAAATGAATAAGACAGGAATAAATTTAACCAATGAGGTGAAAATTCTGTATGCTGAAAACTATAAGTCATTGATAAAAGAACTTGAAGAACATATAAATAAAGAAAAGATATCTCATGTTAATGGATTGGAAGAATTAATATTGTCAGAACATCTACACTACCCAAAATAATGTAAAAGAATGGATAAATTATCTGGAATATAGATAGGGTAGGTAAAACCATCCAACTGAAATAGCAAAAAGAAAAATAAATTTAAGTGAGGATAGTTTAAGGAACTTTTAGGAAAACATCAAGCATACTAATAATAGTATTATAGAGAACCCATAAAAAGAAGATGAATTTTAAAAGACAGAAAACCCATTTGAAAAAATAGTGTCTGAAAACTTCCCTGATCTGATGCAGGAAACAAGCATGCCGGTCTAAGAAGCACAGAGTCCAAAATAAGATGAACCCTAAAAAATTGACAACAAAACATATTATAATTAAAATTCAAAAGTTAAGATAGATAATATTAAAGGCATCAAGAGAAAAACAATTAGTTAAATACAAGTGAACTTCCATAAGATTATGAGCTGACTTTGCAGCAGAAACTGAATATATTGTGCCTTTCTAGCCCAGAGTAGCACAATATATTCTACATGATAAAAAGCAAAAACCTACAATCAAGAATATGCTACACAGAAAGGTTATCATTAAAAATTGAAGGAAAGATAGTTTTCCAGACAAGTAATATCTAAAGGAATTAACCGTTACTAAATCAGCATTACAGGAAATGTTTAATTGACTTCTTTAGGAAGAAAATAAAAGGCCAAACTGGAAGTAAAATATATATGAAAGAAAATGTCTCACTGTTAAAAAGGCAAAGATATCATAAATGTAGTGCATCAACCACTTATAAAGCTAGTATGAAGGTAAAAAGATAAAAGATAAAAACAGTGAAATAATTTATATTTACAACAATTAGTTAAGGAAAACACACATAAACAATTAAAACAAGACATCAAAAATATAAAATGAGAGGGGAAGTAAAAATATAGTGCTTTTAGAATGCATTTGAACTTAAATGACCATCAACTTGAAATCAATTGTCATACATATAGGTTTTTATATAGTAATCTCATGGTAACTACAAACTAAAAACCCAAAATAGACACAAAAATAAAGAGAAGAAAATACAAACATAACACTAAAATATAAACTGATAAACAAAATAGGACCAGACACATTGAGACGTGGAACAGACTGACAGCTGTCAGAGGGGGTGCAGGGAGGAGGAACTAGATGAAAGAAGGTGAAAGGATTAGCCAAAGAACATATACGCAAATACACATATATATAGACAACAGTGTAGTGATGGCCAGAGGAAATGGAGGGTGGGGGCTGTGTGAAGGTGGGCAAAGGGGGGGAAATGGGGACATCTGTAATAGGGTCAACAATAAAAAATACAAATAAAAAAATAAATAAAAAGACGACAAGTCATCAAATGACAAGGCAAGAGAGCAAGAGAAGATAGAAAGCACAGAGGAGAACTACAAAAAGAAAAAAAGAAAAAAAAAAAAAAAAACAGCCCTGGCTGGTTTGGCTCAGTGGTTGGAGCATCAGCCTGTGGGCCAGAGAGTCCCGGGTTTGGTTCCCGCTAATGACACCTACTAAATAAATAAATAAATAAATAAATAAATAAATAAATAAACAAACAAAAAACAAAATAGAAAATTAACAAAATGTTATAAAAACGTACCTCTCAAAAATTATTTTAAATATGAATTGACTAATTGCTTCTATCAAAAGACAGAGTGGCAGAATATATTTTTAAAAAACAAGACCCATAAACATACTGCCTACAAGAGACTCACTTCATATCTAAAGGCACACTCAGACAGAAAGTAAAGAGATGATAAAACAGATTTTATGCAAATGGAAAGAAAAAGCAAGCTGGCATTAATATACTGATATTAGACAAAATAGGTTTTAAAACAAAGACTGTTAAATGAGACAAAGAAGAATGTTGGATGATACAGAGATCAATCCAAGAGGATATAACAGTTGTCAACATCTATACATCAAGCACAAGAACACCTAAATACATAACACAAATATTAACAGACATAAATAGAGAAATAGAAACTTATATAATATTATTAGTGAAACCAAACCCAAGTTCAGCTCCCTGCCACAACAAAAGCCAAACTCCTGAGACAGGTGCTGGTGCGAAAGAAATTGGTTTATTCAGGTGCTGGTGACTTCACATCTCCGTGCAGGCAAGAGTTTTTATAGGGAATGAGAGGAAAATCAGAACAAAGGTATCAGGGGTGAATACTATGGACATGCAGACAGTAGCCTTTCTGGTCCCAACATGGATAATTAATGTCAGTATACTAGAACTGGTCACTGCCAGGCAAATTTCTGCAGTTGGGAGATCTACATCAACCAAAGTCATGGTCAAGGCTATTTCTTATGCAAACAAAAATAGGAATGGTTGATGCCTGCAACATGCTTATAAGGAAACTGTCAGTATGTAAGTTATTTTTTTCAGTTTATTACTACATTTTATTGTAATTTTATTTCATGGGAAATCAGAGTAGTATAAATATTTTAATCTCTGCTATAATTCCCTATTGTCAACTTTTAAAAATCCATTATCTATAGAAATTTTGAATTTTCTGGGGAAATGAATAGTCTGAGCCTGTTGTAAAGCAAAATCTCATGAGTTAAATGCAGATACATTTCTTATGGGTGTCTATCAGGCAGATATAGTTTTTCAAGCATGGGAAAGAAAAAGCCAAAGTAGCTTCAAAACAATAAAGACAAGCATTATAAAGAAAAGAATGGGGAGGGGGGTTTGAAAATGGCGGTGGAATGAATGGAAGCTACACAGAGGATCTCCCAGAACCAAATGGGAATTACAACTAAAATAAAGACAAATCGTTAGGAAAAAGCAAATGAAAAGAAGGGGGAGAAGACCATACAGCCAGAGACACTGAATGAGCCTGGTAGGATCTGTGGAGGTGCGTGAGGGTGGCAGGCTGGGAGCCCACGGACAGCAGCAGCCTAAGCTGGGAGCAGTGGTGGCGCCTGCCCTCGGGGTTAAGAGCCCAAGTAGCTCCACAGTGCAGAGGGCCAAGACAGAGCACTAAATAGCTACAGCCACTCACCTGGGGCTACAGCAGAGGGAGGGCGGACTAGACTGGAACTCTGTGGGGACACCTGGGATTTGGAGGGCAATCAGAGTTTGTGCTGAGCTGCGGCCACAAAGGACAGAGGTGGCCAGCCAGCTCCTTCCCGGTTACACAGAATGGCAGCCAAGTTTACTTCTTCCCAGAGCTGTGGCAGCCACTGCCTGGGAGATTCCCAGGTGAGGCAAAGAGATGCAAATTGAGGCTCATTAACAACCAGCAACGGACCCACCCTGAGGAAATCCTCTTACACTATAAACACCTGAGGGAGTTTCTCATTCAACTGAGATCCTAAGGCTTTTCAAGTAACTGAGGCTAATAGACTTCAGGCAAAAAGCTAGAGCATGACTGAAGCTTTCATGAGCTTGCAAATCTACCCAGGAAAGTGAGACTTGAAAGTGGTGTTGAAGGAGGGCCTTCCATGCTCATCCAAACCCAGTGGAGGGAGCCACAAATAGCAGAACACCAACACCCACAGAGAAAATTTGGCAGGTGCCAAAACCCACTGAGGTAGCAAAATGGTGACACAAAGAAACAGATCCCAAATGAAAGAACAAGAGAACTCTACCAAAGATGATATGAATGAAATGCAGTTAAGCAAATTATCAGAGGCAGAGTTCAGAGCCATGATCGTGAGGAAACTAAGCAGTATAAGTAAGGACATCAACACCATGAAAACCAACCAAGTGAAAATAAAGAATGACATAGCAGAAATAAAGAACACATTGGAAGGACTGACCAGCAGAGTAGAGGAAGCAGAGGACCGGATCAGTGAATTAGAAGACAGAGTAGAAAAAAATCAATCAGAAAACCAAAAGGAAAAAACAGGAAGATAGCTTAAGAGAACTGTGGGACAACTGGAAACATAATAACATTCACATCATAGGAGTCCCCAAAGAAGAAGAAAATGAGCAAGGGTTAGAGAATATATTTGAAGAAATAATGACAGAAAACTTTCCTAACCTGGTGAAGGAAGAAGGCATTCAAGTTCAAGAAGCACAGAGAGCCCCAAGAGAGAAGAACAAAAAAAGGCCCACACCAAGACACATAATAATTAAAATGCCAAAAATTAAAGACAGAGAATCCTAAAGGCAGCAAGAGATAAGCAACAGGTTACCTACAAAGGAACCCCCATAAAGCTATCAACTGACTTCTCAACAGAAATACTACAGGCCAGAAGAGAATGGCATGAAGTAATCAAGGTCATGAAAAACAAGGATTTGAATCCAAGACTACTCTATCCAGCAAGGCTATCATTCAAAATAGAAGGTCAAATAAAGAGCTTCCCAGACAAAAAAAAAAGGCTAAGGGAATATATTAGCACCAAACCAACACTGTAAGCAATGTAAAAGAACTGCTGTAATTAGTAGAAGAAATAGGAAGAAAAACATAACCACACTGAACAAAAATGGTAAGAAATAAGTACATATCAATAATCACCTTAAATGTAAATGGACTGAATGCTCCGATAAAAAAACACAGAGTAGCTGACTGGATAAGAAAGCATGATTCACATATATGTTATTTACAAGAGACCAACGTCACAACAAAAGACTCACATAGGTTGAAAGTAAAGGGATGGAAAAAAATCTTCAAAGCAAATGGAAAGGAAAAAAAAGCTGGGGTAGCAATACTCATATCTGATAAATTAGATTTCAAATTGAAGACCATAACTAGAGACAAAGAAGGCCACTACATAATATTGAAAGGGTATATCCAACAGGAAAATATAACCTTGGTAAACATATATGCACCCAATATAGGAGCACCAAAATATATTAAAAATCTTCTGGAGGACTTCAAAGGAGAAATCGACCTCAATACAATCATAGCAGGAGACTTCAACACCCCACTGACATCACTAGATAGATCATCTAGACAAAAAATTAACAAGGAAACAGAAATTCTAAATAAAGCACTAGATCAAATGGATTTAATAGATATATACAGAGAATTACAACCCAAAACTGGAGAATTCACATTCTTCTCAAGTGCACATGGGACATTCTCAAAGATAGACCATATGTTAGGGCACAAACTAAGTCTGTACAAGTTCAAGAAGATTGAAATCATATCAAACATCTTTTCAGACCACAACGGCATGAAACTAGAAATCAATTGCAACAAGAACATGCAAAGACATTTGAATACATGGAGGCTAAATAGCATGTTACTGAACAATGAATGGGTTACCATGGAGATCAAGGAAGAAATTAAAAATTTCCTCGAAACCAAAGAAAATGAACACACAACAACGCAAAATCTATGGGATGCAGTGAAAGCAGTTCTGAGAGGGAAGTTCATACCACTACATGCCCACCTTAAGAAAGAAGAAAAATTTCTAATTGATTACCTAACCTCACAACTTAAAGAACTAGAAAGCAAACAAAAAGAATACCCTAGAGCAAGTAGAAGAAAGGAAACAGTAAAGATAGAGCAGAAATAAACGACATGGAGACCAAAAAAACAATTCAAAGGATCAATGAAAGAAAGAGCTGGTTTTTAAAAAGGTAAACAAGATTGATGGACCCTTAGCTAGACTCAACAAGAAACCAAAAGAGAGAACCCAACTACACAAAATCAGAAATGAAAGAGGAGAAGTAACAACTGACACCACAGAAATACAAAGGATCATTAGCAAATACTATGAACATTTATATGGCAACAAATTTGACAATCTAAGCAAAATGGACACATTTCTAAAAACACATAGTCTCCCAAAACTGAATCGGAAAGAGATAGAAAACTTGAGCAGGCCAGTAACAACGAAGGAAATTGAAGATGTAATCAAGACCCTCCCAGCAAACAAAAGCCCAGGCCCTGACGGCCTCACGGGCAAGTTTTACCGAACATTCAAAGAAGAAGTAACACCCATTCTCCTCAAACTATTCCAAAAAATTCAAGAAGAAGGAAGACTTCCAAACTCGTTTTATGAAGCCAGCATAATTCTAATTCCAAAACCAGAAAAAGACACTACAAAGAAAGAAAACTACAGGCCAATATCCCTGATGAACATAGATGCCAAAATCCTTAACAAAATACCAGCAAATCGGATCCAGCAATACATCAAAAAAATTATTCACCATGACCAAGTGGGATTCATCCCAGGGATGCAAGGCTGGTGCAACATTCGCAAATCAATAAATGTGATACATCACATAAACAAAATAAAAGATAAAAACCATATGATCATATCAATAGATGCTGTAAAAGCATTTGACAAAATCCAGCACCCATTTCTGATAAAAACGCTCAGAAATTTGGGAATAGAGGGATCATATCTCAACATTATGAAGGCCATATATGAAATACCTACAGCCAACATCATACTCAATGGACAAAAACTAAAATCATTTCCCTTAAGAACAGGAACAAGACAAGGATGCCCACTTTCACCACTCTTATTTAACATAGTACTGGAAGTCTTAGCCACAGCAATCAGACATGAAGAAAAAATAAAAGGGATCCAAAGTGGAAAGGAGGAAGTGAAACTGTTATTATTCGCAGATGACATGATATTATACATAGAAAACCATAAAGACTCTATCAAAAATCTACTAGACTTAATTAATGAATTTGGCAAAGTAGCAGGATACAAAATTAATGTCAAGAAATCGACGGCATTCTTATACACCAATGATGAACTCACAGAAAGAGAAACTAAAAAAACAATCCCATTTACCATCATGGCCAAAAATTAAGATACCTAGGAATAAACTTAACCAAAGAAGTGAAGGTCCTATTTGCAGAAAACTACAGGACATTGAAAAAAGAAATAAAGGAAGACATAAAAAAGTGGAAGCACATACCTTGTTCATGGATTGGAAGAATTAACATCATTAAAATGTCCATACTACCCAAAGCAATCTATAGATTTAATGCAATCCCCTTCAAAATACCAACGACATATTTCACAGACCTAGAACAAATACTTCAGAAGTTCATATGGAACCAAAAAAGACCCCGAATACCTACAGCAATCTTGAAAAAGAAGGACAAAGTAGGAGGGATCACAATACCGGATATCAGGTTATACTACAAAGCTACTGTAATCAAAACAGCCTGGTACTGGCACAAGAACAGGCACATAGATCAATGGAATAGAACAAGAACCCAGAAATTGCCCCAAAACATTATGCTCAATTAATATTCAACAAAGGTGGCAAGAGCATACAATGGAGTAAAGACAGCCTCTTTAATAAATGGTGTTGGGAAAATTGGACAGCTACATGCAAAGAAATGAAACTAGACCATCAGCTTTTACCATACACAAGAATAAACTCAAAATGGATAAAAGACTTAAATGTGACTCATGAATCCATAAAATTCCTAGAAGAAAATGTAGGCAACAAAATTTCAGACATCATACGCAGCAGAATATTCACCGATATATCACCTAAGGCAACAGAAACAAAGGAAAACATGAACACATGGGGCTACATCAAACTCAAAAGCTTCTGCACAGCAAAAGAAACAACCATCAAAGTGGAAAGGCAACCCACTGTATGGGAGAGCATAATTGCCAATGATATATCAGATAAGGGATTAAGTTCCAAAATATATAGAGTGCTCATACAACACAACAAAAGGAAGACAAAGAACCTAATTAAAAAATGGACAGAGGAACTAAATACATACCTGTCCAAACAGGACATGTAAATGGCCAAGAGACATATGAAGAAATGCTCAACTTCACTAATCATCAGAGAGATGCAAATTAAAACAACAATGAGGTATCACCTCACACCTGTCAGAATAATCGCCATCAACAAAACATCAAACAACAAGTGTTGGCGAGGGTGTGGAGAAAAGGGGACTCTAGTACACTGCTGGTGGTAATGCAGACTGGTGCAGCCACTATGGAAAACACTATGGTGTTACCTCAAAAAATTAAAAATTGAATTACCATTTGACCCAGTGATCCCACTCCTAGGAATATACCTTAAAAAGCCTGAAACACCAATCAGCAAGAATATATGTATCCCCATGTTCACAGCAGTGCTATTTACAATAGCTAAGATCTAGAAAGAGCCCAAGTGTCCATCAGTAGACGAATGGATAAAAAAGCTGTAGTACATATACACAATGGAGTACTCTGCCGCTGTAAGAAAGAAAGATCTCTTATCCTTTGAGATGACATGGGAGGACCTGGAAACTATTATCCTAAGCGAAACAAGCCAAGCAGAGAAAGACAAATATCATATGATCTCACTTATTTGTGGAATATAATGAACATAATAGTCTGAGGAATGGGGTAGTCCCAGAGACGTGGAAGCAGCGTACAGACTGACAATTGCCAGAAGATGGGATGGGGGAGGGGAGCGATGAACCACAGAATATGTACGCATGTACTCATAACCAATGGACATGGACAACAAAACGGGATCGGGAAGGGAGGGAGGGAGTGGAGGATGTCAATGGGGGAAAAAAGGAGAAACATCTGTAACAAAAGTAAATTAAAAATTAATTAATTAATTAATTAAAATCTGAACGAAAAAAAAAAAACGGTTAAACCTAAATTAAAAATTCCTTCTTATATGGGCCTGGGTTTTGTGATATGCATTAAAATAGACTCATAAACCAATTTCTGGTTCCGTAAAAGAGAGGAGTGTGATGGTTAAATATTTGCTGAGGTGAGGTAGCCTGCATCCTGATTTGGTGATGCCTATTTTGATCTGAGTTGAGGTGTTAATGTAGTACAACACGAAGAGTTTGTAGTCATTGAAACATACACTTGTTTTGTCAACATGTAGTCTAAGGCAATTCAATTATCCAAGACTATAGCTAGAAAATCTAAAGATTTTGCAAATTGGCAAACAAAGTAACAGTTTCATTGACTATAATTCATAATGTTTTAGATAGGTTGTGTAAAACATGTTGGTTGGCTGCTATTTTTTTCCATGGAAAGGGTATAACCAAAGAATTATTTGTCCCAGTTGGAGATGTATACTGGAATATCTCAAGCTACTACAAGATTAATAATCTTAGAAAACATTGTCTAGCATCAGTCTTGTTCCACAAACAGGTATAGGCCCATGGAAAACCCTGTGAACCACATATGAACATATAACCTTCTGGAGTACAATGCATATCATGGTTAGTGCTTGTTATGACCATGGTAATCTTTAATAGCCAGAGTGGGTATGATGTTGGAAGACTTTCCCCTTTCTCTCCAGGCAAGGCCCTTTTCATTTGAGTGTGGTGGATTTACAGCTTTATCTCTGCTAGCTTTAAAGAACTGTGAGTTGTCATTAGTACATTATATGGACCTGTCCATTTTTTAGCCAACAGGTGTTCAGGTCCCTGGTTTTCCCCTCGTCTTCAATAGTACTTGTTCCCTAGATTGTAATGGATGGAGAGTTTCCTCAGATGGATAAGTGGAATTTTTCATAGACCTCTGGTAGAAATAATCTTTCCATTCTTTTTTTTTTTATCCTCATCCAAGGACATTTTTTTTTTGCATTTATCTTCAGATAGAGCAGGAGGGAGAGAGGGAGGAAGAGAGAGAGAGAAACATCGATGTGAGAGAGACACATCGACTGGCTACCCCCCACACAACCCCAACCGGGGCCGGGGACAAACTGCGACTGAGGTACGGGCCCTTAGCGGGAACCGAACCTGGGACTCTCTGGTCCACTGGCTGACACTCTAACTGCTGAGCCAAACTGGCCAGGGCTCTTTCCATTCTTTATAGAATGTGGTACTTTAATGCATGCTCTGGAATAACCTGAAGGTATAGCTGTTGTTTTTCTAGTGAGAAAGTTACCTGAGCACTCAGCTTGTATAACAAATTTTGTCCCAGAAAGCATATTGAGCATTCTAGCATGTAGAAGGAATTGTACGACAATTTAAATTCTCCTAATTGATATTCTAAGGGTTGGAGAAAGTCATTTTTGTTGCCTCTGCCCAGTACCTTCTACTACCTAGACAGTTTCCTGAATTGTTTTACTCATTCTTATATTTTAAATTGAATAATTGGCTCCAGTGCCAATTGAGAAATCAATGCATTCCTTATTGACAATTGTACCCAGGGCTTCTGTGGGATAATAACAATTAATCTTAAAAAATCAAGAGGACCTCCTGACCTCTTCATTTTTTATTAAAGTCACCAGTCTGTTTCTTCATCTGTCTACCACATTCTATCCAAAGGAACTTGGCTGTGAATTATTTTATGGAAAAGGGGCATAGGGTCTTTTCTGTAGTTGCTACATGCTGAAGAGGGGTGATATTTTCCTTCAGAGCCAAGAGATCCTTGCTCTCTGTCAGAGGGATGCTGAGTCCTGGGCATTGAAAAAGGTGGGAAAGGTGTCTAGTGGTGGTATTCCTTGGGTATATGTTGGGCTTGTAACCTGGTGGAGACAAACTGTGTCAAATATCTAGATATTATTGAGGAAAAACTAGAAAATTTCAGGATCTAGTTCTGTTCATAAGTGAAAAATAAAACTTTGAGGACAGTTAACTGAACTACAGTCTATTGTCCATAACTGTGTATTATAGAGTCTATTGAAACACAATTTTTCTCTCCCTAAAATTAACCTCATTTATATTAAAGGGCCAAATCAAGACCAATTCATTTGTTGCATTAACTCTAGTTTTAATTTGACCTGATTATTTCCATAAACACAACAGAAATAGCAACTGATAATATAGGCTCTCTTAAATCTGCTATGCTGGAATCTCATAAGTAATCTCCAGATTGAGCTTTAATTAGCCCTGCAGGGAAGAGAAGCCAAGTCATCCAATTACCATCAGGCTTTCCTGGAATACCTATAACACTGAGTGAGTTCCTCATGTTCTCAAGGTCCGCAAAATGTCTTGTGGTTCTTCCTTGCCATCTCCTAAGAAGCAACTTTTTCTCCTTACCTGGAAAGACTGCCATGAACTTTATGAATAAGCAAGGTACCAGGCAATTTCTCCAAGGGACTTTTATTGGCTTCAAAGTCAATCTTCATTCCTTAGAGCTTTCTGGTGACCTCTAGAGTCTAGGCATGTCTTTCTCAGAAATGACATTTCAGTCAAAGTCTTGATTAATAAAACCATAATTGGAAACTGGCTTTATGTATTTTGTTATGAAGAAATAAGATTCCTATTGGTTTTATGCAAACATATTGTCATAAAAATAGTAAGATTACTCTATCCTGCAAAACTATCATTTAGAATCGATGGACATATCAAGAGTTTCCCAGATAAGAAAAAGCTAAAGGGGTTCATCACTACCAAACCAGTAGTTAGGAAATGTTGAAGGGTCTTTTTGAAGGAGAAGAATAAAAATATGAACAATAAAATGGCAATTAATGCATATCTATCAACAATTGAATCTACAAACAAAATGAGCAAGCAGAACAGAAACAGTCTCATAGATACAGAGAACTTTTTGTTGCTTGCCAGATGTGTGGTGGCTTGGGGGATGAGTGAAAAAGATGAAGAAATTAAGAAGTACAAATTGGTTGTTAGACTAAGGAACCTCAAAGGGAAGGGGGGAGGGAGGGCAGGATGAGATAAACCAAAGAACTTCTACGCATAGGGAGTGGGATTGGGGAAGAGGGGGTCAATAGGGAAAAAAGAGGGGAACATTTGTAATACATTCAACAATGAAGGTGAGTTAAAATAATAATATTAATACTCATTAAGAGTTTCCAAATTCCAGAGGGATCAGGTAGGGAGAAAAGTATAAATGCCTCAGTATTACCTATCAAAGTATATTTTACCCAATTGCTTTAAAAAGTTTCCTTATGTCTGGAAAACAGAGAAATAAAAAATCAACAATACTTTCAACAAAAAGTTATAAAAACTACAATCATTTTCAGTTCATTCAGTCCCATAAACAATTTTTGTTTATCCTGATTATTTGCCAGTATTTCCATAAATCCAGTTATTCCATAGAGTACTAGTAATCTTCATTAAGTTCAATGCTATGATCTGAAAATTTATTCTCACAAATATGTACTTTAGATGGTCAGGTTCCTTTTCATGGATCTTTATGAAGATGTAACATATTTGTAAATTCATCAGAGCAAAACATTGACTGTCTCTAAATGACAAAAAAAAACAAAACAAAAAAACTTTAAATTACATGGCTATAGATCTGATTATAATGAAACTGACAAAGAATTTGCTTTCTTGTAAGAACATTTTAAGATAATAATTAGAATTACAAATGACAGTTTATCAGAACTTTATATACTCTTTGAGATTTTTAAACAGTATCTAGAACAATTATTTTAATAATAAAAATATGTGCATAAAATATATTATTTATTTATTTGACAAAGCTTCTTATGTGTTTTAAGGATATCAAATAGGCCTAATCACCTCAAATTTTCTCCTTCATAAGGAGAAACAACAAATCCTTGAGGCATTCCAAGGGCCCAGTGGAATGACTCCAAGTCAATTTTAGGCCAAGAAGCCTCTTAAAATTTAAACCCTGAGATTGTGTCAAACATGTTTGACAAAAATATCATATATCATTATGAAACAAAATTAAATTATTTATTTATCCAAAAGGAAAAGAAAAGAAATTAAATACAAACACACACTAGCAAAACTTTAGTTCTTGGAATTGAAAAGATTGGTTTTTAAGTAATTAAGTACCTGATTAAATGATGCAACACATAATTATTGTAATAATACATAGAATTTTTGCTTCCAGGCATATACAGGAAAAACTTTTTGTCCCTTTTAACAGACTAAAAAAAAAAATAATCTATATTAGTTTACTTTTGATATTTAGATTCATTTACCTAACTAAACTTTTTATTCATCTTACCTATATTTTTTCCCCTTGAGATCTCTCTTCATAAACATTCTTACCCATTCAGAAATACCCAGCTTTAGAACAACTCATTTAATTTTTTTCTTAAACAATTATTTTTATACTTTATACCTTCCATTACCCAAACAGACAATTTGTTCCCAACTTAATTAGAATTCTTTAATTTTAGAAACCTTGATATTTTTAGTGATGACTAAAAGTAATTAATTAAAATTCTTTAGATTAATATTTTTATAAATATATTTTATAACTTTCATAAGCAGGGTTTTTTCATTGGCAAATTCATTGCCATTAAGAGGCATGTTTAAAATAAAGTACAATGTATATTCATTAACAGATTCAAATCTATCCTCTAGCTTCTCTGCAATAAGAACCCTAAATTAGGCAAAGACAGATCAATTAATATTTCAGTATCCTGAGAGACTGGAAGATAGTGGTATATTACATGGAAACTACACTGACCTCCTGTGACCAAACTGGAATTACAACTAAAATATAGAAAACTCTTCCTGAAAAACCAACTTAAGACTAGCTGGAGAGAAACCTTATAACCAAGGACTTAAAGAAGAAGCCACATTGAGATAGGTAGAAATTGCAAAGGTGAAGGTCCAGAAGAATATCTCAGCTGTGAGGGATTCCCCCTGAGAAGTCAAGGGTCTAAACATCAAACTTGTCTCCACAGCCAAGAGCACTAGAACTGAGAAAGGTACCCAGGTAACATCTGGCTGTGAAAAGCAGTAGAGTTTCTGCATGCCAGGACTGGAAATACAAGCACACTCTTGAAGGGCCAATGCACAAACTTTTGTTTGCAGACACTCAGCTTGCATTCCTGCAGAGGGAGGGCAGAGTGGCCTATAGCTGTGTAATGAGAGTCTGGAATGAGTGTCTCTGGGGAGAAAGCTGAGAGGACAGTTACCTGGATTTCTATGCTGAGTCACTTCCCATCTATTAGACTCAAGGGAAAAAAATAGCTACACCCTTTGGAAGCTGTATTGCTCTACCCTGTGGAGCTCAAGCCCTGACTTCAGACAGAGGCTCATTAAGTGACTGAGACTAACAGACAACCTGCAGGCAGAGGCAGAACCCCAGGTGCTTTAAATCTTTGCCTAACCAGCTTCTCAGCCCAGGGATAGTCAAAGCAGACTTTGGTGTGCAGCTTGGCCCTTTCCACATGCACCTGGGCCCAGAAGAGGGGTCACAAGCTGCGGATCACTGATAGCTGCAAACAGGCTGCTCAGGGCTAAGTACAGACAGTGTCTGATGTTGGCTTAAACCAGAGTTCCCTAGAAGAGGCCTAGAACCAGTAAACCCAGTGGCCAGCATCAGACAACAGCATAGAATGATCTAAAAAGCTTCACAAGTGGCATTTCCACAGGGAGGTATAGGTATGCACCAAACATTGCTGAGGCAAATTCTGTTATGTGTGATCAGCATCTGTACAGCAACCTTCACAGTGTGTTGGGGCTGGACCATCACTCTCAGTCAGCCAGAGGAGCAAGCCTACACATGAATGGGACAATAGCAATCAAGACTCAATTACAACAGGAGGGCCCATGCAACTTGCACAAGAGACATTCTTGGAGCACCCAGGTCTGGTGATCAGAGACATTATACTACTGGGTCCCATATGTCACATACTAAAAAGGCCACCCAACCAAGACTGGGAGTCATAGCAGATCTAACTAATACACAGAAACAAACACAAACAGGTAGCCAAATGGGGAGACAAAGATACAGGTCCCAAATAAAGAAAAAAGATAATTCTCTAGAAGAAGGCCTAAATGAAGCAGAAGTAAACAATTGATCAGATATAGAGGTCAAGTTAATGATTATAAGAATGCTCAACAGCAGGAGAAAAGGTATAACAGTCATATTAAAAGACCAATCCAAAATAAAGAATACCATATCTGAAATAAAGAATACACTGGAAGGAATAGAGAGCAGGCTCAAGAAGCAGAGATTTGGAAGACAAGGTAGAAAAAAAAAACACTCAATCAGAGCAGAAAAGAAAAAAAAAAAAAAAAAACCAGCCCTGGTCAGTGTGGCTCAGTTGGTTGAGCATAGTCACACACACTGAAAACCTGCAGGTTCAATTGCTGGCCTAGGTTACAGCCTCGATCCCCTGTAGGGAGTGTGTATGAGGCAGCCAATTGATGTTTTTCTTTCACATCAATGTCTATCTCTCTCCATCTCCATTTTCTTCTCTCTGAAACTCCATGAAAATACTTTTTAAAAAGACTTTAACAATTAGGATAGTTTAACAATTAGGATACTTTTGGGACAATATCAAGCATACCAACACCTGTGTAATAGCAGTACCACAAGGAAAAATAGGTAGCAAGATATTGAGAATCTATTTGAAGGAAAATGTCTGAAAAATTCCCTAACCTGGTGAAGGAAAAAGACATACAAGTCCATCAAGTGCAGAGTTCCCAACAAAATGGACCCAAAGAGGCCCACACCAAGATGCATCATAAGTAAAATGCCAAAAGTTAAAGACAAAGAGATAATCTTAAAAGCTACAAGGCAAAAGGAGTCAGTTGCCTACAAGGTAAATATTTCTGATGTCTCAACAGAAATATTTCAAGCCTGAAGAGAATGGCATAAAATATTAAAGATTGTGTTTTTTTGTTTTTTTGTTTTTAATTTTCACCCAAGGATATTTTTCCATTTATCTTCAGGTAGAGTGGGAAGGGAAGAGAGAGAGAGGGAGAGAAACATTGACATGAGAGAGACACATCGATTGGTTGCCTTCTATATGACCCGACCAGGCCAGAGATAAACCACAACCAAGGTATGTGCCCTAGACCAGAATCAAACCCACAACTCTTTGGTCCACAGACTGATGCTCTAACTGTTGAGCCAAACTGGCCAGGGCAAAATATTAAAGATTTATAAAAAACAAGGACCTACTACCAAGGCTACTTTGCCCATCAAGGCTATAATTTAAACTTTAAAAAGAAATAAAGAGCTTCCCAGACAAGGAAAAGCTAAAGGAGTTTGTTACTATCAAACCATTATTACAAAAATTGTTCAAGAGCATGCTTTCAGAAGTGGAAGAATAAGAATGAAAGAAGAATAAGAATAAGAATAAGAATAAGAATAAGAATAAGAATAAGAATAAGAATAAGAATAAGAATAAGAATAAGAATAAGAATAAGAATAAAAGAATAAGAATAAAAGAATAAGAAGGCCTTGGCTGGTTTGGCTCAGCGGTTAGAGCATCGGCCTGCAGACCAGAGAGGCACAGGTTTGGATCCCGCTAAGGGCATGTACCTCGGTTGCGGTTTGTCCCCAGCCCCGTTTGGGGTCATGTGGGTGGCAACCAGTCCATGTGTCTCTCTCACATCAATGTTTCTCTCTCTCTCTTCCTCCCTCTCTCCTTCCTGCTCTGTCTGGAGATAAATGCAAAAATGTCTTCGGGTGAGGATAAAAAATAAATTAAAAAAAAGAAAATATGACCCTTGTAAACATTTATTCACCCAACATAGGAGTACCTAAATATATAAAACAAATCTTGATGGACATACAGTAAGAGATTGACAGTAATACTGTTATAATGGGGGATTTTAACACCCTATTAACATCAATGCATAGACCTTCCAGACAGAAAATAAATAAAGAGATGACAGCCTTAAATGACACACTAGATCAGATTGATTTAGTTGATATCTTTAGAGTATTCCACCCAAAACAACAGAATATACATTTTTTTTCAAGTGCACATGGAACACTTTCTAGGATAGACTACATGTTAGGACACAAAATAAGTCTCAATAAATTTACAAAGGTTGAAGTCATATCAAGCATCTCTATAATAATAACACTGTAAAACTTGAAATCAATCACAACATGAAAACTCAAAAACACACAGACATGGACACTAAAAAACATGTTAATAAACAATAAATAGGTTAACAATGAGATCAAGATATAAATTGAAAGATACCTTGAAATGAATAAAAATAAAAACAAAACCAAAATGTGTAGGATACAGTGAAAGCAGTTCTAAGAGGGAAATTCATAGCATCACTCCCTAGCTCAAGAAACAAACAAACAAAAAAAGCTCAAATAAACAATCTAACTTTACACTTACAGGGACTTGAAAAAGAACAATAAACAAAGCCCAGAATGAGTTGAAGGAAGGACATAATAAAGATCAGAGCAGAAATGTATGAAATAGAGTCTGGAAAAACAATACAAAATGTCAATAAAATGCTTCTTTGAAAGATAAAACAAATTTGACAAACCTTTAACCAGACTCATCAAGAAACGAAGAGAGGACCCAAATAAATAAAGTCAGAAATGTAAGAGAAGTAACAACTGACACCAAAATACAAGAGACTGTAAGAAAACATAACAAAAACTATATGTCAACAAATTGTACAATCTGGAGAAATGGCTAAACTCATAGAAACATAATATTCTAAAACTCAATTAGGAAGAATCATAGAATTTGAATATGCATATTACAACTAGTAAAATTGAAGCAGTAATTTTTAAAAAGCACCAAGAAACGTAAGCCCTGGACATGATGGATTTACAGGTAAATTTTGGTTTTATCAAACTACTTAACAAACTATTCCAAAAAATTCAGGACAAGGGAAGATTTTTAAAAAAAAAATTTTTTTTTAATGATTTTAGAGAGAGAAGAAGGGAGGGGGAAATAGAAACATTGATGAGAGAAGACATCAATTGGCCACCTCCTGCATGCCCCCACTGGGGATTGGGCCCTCAACTTGGGCGTTTGACCTGACTTGGAATTGAACTGTCAACCTTTTGGTGCATGGGTCGATGCTCAACCACTTAGCCACACCGGCTGGGCTAGAAGGGAAAATTTTCAGCTCCTTTTATGAGGCCAACATTATCCGAATTCCAACACCAGATAAAGACACTACAAGGAAAGAACATTAGAAGCAAATATGAATGTTAAAATTCTCAACAAAATATCAGCAAACCAAATCCAGCATTACATTAAAACCTCATACACCATGATAAAATGGGATTTATTGAGAATGCAAAGTTCATACAATAGCCGCAAAACAACAAACATGATAAACCACATAAACAAATTGAAGTATAAAAACCACATGATCATATAGATAGATGGAGAAAAAGCATTTGATAATATTCAATGGCCGTTTGTGATAAAAACTCTCAGCAAATTAGCAATAGAGGGAACATACCTCAATGTAATAAAGGTCATATATGACAAACACACCAACATTATACTTGATGGGCAAAAACTATAAGCATTTCCTTTAAGACTGGGAATAAGACAGAGATATTTGCTTTTACCACTATTATTCAACATACAATAGTAATGGAATTTCTAGCCACAGCAATCAGACAAGACAAAGAAATAAAAGACATCCAAATTGGAAATGGAGAAGTAAAACTGCCATTATTTGCAGGTGACATGATACTGTATGTGGAAAATTCTAAATATTCCACCAAAAAAACTTCTAAAACTGATAAATGAATTCAGTAAAGTAGCAGGATATAAAATAAATATCCAAAAATCACTTGCATTTTTTTACAAAAATAATGAATAATCACAAAGGGAAACTGAAAGAAAAATCACATTCACAATTGCTTCAAAAATAATAAGATACTTAGGAATAAATTTAACCAAGGATTTAAAAGACCTGTACTCAGAAAATTATAAGACACTAAAGAAGAAATTGAGGAAGATTAAAAATAAGGTAAAGCATATACCATGTTCATGGATAGAAAGAATTAAAATAATTAAAATGTCCATACTACCCAAAGCAATCTACAGATTAAATGAAATCTCTATCAAGATACCAATGGAATATTTCACAGAACTAGAACAAATGTTTCAAAAATTTGTATGGAACAACAAATGACCCTGAATAGCACTAGTGATCTTGAGAAAGAAGTATAAGGTTGGAGGAATCATCCTAACTGATATCAAACTATACTGAAAGGCCACAGTAATTAAAACAGCATGGTGACTGGCATAAAAATAAACATATAGATCAATGAAAGAGAATAGAGAAATTAGAAATAAATCTTCACATTTTGTTCAATTAATATTTGACAAAGGAGGCAAAAACATACAATGGACTAAAGCCAGTCTATTCAATAAACACTGTTGGAAAAATTGGACAGATACATGCAAAAAAAAAAAAAAGTAGCCTACCTGCTTACACCACACATAAGAATAAACTCAAAATGGATTAAAGGCTTAATGTTAGACTAAAAATCATAAAAATCCTGGAAATAAACATAGGCAGTAAAATCTTGGATGTTTCTCATAGCAACATTTTTTTTGATGTATCTTCTTGGGCAAGGGGACCAAAAGAAACAATAAAAAAATGGGGCTACATCAAAATAAAGAGTTTTTACACAGCTAAAGAAACCATCAACAAAATGGAAAGGCAATCCACTGATGGGAAAACATTCGCCAAAGATACATCTGATAAGAGGTTAATATCCAAAATTTATACAGAACTTATAAAACTTAACAGCAAAGAAATAAACAATCAAATTTAAAAATTAGCAAAAGACCTGAATAGACATTTCTGAAAAGAAGACATACAGATAGCTAATAGATATATGAAAGGATACTCAAAATCACCAATCATCAAAGAAATGTAAATTAAAACTACAATGAGGTATCACCTTACACCTGTCAGAATGGCTATCATCAATACATCAATAAAGAAGAAGTGTTGGCAAAGATGTGGAGGAAAGAGAATCCTTGTGCACTGTTGGTGGGAAATGTAGATTGGTGCAGCCACTGTGGAAAGTAGTATGGAGTCACCTCAAAAAATTAAAAATGGGACTGCAATATGACCCATGATTCCTCTTCTGGGAATTTATCTGGAAAAAAAACCAAAACACTAATTTGAAATATATATATATACCTCTATGTTCATTGTAGCATTATTTACAAAAGCCAGGATTTGGAAATAGCCCCAATGTCTATCAGTAGGTTAGTGCATAAAGAAGCAGTGGTACATTTACACAATAAAATATTACTCTGCTGTAAAAAGGAAAAAAAAAATTATTCTTTGTGACAGCATGGATGGACCTAGAAAACATTATGGTAAGTGAAATAAGTGAGTCAGAGAAATGCAAGTACCATATTATTTCACTCATGTGTCAAATTTAATGAACAGCTAAACTACCAAGCAAAATACAGAGAGACTCATAGATAGAGCAGGCAAACAGCTCAGTGGGGGGTGGGGGAAGGTGAGGATTGGGGATGAAGAGATTAAGCAAAAAAGAAAAAAGAGAGAAAACTCATGGAAGTGGACAACAGTGTGATGATTGTGGTGGTGGATGAGGATGAGTGGAGTTGGAAGAAGGCACAGAGGAGATAAACAATGATGGAAAATTTTAAATTAAATTTAAAAAAATTCAGTATTCTGTTATTTCAAAATATCCAGATATTTAATAATATTCACAATTTAACCCAGCAAAACTCCAGTTTTTTAAGTTACCAAAGAATTTGGAAAATTATGTTTAAATGTATAAAATTATTACTGAAAAGCTTTATCAAAAACCCTTAATTTCAGTTACAACTATTTATTAGTTCTTAACAACTTTGTAAGAATTTAAATCAAAAGATCATCTCAATAAATCTATAATAATTATTTTTTGGTTCATTTCATATTTTTTTCATTTTCCCTAAGAACTTTAAGGGTATTTTTTTCTTTATTGTTTTAAGTATTACAGATGTCCCTCCTTTTTTTCCTCATTGACAACCTCCTTCCCTCTCCCCACCCTGCCTTCACCATGCAGTTCTCTGTGTCCACTGGTTATGCATATATGAATATAAATTCTTTGGTTGATTTTTTCCCAACCCTCCAGTCAACTTCCCTTTGAAGTTTGTCAATCTGTTTCCCACTTCCATGTCTCTGGGTCTATTTTGTTCTTCAACTTATTTTGTTCATTATATTACACAAAAAAGTGAGATCATGTGATATTTGTCTTTCTCTGATTGGCTTGTTTCACTTAGGTAATACTCTCCAGGTCCTCCGCTGTTGTCTAAAAGGATAAGAGATCTTTCTTTCTTACAGCTGCATAGAATTCCATTGCATATATGTACCACAGTTTTTTTATCCACTCATCTTAGATGGACACTTGGGGCTGTTTCTAGAACTTAGTGACTGTAAATAGTGCTGCTATGAACATAGGGGTATATATATTTTTTCTGATTGGTGTTTCAGGCTTCTTAGGGTATATCACTAGAAGTGGGATCATTGGATCAAATGGCAGTACAATTTTTAATTTTTTGAGGAAACACCATATTGTTTTCCATAGTGGCTGCACCAGTCTGCATTCCCACCAGCAGTGAACTAGAGCCCTTTTTCTCCACACCCTCACCAGCACTTGTTTGATGATTTGTTGATGGCAGACATTCTAGCAGGTGTGAGGTGATATCTCATATTGTTTTAATTTTAATCTCTATGATGATTAGTGATGTTGAGCATTTTTTCATATGTTTCTTGGCCATTTATATATCCTGTTTGGAGAGGTGTCTATTTAGGTCCTCTGCCTATTTTTTAATTGGGTTCTTTGTCTTACTCTTGTTGAGTTGTATGAGTACTCTATATATTTTAGAAGTTAGCCCATTATCTGATGTATCATTGACAATTATGCTATTCCACATAGTGGGTTCCCTTTCCACTTTAAAAGTTGTTTCTTTTGCTGTGCAGAGCTTTATAGTTTGATGCAGTCCCATGTGTTCATTTTTTCCTTCATTTCTATTGCCTTAGGCATTGTATCAGTGAAAATTCTGCTGCGTGTAATGTCTGAAATTTTGTTGCCTAAATTTTCTTCTGAAATTTTTATGGATTCATGGGTCACATTTAAGTCTTTTATCCATTTTGAGTTTATTCTTGTGTATGGTGTAAGTTGGTGGTCTAGCTTCATTTTTTTGCATGTAGCTGTTCAATTTTCCCAACACCATTTATTGAAAATGCTGTCTTTACTCCACTGTATGCTCTTCCACCTTTGCCAAATATTAATTGAGCATAATGACTTGGGTTAATTTCTGTCCTGTTCCATTGATCTATATGCCTGTTCTTGTGCCAGTACCAGGCTGTTTTGATTAAAATGGCTTTGTAGTATAACCTGATATCTGGTATTGTGATCCATCCTACTTTGTTCTTCTTTTTCAAGATTGCTGTGGCTATGCGGGGTCTTTTTTTTTTTTTTTTGGTTCCATATAAACTTTTAGAGTATTTGTTCTAGATCTGTGAAGTATGCCCTTGGTATTTTAAAGGGGATTACATTGGATCTATAGATTGCTTTGGGTACTATGAACATTTTAATGATGTTAATTCTTCCAATCCATGAACAAGGTATATGCTTCCACTTTCTTATATCTTCCTCTATTTCTTTTTTCAGTGACTGTAGTTTTCTGTGAATAGGTCCTTTACTTCTTTGGTTATGTTTATTCCTAAGGATCTTAATTTTTTTGCCTCAGTTGTAAATGTGGTTGCTTTTTTAGTCTTTTTTTTTTTTTTTTCATTGAGTTGGTCTACAAGAATGCCATCGATTGCTTAACATTGATTTTGTATCCTGGTACTTTGCCAAATTCATTCATTAAATCTACTAGATTTTTGATGGAGTCTTTAAGGTTTTTTATGTACAGTATCATGTCATCTACAAATAATGACAGTTTCACTTCCTCCTTTCCAATTTGGATTCTTTTTATGTTTTCCTCATGTCTAATGGCTGTGGCTAAGACTTCCAGTACTATGTTAAAGAAGAGTGGTGAGAGTGGGCATCCCTGTCTGGTGCCTGTTCTTAAGGGAAATGCTTGCAGTTTTGGCCCATTGAGTATGATGTTGGCTGTAGGTTCTTCATATATGGCCTTTATTATGTCAAGATATGAACCCTCTATTCCCACCTTGTAGAGCATTTTTATCAGAAATGAGTGCTGGATTTTGTCAAATGCTTTTTTAGTGTCTATTGATATGATCATGTAATTTTTATCTTCATTTTGTTTATGTGGTGTATCACATTTTTTGATGTGCAGATATTGTACCATCCTTTCATTCCTGGGATGAAGCTCACTTGGTCATGTTGTATAATTTTTTAGATGTATTGCTGGATCCGATTTGCTAATATTTTCATAAGGATTTTTGGCATCCATGTTCATCAGGATATTGGTCTGTAGTTTTATTTCTTTGTAGTGTCATTATCTGGTTTTGGAATTAGAATTATGTTGGCCTCATAAAATGAGTTTGGAAGTCTTCCGTCTTTTTGGATTTTTTGGAATAGCTTGAGGAGAATGGATATTAGGTCTTCTTTGAATGTTCGGTAAAACACCCTTGTGAAGCTGTCCAGGCCTAGGATTTTGTTTGCCAGGGGTTTCTTGCTTACATCTTCAATTTCCGTAGTTGTTATTGTCTATTCAAGTTTTCTGTCTCTTCCTGGTTAAGTTTTAGGAGACTATGTGTTTCTAGAAATTTGTCCATTTCACCTAGATTATCCAATTTTTTGGCATATAATTGATCGTAGTATGTTTTAATGATCCTTTGTATTTCTGTGGTGTCAGTTGTTACTTCTTCTCTTACATTTCTGATTTTGTTTATTTAGGTCCTCTCTTTTTGTTTCTTGGTGAGTCTGGCTAAGGGTCCATCAATCTTGCTTATCTTTCCAAGGAACCAACTCTTTGTTTCATTGATCTTTTAAATGTTTTTTTTAGTTTGTATGTCATTTGTTTCTGCTCTGACCGTCACTATTTCTTTCCTTCTACTTGCTCTGGGTTTTTTTGTTTGTTTGCTTGTTTACTTTCTAACTCTTTGAGTTGTAGGGTAGAAAGTCAATTAGGAATTTTTCTTCTTTCTTGAGGTAGTCCTGTACTGCTATAAGCTTCCCTCTCAGGTCTGTTTTTGCTGCATTCCATAGATTTTGTGTTGTGTGTTCATTTTCATTGGTTTCCATGAAGTTTTTATTTTTTCCTTGATCTCGTTGGTAACCCATTCGTTGTTTAATAACATGCTATTTAACCTCCATGTGTTTGAATGTTTTTTGTAATTGATTTCTAGTTGTATACCATTCTAATCTAAGAAGATGCTTGATATGATTTCAATCTTCTTCAATTTTTGGAGATTTACTCTGTTTCCTAACATGTGATCTATCTTCGAGAATGTCCCATGTGCACTTGAGAAGAATGTATATTCTGCAGCTTTGGGGTGAAATGTTTTGTAAATATCAATTAAGTCCAGCTAATCTAGTTGGTCATTTAAGGACTGTGTGTCCCTGTTAACTTTTTGTCTAGAAGATCAATCCAGTGGTGTCAGTGGGGTGTTAAAGTCACCCATTATGATTGTATTGCTATTTATCTCTCTTTTGAAGTCCTCCAGAATTTTTTAAACATATTTTGGTGCTCCTGTGTTTGGTGCATTATATATTTACCAGGGTTATATCTTCTTGTTGGAATTTTCCTTTTAATATTAAGTAGTGACCTTCTTTGTCTCTTATTATGGCCCTTGTTTTGAAGTCTATCTTATCAGATATGAGTATGCTACACCAGCTTTTTTTCATTTCCATTTGCCTGGAAAATTTTTTTCCATCCCTTCACTTTCATCCTGTGTAAGTCTTTTGTTGTGAGGTGGGTCTCTTCTAGACAGCATGTATAGGGGTCATATTTTTTATCCAATCAGCTACCCTATGTCTTTTGATTGGGACATTTAAGACACTTATATTTAAAGTTATTATTGATAGATACTTATTACTTGCTCTTTGTATTTTATGCCTGTGTTCCTCTCTCTCTCTCTCTCTCTCTCTCTCTCTCTCTCTCTCTCTCTCTCTCTCTCTCGCTCCCTGTTTCTTCTTATTATTGCAGCAGTCCTTTTAGAATTTCTTGCAGTGATGATTCAGTGGTGGTAAATTCCTTTAGTTTTTTTGTTTTGTTTTGTTTTGTTTGTCTGTGAAGCTCTTTATTTCTCCTTCAATTTTGAATAATAGTCTTGCTGGATGGAGTAGTCTTGGATTGAGACCCTTGCCTTTCATTGTTTTGTACACTTCATGCCACTCCCTCTGGCCTGCAGTGTTTCTATTGAGAAGTCATCTGACAGTCTAATGGGAGCTTCCTTGTAGTTAACGTTCTATCTCTCTCTTGCTTCCTTCAAGATTCTTTCTGTGTCTTTAATGTTTGCCATTTTAATTATGATGTGTCTAGCTGTGGGTCTTTTTGGGTTCATCTTGCTTGGGACTCTCTGTGTTTCCTCGACTTGTGTGACTTTTTCCTTCACCAGATTAGGGAAGTTTGCTGTTATTATTTCTTCAAACAGGTTCTCTATTCCTTTCTCTGATTCTTCTCCTTCCAGTACCCCTATGATGTGAATGTTGCTAGACTTTTTGTTCTCCCACAGCTCCCTTAAACTCTCCTCCTGGTTTTTTTTTGTTTTGTTTTGTTTTTCCCATTTGCTGCTCTATTTGGGTGTTTTTTTCCACCTTATCTTCTAACTCGCTGATTCGGTCTTCAGCTTTTTCTAATCTACTATTGAATGCTTCTAAGGTATTTTTCATATCAGCTATGTTGTTCTTTATTTCCTCTTGAGTCGTATTCATATCTTTTACCTCTTTTTTAAAATCTGATGTAGTTCCCACTCAGCTCTCTATAATTCTCATTAAGTTGCCTGTAGTTCTCACTGATTTGTTTGAGCACCCTTAAAATCATTGCTTTGAATTCTTTTTCTGACAAAGTGCTTTCTTCCATTTCATGTTCTTCTTTTTCTGGTGGTTATTCTTTTTTTGAGGGGGGGTGTTATTTCTTTGTCTCCCCATTTTGGCTGTCTGGTAGTTCTAGACTTGGTGAGGGATGTTGGGATGTGTAGGAAGGTCAGTGTGTATCAAATAAGGTTGCCATGCCTCCCAGACTGTTCTGGTACATGGTGCCTTTTGCTTGTTATGGGTCTTGGAGGATTGACTACTGGCAGCTGGTGTTGGTCTGTCCTGGTAGGCACTGCTGCTGGATTGAGTGGGCCCCACTGAAGCCATGCTTCCAGCCAGTATCACAGGCTTCTGTATTGCACAGGCCCCACTGAAGCTGCAGTCCCCATCGGTGCCTGTGGCAGCTGTATTGCACAGGCCCCACTTGCCCATGTTCTGCCACTGGTGGCTGGGGAGCACTGCTACCTTGTGAGGCTCAGATCCTGCTTAGCCTCTGCTGATGCTTTTGGGGATGGGTCTCAGCTGCTGATCTGTGCTGCTGCTTCCTGGGGTTGGATTTCTTCTCCAGAGCCTCTGTTGCTGGGGGTGTGTTCGGCTCTGATCAGGCTTCTGCTGCTATGGGGGATGGTGCTGGGCTCCAAACCATTTGGGGCTTCCACATCAGGCACCTTGGCAATGCCACTACTGTGCACTGTTATGTGTTGACACAGCGGGGTCCACTGGTCCGATGGTTTGAGGTGCACTAGTGGGCTTAGGTTGTTTGGCCCTAGCCACTCCTGCTGCCTCTTCCCAGAAAAGACCAGGGATCTTCCAAAATGGCAGGGTCTCCCGATCGCACAGAAAGAAGCTCCCTGATGAGCTGCTTACCACTGTAGCTGATTGCTCCCCATGCACAGCACAGAAAACTTCTCCTCCGTGTTTCTGCACTGCTCGAGGTTGCTCATCCACACTCACGTCCATTCACACTCTCTCTCACGCTTGCTCACTCTCTCACACACTCACCCTCTCTCTGGTCCTGCCCGATGCCATCTTCGGCACTAGCCTTAACTTTATTTTTTTATGTTGTGTATCACAGTTATTGATTTACAAATATTGTACCAGCCTTGCATCCTTGGGATAAATCCCACCTGATTTTGGTGAATAGCTTTTAAAATATATTGCTGTATCTTATTTGCTAATATTTTGTTGATGATCTTGGTGTCGAACTTCATCAGAAATATTGACTGCAATTTTATTTCTTTGTAGTGTCTTTATCTGGTTTTGGAATTAGAATTATGTTGGCCTTATAAAAAGAGCTTGGACATCTTCCTTCCTCGGAAATTTTTTGGAATAGTTTGAGAAGAATAGGTGTTAGTTCTTCTTTGAATGTTTGGTGAAACTCCTTTGTTAAGCTGTCTGGACCAGTGCTTTTGTTTGCTGAGAGTTTATTGACTACTGCTTCAATTTCCTTATGTTTTTTAGTCTTTTTAGGTTTTCTGACTCTCCCTGATTGAGTCTTGGAATACTGTATGATTCTTGGAATTTGTCCATTTTGCCTAGGTTGTCCAATTTGTTGGCATATAATTGTTCATCATATTTTCTTACAATGCTTTGTATTTCTGTGGTGTTAGTTGTTACTTTACTTCTTTCCTTTCTGTTTCTAATTATTGGGTCCTCTCTCTTTGTTTGTTGGTGAGTCTGGCTAAAGGTTGATCAATCCTGTTTATCTTTCCAAAGAACCAGCTCTTGCTTTCATTGATATCTATATATATCTATATATATCTATATATATCTATATATATATAGATATATATATATGTCTCTATATCATTTGTTTCTGCTCTGATCTTTGTTATTTCCTTCCTTCTACTTACTCTGTTTCTTTTTTTTACTTCATAATTCTTTAAGTTGTATGGTTAGATAGTTAATTGGAAATTTTTCTTATTTCTTGAAGTAGATCTGTAATGCTATGAAATTCCCTCTCAGGGCTGCTTTTACTGTGTCCCATATATTTTGTGTTGTGTATTTATATTCTTTAGTTTCCAGGGAGTTTTTGATTTCTTTCTTCATCTCATTGGTAACCCATTCATTGTTTAATAACTTTATATTTAGCTTCCATGTGTTTAAATGTTTTTGAGTATTTGTATTGTAATTGATTGCTAGTTTCATGTCATTGCAAATGAGAAGATTCTTTATGAAATTTCAATCCTCTTGAACTTATAGAGACTTAGTTTGTGTTCTAACATGTGGTCTATCTTTGAGAATGTCATGTGTGTGCTAGAGAAGAATGTATATTTTGAAGCTTTGGGGTGAAATATTCTGTAAATATAAATTAAATCCATCTGATCTAGTGCATCATTTAGGGTCTCTATTTCCTTGATAATTTTTTTGACTAGAACAGTGGTTCTCAACCTGTGGGTCATGATCCCTTTGGGGGTCAAATGACCCTTTCACAGGGGTCGCCTAAGACCATTGGAAAACACATATTTTTGATGGTCTTAGGAACCGAGACACCGCTCCTCTATCCATCTCCAGACAGGTCCACCCACATGCAGATACACCCACATACAACATGAGGAACTGTATTAAAGGGTCACGGCATTAGGAAGGTTGAGAACCACTGGTCTAGAAGATCTAGCCAGAGACATCAGTGGGGTGTTAAATTCCCCTCCTATGATTGCATTTCTATTGATCTTCCCCTTAAAGTCCACCTTGAGTTTCATACACACACACACACACACACACACACACACACACACTTAGGTGCTCCTGTATTGGGTGCATATATGTTAAAAATGGTTATATCTTCTTGCTGTATTGATTCTTTTAGTATTATCTAATGCCCTTTTTTTGTCTCTTGTTGTGGTCTTTGTTTTGAAGTCTGTTTTGTCAGATATAAATTTTGCTACCCCAGCCTTATTTTTAGTTTCATTTGCTTGGAGTATGTTTTTCATCCCTTCATTTTCAGTCCATGTGACTCTTTTGTTCTGAGGTGTGTCTCTTGAAGACAGTTTATGTATGGTTCTTTTTTTCTTAGCCATTCAGTTACCCTATGTCTTTTGATTGAAACATTTATACCATTTACATTTAAAGTTATTCTTGATGGGTACTTGCTTACTGCTGTTTTTTTCTTTATAAATATGTTCCTCTCTCTCTCTTGATTTCTTCTTATTATTAAAGCATTCTTGTCAACATTTCCTTCAGTGCTGGTTTGGTGGTTATGTCCTTTTGCCTTTTTTTTTTTTTTGGTCTGGGAAGCTCTTTATTTCACCTAAAATTTTAAATAACAGCCTTGCTGGATAGAGTGGTCTTGTGTTTAGATCCTTGCATTTTATTACTTTGAATACTTTATGCCAATCTCTTCTGACTTGAAGTGTTTCTGTTGAGAAATCATCTGAAATTCTATTTGGTTCACCTTTGTAGGTAACTTTTTGTCTCTCTCTTGCTGTCTTTAAGATTCTTTCTTTTTCTTTAATGTTTGCCATTTTGCTTATGATGTGCCTTGGAGTGGGTTTCTTTGGGTTCATCTTGATTGGAACTCTCTGTGTTTCCTGAAATTATGTAACTTTTTTCTTCACAAGGTTGAGGAAATTTTCTGTCATTATTTCTTAAAACAGGTTCTCTATTTCTTGCTCACTTTCTTCTCTTACTGGTACCCCTATGATTCAGATGTTGTGATGTTTCACATTGTCCCAAAGTTTCCTTAAACTATCTTACTTCTTTTTAATTCTTTTTTGTTTCTTATAATCTACAGTCATCCCTCGCCACTTTGTTCTATCATGATAGAGTGAAGCCATGACCGTTGAAGCGCAAAGTGGCAAGGGATGACTGTATATAAATAAAGAATCCTACTTCGCGGAAATTCATTTATTGCGGTAGAGTCTGGAACTGATTAACTGCAATAAACAAGGGCCAACTGTAATTTTTTTTCCACCATGTCTTCCAAATAACTGATTTGGTCTTCTGCCTCATTCAGTCTACTTTTGAATTCTTCCAGTGTGTTCTTGATTTCAGATATCATATTCTTTATTTCCACCTGATTCTTATTTATGCTTTCTATTTCTTATTTCATGCTCTTGTAGTTAGTTTCTGCTGTTGCTTTAAATTCTCATAAACTTCATTGAGGATCCTTATAATCATTGCATAATTGCTTGTTCCATTTTGTTTATCTTTTATCTTTTTTTTTGTTTTTTTTTGGAGGTTTCTCTTTTTCTTTCATTTGGGGGTTGTTTCTTTGTCTCACCATTTTTGCTGACTCTATGTATTTGTTTCTATGTATTAGATCAAACTGCTATGCCTCCCAGTCTTTGTGGAGTGACCTTATGTATTATGTAGTAAGTATTTTGTGGGACTCAGTGGTGAAGTCTCTTAGATGTCCTGAGCTGGATGTTCTAGGAATGACTCTTGTTTGATTAATTTTTGGTCTCCTGTTATAATTGGGCTTTGAATATTTTGTCCCATTTCTGGATCTTCTCTCAGGCTGGCTGATTGTGAGGCTCACCACCACCCATGTTGTGTGAGATGTTGTGCAGGTGCTGACAGAACAAAATTAAACACAACACAACATAACAAAAACATACAAAAGACCCTACAACCACAATAAAAGTGATCAGGAAAAAAAAAGAGGAAGTTAGGAAGGAGAGAAGAGAATTAAAAAAATAGAAGAGTAGAAAAAATACTAGGAGAGAAAAAAGGGGGGGGAGAAAAAGTACTATGAAAGAACAGAGGTGAAAGAAATAAAAGAAAAGAGAATGGGGAGATTAAAATGGTATAAAAGAAAAGAGTAAGAAACAAGTTATGCAAAAAAAAAAAATAGATGAGAAAGCAGAAAGTCAGAAAATTAGAAAAGAAAAAAAGAAGCTTAAGCTGGACAAAAAAGAAAAACTAGAGTAATAAAAGGGAAAGAACACAGACAGTAAAATAATATCAAATAAATAAAAAGAAAAGATAAAGAAGATGATGCAAAAATAAAAGTTTAAAGTGGCATTTGTCTAAAAAAGAGTGAATTAGCATTGGTCTCAACAGAGTGTTAATGCCTCCTGGGAGCTCTCTTTGATTCCTGCTCTACTTAGGTGCTAGCCACAGTCAGAATCTGTCCTCCTTTGGTTCTTAGCAACCCATTTGGAGTTTCACAGTTTGCGTCTGTCTCTACAGAACTTAACTGCATGAGGGAGGGGCCAAGCTGTAATCTAAAGCCAGTTTGTTCACAGCTTGAGGCCCAGGGGTAGGTCAGCAATCTTCCCCAGGTTTCTTGGGCTCTGCCTCTATCCACCTTTGCTTGCTGGCCAGCTGTCAATCTTAGGTACTAAAAAGACTGTTCCTGAAAGGGCTTTAGGCAAAATAGGAGTATAACACCTCTGGATTTCCCATGAGAGAAAGGTACTGTTCAGTTTTCAAGGAATGTAGTAGGTATGTTTCTCTGTCCCAGAACTAGAACTCCATCTCTGAGAGTGATCCAGAATATTTCACTTCCTTTGGCTGGGCAGAGATTCTTGTATGCTGTCCAGTGGGATCAGCTCTTCCAAGAGGGCAAAGTGCTAGTTAAGTTCCCAGGGCAGTGGTTCAGAAGACCTTACCCCCCCCCCCTCCCGAGCCAGTCACTGGTTTGAACCAGTTCAAACCCCTAGGCTTGTCCCCCTACTGCTTTGTCCTCTGTAAGAATTGAGATGCAGGATGTGGCAGGCAGTGTTCCTGAGGGTAGGGTGAGCAGTACCCCTAAGATATTTTTTTCTTTACCTGTGCTGTGGCTTCTGGGAGAGGCTAGAACCTCTTAGGAGAAATGGCCACCTTGGTTTGGAGAAGACATCACTGGATTCAGTTCATCTGATGGTTGCCTTTCCACATCCTTACTTAATACTTCCCACCCCAGCCTCTCCTCCAGTCTGCACTGCCCTCTCTCTACTGAAGCCTCAGGTCAGTAGATGTAAACAAAAATCCTGTGCTCTGGGTTTTTTTTCTTTCTTTCTTTCTTTTAAACAACAACAAAAATCTGAGTCTTTATCTCTGCCCACCTCTGGTCTCCTCAGTGGCCAATAGCCCTGTTGCCTTTCATTGCTGGATGTTACATGGGCCATTGTTTTAGGCTCTGGTGCTCCAGACTGGGTAGCCCAGCTTAGGGATGGAGCCCTGCTCCTCTCAGGGAAAAGAACCCAATCTGCAGTTGAGAGATTTCCTCTTCTTTCTCAGCCAGCTGCCCATGGAAACAGGCCAGACCTTCTCGACAAATTTACATTTATTGGATAAAATTAAATATTTGTTTATTAAAAACTCTCAACAAAATGGGTATAATGAAACATACATCAACATAATAAGGCCATATGTAACTAGCCCATAGCTAGCATTATTCTGAATGGTGAAAAGTGAAAGCTTTTTCTCTAAGATCCAGGACAAGGATGCAAACTTTCACCACTTTTATTCAACATAGTATTGGAAGTCCTAGCCAGAGCAATAAGACAATAAGAAGAAATACAAGGCATGCAAAGTGGAAAGGAAGAAGTAAAATTGATGCTATTTAAAGATTGCATAAATCTATACATAGAAAATTCTAAAGACTCAACCAAAAACTATTAGAACTAATAAAAAAATTTAGTTAGGTTCCAGGATCCAAAATTAATATTCAGAAATTTGTTGCATTGTTATAAACTAGTAATAAACTAAGAAAAATACATTAAGAAAACTATGACATTTACAATGGCATCAAAAAAAGAATACATTACTTAGAAATAAATTTAAGCAAACAGGTGAAAGACCTATACTTTGAAAACTATAAGACATTGAAAGAAATTGTAGGTATCACAAATAAGTGGAAAAAAGTATCATGCTCATGGTGTCATAGAATTAATATTGTTAAAATGTCCATACTACCCCAAACAATCTGCAGATTGAATGTAATTCTTATTAAAAGATTAATAACATTTTTCAAAGAACTAGAACAAATAATCCTAACATTTATATGGAATGAATTTATATAAAAGACGCTAACTAGACAACCCAATCTAGACAAAGAAGAACAAAGTTGGAGGTATCAGGCTCCCTGGATTCAAACTACACAGCAAAGCTATAGTAATAAAAACAGTATGGTACTGGCACAGAAACAGTCACATAGTGGCAAGAATATACAATAGAGAAAACACAGTTTCTTCAATAAATGGTATTGGTAGTGCTACACAGATACATTTAAAAAATAAAACTAGAATACTTTCTTTTTATATATATATATTTATATTAACTTATTATTGTTACAGATATTTTTTCTTTTTCCCTCATTGACACCCTCCTCCTGATCCTGCCCCCTCCAACATTGTTGTCTACATCCATTAGTTATGCATACATGCATATAAGTTCTTTGGTTTATATCATCCCTCCCCCGTCCCCCTTTTCTGAGGTTTGTCAGTCTGCATGCTCTACTATGTCTCTGGGTCTATTTGGTTCATCAGCTTATTTTGTTCATTATATTCCACAAATGAGTAAGATCATGTAATATTTGTCTTTCTCTGATTGGCTTATTTCATTTAGCATAATTCTCTCCAGGTGCCTCTATGCCATCTCAATGATAAGAGATCTCTCTTTCTTATAGCTGCATAGTATCCCATTGGGTATATAATGTACCATAGCTTTTTATCCACTCATCAATTGATGGACACTTGGGTTGTTTACAGATCTTAGCAATTGTAAATAGTGCTGCTATGAACATAGTGGTACATATATTTTTTCTGATTGCTGTTTCAGACTTCTTTGGAAATATTCCTAGAAGTGGGATAATTGGGTCAAATGGCAGTTCCATTTTTAATTTTTTGAGGAAACACCATATTGTTTTCCATAGTAGCTGCATCAGTCTGCATTACCACCAGCAGTGTACTAGAGTCCACTTTTCTCCACACCCTCGCCAGCACTTGTTGTTTGATGATAGGTTGATGAAAGCCATTCTGGAAGGTATGAGGCAATACCTCATAGTCATTTTAATTTGTATCTCTCTGATAATTAGGGACATTGAGCAATTTTTCATATGTTTCTTGGCCATTTGTATGTCCTCTTTGGATAGGTGTCTATACAGATCCTGTGCCCATTGTTTAATTAGATTATTTGTCCTCCTTTTGTTGAGTTGTATGAGTACTCTACATATTTTGGAAATTAGCCATTTATCTGATGTATGATTGGCAATTATGCTCTCCCATATAGTGGGTTCCCTTTCCATTTTGATGCATGTTTGTTTGTTTGTTTGTTTATGTATTTATTTATTTTTACTGTGCAGAAGCTTTTTAGTTTGATGTAGTTCTATGTATTAATTTTTTCCTTTGTTTCTCTTGCTTTAGGTGTTGTATCAGTTAAAATTCTGGTGTGTGTGATGTCTGAAATATTGTTGCCTACAGTTTCTTCTAGGATTCTTATGGATTCACTAGTCACATTTAACTCTTTTATCCATTTTGAGTTTATTCTTGTGTATGGTGTAAGTTGGTGGTCTAGCTTCAATTTTTTTACATTTACTTGTCCAATTTTCCCAACACCATTTATTAAAGAGGTTGTCTTTACTCCGTTGTAGGCTCTTGCCACCTTTGTAAAATATTAATTGAACATAATGTCATGGGTCAATTTCTGGGTTCTCTGTTCTGTTCCACTGATCTATATGCCTGTCCTGTGCAAATACCAGGCTGTTTTGATTACAATGGCTTTGTAGTATAAGCTGATATTCGGTATTGTGATCTATCCTACTTTGTTCTTCTTTTTCAAGATTGCTGTGGCTATGCGGAGTCTTTTTGGTTCCATATAAACTTTTGGAGTAGTTGTTCTAGTTCCATGAAATATGTCATTAGTATTTCAATGGAGATTGCATTGAATCTATAGATAGCTTTGGGTAGTATGGGCATTTTAATGTTGTTAATTCTTCCAATCCATGAACAAGTTATATGCTTCCACTGTTTTATATTTTCCTCTATATCTTTTTTCAATGTCCTGTAGTTTTCTGAGAACAGGTTCTTTACTTTGATTAAATTTATTCCCGGTTATCTGTTTCTTTTTTCCCCCCAATGGTAAATGCAATTGTTTTTTTGTTTGTTTGTTTGTTTGTTTTTAGTTTCTCTTTCTGTGTGTTCATTATTGGTGTATAAAAATGCCATCGATTTCTTGATGTTAATTTTGTATCCTGCTACTTTGCCAAATTCATTTATTAGCTATAGTAGATTTTTGATATAGTATTTATGGTTTTCTATGTGCAATATCATGTCATCTGCAAATAATGACAGTTTCACCTCCTCCTTTCCAATATGAATGCCTTTTATTTTTCTTTCTTATATAATTGTTGACACGAAGACTTCCATAACTATGTTAAATAAGAGTGGCAAAAGTGTGCATCCCTGTCTTGTTTCTGTTCTTAAGGGGAATGCTTTTAATTTTTGCCCATTGTGCATGATGTTGGCTGTAGGCTTTTCATATATGGCCTTTATTATGTCAAGATATGATCCCTATATTCCCACATTGCTGGGCATTTTTATCAGAAATGGGTGCTGGATTTTTTCGAATGCTTTTTCAGTATCTATTGGTATGATTATATGGTTTTTATCTTTCATTTTGTTTATGTGGGATATCACACTTATTGATTTGCAAATATTGTACCAGCTTTGCATCCCTGGGATGAATCCCACAGTTCATGGTGAATAATTTTTTTGACATATCGCTGGATCCGATTTGCTAACATTTTGTTAAGGATTTTGGCATCTGTGTTTATCAGGGATATTGGCCTCCAGTTTCCTTTCTTTTTAGTGTCTTTGTCTGGTTTTGGAATTAGAATTATGCTGGCCTCATAAAATGAGTTTGGAAGTCTTCCATCTTCTTGGATTTTTTGGAATAGTTTGAGGAGAATGAGTGTTAGATCATCTTTGAATGTTGAGTAAAAGTCCCCCATGAAGCATTCCAGACCTGGGCTTTTGTTTGCTGGGAGTTTCTTGATTATATTTCAATTTCCTTAGTTGTTATTGGTCTGTTTGAGTTGTCTATATCTTCCTGATTCAGATTTGGGAGACTTTAGAAATTTGTCCATTTCACCTAGATTGTCCAATCTGTGAGCATAAAATTGTTCATAATATTTTTTTAATGATCCTTTGTATTTCTGTACTGTCTATTGTTACTTCTCCTCTTTTGTTTTTTATTTTGTTTATTTGGGCCCTCTCTTTTTTTTCTTGGTGAGTCTGGCTAAGGGTCCATCAATCTTATTTATATTTTTTCAAAGAACTAGACCTTTGTTTCATTGATCTTTATAATTTTTGTTTGTTTGTTTAGTTTCTATGTCATTTATTTCTGCCATGACCTTTATCATTTCTCTCCTGTTACTTGCTCTGGGTTTTTTTGTTTACTTTCTAGTTGTTTAAGTTGTGAGTTTGGATAGTTAATTAGAAATTTTTCTTGTTTCTTGATGTAGGTCTATAGTACTATGAACTTCCCTCTCAGGACTGCTTTCACTGTGTCCCATAAATTTTGTTTTTTGTGTGTGATCATTTTCATTTGTTTCCAGGAAGTTTCAATTTCTTCTTTGATTTCCTTCATAACCCATTCATTGTTTAATAACATGCTATATTAGCCTCCATGTGTTTGAATGTTTTTCATGTTTTTGTTGTTATTGATTTCTAATTTTATGCCATTGTGACCTGAGAAGATGCTTGATATTATTTCATTCCTCTTGAACTTTTTGAGACTTAGAGTGTGTCTTAACATGTGGTCTATCTTTGAGAATATTCAATATGTACTGAGAAGAATGTGAATTCTGCAGTTTTGGGGTGCAATTCTCTGTAGATATTTATTAAATCCATTCGATCTAGTACATAATTTAGAGTCTCTATTTCCTTGTTATTTTTTGTCTAGAGGATCTATCCAACAATGCCAGAGGGGTGTTGAAGTCTCTTGCTATGAAAATATTGTTATTGATTTCTCCTTTGAAGTCCTCCAGAAGCTTGTTGAGTTTTTTAATTTTTTTTCTTCATTGATTTTTAAAAAAAGAGGAAGGGAGAGGGAGAGAGAGAGATGGAAACATCAATGAGAGAGAACATTGAATGGTCATCTCCTGCATGCCCCCCACTGGGGATTTGGCCCACAACCTGGGCATGTTCCCTGCCTGAGATTCAAACTGGTGACCTCTTACTGCATGGGTTGATGCTCAACCATGGAGCTACACTGGCAGGGCCTCCAGAAGGTTTTTTAATGTATTTTGGTGCTCCTATGTTGTTTGTATATATGTTTACCATGGTTATATCCTCCTGTTGGACAGATCCTTTCAATGTTATGGAATGGCCTTCTTTGTCCTTAGTTATGCCTTTCATTTTGAAGTCTATTTTCTTGGATATGAGTATTGCCACCCCAGCTTTTGTTTTTCCTTTCTGTTTGCTTGGAAAATATTTTTCAATCCCTACACTTTCAACTTACGTGAGTCTTTTGTTGTGAGGTGGGTCTCTTGTAAACAACATATGTATGAGTCATGCTTTCTTATCCATTCAGCTACCCTGTGTCTTTTGATATGAGCATTTAATCCATTTACATTTAAGGTTATTAGTGACATGTGCTTATTTATAGCCGTTATTGTCCATTATGGTTATGTTTCTCTTCTTATTTCTTCTGCTTATTACTACAGTCCTTTTAACATTTACTGGACAGCTGGTTTGGTGCTAATATATTCCCTTACCATTTTTTGTCTGGGAAGCTCTTTATTTCACCTTCTATTTTGAATAATAGCCTTGTGGATAGATTATATTTGGTTCAGATCCTTGTTTTTCATTACCTTGATTTTTTTCATACCATTCCCTTTTGGCCTGTAGTGTTTCTGTTGAGAAGTCAGCTGATAGCCTGATGGGTTTCCTGTGTAGGCAACATGTTGCTTATCTCTTGCTGCCTTTAGGATTCTCTCTTTGTCTTTAATTTTTGGCATTTTAATTATTATGTGTGTTGGTATGGGCCTCTTTGGGTTCTTATTACTTGGGGCTCTCTGTGCTTCTTGAATTTGTATGCCTTTTTCCTTCACCAAGCTAGGGGTGTTTCTGTCACTATTTCTTCAAGTATATTCTCTAACCCTTGCTCATTTTCTTTTTCTTCTGGCACTCCTATGATGTAGATGTTGTTATTTTTCATATTGTCCCACAGTTCTCTTAGGCTGTCTTTCTGTTTTTTAATTGTTTTTTCTTTTTGGTTTTCTAATTGGGTGATTTTTTTCTACCCTGTCTTCTAATTCATTGATCCAATTCTCAGCTTCCTCTACTCTGCTGGTTATTCCTTCAAATGTGCTTTTTTATTTCTGCTATGCCATTCTTCTTTTCCAGTTGGTTGGTTTTCAATGTTTTTGGACCTTTATTCATGCTTTTGAGCTTCTTCATAATTATTACTCTGAACTCTCCCTCAGATAGCTTACTTAATTTAATGTCATTTATTTCTTCTCCTACAGAATTATCTTATCCTTTCATTTGGTATTTGTTTCTTTGTTTCACTGTTTTGGCTGTCTCAGTGGGTTTTTGTGCCTTCTAAATTTTTCCTGTGGTTCCACTGATTGTGACTCCCTCTACTGGGTTTAGATGAGTGTGGGAGGACCCATGTTAAACACCACTGTCAAGTCTTACTTTTCTGGGTAGATTTTCAAGCCAAGGAAAGGTTCAGTTATCCTCTATCTTTTTGCCTGGAGGCTATTAGTCTCAGTTACTTTATGAGACTTGTGGTTTGTAGCCCTCATCTGAATGAAAAATCCCTCAAATGTAAGAGGTTTCCAGTGGGTGGGGCACTTACTTGTTATCAGACTCAATGATAATGAGCCTCTATTTGCATTTCTTTATCCTGGCCTGGTGGTGTTGAATTCCTGCAAGAGGGGCCATTGCTTCTCCCTGGGGCTCTCAGAAGGGGCTCTTTGAGTAATAGGCTACTGTCCTGTGAGGGAGTGGATACAGCATAAAACTCCCTGTGTCCTCCCATCCAGCTCTCTCCTGATCCAGGAGCCCTGGACATTCTCCACACAGTTCCTGTGCAGTCTTCCCTCCATCTGCTGGAGCCCAAGGTGAGCAGCTATAGCTGATTTGGTGTTTTTTCAACCCCCTACTTTCTTAGTGGGAAGCATACTCAGCTAATACAGCTCTTTGGTGGTTTCCATGGGCTCCCAGCCCCCCCTCACGTGCCTCCACAGTTCCTACCAGGCTGGATTTGGAGTCTCCAAAGAAGACATAGAAATGGACTACACACAAATGAAAAGATGTTCAACACCACTAATTATCAGGAAAATGCTAATTAAAACAACAATTATATGTTACCTCACATCTATCAGAATGTCTTATCAAAAAGGCAACAAATAACAAATGCTGGCAAGGTGAGGAGAAGGGGAAAACTAGTGCACTATTGGTGGGATTGTAAATTGTTGCAGTTACTATGGAGTATGAAGATTCCTCAATAAATTAAAAGTAGAAATACCATATAACCAAAGAATTTTATTTGGGGCATTTATATAAAAAATTAAAAATGATAATTTAAAAATATATATGTGCACTGTTATGTTTATTGCTACATTATTTTCAATAGCCAACATATGGAAGCAACTTAGGTAGCCATCAAAAGATGAATGAAATAATACTCAGTAATAAAAAAGAATGAAATCTTGTCATTTGCAATAATATTGATGGACCTAGAAGATATTATGCTAAATGAAACATGTCAGACAGGGAAAGAAGAGCATTGTATGATTTCACTTGTATGTGAAATTTGAAGGACAAAACAAATGTGTAAGCAAAACAAAACAGAAATAGACTGATAGATACAGAGAACAAAGTGATGGTTGTGAGACTAGAGGGTGGTTAAGGGGTGGACAAAAAAGATAAGGGGAATTAAAGGGTCATATTTTACAGTTATAAAATGAATAAGCCACAGGGATGTAATATACAGCATAGGGACTATCAGTAGCAATATTGTAATAACTTTTTTGGTTATGACAGAAGGTAACTAGAATTATCATGGTGAACACTTTATAAGGTATATAAATAGTGAGTCAGTATGCTGTACACCTGAAATTAATATAATACTTTATGTAAACAGTACTGTATTTAAAAATACAGGATGTGACAAAAGTAGGTATACAGTTATGAGTACTCAAAACACAGTTTATTGTATTGTTATTTATTATTGTATTATTTTACATAAAAGCATTTCTGAACCTACTTTTGCCCCACTTTGTATATAAGAAACTCATACAAATTAATAGAATAAAGAACTCAGTTAAAAATAAGCAAAGGAACAAATACATTTTTCCAAAGAAGATATAACAATAGTCAACAGGAATATGAAAAGGTGTTGAAAACTCTTGATGGACTCTAAGGGAGAGTATGATAGTTATACAGTCATGGTAGGGGATTTTAACACCCCACTGACATCATTGAATATATTTTCCAGAAAAAAAAAATATCAAAAAGGAAACAGTGGCCTTAAATGACACACTAGATCAATTGGATCTAATTGATATTTATAGAACATTCCATCTGAAAGCAGCACAATATACATTATTTTCAAGTGTACATGGATCATTCCCAAAGATAGGTCATATGTTAGGACACAAAATCAGCCTTAACAAATTTTTAAAAATTAAAATCATATAAGCATCTCCTTGAATCACAATGACATACAGCTAGAAATCAACTACAATAAAGTACTAAAAAAAAAAAAACAGTCAAATACGTGGATACTAAATAGCTTGTGATTAAACAATAAATGGATTACCAATGAGATTGAGACAGAATATTAAAACTTCCTGGAAACAAACAAAAATGAACACACAACAACCCCAAATCTCTGGGACATAGCAAAAGCTGTTCTGAGAGGGATGGTTATAACATTACAAGCCTACCTCATAAAAACAAGAAAAACCTCTAAGAAACTATTTAACCTTACAACTAATAAATTAAAAAGAGAACAAGAAGAAAAACCCAGGGTAATAAAAGGAAGAAAATAATGAAGATAAGAGTGGAAATAAATGACAAAGAGACAAAAAACAAAGAAAAAACAATACAAAAGATCAATGAAAGTAAGAGCTAGTTCTTTGAGAAGATAAACTAGATGGATGAACATTTAGACAGATTTATCAAGAAACAAAGAGAAAGGACCCAAATAAATAAAATCAGAAATGAAAGAGGTGAAGTAACAACTGACATCACAGAAATACAGAGGATTGTAAGAAAATACTTAGAACATCTATATGCCGACAAACTGGAAAACCTGGGCAAAATGGACAAATACCTAGAATCATACAATCTGTCGAATTCAATCAGGAAGAATTCGGAAATCTGAATAAATCAATAACAAGTAATGAAATTAAAGAAGTAATAGTAAAATAAAATAAAATAAAAATTCCAAGAAAGCAAAAGCCTTGGACCAGACAACTTCACAGGGGAGTTTTACCAAACATTGAAAGAAGAACTAACACATATCCTCCTCAAACATTTCTAAGACATTCAAGAGGAGGGAAGACTTCCAACAGTCTTTTTATGAGACCAACATTATTCTAAAACCACATAAAGACACTACAAAGAAAGAAAATTTTATGCCAATATCCATGATGAACATACATGCTAAAACCCTCAACAAAATCTTAGCAAATAGGATCCAGCAAATACATGAAAATGATCAGATAATATGACCAAGTGGGATTTATTTCAGAGATGCAAAGATGGTTCAGTATTTAAAATCAAGGAAGAACAGAAAAATGGCGGCGGAGTGAATGGAAGCTACACAGACCATCTCCCAGGACCAAACTGGAATTACAACTAAAATAAAGACAAATCGTTGGGAAAAAGCAACAGAAAAGCAGCTTGCAAGGACGATACAACCAGGGACACTGATTCAATCCTGGTAGGATTGCGGAGGCGCGAGAGGGGAACTGGGAACCCACGGACAGCAGCGGCCTTAGCCATGAGCAGCGCACCGCCCTCGGGGTTAAAGCCCGAGCCGGCTCCACCACGCAGAGCCGGGGCAGAGCGCTAAAATAGCCGCAGCCACTCACCTGGGCTCCGGCAGAGGGAGGGCGGACTGGACTGGAACTGTGTGGAGACACCTGGGATTTGGAGGGCACTCAGAGCTTTTGCTGAGTTGTGGCCACACAGGACTGTGGCCTGGTCATCTTACTCCATCCCCGGGCTCTGGGGAGAGGCGGCAGCCCCTCCCTCGGAGATCCAGCCACACCTTAGTGGGCCATTGAAATGCAACTTGAGACTCATTAACTACTAGCATCTGCCCTACCCCCTGGAAATCCTATCACGCTGAACACCTGAGGGAGGTTTTCATTCAACTGAAAACCCAAAGCTCTTCAAGCAACCACAACTAATAGCCTCTAGGCAAAAAGCTAGAGGATAACTTAACCTTTGCTGGGCTTGCAAATATACCCTGGAAAGTAAGACTCCAGGGTGGTGTTTAACATGGGTCCTCCCATGCTCGTCCAAACCCAGTAGAGGGAGCCACAAACAACAGAACACCAACATCCACAGGAAAATTTGGCAGGCTCCAAAAACCACTGAGATAGCCAAAATGGGGAAACAAAGAAACAGAGCCCAAATGAAAGAACAAGAGACTTCTACCGAAGATGAGATAAATGAAATGCAGTTAAGCAAGTTAACAGAGGAGGGAAGAATTCAGAGCCATGATCTTGAGGAAGCTCAACAGCATGAGGAAGGACATCAACACCTTGAGTAAAGACATCCACACCATGAGCAAAGACATAGAAACACTGAAAACCAACCAAGTGGAAATGAAGAAGCAGCAAAAAGAAATGAAGAATGGCATAGCAGAAATGAAGAACACATTGGAAGGACTAAACAGCAGAGTAGAGGAAGCTGAGGACCAGATCAGTGAATTAGAAGAAAGGGTAGAAAAAATCAACCAATCAGAAAACCAAAAGGAAAAAAACAATGAAAAAACAGGAAGACAGCTTAAGAGAACTGTGGGACAACTGGAAATGTAATAATATTCGCATCATTGGAGTCCCTGAAGAAGAAGAAAATGAGCAAGGGTTAGAGAATATATTTGAAGAAATAATGGCAGAAAACTTCCCTAATTTGGTGAAGAAAGAAGGCATGCAAGTTCAAGAAGCACAGAGAGCCCCAAGTAAGAAGAACCCAAACAGGCCCAGACCAAGACACATAGTAATTAAAATGCCAAAAATTAAACACAAAGAGAGAATCCTAAAGGCAGCAAGAGAAAAGCAACAGGTTAACTACAAAGGAACCCCCATCAGGCTATCAGCTGACTTCTCAACAGAAACACTACAGGCCAGAAGGGAATGGCATGAAGTAATCAAGGTCATGAAAAACAAGGATCTGAATCCAAGACTACTCTACCCAGCAAGGCTGTCATTCAAAATAGAAGGTCAAATAAAGAGCTTCTCAGACAAAAAAAGACTAAGGGAATACATTAGCACCAAACCAGCACTGCAAGAAATGTTAAAAGGACTGCTGTAATTAGTGGAAGAAACAGGAAGGAAAGTAGAACCACACTGAACAAAAATGGTAATAAATAAGTACATATCAATAATCACATTAGGCGGGGGTGCCGGGCGAACCCCCCACCGCGGGGGAACCCAGGTGGAGTGGAGGAGCCGGGAGATGCCCCCACTGCGGGGGAGCCCAGGCGGAGCTGGGGAGCCAGGCAACCCCGCCCACCGCGGGGGAACCCAGGCGGAGCGGGGGAGCCCAGGGACCCCCCCAGCAACGGAGGAAGCCGGCAACACACAGGAGAACTGAGCAAACTGAACAACGAAATTGATCCAGAGACATGGAGGGTGGAGTACGGGATGACGGGCCTCAGAAGAGGGGGGGAGGCGGGGGAAAGAGATAAATCACAGAGCCTATGTGCATGGGTGCATAACCAATGGACATGGACAACAGGGATAGGGAGGAGGAGAAGGGGAGGGGGAGGAGGGTGTCAATGGGGGGAAAAAAAGGAAAAACATCGGTAACAAAAACAAATTAATAATAAAATAAATTATAAAAAAAAAAAGAATCACCTAAAATGTAAATGGATTGAATGCTCCGATAAAAAGACACAGAGTAGCGGATTGGATAAGAAAGCATAACCCATATATATGCTGTTTACAAGAGACCCACCTCACAACAAAAGACTCACATAGGCTGAAAGTGAAGGGATGGAAAAAAATCTTCCAAGCAAATGGAAAGGAAAAAAAAGCTGGGGTAGCAACACTCATATCTGATAAAATAGATTTCAAAACGAAAGCCATTACTAGAGACAAAGAAGGTCACTACATAATATTGAAAGGATCCATCCAACAGGAAGATATAACCTTGGTAAACATATATGCACCGAATATGGGAGCACCAAAATATATTAAAAATCTTCTGGAGGACTTCAAAGGAGAAATTGACAGCAATACAATCATAGCAGGGGACTTCAACACCCCTCTGACATCACTGGATAGATCCTCTAGACAAAAAATTAACAAGGACACAGAGACTCTAAACGAAGCACTAGACCAAATGGATTTAATAGATATTTACAGAGAATTACACCCCAAAACTATAGAATTCACATTCTTCTCAAGTGCACATGGGACATTCTCAAAGATAGACCACATGTTAGGACACAAACTAAGTCTCTACAAGTTCAAGAAGACTGAAATCATATCAAGCATGTTCTCAGATCACAATGGCATGAAACTAGAAATCAATTGCAACAAGAACATGCAAAGACATTTGAATACATGGAGGCTAAATAGCATGTTATTAAACAATGAATGGGTTACCATGGAGATCAAGGAAGAAATTAAAAACTTCCTGGAAACCAATGAAAATGAACACACAACAACACAAAATCTATGGGATGCAGCGAAAGCTGTTCTGAGAGGGAAGTTTATAGCACTACAGGCCTACTTCAAGAAACAACAAAAATTTCTAATAGACTATCTAACCTCACAACTTAAAGAACTAGAAAGCAAACAAAAAGAAAACCCCAGAGTAAGTAGAAGGAAGGAAATAGAAAAGATCAGAGCAGAAATAAACGACATAGAGACGAGAGAAACAATTCAAAGGATCAATGAAACAAAGAGCTGGTTTTTTGAAAAGATAAACAAGATTGATGGACCCTTAGCTAGACTCACCAAGAAACAAAGAGAGAGAACCCAAATACACAAAATCAGAAATGAAAGAGGAGAAGTAACAACTGACACCACAGAAATACAAAGGATCATAAGCAAATACTATGAACATTTGTATGGCAACAAATTCGACAATCTAAGTGAAATGGACAAATTTCTAGAAACAAATAGTCTCCCAAAACTGGACCGGGAAGAGATAGAAAACTTGAACAGACCAATAACAGCTAAGGAAATTGAAGATGTAATCAAGACTCTCCCAGCAAACAAAAGCCCAGGCCCGGATGGCTTCACGGGGGAGTTTTACCGAACATTCAAAGAAGAACTAACACTCATTCTCCTCAAACTATTTCAAAAAATTCAAGAAGAAGGAAGACTTCCAAACTTGTTTTATGAGGCCAGCATAATCCTAATTCCAAAACCAGAAAAAGACACTACAAAGAAAGAAAACTACAGGCCAATATCCCTGATGAACATAGATGCCAAAATCCTAAACAAAATACTAGCAAATCGGATCCAGCAATACATCAAAAAAATTATTCACCATGACCAAGTGGGATTCATCCCAGGGATGCAAGGCCGGTTCAACATTCGCAAATCAATAAATGTGATACACCACATAAACAAAATGAAAGATAAAAACCACATGATCATATCAATAGACGCTGAAAAAGCATTTGACAAAATCCAGCACCCATTTCTGATAAAAACGCTCAGCAATTTGGGAGTAGAGGAATCATATCTTGATATAATAAAGGCCATATATGAAAGAACTACAGCCAACATCATACTCAATGGGCAAAAACTAAAAACATTTCCCTTAAGAACAGGAACAATACAGGGATGCCCACTTTTGCCACTCTTATTTAACATAGTACTGGAAGTCTTAGCCACAGCAATCAGACGTGAAGAAAAAATAAAAGAAATCCAAATTGGAAAGGAGGAAGTGAAACTGTCATTATTCGCAGACGATATGATATTATATATAGGAAACCCTAAAGACTCCTTCAAAAATCTACTAGACTTAATAAATGAATTTGGCAAAGTAGCAGGATACAAAATTAACGTCAAGAAATCAACGGCATTCTTATACACCAATGATGAACTCACAGAAAGAGAAACTAAAAAAACAATTCCATTTACCATCGCGGCAAAAAAATTAAGATACCTAGGAATAAACTTAACCAAAGAAGTAAAGGACCTATTTGCAGAAAACTATAGGACATTGAAAAAAGAAATAGAGGAAGATATAAAAAAGTGGAAGCACATACCTTGTTCATGGATTGGAAGAATTAACATCATTAAAATGTCCATATTACCCAAAGTAATCTATAGATTCAATGCAATCCCCATCAAAATACCAACGACATATTTCACAGAACTAGAAAAAATATTTCAAAAGTTCATATGGAACCAAAAAAGACCCCGAATAGCCATAGCTATCTTGAAAAAGAAGGACAAAGTAGGTGGGATCACAATACCGGATATCAGCTTATACTACAAAGCCATTGTATTCAAAACAGCTTGGTACTGGCACAAGAACAGGCATATAGACCAGTGGAACAGAACAGAGAATCCGGAAATTGACCCAAGACATTATGCTCAATTAATATTTGACAAAGGTGGCAAGAGCATACAATGGAGCAAAGACAGCCTCTTTAATAAATGGTGTTGGGAAAATTGGACAGCTACATGCAAAAAAATGAAACTAGACCATCAACTTGCACCACACACAAGAATAAACTCAAAATGGATAAAAGACTTAAATGTGACTCGTGAATCCATAAAAATCCTAGAAGAAAATGTAGGCAACAAAATTTTGGACATCATATACAGTAGAATCTTCACTGATACATCACCTAAGGCAACAGAAACAAAGGGAAAAATGAACACATGGGACTACATCAAACTCAAAAGCTTCTGCACAGCAAAAGAAACAACCATCAAAACAGATAGGGAACCCATTCTATGGGATAGCATAATTGCCAATGATACATCAGATAAGGGGTTAATTTCCAAAATATACAGAGTGCTCATACAACTCAACAAAAGGAAGACAAAGAACCCAATTAAAAAATGGGCAGAGGAACTAAATAGACACCTCTCCAAAAAGGACATACAAATGGCTAAGAGACATATGAAGAAATGCTCAACATCACTAATCATCAGAGAGATGCAAATTAAAACAACAATGAGGTATCACCTCACACTTGACAGAATGGCCGCCATCAACAAATCATCAAACAAAAAGTGTTGGTGAGGGTGTGGAGAAAAGGGGACTCTAGTACACTGCTGGTGGGAATGCAGACTGGTGCAGCCACTGTGGAAAACACTATGGTGTTACCTCAAAAAATTAAAAATTGAATTGCCATTTGACCCAGTGATCCCACTTCTAGGAATATACCCTAAGAAGCCTGAAACACCAATCAGAAAGAATACATGTACCCCCATGTTCATAGCAGCACTATTTACAATAGCTAAGATCTGGAAACAGCCCAGTGTCCATCAGTGGATGAATGGATAAAAAAGCTGTGGTACATATACACAATGGAGTACTATGCAGTTTTAAGAAAGAAAGATCTCTTATCCTTTGAGACGACGTGGAGGGACCTCGAGAGTATTATCCTAAGCGAAACAAGCCAAGCAGAGAAAGACAAATATCACATGATCTCACTTATTTGTGGAATATAATGAACATAACAGTCTGAGGAACAGGGTAGACCCAGAGATGTGGAAGTAGGGTATAAACTGACACCCCTCAGAAGAGGGGGTGGGGGGGGAGGGAAGAGATAAACCACAGAACTTATGCACATGTATGCATAAGTGATGGACATGGACAACAAAGCTGGGGACAGGGTGGGGGGATGGGGAGGAGGGTGTCAATGGGGAAAAAAGGAGAAACATCTGTAACAAAAATAAATTAATAAAAAAAAATAAAGTTAGCTACAATAAAAAAATAATAAAAAAAATAAAATCAATAAACATGATACACCCATAAACAAAATGAAAGATAAAAGTTATATAATCATATCAATAGATGCAGAAAAGCATTTGACAAAATCCAACACTCATTAATGTTAAAAACTCTCAGCAAAGTGGGAATAGAGGGATTATACCATTACATAATAAGGGCCATATATGACAAACCTATAGTCAATATCATACTCAGTGGGGAATAAACTAATAGCATTTCCCTTGAGATCAGGAACAAGACAAGGATGTCTGCTTTCATCTCTCTTATTCAACATAGTACTGGAAGTCCTATTCACAGTGATCAGAAAAGAAGAAGAAACAGAGGCATCCAAATTGGAAAAGAGAAAGTAAAACTATCATTATTTGAATATGACATAATATTGTATATAGAAAACTCTAAAGACTCCACCAAAAACATATTAGAATTAATGAAATTAATTCAGCAAAGTGCAGGATACAAAATTAACACTTGGAAATCGATGGCATTATTTACCCCAATAATAAAACCTTGGAAAGAGAAACTAAAAAAATTCCATTTACCATTGCAACAACAACAAAAATAAGATGCCTAGGAATAAAGTTAACCAAGGAGACAAATGACCTGTACTAGGAGAACTATAGGACATTGAAGAAGAAAATAGAGAAAGACATAAAAAAGTAGAAGTGTATCCTGTGTTCATGGATTGGAAAAATTAACATCATTTAAATATCCATATTACCCAAAGCAATCTACAGTGTCAATAAAATCCCTATCAAAATACCAATGGCATATTTCACAGATCAACAACAAACATTCCAAAAATGTATATGGAAACAGAAAAGACCCCAAATAGTCACAGCAATCTTGAGAAAGAGGAACACATTTGGAGGGATCACAGTACCAGATATCAAACTATACTACAAAGCTATTGTAATCAAAACAGCCTCATACTGGCACAGGAACCAGCATATAGCCCAATGGAACAGAACAGAGACCCTAAAAATCAATCCAAAACATTATGGTCAATTAATATTTGACAAAGGAGGTAAGGGCATACAATAGTGTAAAAGTAGTCTATTCAATAAATGATGTTGGGAATATTGGACAGGTACAGGCAAAAAAAAAATGAAACTAGACCATGAACTTACACCATACACAAGAATAAAAAATAAATCAAATATGTAAATATAAGTCACGAAACTGTAAAAACGTCTAGAAGAAAACAGGCAGTAAAATCTCAGACATCTCATGTAGCAGTACTTTCACTGATACATCGCCTAGGGCAAAAGAAACAAAGTAAAAAAAAAAAAATGAACAAATTTGACTATATCAAACTAAAAAGCTTCTGCACAGCAAAATAAATGCTGAACAAAATGTAAAGGGAACCTATTGTATGGTGAGTCATATTCACCAATGATACATCTGATAAGGGCTTAATTTCCAAAATATACAAAGTACTCATACATCTCAACACCAGGAAGACAAACAATCCAATTAAAAATGAGAAAAGGTCCTGAATGGGCAGTTTTTTCCAGAAACAACATACAAATGGCCAATAAACATATGAAAAAAAAATGCTCAACATCACTAATCATCAGAGAGATGAAAATTAAAACTATAATGAGGTATATCACCTCATACCTACTAAAATGGTTACCATCAACAAATTAACAAAAAACAAGTGCTGGTGGGGATGTGGAGAAAAGGAAACCCTAGTACACTGCTGGGGGAATGCAGACTGGCCCACCTCTGTGGAAAACAGTATGGATGCTTCTAAAAAATTAAAAATAGATCTGCCATTTGACCCAGCAATCCCACTTCTGTGAATATATCCTAAGAATCTCAAAACACAATCAGAAAGAATATATGCATCCCCATGTTCATAGTAGCATTAATTACAATAGCTAAAATCTGAAAACAACCCAAATGCCTATCGATAGATGAGTGGATAAAAAAGCTGTGGTACTTGTACACAATGGAATACTCTGCTGCTATAAAAAAGGATCTCTTACCCTTTGAGCAGCATGGAGGGACCTGGAGATTATTATGCTAAGCAAAATAAGCCAGTTAGAGAAAGACAAATTTCATATTATCTCACTTATATGTGGAATCTAAACAACAAAATTAATTAATGAACAAAATAGGTCCAGAAGTATGCATGCATGGAACAGTGGGGGGTGTCTTTCTGGGGGAGGGGACAGAAAGCGATTAAACAAAGAACATATATGCATATAAGCAAAACCTATAGACACAAATAATAGCATGGGGAATGCCTGGGGTAGGATGGTGGTTGGGCAGAGGGAGGCAAAAAAGGGAGAAAATGGGAGACAGCTCTAAAACTTTCAACAATAAAATAAAAATTAAAAAACGCAGTTTATTCTTGTATCATTACTCATTATTGTATTGTTTTCCATACAAACAACTGTAAACGTACTTTTGCCCCACCCTATATTTAAGGACTCATACAACTTAATAGAAGAAATAACCCAATTAATAAATGGGCAAAGGAGCAAACACACTTTTCCAAAGAAGACATAAAAATGGTCATAGGTATATGAAAGTGTGTTGAATACCAATAATCATCAGGGGAATGCAAATGAAAAACATGAGATATCACTTTGTGCTTGTTAATATTGCTAGTGAGAAGAGATAATGAGTATGAGCAATGATATGAATAAAAGGAAACATTTGTATACTCTTTGTGAGAATGTGAAAGGTACAGCCATTATGAAAAAATGTATGGAGTTTCTTCAAAAAATTAAAAATAGAACTATCATATGACACACAATCCCACTTCTGGATGTATGTTTAAAGGACATTAAATGAAGATCTTGGAAAGATATCTGCACTCCCATGTTCATTGAATCATCATTCAGAATAACCACAATATGGAAACAACCTAAATGCCCATTAACTGATAAATAAAACAGATGTAATATATATGTGTGTATATATATATTTACATATATTTATACATGTACATATATATACACAAACAATGGAATATTTTTCAGTCAACAAAAGAAATAAATACTGTTATTTGGGACAACATGGAAGAATGGTGGATTATTCTAAGTGAAGTAAGTTTGACACAGAAAGACAAATAATGCATGTTCCAACTTATATGTGGTATCTAAAAGAATTAAACTCATAGAACCATTAAAAAAAAAATGGTGATTGCCAGGGCCTTGCTAGTCAGAGTAAAGGGGGAGATATTAGTCATAGGGTATACATTTTCAGTTATAAAATGAATAAGTTCTGGAGATCTAATATACAGCAAGTATTGTGTACTTGAAAATTACTAAGAGAATTTATCTTAATTGTTCTCACTATTTAAAAAGGTAATTATTTGAGGTGATGGATATGTTAATTAACTTGATTGTTGTAATCATTTCACAGTATATATGTACATTAAATTATTACATTGTACACCTTAAAAATCACACTAACAAGTTTTATTTATCAATCATACTTCACTATAGGTGAATTAATTGTTTTCATTTAAATTATTGTTATGTTTATGTCTTTCAAAACTTGGAAAGTCTTCAACCATTATTTCTTCATATATTCTTTCAGTATCACATATTTTAACCACCTCTCCTGAGATTTAAGGAAGAACATTAAACCTTTTGTTATTGTCTCCCTGAGGGTCTTATTTGTTTTCATTCTGTTGTTTAGATTGACTCATTACTGTTGACCTGTCCTCAAGTTTATGGATTTTATATAATTGGCTCACAGAATTGTGTATATTGGCAAATTTGGAATCTGCTGGGCAGGCCAGTAGCCTAGAGACCCAAAGAATAATTGTAACAGCTTAGATCTTCTGAAGGCAGTATTCCTTCTGGAAGGAGAATTACCTCTTACTTGGAGGACCTCAGAATTTTCTCTTAAGTCCTTCCATTGATTGGATAAGGCCCACTCACACTGTGGAGAATAATCTGCTTTAAGAAAAGTCTGCTGATTGAAATGTTAATCTCATCAATAAATACCTTCACAGCAACATCTAGACTGGTATTTAAACAAATGTCTGGGTAATGGTGACTAGCCAAGTTGACATATAAAACTAACCATCACAAGTTCACTCCTTATCAACTTGGCACTCATAACTATTTCTTTTTTTGAATTAAAAATGTTTAATGTTGACATAATTGCAGGTGTCCTCCTTTCCCTTGCCCTTTGTCCACCTCCATCCACCCCTGCCTCCCCCTCTCTTGGCCTTCACCAAACTATTGTCTGTGCCCATGGGGCATGCACATATGTTCTTTTGCTAGTCTCTTCACCTTCTATATCCAGTCACCCTTCATATCTATTTCTTTAAGCCATATTTAATTGCCAAATAAAATAACAAATTCATACTCCTACCTAACGATACAACTATCCTGTGTAAAGCTAAAAACATACTAACCTTTTCTTCAGAAGAGGATATAAAGTTCTTGGGTGCTGATCACTCTTTTTGATATCTTGTAATTTAAATACCATGATGTAAAGATAACAATACTTAAATACTATGATATAAAGTCCATGAATCTCATGTTATATGATAAAGGAATAAGAGAGAGAAGGAAACAAAAATATTTGCTTAATACACAGACACATAATCAGAAAAATAAGGAAGATATGATAATTGCAAATTACACCTCTCCAAGAGTTTCGGCTCCTTTAGGCTTCTGATACCAGCTACTACTGTCCTGCTGCCACAGGATTGCTTGGAGGCTGTGTCAGGAGAGAATAGAAAAGAAAGAAAAATAAAATGAGACATTTCCCCACTTTCTATGCATTAATAGTTCATTTTCCAGCTTCTTAAGTCAGAGCTTGATGGCTCCTCTTAGAGTTCTATCTGTCAGTGCCTTGAAGTCCTTTTTCAGGTTTTGGAATATGTTGGGTATAGATCGGGGAATACTGAAGGAAAAAATAGTAAACTCATTGTCAGATAAATGGTACTTCAAATTTGGGTTCTTTACCAATCTTTCTGCTGCTATTTTCTTTCAGGTCCTTATCTACCCCATGCATTATATCCAGGTTTTATGGTTGTAATCAGTGAGAGAGAAAGGGTGGAATATTCAGTTTCACCTAGAGTGTTCATCTTTCACCTGTTTCTTTTTACCTTAATTATTATGACTACTAATTTTTTAATTACATATATGGCTCATATTTGTGGCTTACATATTATATTTTCACTGGACAGTGCTGGTTTTGAAGATTGATGGAAAATTAAAAATCCATAATTAATATTGATTAAGCACCTTTTCTGTGGTAGACATTTTACTAAGTGCTGGTGTACCATGTTGAACAAAATAGACATAACCCATCATGGAATAATTTGGAAGGGTAAATAGACTTTAAACAAGTTATCACACACACACATATACATACACATCAAATTGTACCATTATATTTTTTATGAACACCATGAAGGAAATAAGCCATAGAGTCTCTAATCTAGGACTGTGATCAGGATGGAGGGCTCTGGAAATTTTCCCTAAAGAAGTGTCATTTAAGTCAAGGCTTTGAGGTGAGTAAGACTTTCCTGGGTGTGAAGGCGTGAGAAGGAACATTTCTGCCAGATGAAACCTCATTGGTTGGATATTTTAAGATGGGAAGGAGCTTTCCTCAGGGAGAAATAAGAAGTTTGGTGTTGGTGGGGCCTAAGGTAAGGGGGTGGGGGGATGGAAAGAGAAACCCCATGTGGGTTGAGCAAGTTATGCAGACTTGCCTCAGGAAGAAGTTTTCTTAATATACATCAGTGGTGTGGTTCTGTACCAGGTCATCTAGATTGCTTTGGTGTTCCTTTTTTAGAGGAATCAGGACAAAGAAAAAATTGCCTAGTACTCCTGAAGACTAAACAGAAGGGTTTCAGAAGGCTGAGAAACCCATTAAGTGTTTCTTAGACTACCTCCCCTGAATGTACACCAGAATGATCTCTGGTGAGAAAAATGAAAAGAAAGGAAAAGGAAAAAAATGTGTCTGTAATCATTTTATTTTCCTTATGTCATTGGATTTTGCCTAACAACTGTAGAAAATAAACCTCAACTTTGAGAAGTTACTTTGCAACTTCCCTGGACAATACCCTCATTATAAAGTTTAAAACAATTATGAGATCCAGATGAATATATAGAATGAGTACAAAATAATAAAGCAAGATAGAAACAGCAAAACTGGGACAGAGCCCAGAACTCTTTCATGTTTGACATTGTGAGAGCAGAGTGCTGATGCTGATATTTTTGCAGACCAGGTCCCATTTCTACTTCTCTGAATCAACTCACACTGCATGGGGGACATCAGGTCTCTTTGCCCTCATTGTCTTCCTACATACAGTTTACTTACTTTGGTAGTTCTTCAAAACCACAGTGCTGATATAGATTACTTCTGACTTTTATAACTTCCCCAAACCAAAGGGTTGGATTAAATCAGTTATAGAATATTTCTGTGATTTATAACCTATATTTGAATAATGTCATAATTACATGAGTGACTTTTAAGAGTATTGGTTTCACTTTTTTTTTGCCAGGTCTTTCCATTTTCAGTTTATCAATCCTATCCACAATGAACATATCAATGAAGGAAGCTTTGGTTTACTTTTTAATAAAACAAAACAATATGAAGAGTCTTAGTTTTACAATCAGCTTGATGTATGTAAATACAGTCATTCAAATGCAGAGTGATCAGTGGAAAGCATCAGTGGAGGGGCTTTGTGGCTTGAATCTCTCCTAATCCAATTTACCTGGCCACAGACACCTGTGAACATCAGTTATGAATTTCCCAGCCCTGGAAAACAGGTATTTTTCTGACTTGCAACCCCTGTATCTGGTGAGTGATAGAAGCACCATACCCAGAGCCACAGAAAGACTCCAGCCCAGTTAGATAATTATGAGCTGACCTTTAGCCCAATTGATTAAGGACTTTACCATGTATTTATTGCATGGACATTTTTGTTAAGGGTTGAAAAGCATGGGTAAAATCCTGGGGCAAAGGCACATCTCAAATGTCCTGTCAGTGCTTGTCACCCAACTTCACAGGCAGACCAAGAATTTACTCTTAAATATTGAATAAACCCATATTTGATACTCCCTTCTCCATATGCAGCTACCATTTGTGGTTTAATAAACAATATGTAAGAGAAAGAAATGATTAGTGATGAAATGTCAGCTCCATAGAACCATGCCAAGAGCTGAAAACTAGGCAAGAGTTAGAGGTTTGCAATCTGGGAAATGTTTTCACTGAAGCAAACAGCAGAAAAAGCTGGTTGTAAATTGAGACTGGCCAAGAGAAATTGTGGTTCCTCCTACTGTTGGCTGGAGAAAAACCAAATATGTCACTTGTAAGAGACTGATCCATAGTCTCTCTGCAGCCACTTTGTTGGGTGTTTTTCTCTTACCCCTTTTCTCACTCCCTTACACCAGACACTGATGCTCACACAAATCCCCAAACCACTGTGAAATTTGGTTTTACTGGCAGTTTCCATTAGATTATGTCAAATAAAGGAATCAATGTTAAGACCAAATAGAAAAGGGTATTCTAGTATTGCTAGAAGTACTTGAGCTTCTAAGGTAGTTTTCCATGGAAAAGAAACAATTTAGGAGAGATAACATAGCTGTTTATAAATATCTCAGAAGGAAGTGGGTTAGGCTTATTCAGTGTAGCTAATTATTCTTAGTGAAGCTGCATTATTATTAGTGTAGCTCCAACAGGCAATATTTTATTTTATTTATTTTTTATTTTTTTAATTTTTTTTTATTAATTTACTTTTGTTACAGATGTTTCTCCTTTTTTCCCCCATTGACACCCTCCTCCCCCTCCCTCCCTGCCCCGTCCCCAGTTTTGTTGTCCATGTCCATTGGTTATGAGTACATGCGTACAAGTTCTGTGTTCATTGCTCCCGTCCCCCACTCCCTCTTCTGGCAAATGTCAGTCTGTACCCTACTTCCACGTCTCTGAGACTACCCTATTCCTCACACTGTTATGTTCATTATATTCCAGAAATAAGTGAGATCATATGATATTTGTCTTTCTCTGCTTGGCTGGTTTCACTTAGGATAATAGTTTCCAGGTCCTCCGATGTCATCGCAGAAGATAAGAGATTATTCTTTCTTACAGCTGCATAGTACTCCATTGTGTATATGTACCACAGCTTTTTTATCCATTCATCTACTGATGGACACTTGGGCTGTTTCCAGATCTTAGCTATTGTAAATAGCGCTGCTATGAACATGGGGGTACATGTATTCTTTCTGATTGGTGTTTCAGGCTTCTTAGGGTATATTCCTAGGAGTGGAATCACTGGGTCAAATGGTAATTCAATTTTTAATTTTTTGAGGTAACACCATAGTGTTTTCCATAGTGGCTGCATCAGTCTGCACTCCCACCAGCAGTGCACTAGAGTCCCCTTTTCTCCACACACTCGCCAACACTTGTTGTTTGATTCTTTGTTGATGGAGGCTATTCTGACACGAATGAGGTGATACCTCATTCTTGTTTTAATTTGCATCTCTCTGATGATTAGTGAAGTTGAGCATTTCTTCATATGTCTCTTGGCCATTTGTATGTCCTGTTTGGAGAGGTGTCTATTTAGTTCCTCTGCCCATTTTTTAATTGGGTTCTTTGTCTTCCTTTTGTTGAGTTGTATGAGCACTCTATATATTTTGGAAATTAGTCCCTTATCTGATATATCATAGGCAATTATGCTCTCCCATACAGTGGGTTGCCTTTCCACTTTTATGGTTGTTTCTTTTGCTGTACAGAAGCTTTTGAGTTTGATGTAGTCCCATGTGTTCATTTTTTCCTTTGTTTCTGTTGCCTTAGGTGATATATCAGTGAAAATTTTGCTGCGTATGATGTCTGAAATTTTGTTGCCTACATTTTCTTCTAGGATTTTTATGGATTCATGAGTCACATTTAAGTCTTTTATCCATTTTGAGTTTATTCTTGTGTATGGTGTAAGTTGATGGTCTAGTTTCATTTTTTGGCATATAGCTGCCCAGTTTTCCCAGCACCACTTATTAAAGAGGCTGTCTTTACTCCATTGTATGCTCTTGCCACCTTTGTCGAATATTAATTGAGCATAATGGTTTGGGACAATTTCTGGGTTCTCTGTTCTATTCCATTGATCTATGTGCCTGTTCTTGTGCCAGTACCAGGCTGTTTTGATTACGGTAGCTTTGTAGTGTAACCTGATGTCCGGTATTGTGATTCCTCCCACTTTCTCCTTCTTTTTCAAGATTGCTGTAGCTATTTGGGCTCTTTTTTTGGTTCCATATGAACTTCTGAAGTATTTGTTCTAGTTCTGTGAAATATGTCGTTGGTATTTTGATGGGGATTGCATTGAATCTATAGATTGCTTTGGGTAGTATGGACATTTTAATGATGTTAATTCTTCCAATCCATGAACAATGTATGTGCTTCCACTTTTTTATATCTTCCTCTATTTCATTTTTCAATGTCCTGTAGTTTTCTGCAAATAGGACCTTCACTTCTTTGGTTAAGTTCACTCCTAGGTATCTTAATTTTTTTGCCGCGATGGTAAATGGGATTGCTTTTTTAGTTTCTCTTTCTGTGAGTTCATCATTGGTGTATAAGAATGCCATCAATTTCTTGACGTTAATTTTGTATCCTGCTACTTGGCCAAATTCATTAATTAAGTCTAGTAGATTTTTGATGGAGTCTTTAGGGTTTTCTATGTATAATATCATGTCATCTGTGCATAATGACAGTTTCACTTCCTCCTTTCCAATTTGGATCCCTTTTATTTTTTCTTCATGTCTGATTGCTGTTTCTAAGACTTCCAGTACTATGTTAAATAAGAGTGGTGAAAGTGGACATCCTTGTCTTGTTCCTGTTCTTAAGGGAAATGCTTTTAGTTTTTGTCCATTGAGTATGATGTTGGCTGTAGGTCTTTCATATATGGCCTTTATAATGTTGAGATATGATCCCACTGTTCCCAAATTGCTGAGCGTTTTTATCAGAAATGGGTGCTGGATTTTGTCAAATGCTTTTTCAGCATCTATTGATATGATCATATGGTTTTTATCTTTCATTTTGTTTATGGGATGTGTCACATTTATTGATTTGCGTATATTGTACCAGCCTTGCATCCCTGGGATGAATCCCACTTGGTCATGGTGAATAATTTTTTTGATGTATTGTTGGATCCGATTTGCTGGTATTTTGTTAAGGATTTTGGCATCTATGTTCATCAGGGATATTGGCCTGTAGTTTTCTTTCTCTGACTTGCAAACCCTGTATCTGGTGAGTGATAGAAGCACCATACCCAGAGCCACAGAAAGACTCCAGCCCAGTTAGTGTCTTTTTCTGGTTTTGGAATTAGAATTATGCTGGCTTCATAAAACGAGTTTGGAAGTCTTCCTTCTTCTTGAATTTTTTGGAATAGTTTGAGGAGAATGGGTGTTAGTTCTTCTTTGAATGTTCGGTAAAACTCGCCCGTGAAGCCATCAGGGCCTGGGCTTTTGTTTGCTGGGAGGATCTTGATTACATCTTCAATTTCCTTCATTGTTATTGGCCTGTTCAAGTTTTCTATCTCTTTCTGATTCAGTTTTGGGGACTATGTGTTTTTAGAAATGTGTCCATTTCGCTTAGATTGTTGAATTTGTTGCCATATAAATGTTCATAGTATTTGCTAATGATCCTTTGTATTTCTGTGGTGTCAGTTGTTACTTCTCTTTCATTTCTGATTTTGTGTATTTGGGTTCTCTCTCTTTGTTTCTTGGTGAGTCTAGCTAAGGGTCCATCAATCTTGTTTATCTTTTCAAAAAACCAGCTCTTTGTTTTATTGATACTTTGAATTGTTTTTTTTTTTTTTTTGGTCTCCATGTCGTTTATTTCTGCTCTCATCTTTACGATTTCCTTCCTTCTACTTGCTCTAGGGTTTTCTTTTTGTTTGCTTTCCAGTTCTTTAAGTTGTGAGGTTAGGTAGTCAATTAGAAATTTTTCTTCTTTCTTAAGGTGGGCCTGTAGTGCTATGAACTTCCCTCTCAGAACTGCTTTCACTGCATCCCATAGATTTTGCATTGTTGTGTGTTCATTTTCATTGGTTTCCAGGAATTTTTTAAATTCTTTCTTGATCTCCATGGTAACCCATTCATTGTTCAGTAACATGCTATTTAGCCTCCATGTGTTCATATGTTTTTGCATGTTCTTGTTGCAATTGATTTCTAGTTTCATGCCATTGTGGTCTGAGAAGATGCTTGATATGATTTCAATCTTCTTGAACTTGTAGAGACTTAGTTTGTGCCCTAACATATGGTCTATCTTTGAGAATGTCCCATGTGCACTTGAGAAGAATGTGAATTCTGCAGTTTTGGGGTGTAATTCTCTGTATATATCTATTAAATTCATTTGGTCTAGTGCTTCATTTAGAGTCTCTTTTTCCTTGTTAATTCTTTGTCTAGATGATCTATCTAGTGATGTCAGTGGGGTGTTGAAGTCTCCTGCTATGATTGTATTGAGGTCGATTTCTCCTTTGAAGTCCTCCAGAAGATTTTTAATATATTTTGGTGCTCCTATATTGGGGGCATGTATGTTTACCAAGGTTATATCTTCTTGTTGGATAGATCCTTTCAATATTATGTAGTGGCCTTCTTTGTCTCTAGTTATGGTCTTCAATTTGAAATCTAATTTATCCAATATGAGTATTGCTACCCCAGCTTTTTTTTCTTTTCCGTTTGCTTGGAAGATTTTTTTCCATCCCTTTACTTTCAACCTATGTGAGTCTTTTGTGGTGAGGTGGGTCTCTTGTAAACAACATATATGTGAATCATGCTTTCTTATCCAGTCAGCTACTCTGTGTCTTTTTATTGGAGCATTCAAACCATTTACATTTAAGGTGATTATTGATATGTACTTATTTATTGTCATTTTTGTACAGTGTGGTTCTAATTTTCTTTCTATTTCTTCTATTAATTACAGCAGTCCTTTTAACATGTCTTGCAGTGCTGGTTTGGTGCTAATATATTCCCTTAGCCTTTTTTTGTCTGGGAAGCTCTTTACTTGACCTTCTATTTTGAATGATAGCCTTGCTGGATAGAGTAGTCTTGCATTCAGATTCTTGTTTTTCATGACCTTGATTACTTCATGCCATTCCCTTCTGGCCTGTAGTGTTTCTGTTGAGAAGTCAGCTGATAGCCTTATGGGGGTTCCTTTGTAGTTAACCTGTTGCTTATCTCTTCCTGCCTTTAGAATTCTCTCCTTGTCTTTAATTTTTGGCATTTTAATTATTGTGTGTCTTGGTGTGGGCCTCTTTGGGTTCTTCTTACTTCGCGCTCTCTGTGCTTCTTGAACTTGAATGCTTTCTTCCTTCACCAGGTTAGGAAAGTTTTCTGTCATTATTTCTTCAAATATATTCTCTAACACTTGCTCATTTTCTTCTTCTTCGGGGATTCCAATGATGCAAATGTTATTACGTTTCCAGTTGTCCCACAGTTCTCTTAAACTATCTTCCTGTTTTTTAATTGTTTTTTCCTTTTGGTTTTATGATTGATTGATTTTTTTCTACTCTGTCTTCTAATTAACTGATCCGGTCCTCCACTTCCTCTACTCTGCTGATCAGTCCTTCCAATGTGTTCTTTATTTCTGCTATGTCATTCTTTATTTCCACTTGGTTGGTTTTCATGGTGTCGATGTCCTTACTCATGCTGTTTAGTTTCCTCAAGATCATGGCTCTGAACTCTATCTCTGATAATTTGCTTAACTGCATTTCATTTATCTCATCTTCGGTGGAGTTCTCTTGTTCTTTCATTTGGGATTTGTTTCTTTGTTTCACCATTTTTGCTATCGCAGTGGGTTTTGGAGCCTGCCAAATTTTCCCTTTGGGTGTTGGTGTTCTACTATTTTTAGCTCCCTCTGCTGGGTTTGGATGAGTGTGGAGGGCCCTCCTTCAACACCACTGTCAAGTCTCACTTTCCTGGGTAGATTTGCAAGCTCAGGAAAGGTTTAGTTATGCTCTAGCTTTTTGTCTGGAGGCTATTAGCTTCAGTTCCTTGAAAAGCCTTAGGATCTCAGTTGAATGAGAAACTCCCTCAGATGTTTACAGTGTAGGAGGATTTCCCGATGGTGGGGCCGCTGCTGGTTGTTAATGAGCCTCAATTTGCATTTCTTTACCTCTTTTCCTCACCTGGGAATCTCCAAGGGAGGGGCTTCCACAGCTCTGGGAAGGAGCAAACTTTGCTGCCGTTCTGTGTAACCGGGAAGGAGGGGCTGGCCACTACCGTCCTTTGTGGCCACAGCTCAGCACAAACTCTGAGTGCCCTCCAAATCCCAGGTGTCCCCACAGAGTTCCAGTCCAGTCCGCTCTCCCTCTGCTGGAGCCCCAGTTGAATGGCTGTGTCTATTTAGCGCTCTGTCCTGGCCTCTGTGCTGTGTAGCAGCTTGGGCTCTTATCCCGAGGGTGGGCGCCGCTGCTGCTCACAGCCAAGGCCGCGGTAAGGCCGCTGCTCCCAGCCAAGGCCGCTGCTTTCCGTGGGCTCCCAATCCGCCACCTTCACGTGCCTCCGCAGATCCTACCAGGCTCATTCAGTGTCCCTGGTTGTATGGTCCTCTCTCGCTGCTTGTCTGTTGCTTTTTCCCAATGATTTGTCTTTATTTTAGTTATAATTCCCGTTTGGTCCTGGGAGATCGTCTGTGTAGCTTCCATTCACTCCACCGCCATTTTCCGAACCTTCCCCAACATGCAATATTTTATTAGGCTAGTTTTACAACCATCTATTTTGTTGTCTTGTCTTGGTGAAAACAGTGGCCATATCGTGAAAGTCTGAATTTTCCAAGCATTGAGATTGCAATCGGTGCATACAATATATGCTGAGGTAAGGAATCACTTTGTCAAGATGATTCCTTTTTTCCTTTCATATGTTTATTTTTCCATCTGTAAAAATAATATATTTTGCTAATCTAATCATTTTAATCATTAACTAGAAAATTAGTTTTTCTTTATATTTATAATTTTAAAGCCCACTGTAATATTTTTTTTCACATTTTATTTTATTTATTTTATTTTTTTAAACTTATCTTTATTGTTGAATGTATTACAGATGTTCCTCATTTTTCCCCCTTTGCCCCCCTCCTCCCCATTCCCTTCCCCCTCCTGCCTTTCCCCCCACTGTTGTCTGTGTCCATTGGTTATGCATATATACATATAAGTTCTTTGGTTTATTTCTTCCCACCCTCCACCCCCCCTTCCCTTTGAGGTTTGTCAGTCTAACAACCAATTTGTACTTCTTAATCTCTTCACCTTTTTCACCCATTTTCCCAACCCTTCTCCCATCGGGTAACCAACAAAAGTTCTCTGTGTCTTTGAAAATATTTCTGTTCTGCTTGTTCATTTTGTTTGTAGATTCAATTGTTGATAGATATGTATTTATTGCCATTTTGTTTGTTCATTTTTTTTATCTTTTTCTTCAAGAAGACCCTTCAACATTTCATATAATAATGGTTTGGTGGTGATGAACTCCTTTAGCTTTTCCTTGTCTGGGAAACTCTTTGTATGGCCATCAATTCTAAATGACAGTTTTGCAGGATAGAGTAATCTTGGTTGTAGGTTCTTGCTTTTCATCACTGTGAATATTTCTTGCCACTCCCTTCTGGCCTGCAAAGTTTCTTTTGAGAAATCAGCTGACAGTCTTTTGGGAACTCCCTTGTAGGTAACTGACTGCTTTTCTCTTGCTGCTTTTAAGATTCTCTCTTTGTCTTCAACCTTTTGCATTTTGATGATGATGTGTCTTGGTGTGGGCCTCTTGGGGTTCATCTTGTTTGGGACTCTCTGTGCTTCCTGGACTTGTATGTCTGTTTCCTTCACCAAGTTAGGGAAGTTCTCTGCCATTATTGTTTCAAATAGGTTTTCGATTTCTTGTTCTCTCTCTTCTCCTTCTGGCACTCCCAAGATGCGAATGTTGGCATGCTTGAAGTTGTCCCAGAGGCTCCTTACACTATCCTCATTTTTTTGCATTCTTTTTTCTTTTTGCTGTTCTGATTGGGTGTTTTTTGCTTCCTTATATTCCAAATCGATGGTTTGCTTCTTGGCTTTACCTACTCTACTATTGATTCTGTGTAAATTATTTTTTATTTCAGTTAGTGCCTCCTTCATTTCTAACTATGCATCCATCATTTCTGACTGGTCCTTTTTTATGCTCTTGAGGCCCTCACTAAGTTCACTGAGGTTCTCACAAAGTCCACTGAGGTTCTCACTAAGTCCATTGAGCATCCTTATAAACAGTGCTTTGAACTCAGCGTCTGTTAGGTTGCTTAACTCCATTTCACTTAGTTCTTTTCCTGGAGTTTTGTTCTGTTCTTTTATTTGGGACCTGTTTCTTTGTCTGCTCATTTTGGCTGCCTCCCTGTGTTTGTTTCTATGTATTACTTAGTGAGAGGTATGGGGCTAGCTGAGACCAGATGCTGCTTGTTTTAAAGAATTTAGGAAAAGCTGAAGCAGGATCCAAGACAGGACAATCCTATGGTAAAGTGACTGGGAACAGCTAGGGTGGGCCTGAAAGTTGGGTGCGGCGGAGCCTCAGGGAATCACCAGGGTGGGGCCAACTGTGTGAGCCAGGTTGCTGGAGTCCCAGATATGGGGGCTGTCTGTCATCCCAGGGAAGGGCTCACCAAAGGAACAAAGGCCTCTGATAGCACGTCTGTCCAGGAGAAAGCAGCCTATCCAGCCCTCGCACCAATGCCAAACAGCTCAGTTCTTCCCCATATGACTCTGGTGCCTTTCAGGCTGCCTCCCCCGCACTGGAGCCCGAGGGAGCGAGTCCAAGTAAGTCTGTGTGTGGGCCCTTTAAGAGGAGCTGCCGGGGGCTCCAGCCGCCTCAGCCTCAGTTCCCGCTGGTTTCTCCAGCCAGAAGTTATGGGGATTTCTCTTCCTGGCACTGGAACCCTCAGCTGGGCACCTGGTGTGGGACGGGGACCCCTCAGTCCTCAGGGAGGACCTTCCCAGCTGAGGTATCCTCCTAATTTTTATCTGCCACACGCGGGTGTGGGACCAGCCAGTCCACGCCTCCGCTCCTCCTACCAGTCTCGATGTGGCTTCTTTAATATCGTAGTTGTAGGACTTCCATTCAGCTTGATTTCAGGTGGTTTTGAATGATGGTTGTTCTGCAGTTTAGTTGTAATTTTGATGTGGTTGTGGGAGGATGCGATACCGCGTTTACCTACACCGCCATCTTGACCAGAAGTCCCAAGCCCACTGTAATATTAATTATTATTTTATTACACTCAGATTCTATAGAACTTGCCACAAAAATATGATTTACAATTCTAAGGGAAAATGAATACATATATGAGAAATTCCATTTTAATACACTGTTAGAACACTTGTGTTCACATAGATAAAAGACACATGTCCATAAATCTCCCCACCTTTATAGTCACATTTTCAGACTTTTATTTTCTTTGATTTGCCATACCAGAATCTCCTTTTCCAAGACTAGTACATTTATGGAAGGAATGAATAGTTTCTGCTCTATTTCAATAACTGTTGAAATGTTTTCCCATTAAGTACTAAGTGTGAGAGGGATTAATACTGTGCAGAAAAAAATGTGATGAGTTGTGAATCCACTTTTCTTAGCTAGGTTCTTAATTTTAACTGCCAGCTACCAAAGATCAAGACATCAGAAACCCAACAAACATGTCCTTTTGGTCACTCCACTGTGAGCTCCTTGTTTCTCCTGGGGTTGGGTTTCAAAGATGGGTAGTCTTTCAGCTGGATGAGAATGTTTGCATATAATAGGAGAGAATTTCAAAGCTTCCTATTCTTCTTGTTCTTACACCACTGCCAAAGTTAAAGTATATTCTAGTTATTTCTAGGAAAGCCAGCCTCTCCCCTGCAACACACAAAAAAAATCAACCCAACATTTAGACCAGCAGATGGCTTTCAGAAAAATATAAATGATCTACCTGCTGTAGCAAGGACCTGACATAAGGTTAAATATATTTGAAGATGACTCAGATGCTGACTTCCTCAAGGTTGTCAATGTGGAGCCTACTCAATCCCCTTTAACTGTTGGGTACACAGCACAGTAGGTAATATAGCTTTACTGTTTGTTTCTTGGGGGACCACAGGGATCTCTCTCTATACAGACACGAGTTCTTCTGTGGCAAGGGTCTGATCTCACTTTCTTGATAGCCACAAAATTTAATAAACTTTCTCTCTGTAGCAGGAACTTGTGAATGTTTGTTGAAATGAATTTAAAATCAAGGCAATAAATGAAGGTAATAGTTGTCTTTTGGGATCTTGGGACCTAGGTAGGTGGGTTTATTTAGTACTAGTCCATTTTTAGACTATTTCAAGAAAAGTCTAGGTAATGCTAATGTTCCTACATGAAGTTGTTTTGCCTACATTCATAGAAACTCAACTTTAAAAGGGCTCTTAAAAGTTACCTGGTCTTCTCCTCATTTTTTTATTTGGGTTCTTTATCTTCCTTTTGTTGAGTTATGTGAGTACTCTATATATTTTGGAAACCAACCCCTTATCTGATGTATCATGGCAATTATGCCCTCCCATATAGTGGGTTCCCTTTCCATTTTGATGGCTGTTTCTTTTGCTGTGCAGAAGCTTTTTAGTTTGATGTAGTCCCATGTGTTCACTTTTGCTTTGTTTCTCTTACCTTAGGTGATGTATCAGTGAAAATCTGCTGTGTATGATGTCTGAAATTTTGTTGCCTGCATTTTCTTCTAGGATTTTTATGAATTCATGAATCACATTTAAGTCTTTTATCCATTTTGAGTTTATTCTTGTGTATGGTGTAAGTTGGTGGTCTAGCTTCATTTTTTTGCATGTTGTTGTCCAATTTTCCCAACACCATTTATTAATCAGGCTGTCTTTACTCCATTGTATGCTCTTGCCACCTATGTCAAATATTAATTGAGCATATTGTCTTGGGTCAATTTCTGGGTTCTCTATTCTGTTCCATTGATCTATGTGCCTGTTCTTGTGCCAGTACCAAGCTATTTTGATTACAGTGGCTTTGTGGTATAACCTGAAATCTGGTAATGTGATCCCTCCTACTTTGTTCTTCTTTTTCAAGATTGCTGTGGCTATTCGTTGTCTTTTTTGTTGTTGTTGCATACAAACTTTTGGAGTATATGTTCTAGTTCTGTGAAGTATATCATTGGTATTTTGATGGGGATTTCATTGAATCTATGTATATAGCTTTGGGTAGTATGGACATTTTAATGATATTAATTCTTCCAATCCATGAACAAGGTATATGTTTCCAGTTTTTTATATCTTCCTCTATTTCTTTTTTTCAATGACTTGTAGTTTTCTGTGAAGATCTTTTACTTCTTTGGTTAAGTTTATTCCTAGGTATACTTAATATTTTTTGCCACGATGGTAAATGGGATTGTTTTTTTAGTTTCTCTTTCTGTGAGTTCATTGTTGGTGTATAAGAAGGCCGTCAATTTCTTGATGTTAATTTTGTATCCTGCTACTTTGCCAAATCCATTTATTAAGTCTAGTAGATTTTTGATGGAGTCTTTAGGGTTTTCTATGTACAATATCATGTCACCTACAAATAATGACAGTTTCACTTCCTCCTTTCCAATTTAGATCCTTTTTATTTTTTCTTCATGTCTAATTGCTGTGGCTAAGACTTCCAATACTATGTTAAATAAGAGTGGTGAAAGTGGACATCCCTGTCTTGTCAACATCACTAATCATCAGAGAGATGTAAATTAAAACAACAATGAGGTATCACTTCACACCTGTCAGAATGGCTGCCATCAACAAATCATCAAACAACAAGTGCTGGTGAGGGTGTGGAGAAAAGAGGGCCCTAGTACACTGCTGGTGGGAATTCAGACTGGTGCAACCACTCTGGAAAACACTATGGTGTTACCTCAAAAAATTAAAAATTGAACTGCCATTTGACCCACTGATCCCACTTCTAGGAATATATCCTAAGAAGCCTGAAACACCAATCAGAAAGAATATATGTACCCCTATGTTCTTAGCAGCACTATTTACAATAGCTAAGATCTGGAAACAGCCCAAATGTCCATCAGTAGATGAGTGGATAAAAAAGCTATGGTACATATACACAATGGAGTACTATTCAGCTGTAAGAAAGAAAAATCTCTTATCCTTTGAGACAACATGGAGGGACCTGAAAAGTATTATCCTAAGCGAAACAAGCCAAGCAGAGAAAGACAAATATCACATGATCTCACTTATTACTGGAATATAATGAACTAAACAAACTGATGAATAAAATAGACCCAGAGTCATAGAAGTAGTGTACAGACTGACAATCCCCAGAAGGGAGGGGGATAAACCACAGAACTTTTATGCATGTATGCATAAATGATGGACATAGACAACAAAGCTGGGGATGGGGTGGGAGAGGATGGGGGGGAGGGTGTCAATGGGGGAAAAAGGAGAAACATCTCTAACAAAAATAAATTAATTAAAAAAATGTAAAAAAAAAAAGTTACCTGGTCATACAGATCTTCTGAGTACATTTATGTTATTTTCTCCTTGGCAGCATGGTTCTTAACTCTTCTAAAATCCATGTATTCAATCTCCATCTCACAAAGAGAGATCCACTTTTGTCAAGTAAAATTATAGTCACATTTCCAAGTCAATTCTAGTTCATATGTGAGAATACTTTTTTTCTCTTTTCAATACTAATTAAATAATAAAGGAAAAAACATAAGAAGGTAATAAAACTATTAAGTATCATATAGTAATCTTTAGTTACATTATTTTTAAAATTGGAAGACACTTGAATTACCTCTTTTTAAATTAAATTATTCAAAGAATACTAAATATACATAGTATAGTATTTTGTGTATATATACCTATAATGCTAGATCAATAAGCAACCTTACTGAATATGTGCCATGTCCCCTTGCATTATAGAGAAAAACTATTAGGGACATATAGGAAAGGGATATGTTCATGAATATGTACTGGCAAAGCCAGCTAAAGGAGAAACATAAACAGCGGCTGACAGAGAAACAAATACCAGGCAAGAAAGAAATAAAAGGGTAAATAAAAAACAAAGACAAAAAGAAGAAACAAAGTTGTGGAGAAGAGCCAAAGAAGATGTTGTAGAAGTAAAAAGAAAAAACACAGAAAGAACAAGGAACAAATGCAGATAAGGTACAGAGCAGAGAGAAATGGCAAGAGGAAAGCTTAATGCAAGAGAAACAATAGAGCCCTGACCAGTGTGGCCCAGTTGGTTGAGCATCATTCCATGCACCAAATGATTGCTAGTTTGATTCCCAGTAAGGGCACATGCCTGAGTTGTGTGCTAGATCCTCAGCAGGGGGCATGCAGGTGGCAGCCAATTGGTGTTTCCAGTTTCACATTAATGTTTCCCTTTCTCTCTCCCTCTCACTTCATCTCTCTCTAAAAATAAAAATATTTTAAAAAGAGGGCGAAAAACTATGAAATAATGGTTACAAAAATTGACTTTGTCTAGGTTTAAATACCAAATATATATCTTATTAACTGTGTGTTCTTCTGGAGTTATTTACTAAGTTTTTCTATTTAATATTCCTATATTAAATAAGAATAATAGCAGTATCTTTCAATCCCCAGAGTCACTGTGAAGTGCTGAGACATGGTGAACACTTTATCTGAGCATTTGTTTTCATTATTGTCTGCTGATATATCTGGGGTCCCGGTAGCTCCCACACTGACAGCTAAAATTAAATAATAGGCATTTGTGAACACTTCGTGTTGATTTTTCAAGCCTTAAAAATAAAATATTTTCAAATTAAGATAATTGGTCTCACCCCGGCCAGTTTGGTTCAGTGGTTAGAGTATCGGCCTGTGGACCAGAGAGTCCTGGGTTTGGTTCCTGTAAAGGGCATGTACCTTGGTTGCAGTTCGACCCCGGCCCTGATTGGGGTCATGTGGGTGGCAACCAGTTGATGTGTCCCTCTCACATCAATGTTTCTCTCTCTCTGTTCCTCCCTCTCTCCCTCCTGCTCTATCTGAAGATAAATGCAAAAATGTCCTCGGGTGAGGATAAAAAAAAAAAAAAAAAGATACTTGGTCTCTTTAAAGCATAATTATACTGACTGTATTTCTGGAATAGTCTGGATTTCAAATATTCTTTCCCATTGTCACTATAAATAAACCATGCCAGACCATATGATTCTATTTATTCACATATACAATCATAGTATATTGTTGTCTCAGCATCCAGGGCACAGAAATTGCCAAGGTTGTGAACACAGAGGGCTGATTCATATGGTCATCAGTGGCAATGTACACTTCTGGTAGTCTTCTAAGCAAAGCTTACATTTGGGCGACTGTATATATCTCTACTGTGATACTCAGCCTCCAAATGAAATCAGTTTATGAAATACTTATATGTTCTTTATTTCTATGCCTTAATCTTCTCTCCTTCATTTTCTACCAGCCAATTAATGCCTTATAGCTACTTAGTACACCCTACTCTGGCATTTCAGATTAACCTTTGAAATAAAATTTTGGATGCATGATGTTCTAGAGTGAATTACTCATTAATACATTGGGTGTGTGAAAAATCCTGAAAGTCAAGATAGATCTAAAGTCCTTATAAATGTAGTGCTTGTCCTGGACAGTTCAGACTCTCTGACTTCACAGTCATAAAACAGGACAAATACCATGATTTGACCCCGTCAGATTTCTCCACTGCTGCAATTAATATATAGTCAACATTAACTAGAATAAAACTGATATGTTTTACCATTATAGGGAGAAGTACAAAAATTAAAACTAATTGAAGTGCCTAAAACCCTGAATGGCAGCAGTAATTTAAACAATTTTATTTCCCCCAAGGGTAATTCAACATAAAACTTCATGGAAATATTCCAGTTGACAAATTCCAAAGAGTTACATAAAGTTCACTCTGTCTCTCATATAGTAAGAGTTAGTTCTCCATTGTATCTCAACTTCTACACCATGTTCAACAATTTGCAAAATGTACCAAATAAATATTAGTTCTATTAACTGGGTCTTCTTAAGGCTCATTCTCCTCCACATCTCACCATCAGTCACCTTAACTGTGATAAGTGAGAAAAATGTCCTGATTTTTGCCCTGGCTAGTGTGCCTCAGTTGGTTGGAGTGGTGTCCCATGAACCAAAATGTTGCTGGTTTAATTACCAGTCAGGGCACATGCCTAGGTTTGATCGCCAGTGGAGCACATCAGGAGGCAATCAGTCAATGTTTCTTTCATACATCAATGTCTCTCTCTCTCTCTCTCTCTCTCTCTCTCTCTCTCTCTCTCTCTCTCTCTCTTTTTCTCTTCCTCCCTCCTCCTCTATTTAAAATCAGTCAAACATATTCTCAGGTGAGGCGTTAAAAAAATGGCTGATTTTATTCATTGCTGCTTCCCCTAAAGCTTTTGCCAAGGTGATTTTGAAGTAAGGGTCATATACAGAGATGTAGTTCTGGGAAAGAAAAGGAGCAGGGACTAATATAAAATATTAACAGGTTGAAAAAAATAGATGTGCTTCAGATAATTGTGTTTGGAAATGAGAGTATGTTGAAGAGCAGATATAGGTCTGTCTTGGCAGTTCTCGGTGCCCATGTCTGATTTTCTGCCAGTTGACTGTTTACTCATAGCTTTTTGTTAAAAAAAATATTTTTTCTTCATCGATTTTAGAGAGAGAAGAAGGGAGAGAGAGAGAGAGATAGAAACATCAGTGAGAGAGAATACCGATTGGCTGCCTCCTGCATGCCCCCCATCTTGGGGACTGGGCCTACAACCTGGACATGTGCCCTGACCAGTAATCAAACCAGTGACCGCTTAGTGCATGGGTTGATGCTCAACCAGTGAGCTACACTGGCCGGGCTAACCATAACTTTTTAATTAGGATTTATTTTAAATATAGTATGTTAACCTGTATTTTATATATATAGTATATGCATGCATATATCATACATCATATATCATATATCACATATTATATAGTATATATTATATATTATATACTACAAACACCTCTGTACCCAGTACCCAGCTAAAAAAAATATTGAAAATTTGTTGAAACCACCTGTATCACTCTCTGGTCTAATCTCATTCTCCTCCACATACACAGAGGAAGGCATTATTTGTGCCTTGGTGTTCAGCATATGCCCATATATATTATAACAAGAGTATTGTTTTATATGGTTATGCATCTGTTTAAAATATTATTATGTAGAATTCCATGATAATTTTCTTTTAATTCAATGTCAATTTATGTTTGTTTCTCGTCATTTTATAGGATAATAACTTCTGCTATCAAATAACTGGGAATTATAGAAAGACAGTGATTTAATTTGGAGGTAAGAAAACAAAAGAAAGAAACAAACAAAAACAAATAAGCATATTTTCTACCAGCAATTCAAAATTACATGAAGACAGGAATAACACTTCTTTCTTGGGTTCCATTATATTTCTGGTACCTAGTGCAATTGCCTGACATGTAACTAGTCCTCAGTGAATATCTCTCAAGTAAATAGATGACAGAAAGTAAGAACTTAGGCCATTATCACTGCTTGGTTTGGCAGCATTGCTGTTCTCCTCTGATTATGAGGTTTGAGTGCTGAAATCAGTACTTTACTTGAACATGTTAATGGCAGGAGCAATTTCAGTTGAGGAAATCTGTAATGCATTTTCTGAATGTAACCAGAGAAACAATGCAACTATTATAATTATCTAAACTCTAGTGAAATATAGTCAGGCAGGGCTTCAATCCATTCTTCTGGAGTTAAAGAGAAAATAAGAAATTGTTGGGCAAGAGGCTAAATTATCTTGTTTAAATGATTTTATTTCCTTGAAATACAAGATCAACTAAATTCTTCCTACCCATAAAAGAGTCCAGATCAAAAAAATAAATTAAACCCAATTGTCACAGTTCTTTCCCTCAAGACCCCATTCAGAAGTTCAGAGACATCAATGACCGATGATTTTTATGACAAGCTCTAGTCTTGGCATAATGGGGTTCCTCAGTTTTAAGGCCTTTTTATTTGCAACATAACAGCTCTGTTGTCAGCAGCATTCAATGGCATCACAGTTATAAATCTGAGCAACAGCAAGAAGATTGTCTTGGTGTGGAAGTGAGAAATCTGCTGCAGCCAGCACCATACCATCCTGTGTTCTTTGTTTAAGATCAGTGCTCATGCTGTTCTGGATGTACCCAGTTATGGGCTCTGACTAATATGCAAGCCGCTCATTTTCATTGCTGCTTCTAGCTAAGAAATACGATTTAGCTTTGACACTTTGCTTCTAGCATTTTCTTGCACTCTGGTCATTAGGATCAATAACTTAGGTGGCCACGTCTATGAAAACCTTTTATGATTGTCATAGGAAAGCAAACATGAAATTTCACCATCAAAAGTGTGCCCCTATATATAGAAGGCATTTCTAGCTTCATCAGACTTTTCTTTTTTTTAAAGTATATATATATATTTTTTTAATATTAATTTATTTTGTTACATATATTTCTTCTTTGTCCCCCACTGACTCCCTCTTCCCCCTCTCTCCCTGCCCCATCCCCAGTTTTGTTGTCCATATCCATTGGTTATGAGTACATGCATATAAGTTCTGTGGTTTATCGCTCCCCTCCCCCACCTCCTCTTCTGGCAATTATCAGTCTGTAACCTACTTCCACGTCTCTGGGACTACCCTGTTACTCAGACTGTTATGTTCATTATATTCCAGAAATAAATGAGATCGTATGATATTTGTCTTTCTCTGCTTGGCTTGTTCCACTTAGGATAAGAGTTTCCAGGTCCTCCAATATCATCTCAAAGGATAAGAGACCTTTCTTTCTTACAGCTGCATAGTACTCCATTGTGTATATGTACCATAGTCTACTGATGGACACTTGGGCTGTTTCCAGATCTTAGCTATTGTAAATAGCGCTGCTATGAACATGGGGATACAGATATTCTTTCTGATTGGTGTTTCAGGCTTCGTAAGGTATATTCCTAGGAGTGGGATCACTGGGTCAAATGGTAATTCAATTTTTAATTTTTTGAGGTAACACCATAGTGTTTTCCATAGTGGCTGCACCAGACTGCATTCCCACCAGCAGTGTAGTAGAGTCCCCATTTCTCCACACCCTCGCCAACACTTGCTGTTTGATGCTTTGTTGATGGCGGCTATTCTGACAGGTGTGAAGTGATAACTCATTGCTGTTTTAATTTGCATCTCTCTGATGATTAGTGATGTTGAGCATTTCATCATATGTCTCTTGGCCATTTGTATGTCCTGTTTGGAGAGGTGTCTATTTAGTTCCTCTGCCCATTTTTTAATTGGGTTTTTTGTCTTCCTTTTTTTTTTTTTTTTTTTTTAATCCTCACCCGAGGACATTTTTCCATTTTTTGTTCAGATAGAATGGCAGGGAGAGAGAGGAAGAGAGAGAGAAACATCGACGTGAAAGAGACACATCGAGTGGCTGCCTCCCGCACGACCAACCAGGGCCGGGGACAAATCGCAACCGAGGTACATGCCCTTAGCGGGAACCGAACCCGGGTCTCTCTGGACCGCAGGCCGACGCTCTAACCGCTGAGCCAAACCGGCCAGGGCTTGTCTTCCTTTTGTTGAGTTGTATGAGCACTCTACATATTTTGGAAATTAGTCCCTTATCTGATATATCATAGGCAGTTATGCTCTCTCATACAGTGGGTTGCCTTTCCACTTTGATGGTTGTTTCTTTTGCTGTGCAGAAGCTTTTGAGTTTGCTGTAGTCTCATGTGTTCATTTTTTCCTTTGTTTCTGTTGCCTTAGGTGGTATATCATTGGAGATTCTGCTGTGTGTGATGTCTGAAATTTTGTTGCCTACATTTTCTTCTAGGAATTTTATGGATTCCTGAGTCACATTTAACTTTTATCCATTTTGAGTTTATGCTTGTGTATGGTGTAAGTTGATGGTCTAGTTTCATTTTTTTGCATGTAGCTGTCCAATTTTTCCAACACCATTTATTAAAGAGGCTGTCTATACTCCATTGTATGCTCTTGCCACCTTTGTCGAATATTAACTGACCATAATGTTTTGGGTCAATTTCTGGGTTCTCTGTTCTATTCCATTGATCTATGTACCTGTTCTTGTGCCAGTACCAGGCTGTTTTGATTACAGTGGCTTTGTAATATAACCTGATGCCCGGTATTGTGATCCCGCCTACTTTGTCCATCTTTTTCAAGATTGCTGTGTCTATTTGGGGTCTTTTTTGGTTTCATATGAACTTCTGAAGCATTTGTTCTAGTTATGTGAAATATGTCATTGGTATTTTGATTGGGATTGCATTGAATCTATAGATTGCTTTGGGTAGTATGGACATTTTAATGATGTTTATTCTTCCAATCCATGAACAAGGTGTGTGCTTCCACTTTTTTATATCTTCCTCTATTTCTTTTTTCAATGTCCTGTAGTTTTCTGCAAATAGGACCTTCACTTCTTTGGTTAAGTTTATTCCTAGGTATCTTAATTTTTTTGCCATGATGGTAAATGGGATTGTTTTTTTAGTTCCTCTTTCTGTGAGTTCATCATTGGTGCATAAGTATGCCGTCAATTTCTTGATGTTAATTTTGTATCCTGCTACTTTGCCAAATTCATTTATTAAGTCTAGTAGATTTTGATGAAGTCTTTAGGGTTTTCTATGTATAATATCATGTCATCTGTGAATAATGACAGTTTCACTTCCTCCTTTACAATTTGGATCCCTTTTATTTTTTCTTTATGTCTGATTGCTGTGGCTAAGACTTCCAATAATATGTTAAATAAGAGTGGTGAAAGTGGGCACCCATGTCTTGTTCTTGTTCTTAAGGGAAATGCTTTTAGTTATTGTCCATTGAGTATGATGTTGGCTGTAGGTCTTTCATATATGGCCTTTATTATGTTGAGATATGATCCCTCTATTCCCACATTGCTGAGCGTTTTTATTAGAAATGGGTGCTGGATTTTGTCAAATACTTTTTCAGTGTCTATTGATATGATCATATAGTTTTTATCTTTCATTTTGTTTATGTGATGTATCACATTTATTGATTTGAAAATATTGTACCAGCCTTGCATCCCTGGGATGAATCCCACTTGTCATGGTGAATAATTTTTTTGATGTATTGCTGGATCTGATTTGCTAAGGATTTTGGCATCTATGTTCATCAGGGATATTGGCCTGTAGTTTGCTTTCTTTGTAGTGTCTTTTTCTGGTTTTGGAATTAGAATTATGCTGGCTTCATAAAAGGAGTTTGAAAATCTTCCTTCTTCTTGAATTTTTTGGAATAGTTTGAGAATGGGTGTTAGTTCTTCTTTGAATGTTCGGTAAAACTCTCTCCTGAAGCCATCTGGGCCTGGGCTTTTCTTTGCTGGAAGAGTTTTGATGATATCTTCAATTTCCTTCGTTGTTATTGGCCTGTTCAAGTTTTCTATCTCTTTCCGGTTCAGTTTTGGGAGACTATGTGTTTCTAGAAATTTTACCATTTCACTTAGATTGTCCAATTTGTTGGCGTACAATTGTCCATAGTATTTGTTAACGATCCTTTGTATTTCTGTGGTGTCAATTGTTACCTCTCCTCTTTCATTACTGATTTTGTGTATTTGGATTATCTCTCTTTGTTTCTTGGTGAGTCTGGCTAAGGGTCCATCAATCTGGTTTATCATTTCAAAAAACCAGCTCTTTGTTTTATTGATCCTTTGAATTGTTTTTTTTTTTTTTTTTGGTCTCCATGTCGTTTATTTCTGCTCTCATCTTTACGATTTCCTTCCTTCTACTTGCTCTAGGGTTTTCTTTTTGTTTGCTTTCTAGTTCTTTAAGTTGTGAGGTTAGGTAGTCAATTAGAAATTTTTCTTTTTTCTTGAGGTGGTCCTGTAGTGCTATGTACTTCCCTCTCAGAACTGCTTTCTCTGCATCCCATAGATTTTGTGTTGTTGTGTGTTCATTTTCATTGGTTTCCAGGAAGTTTTTAATTTCCTCCTTGATCTCCATGGTAACCATTCACTGTTCAATAACATGTTATTTAGCCTCCATGTGTTCAAATGTCTTTACATGTTCTTGTTGCAATTGATTTCTAGTTTCATGCCATTGTGATCTGAGAAGATGCTTGATATAATTTCAATCTTCTTGAACTTGTAGAGACTTAGTTTGTGCCCTAACATATGGTCTATCTTTCAGAATGTCCCATGTGCACTTGAGAAGAATGTGAATTCTGTAGTTTTGGGATGTAATTCTCTGTATATATCTATTAAGTCCATTTGATCTAGTGCTTCATTTAGAATCTCTGTTTCCTTGTTAATTTTTTGTCTAGATGATCTATCCAGTGATGTCAGCGGGGTGTTGAAGTCTCCTGCTATGATTGTATTGCTGTCAATTTCCCCTTTGAAGTCCTCCAGAAGTTTTTAAATATATTTTGGTTCTCCTATATTGGGGGCATATATGTTTACCAAGGTTATATCTTCCTGTTAGATAGACGCTTTCAATATTATGTAGTGGCCTTCTTTTTCTCTAGTTACGGTCTTCATTTTGAAATCTAATTTATCAGATATGAGTATTGCTATCCCAGCTTTTTTTTCCTTTCTGTTTGCTTGGAAGATATTTTTCCATCCCTTCACTTTCAACCTATGTGAGTCTTTTGTAGTGAGGTGGGTCTCTTGTAAGCAATATATATGTGAATCATGCTTTCTTATCCAGTCAGCTACTCTGTGTCTTTTTATTGGAGTATTCAGTCCATTTACATTTAAGGTGATAATTGATATGTACTTATTTATTGCCATTTTTGTTCAGTGTGGTTATATATTTCTTTCTATTTCTTCTACAATTACAGCAGTCCTTTTAACATTTCTTGCAGTGCTGGTTTGGTGCTAATATATTCCTTTAGCTTTTTTTGTCTGGGAAGCTCTTTATTTGACCTTTTATTTTAAATGACAGTCTTGCTGGATAGAGTAGTCTTGGATTCAGATCCTTGTTTTTCATGACATTGATTACTTCATGCCATTCCCTTCTGGCCTGTGGCGTTTCTGTTGAGAAGTCAGCTGATAGCCTTGTGGGGGTTCCTTTGTAGGTAACCTGTTGCTTATGTCTTGATGCCTTTAGGATTCTCTCTTTGTCTTTAATTTTTGGCATTTTAATCATTATGTGTCTTGGTGTGGGCCTGTTTGGGTTCTTCTTACTTAGGGCTCTCTGTGCTTCTTGAACTTGAATGCCTTCTTCCTTCACCAAGTTAGGAAAGTTTTCTGTCACTAATTCTTCAAATATATTCTCTAACCCTTGCTCATTTTCTTCTTTTTTGGGCACTCCTATAATGCGAATTTTATTACGTTTCCAGTTGTCCCACAGTTCTCTTAAGCTATCTTCTTGTTTTTTAATTGTTTTTTCCTTTTGGTTTTCTGATTGATTTTTTTTCTACTCTGTCTTCTAATTCACTGATCCAGTCCTCCGCCTCCTCTACTCTCCTGGTCAATCCTTCCAATGTGTTTTTTATTTCTGCTATGTCATTCTTCGTTTCCACTTGGTATGTTTTCAGTGTTTCTATATCTTTACTCATGGTGTTAATGTCCTTACTCATGCTCTTTAGCTTCCTCAAGATCATGGCCCCGAACTCTACCTCTGATAATTTGCTTAATTGCATTTCATTTATCTCATCTTCGGTAGAGTTCTCTTGTTTTTTCATTTGGGATTTGTTTCCTTTTTTTCACCATTTTGGCTATCACAGTTTGTTTTGGAGCCTGCCAAATTTTCCCTGTGCATGTTTGTGTTCTGCTATTTGTGGCTCCCTGTACTGGGTTTGGATGAGCTCAGTGGGCCCTCCTTAAACACCACTGTCAAGTCTCACTTTCCTGGGAAATTTGCAAGCTCAGGAAATGTTCAGTTATGCTCTAGCTTTTTGCCTGGAGGCTATTAGCCTCAGTTACTTGGAAAGCCTTGGGTTCTCAATTGAATGAGAAACTCCCTCAGGTGTTTAGTGTAAGAAGATTTCCCGAAGGTGGGGCCGATGCTGATTGTAATGAGCCTCAATTTGCATTTCTTTGCTCGCCTCGTTTGGGTCGAATCTCCAAGGGAGGGGCTGCCACATCTCTGGGAAGGAGCAAGCTGGCCACCATCCTTTGTGGTCGTGACTCAGCACAAACTCTGAGTGCCCTTCAAATCCCGGGTGTCCCCACAAAGTTTCAGTCCAGTCCACCCTCCCTCTGCCAGAGCCCCAGGTGTGTGGCTGTAGCTATTTACTGCTCTGTCCTGGCCCTCTGTGCTGTGCTGTCAAGCAGCTTGGATTTTAACCCCAACTGTGTGCTGCTCACAGCTAAGGCCATTGCTGTCTGTGGGCTCCCAGCCCGCTACCCTCTCGCACCTCTGCAGATCCTACCAGGCTCATTCAGTTTCCCTGGTTGTATGGTCCTCTCCTGCTGCTTTTCTGTTGCTTTTTTCCAACGATTTGTCTTTATTTTAGTTGTAATTCCCGTTTGGTCCTGGAAGATCGTCTGTGTAGCTTCCATTCACTCAGCTGCCATTTTCTCTCTCCCTATTTAAAGTATCCCTCATTTAAAGTATCCCTCGCTTTTTAAGAGGGATAAAATCTGAGTACTCCTTCACTAGTAGCTGACTATATCCCCACACCACTGGACCCTAGGTAAGTCCATGTCCTCAGCTACTGGGTTATCTCAAGCACAGGGCTTCATACTTCAAGGCAAGTGGAGCCCCAGCAGGAGCAAAAGAGCATAGGCCTAGCCACCATGTGCAATTGACAAGAAAGAAAATTGTTCACTCACCCTCCATTTGCCTCAAATATTATTAGAAGTCATCAAGTATAGAAATAAATGTAACATAACTGGGATATTACTGTACAGAGATGGAATGTTGGAATAAACATCTGCAGAAAAAAACTAAAATACCACTCTTCTTAGGTAAAAAGTAGACATGAAAATTGCTTTAGGAGGAGGTAAATATACGAAGTTACATCCTCAGAAAGCAGTGGCACTTCTTACCCAATATTACAAAGAAGGAAGAGTTACCCTTACCAGTGTGGTTCAGATGGTTGGGTGTCATCCCAGCCACCAAGGGTTTGCTGGTTCAATTCCCCTTCTGGACATATGACCAGGTTGCAGGCTCAATCCTCAGTGTGGGGAATGCAGGAGGCAGCCAATCAATGTTTCACTCTCACATAGATGTTTCTCTCTCTCTCTCTCTTTCTCTCTCTCTCTCTCTCTCTCTCTCTCTCTCTCTCTCTCTCTCTTTAAAAATCAATAGGACAGAACGCAACAAGGAAGCTTCTCAACTTACTGCCTCCCCCCCCCACAGTGCCCAGCTTCAGCCTCAGGATAGACATCACTGCCAGTCTCCATCCTCCTGCAGAGTGCTTCAAGGCAGGGTGTCCATGTCACCAGCCACAGACTGCTACCCCAGTCCCAGCCCTACATGCACTGGCTGTGTGACCCTGGCTGAGCACCAGGCCCAGACTGGTTTCCTCACCTCTGAAATGCAGCATCTACATCCCAAGACTGGAAAGAAGTTAGGCCTGGCCTGGCTGCACTGGATTGGCACAGAGCAGGGCTCAGTATACACTGGTAATTGTGGCCACTTAGTAAGAGCGTGAAGAATTGGCTCCAAGCATAATATGCATGTACATAAAGGTACTCAGGTCATGAGTGTTCAGCTTGATGGATTTTCACAAATGCAATGTGTACACCTGAATAACCAGCACCCATGGCCAGCCTGAAATCCCCAACCTCCTCCAGACCCCTCCCAGACATTAGGCCTGGGTCACCACCATCCTGACCTCTGAAAGCCTGCATGTGTTGGCCTGCCTGGGATTCTACACACATGGGTCAGACCCTTCATTATCTGTGTGTCCCTCTCTCCACTTTCTGTGCTGCTGAAGTCCACTCACACAAATTGCTCCAGAATTTTCCATCAGGTCAGGCACTGCCATGAACCATCTGCATGGCCATTCTGTCTTTAGAACTATCTTGTCTTGATAAATAAAAACAATCTTAACTGTGAAATAAATAAATAAAAATAAAGAAGAAGAAGAAGGAGCTTTGTGGAGGAAGCTTTGTTCCTCTACTTCCTAAAAGACAAATTCAGGTATTTTCTATGAGCCAACTTCATTTTCACCCTGTCTCCTCAACATCTTAGAAAATAAAAACAAACAACATTCAAACAGGATCTAGAAATTTTATTCTCTCGGAGAAGCTAAAAGTCCTCCTTGAAGGCACCGAATTGAGTGCTGTTTCTGTACCCAGCTTGCTTCAACAACGTTTAATAGAGCAATGAAGCCATTAAATTTTCCTGTCCTCATGGTAGTATTTCTTCCATATTAAACGGTTTACATTCCTGAGTGCTATCTTTAAAATGTTCTATTTAGAGACAAAAGCTGATGGAAGAGGACAGAATATTGTGACAGTTAGAACCAGTGTGAGAGTGAGAGTGTATGTTTGAGTTAGCATGTATAAAGGTGAGTGTCCATGCATGTGTGTATGTCTGTTTGGGGGCTCAGGAGTGGGGAGGGGTTCCGGTTTTCCAAGCCGAGAAGCCATCACCCCTGCTGCCGCTTGGACCAGGCACTTCTCACTGAGTGGGCTTGAAGGGTGCACGATTTGGAAAATTTACAAAACCCTCCTTCAGGAAGAAGCCACTGGGAACAGCCACAACTTAGCATCAAGTCTTGCTACCACTGCCTTTCGCAATGGGCCTGGTTATGCAGCCCGGTTTCGAGAAGTTAGGGTCTGCGGACTGTGGTATTTGTGAGAGAGGGGGCTGTCACCCTTCTGGCCCCAGGTAGCACTGGAACCATGAGCTGGACAGAGACCGAGAAAGATGCAACTTGGCTGTAGATCCGGGAGTGCCAGGGGTGGAGAGAGGCAGCTAGAGCAGTATTGGTTGCAGAAGCCCCAGCAGGAGCACAGCAGTGGAGCCCAAGACTGAGACTCATGGAACAGAGCAGTACACATCATCCTGCCTCAGAAGTTTGACCTGATCTGTTTCTATGAGAGGGACCATGCTTCAGAATTGGGGCCAACATAAGGTTCTGACAGGCACTTCCAGCAGTGAATATGAGGGACCCTTTATTTTCTGAAGGAACTTTGAGCAGAAAGCAGGACAGGGGATGGGTAGTTGAGTCCAGGAAAGAGGATGAAACCTGTCCACATCCAGTGCAGGGGAGGTACCCCTTACACCAACTGCAGAATAGCTGATTCTGCCCTGCCCTGCAGGAACCTGAGGCAAGGGGAAATGGCTCTGGGCTAGAAATTTTCATCCCCATAGCTTGGTCTGGCAGTGCAGAGGAGTCAGATATGTATCCTAGTTGGAGCTTGGGTAGAGGCCCCAACCAATAAGAGCCAGCCGTGTTGCAAGATGGGAGTGCCAAGTGGCACTAATTTAAATTTTTTTATCCCCTCCTGCTTAAGGTGGCAGCAAGGGGGTATCAGCAAACCAGGCATAGCTGAGGCATTGGAAGGAGAGAAAATGCTCACACCCCATCGAAAACTATGGGGAAAATCCAAAGGCAAGTCTGTTCAAACCATCCTAGCCAAGACCCTGATACCCCCACCCAGTATCTAGTTCAATGGGGGAAGGTAGAGAAGCTCAGAACAAGGACACTCAAGGTGTGAAACCCAGGCAGACCCAGCCTCTGGAACACAGAGGACCCATCCATTGGACTACTTAGGGTTCCACCCTACTGTGCTTATGTCAAGTTGCCAGGGCAAGTCAGGGACAATGACTCACATTGGCTTGCACCATGGAAATCCCAGGAGGACTGGATTGATATAACAAGAGGCCAGGTTTGACAATATAAGAGAAAAATCCAAAAAGCTCCAAAAATAGAAGATCCAAAGAATTGTGTTTCTTCTCTTTGTTTCATATTTTTTTATTTCTTTCATTTTATTCTATTATTTTTCTCATTTTCTTTTCTTTTTTATTTTTAATTTTTCTTGTTACTTTATTTTTTCACTTTTATTTTCCATTTTTTTCCTATTCTAAATTTTAATTTATTCATAATTGTTGTGTTTTTAAATTATTACTTTATTTATTTATTTATTTATTTATTTATTCATTTATTTATTTTTATTCCAGTTCTCTTCTTCTTTTCTTCTTTTCTTTTTTATTCTCTTTTTTGCTTCTTTAATTTTTCTCCTCTAATTCTTTTGGTCTCAGGTTTTATTATTCATTTTTTTGTTCTCTTTTCCTTTCCTTTTTTCTTTTTCTTGTTGTTTTATTTTCTGTGTTGTTTTTTGTTTAGTTCTTGTTTTGCCTTGTTTTATTGCATCAGGATCTGTATAATAGCTGACATGATGTGGTAGAAGTTGAACCTCACAATCAGCAAGCCTCAGGGATGATACTACCCAGAAATGGGACAAAAGCAATCAATACCCAAATACAACAGGAAGGCCCACATAACCCACACAAGGAACATTTATGGAGCACTTAGCTCTGAAAATCGAGACTTCAACACTGGGTCCTACAAGATGGCCACTTCACCAAGACTGGGATGCATAACAGTCTTATCCAATACAGAGAAATAAACACAAATAAAGAAGAAAAATGGAGAAACAAAGAAGCAGACCCCAAATGAAAAAACAAAACAAAAACAAACAAACAAACAAAAAAACAGAAGGAATGTCCAGAAAGAGAGCTAAATGAAATAAATGCGATCAATTTATCAGAAACAGAGCATAAAGTAATGGTTTTTAGAATGTTCAACAGAGTGAAAAAGAATATAGAACCCATAAAAAAAACAACCAGTGAGAAGTGAAGAATGACATAGGTGAAATAAAGTATACACAGGAAGGAATTAATAGTAGGTCAGAGAAAATAGAGGATCACATGAGCTAATTAGAAGATTAAGTTAAAAAAACAAAACAAAAAAAAAAAACCCTCAATCAGATCAGTAAAAAGGAAAAAAAAAATGCTTAAAAACCATGAGGACAATTTAAGGAATTTTGGAACTACATAAAATGGAACAACTTATGTACTGTAGAGGTACCAGATGGAGAAGAAAATGAGCAAGGGATGGAAAACTTGTTTGAAGAAATAATGACAGAATACTTCACTAATCTGATGAAGAAAAAGTCACACAAGTTCCAGAAGTACAGAGAGTCCCAATCAGGATGAACCCAGAGACAAACACCAAGACACATCATAACTGAAATGGCAAATGTTAAAGACAAAGTGAAAATATTAAGGAAAGCAAGAGAAAGACAGTCTGTTAGCTACATGGGAGCTACCATAAGGCTGTAAGCAGATTTCACATCAGAAACGCCACAGGCCAGAAGGTAAAGGCATGAAGTATTCAAAGTAATAAAAAAGCAAGGACCTGAAATTAAGACTACTCTATCCAGCAAGGCTATTACTGAAATTGAAGGTGAAATGAAGAGCGTCCCAGAAAAAAATAAAAAATAAAAGGTTACAGGAGTTTATTATCGCCAAACCAGAATTTCATAAATGTTAAAGGAACTGCTGTAAAAATAACAAGAAATAGAGAGAGGGGAACATAGGCATAAGGAATTAAATGGCACCCTGGCCAGTTTGATTCAGCAGCTGGAGTGTTGGCCTGTGGGCCAAAGAGTCACAGGTGAGTTTGATTCTGGTCAAGGGCATGTACCTTGTTTGCAGTTTGGACCCTGGCCTTAGTGGGGGTTGTGCGGGAGGCAATCAGTCGATGTGTCTTTCTCACATCTCTCTCTCTCTCTCTCTCTCTCTCTCTCTCTTATTCCTTTTCTCCATCCCTCCCTCCCACTCTATCTGAAGATTAAAAAAAAAAGAATTAAATGGCAATAAATTAGCTATTATCGATAATAACCTTAAATGTAAATAGCTTAAATTCACCAATCAAAAGAAACAGTATAGCTGATTTGATAATGAAACATGACACAAAGACATCCATCTCATAACAAAAGATTCACACAAGATGAAAGTAAAGGGATGGGGAAAAAAAAATTCCATGCAAATGGAAATATAGAAAAAGCAGGGGAAGCAATAATTATATCTGACAGAATAGGCATCAAAATAAAGGCTATAACAAGAGACAAAGAAGGTCACTGCATAATACTAAAAGGATCAACCCAACCAAAGGATATAATATAGGAGTACCAAAATATATATATTTTTTAAATCTTGGAGGACTTAAAGGAGACATTGACAACAATACAGTCATAGTAGGGGAATTTAACACCCAAATGACATCACTTCATAGATTATCCAAGCAAAATATCAACAAGGAAATAGTGACATACTATATCACATGGATTTAATTGTCATTTAAAGAACATTAATCCCAAAGCAGCAAAATATACCATCTTCTCAAGTGCATATGGGACATTCTCATAGATAGACCACATGTTAGGATACAAAATTAGTCTCTGCAAGTTCAAGAAGATTAAAGTCATATCAAGCATCTTCTCAGGTCACAATGGCATAAGAGTAGAAATCAACTGCAATAAAAACACTAAAAAAAATTCAAACACATGAAAGCTAAATTGCATGTAATTAAACAATGAATGGGTTACTTTTGAAATCAAGGCAGAAATAAAAAAAAACTTCCTAGAAACAAATGAAAATGAACATACAACAGCCCCAAATCTATGGGATACAGCAAAAGCAGTCATGAGAGGAAATTTTATATCATTAGAGGCATACTTCAAGAAAAAAATAATCTCAAGTAAAGATCTAACCCTACAACTAAAAGAACTAGAAAGAGATAAAAGAAAAGCACAGAGTACATAGAAGAAAGAAAATAATAAAAATCAGAGTGGAAATGAATGATAAAACAATATAGAAGAAAAATTACACCAAGAGATGGTTATTTGAAAAGATATAAAAATTGATGAACCTTTAGCCAGACTCATCAAGAAACAAAGAAAGAGACCCCAGAAATTTAAACAGAAATAAAAGAAATGTAACAACTGACACTACAAGAATTACAAAGGATTGTAAAAACATATTATAAACAACTATATGCCAATATACTGGACAACATGGGTGCAATGGACAAATTCATAGAAACAAAAAAATCTTCCAAAACTGAATCAGGAAGAATAAAAACAGTGTACATAGATATAAACTAATGAAATTGAAGCAATAATAAAAATTTCCCGCCAAACAAAATCCTGGGCCGGATGGCTTCACAGGGGAGTATTAGCAAATATTCAAAGAGGAACTAATATATATCCTCCTCAAACTATTACAAAAAAATTCAAGAGGACGGAAGACTTCCAAGCTCTTTTTATGAGGTCAGCATGATCTTATTTCCAAAACCAGATAAAACACTACAAAGAAAGAAAATTACAGGCCAATATTCCTGATGAACATTGATGCTGAAATCTTCTGCAAAATACTAGCAAATTGTATCCATCAATACATTAAAAAGACCATGACCAACTGAGATATATTCTGGGAATGCAAGGCCGGCACTATATTTGCAAATCAACAAAAGTGATACATCACATAAACCAAATGAATGATAAAAATCACATAATCATATCAACAGACACATAAATAGCATTCCACAAATCCAGCACCCATTTATGATAAAAACTTTCAGCAAAGTGGGAATTGAGGGATCATACCTCAACATAATAAAGGCCATATATGACAAACCAGTAGCTAACAACATACTCATGGACAAACTAAAATTGTTACACATAAGAACAGGAACAAAACAGGGATGTCTATTTTCATCACTCTTATTCAACATAGTACTGGAAGTCCTAGCCACAGTGCTCAGATAAGAAGACAAAAATAAAAGGCATCCAAATTGGAGAGAAGCAAGTACAACTGTCATTATTTGCAGATGGCAATATATTGTACATATAAAACCCTAAAGACTCCACCAAAAAGTATAAGATTTGATAAATAAATTTGGAAAAGTAGCAGGGCACAAAATTAATATCTGAAAATAAATGGCATTTCTATACATCAATAATGAAATCTCAGAAAGAGAACCTAAATAATAATTTTTATTTTTCATTACAATGAAAAAAAAATACCTAAAAATAAATGGAACCAAGGAGGTAAAAGACCTGCACTGAAAAAACTGTACAGCATTGAGAAAAAGATGGAGAGGAAGATATAAAAATACGCAAGCATATTCCATGTTCCTGGATTGGAAGAAGCAGCTTGATTAAAATGTCCATACTACCCAAATCAATCTATAGATTCAATGTAATTCTTATTAAAGGAACAACAGAATGTTTCACAGATCTAGAACAAATACTCCAAGGTTTATATAGAATCACAAAAGACCCCAGATAGCCACAGCAATCTTGAAAAAGAAGAACAAAAGTGGAGGGATTACAATTCTAGATGTCAGTTATGCTACAAAGCCATTGTAATCAAAATAGCCAGGAACTGGCACAAGAACCAATGTATAGATCAATGGAACAGAACAGAGAACCCAGAAACCAACCAAAGACATTAATATTTGACAAAGGAGGCAATAGTATACAATGGAGTAAAGACAGTCTCTTCAAAATATGGTGTTGAGAAAATTGGACAGGTACCTGCAAAAAAAATAAAATAAAATAAAACTAGACCACAAATTTATACCATACACATAAATAAACACAAAATGAATAAAATACTTAAATGTAGCTCTTGAAACCATAAAAATCCTAGAATAAAATGTAGGAAGAAAAATCTCAGGCATTACATGTAGCAGAATTTTCACTTATACATTGTCTAGTGCAAAAGAAACAAAGGAAAAAATTAATAAATGGGACTACATCAAACTAAAGAGCTCTGCGCAAAAGAAACCACCATCAAACAAAAACAAAACAAAACAAAACAAAGGAAACCCACTGTAGGGGAGAACATAAGTTGACAATGATATATTTGATAAGAGGTTATATTCTAAGATCTATAAAGAATGAATACAATTCAACAAAGGGAAGAAAATCCATTTAAAAATGCACAAAGGGCCTGAATAGACATTTCTCCAAAGAGGATATACAGATGGTCAATAAACATGAAAAAATGCTCAACATCACTAATCATCAGAATGTTGCATATTAAAACTACAATGAAGTATCACCTCACACCTGCCATATTGGCTAACATCAATAAATCAATAAGTAATAATTGCTGGCAAGGATGTAGAGAAGTGAATCCTAGCAAAGTGCTGGTGGGAGTTCAGACTAGTGTAGCCACTGTGGAAGCCAATATGGATTTTCCTCAAAAAATTTAAAAATGGAACTGCCATTTGGCCCAGTGATCCCACTTCTGGGAACAAATCCTAAAAATCCTAAAACACCCATCAGAAAGAATATATGTGTCTCTGTGTTTATAGATGCATTATTAACAATAGCCAAGATCTGGAAACAGCCCAAGGACCAATCAGTTGATGAATGGATAAAAATCCTATGGTACATTTACCCAATGGAATACTATGCAGCTGTGAAAAAGAAGGAACTCTTACCTTTTGAGATAGCATGGAGGGACCTAGACAGTATTATCCTAAGTAAAATAAGCCCATCAGAGAAAAACAAAAATCACATGATCTCATTTATATGTGGAATCTAATGAACAAAATAAACTGATGAACAATGTAAGTCCTGAGGTATAAATGCATGGAACAGACTCACAGATCTCAGAAGAGAGATGTGAGTGAGGGGAAGAAAGAGATTAACCCAAAATCTTATATACATATATTTATAGACCTTGGACACAGACAATAATGTGGTGAATGTCTGGGATGGGGTATGGACTGGGTGAGATGGGAAAAGTGTGGGGAAAATGGGGAACATCTATAAATCTGTCAACAACAATAAATACATACATGAATACCTAATATATAAATATATAAATAAAATTTGCTGTTTGGTCTCCACTTTAAATCATTTTCTCAATTAAAGTGGCCATAAACTTTTCTTCTGTCATAGAGGTATATTGTCACTTTTAGCTGTTTTTCTCATGGTACCTGAAATTCCATTAGAGCCACTTCCACACACAGGTTCTCTAGCTCCCAGAGGCTGCTAAGCTCTGCCATTTTTCAGAGACCAAAGCTGACTCTGGCTGCCAAGGGGCCCTTGGGGATTTCTTCCAGGAGACAGTCTCTTGCACCTGTCACTTGAATCTATGTAAATCCCATGATGATCTGACCCAACCTGCCATTCTTGAAAAGTCGTAATGATAGTTTCTCTGAACAAATTCAACAGGAATAAACCCTCCCTCTCTTTCTGAATATCACTTAATTACTGCCTGTGCTCTGAGTCTCTGAGAAATATTTTTATCATCAGGCTTGTCAGCAAGCATTTCTCAGAGTCAGTTCTATGGAGCACTCATTCTGTAGAATATGTTGTCACATGCTACAGACACAGCCTGCACACACACACACACACACACACACACACACACACACCACACATACACATATACATACACACATACTTGTACACACTGCATGCAATACATACACACACATCCTGTTACATACAAATATACACCACATACCATATGCATGGTAGTCAAATAATTATAAAAAAACAAAAAATGTAAAACCAATACTGTATATCAATTCATCAGAACATTTAATATACTAATATATATTATAAATCTATAAAAATAAAGACTTAATATGCAGTACTTCCCAACCTATTCAAACACAGAGCTGTTTTTTTATGGACAGCTCCTGAAATGGATAAATATACCATTGTACACAGTTTGCAAAAAGCTCAATTAGAACAATAAAAAAGATAGCTTACACATCTAAAACTAGAGTAATGGTAACAATTATTTTTAATATTAATAAAAACATAAATATTTTCAAAAACATTAAAAGATTAGGTTAAGGGTTAGCAAACTCTGGCCAAGAACTCAAATCTGGGTGGAGAACTGTTTTTTAACATTCAGCCCTCCATCTAAGAATGTTATATACTTTTAAAGAGCAGTGAAAACAAATCAAGTAAAAACAAAACAAATAATAAAACAAAGAATATGCAACAGATATCATATGTGACTCACAAAGCCATTGACAGAAAAAGTGCCCAGCCATTTGTCATATGTGTTATTTAAATTTAAATTAAGTAAAAATTTTTAAAAAATATTTTAAATCAGTTTTCTTAGTTACATTAGCCATATTTCAAGTGATCAGAGGCTACATGTGAATAAAAGTTACCATATTGAAAAATGTAGATAAAAATCTTTCATCATTGCAGAAAGTTCTATTTCATTGGGAGGGTCTAGATAAAATGGTCTGTTGAGGTTTATGCAGTACTATTTGTTACTGTTTCTAGAATAAAGTTATTTTTTTATTGTTGTTTTGCTTAATTTGATTTAATCAGTGTGGACAATGTGAGTCCTATAACAACAACAACAAATGAATACAAAGGGTTCTGACTGGATTTTGATGGATTTCCAGTTGAGTAAGTTTTCCATTTGAAGCTTCACTTTTACACTGATGTTCTTTAGCATTTAGAAACTAGATCTATGGCTGGTACCACAATGCCTCCAGACTAACATAATTATGTGAGATAAGCTAGTCATTGTCAGAAGGATTCTCAATAGCCCCTTATTGCAGTGTCTGGTCTAAAATTATTTTGGCTTGCCTCCAATCCTTTTCAAGTTCCTGGCAGCCTGTCTATGTCTTTTTGTTTCTAGGGTTTCTCTTCTTTTTCTTTTCTTGCTAAAATGTAATTCCTAACTCCTGGTCAAGATGGCAGAGTGATGCTGTGCTCACCTCCTCTCATGATGACATCAAAATTACAATTAAATTGGGGATTCCAAGATGGTGGTGGATTAGATGGAAGCTACACTGACCTTTTGCCAGGACCAAACTGGAATTACTAACTAATATGGAAAAATCATCCTGAATAGCCAACTGAAGACTAGCTTGAGAGAAGCTTTATAACCATAACTTAAAGAGGAGGCCACATCAAGACTGAAAGGAAGTGTGGAGGTTTGAGAGGGCTGGCCAGGATCCTACAGTCAGCAGCTGAAGCTCTGGAGGGATATATATACTGCTGGGGATTCCCTGTTAGAATTCTGGTGTCTAATCTCCAAGCCAAGCTCCCCAGGCCAATGCAACAGTCTGGGAAATGTTCCCTCATACATTCAGCTGTGAAAAGCAGCAGAATTCCTGTCCACCAAAGAGAGAAGACCTGAAACACAAGCACCCTCTTAAAGGACGTATGTACAAAATTTAATTTGGAACCACTCACCTTGGGCTCTGGCAGAGAGAGGGCACAGTGATCTAGAACTGTGTGAGGATAGTCTGTGGTTAGTGGCTCTGGGGTGAGAGCTGAGAGGACAGCTGACAGGATTCCTGTGCTAAGTAATTCCCACACACTGCAGAAGCAATCTTTCTCAGGCAGAGTTTTCTCATCCATGTAGCATTAGCCTGGAGGAAAGCAACAGCCCCAAACATTGAAATCCCACTCACCCCACCATGTGGATCATATGCCCTGCTTATGACCACATCCAGAGACTAATTAAGTGACTGAAACTAAAAGACATTCAGCAGACAAAGGCAGATCTCTGGGTGATTTGAGTCCTTGCCTGACCTACTCCTGGATCCTGGACTAATAAACAACGACTGGTGAGCAGTTCATTTTTTTTCCAATAGCACCCAATTTTCATTGGTTATGTATATTTGCATATCAGTTCTTTGTTTTATCTCTTCCTACCCCCCAACCACCTTCCCTCTGAGGTTTGTCGGTTTGTTCCCGAATTCATTGACTCTGGATCTATTTTGTTCATCAGCTTATTTTGTTCATTATATTCCACAAATAAGGGAGATCACATGATATCTGTCTTTCTCTGACTGGCTCATTTGGCTTAGGATAATACTCTCCAGGTCCCTCCATGTTGTCTCAAAGGATAAGAGATGTTTCTTCCTTACAGCTGCATAGTATTACATTGTATATATGTACCACAGTTTTTTTATCCACTCATCTACTGATGGACACTTGGGCTGTTTCCAGATCTTAGCTATTGTAAATAGCACTGCTATGAACATAGGAATGCATATATACTTTCTGATTAGTGTTTCAGGGTTCTTAGGATATATTCCTAGAAGTGGAATCACTGGGTCAAATGGCAGTTTAATTTTAATTTTTTGAGGATACACCATATTGTTTTCCATAGTTGCTGCACCAGTTTGCATTCCCATCAGCACTGTACCAGAGTCCCCTTTTCTCCACACCCTTGCCAGCACTTGGTGTTTGATAATTTGTTGATAGCAGCCATTCTGGCAGGTGTGAAGTGACACCCCATAGTCATATTAATTTGCATCTCTCTGATGATTAGTGAAGTTGAACAATTTTTCATATGTCTCTTGGCCATTTGTATATCCTGTTTGGAGACGTGTCTGTTTAGGTCTTCTGCCCATTTTTTAATTGAATTCTTTGTCCTCCTTTTGTTGAGTTGAATGAATATTCCCTATATTTTGGAAATTAACACCTTATCTGATATATAGTTGTCAATTATGTTCCCCATATAGTGGATTCCTTTTCCATTTTCATGGTTGTTTCTTTTGCTGTGCAGAAGATTTTTAGTTTGACATAGTCCTATGTATTAATTTTTTTTCTTTGTTTCTCTTGCCTTAAGCATTGAATCAGTGAAAATTCTGCTGCATGTGATGTTTGAAATTTTGTGCCTACATTTCCTACTAGGATTTTTATGGATTCATGAGTGGCATTTAAGTTTTTTATCCATTTTGAGTATATTCTTGTATATGGCATAAGTAGCTGGTCTATCTTCATTTTTTTGCATGTAGCTGCCCAATTTTCCCAGCATCATTCATTAAAGAGGCTGTCTTTACTCCACAGTATGCTCTTGCCACATTTGTCAAATATAAATTGAGCATAATGTCTTGGGTCAATTTCTGGGTTCTCTGTTCTGTTCCATTGATCTATATGCCTGTTCTTGTGCCAGTACCAGGCTGTTTTGATTATAATGACTTTGTAGTATAACCTGATATTAGTATTGTGATCTCTCCTACTTTGTTCTCTTTCAAGATTTCTGTGGCTATTTGGGGTCTATTTTCGTTCCATTTAAACTTTTGGAGTATTTACTCTAGTTCCATGAAATATGTCATTGGTATTTCAATGAGGATTGCATTGAATCTTTAGATTGCTTTGGGTAGAGAGGACATTTTAAGGATGTTGATTCTTCCAGTCCATGAACAAGGTATATGCTTCCACTTTTTTATATATTCCTCTATTTCTTTTCTTTTTTTAAGTATTTATTCTCTTTTCTAAATGTATTTATTTATTTTTGTTACAGATAGTTCTCTTTTTTTTCTCCATTGACACCCTCCTCCCAATCCCATCACGCAATTGCAGCAATATTCTCTATGTCCCTCTTTGCACATACATGTGTAAAAGTTCTGTGGTTTACCTCTTCCCTCCCCCCACATCCACCTCTCCTGAGGTTTGTCAGTCTGCACCTTACTTCCATGTCTCAGGGTCTATTTTGTTCCTCAGCTTGTTTAGTTCATTATATTCCACAGATAAGTGAGATCATGTGATATTTGTCTTTCTCTGCTTGGCTTATTTTGCTTAAGATAATACTATCCAGGTCATCTCAAAAAATAAGAGATCTTTCCTTCTTACAGCTGCATAGAATTCCATTCTGTATATGGACCACAGCTTTTTTATCAAATCTTCTATTGATGGACACTTGTGCTGTTTCAAGATCTTAGCGACTGTAAATAGTGCAGCTATAAACATATGGGTATATATATTCTTTCTGATTGGTGTTTCAGGCTTCTTAGGGTATATTCCTAGAAGTGGGACCACTGGGTTAAATGGCAGTTAAATTTTTAATTTTTTGAGGAAACATCATATTATTTTCCATAGTGGCTGCACCAGTCTGCATTCCCACCAGCAGTGTACTAGACTCCCCGTTTCTCCACACCCTTGCCAGCACTTTTTGTTTGATGATTTGTTGATGGCAGCCATTCTGACAGGTGTAAGGTAATACCTCATAGTTGTTTTAATTTGCAGCTCTCTGATGATTAGTCATGTTGAACATTTTTTCATGTGTCTCTTGGACATCTGTATGTCCTGTTTGGAGAGGTGTCTCTTTAGGTCCTCTGCCCATTTTTAATTGGATTCTTTGTCTTCCTTTTGTTGAGTTGTATGAGTAATCTATGTATTTTGGAAATTAGCCTCTTATCTGACATATCATTGGCAATTATGCTCTCCCATACAGTGGGTTCCCTTTCCATTTTGATGGTTGTTTCTTTTGCTGTGCAGAAGCCTTTTTGTTTGATGTAGTCCCATATGTTCATTTTTTCCTTTGTTTCTCCTGCCTTAGGCATTGTATCAGTGAACGTTATCCTGCATGTAATGTCTCAAATTTTGTTGCCTGAATTTTCTTCTAGGAATTTTATGGATTCATGGGTCACATTTAAGTCTTTTATCCATTTTGAGTTTATTTTCATGTATGGTGTAAGTTGGTGGTCTAGTTTCAATTTTTGCATGTAGCTGTCCAATTTTCCCAACACTATTTATTGAAGAGACTGTCTTTACTCCATTGCATGCACTTGTCACCTCTGTCAAATATTAATTGAGCATAATGATTTGGGTCAATTTCTGGGTTCTCTTTTCTGTTCCATTGATCTACATTCCTGTTCTTGTGCCAGTACCAGGCTGTTCTGATTACAGTGGTTTTGTAGAATAACCTGATATCTGGTATTGTGATCCCTCCTACTTTGTTCTTCTTTTTCAAGATTGCTGTTGCTATTCGGGGTCTTTTTTTGGTTCCATATAAACTTTTGGTGTATTTGTTCTAGTTCTGTGAAATTTGTTCTTGGTATTTTGATGAAGATTGCACTGAATCTATAGATTGTTTGGGGTAATATGGACATTTTAATGATGTTAATTCTTCCAATCCATGAACACGGTATATGCTTCCACTTTTTTATATCTTCCTCCATTTCTTTTTTCAGTGACTGGTAGTTTTCTGCTAATAGGTCCTTTACTTCTTTGGTTAAGTTTATTCCTAAGTATCTTAATTTTTTTGCCACAATGGTGAATGTGGTTACTTTCTTAGTTTTTCTTTCATTGAGTTCATTGTTGGTGTACAAGAATGCCGTTGATTTCTTGATGTTAATTTTGTATCCTGCTACTTTGCCAAATTCATGTATTAAATCTAGTAGATTTTTTATGGAGTCTTTAGGGTTTTCTTTGTACAGTATCATGTCATTTGCAAATAATGACAGTTTTACTTCCTCTTTTCCAATTTGGATTCCTTTTATGTTTTCTTCACGTCTAAATGCTGTGGCTAAGGCTTCCAGTACTATGTTAAATAAGAGTGGTGAGAGTGGGCATCTCTGTCTGGTTCCTGTTCTTAAGGGAAATGCTTTTAGTTTTTGTCCATTGAGTATGATGTTAGCTCTAGGTTTTTTATATATTGCCTTTATTATGTTGAGATATGATCACTCTATTCCCACATTGTTGAGCATTTTTATCAAGAAGGGTGCTGGATTTATCAAATGCTTTTCCAGCATCTATTGATATGATCATATGGTTTTTATCTGTCATTTTGTTGATGTGGTGTATCACACTTATTGATTTGTGAATGTTGTAGCGCCTTGCATCCCTGGGATGAATCCCACTTGGTAATGATGAAAACTTTTTCAGATGTATCGCTGGATCTGATTTGTTATTATTTGGTTAAGAATTTTGTCATCTATGATCATCAGGGATATTGGTCAGTAGTTTTCTTTCTTTGCGGTGTCTTTATCTGGTTTTGTAATTAGAATTACGTTGGCCTCATAAAATGAGTTTGGAAGTCTTCCGTCTTCTTGGGTTTTTTGGAATAGTTTGAGGAAAATGGGGGTTAGATCATCTTTGAATATTCAGTAATACTCTCCCATGAAGCAGTCCAGCATGGGCTTTTGTTTGTAGGGAATTTCTTGATTACATCTTCAATTGCCTTCCTTGTTATTGGTCTTCAAGTTTTCTGTCTCTTCCCGGTTCAGTTTTGGGAGACTGTGTTTCTAGAAATTTGTCCATTTCACCTAGATTGTCCAATTTATTGACGTATAATTGTTCATAATATTTTTTAATGATCCTTTGCATTTCTGTCATATCAGTTGTTACTTTTCTTCTTCTGTTTCTGATTGTGTTTATTTGGTCCTCTCTTTTTGTTTCTTGGTGACTCTGGCTGAGAGTCCATCAATCTTGTTTATCTTTTCAGAGAACCAGCTGCTATTTGTTTCATTTCTCTTTTGAATTGTTTGTGGATTTTTTTTGTGTTTTTTGTTTTGTTTTGTTTGTTTTTGGTTTGTTTATTTGTTTTGTTTCTATGTCTTTTATTTCTGCCCTGACCTTTACTATTTCTTTCCTTGTACATGCTCTGAGTTACTGTTTTTGTTTACTTTTTAGTTCTTTAAGTTGTAGGGTTAAAAAGTCAACTACAGCCCGGCCGGTATGGCTCAGTGGTTCTGCATCGACCCATGCACAAAGAGGTTGCTGGTTCGATTCCCGGTCAGAGCACATGCCCAGGTTGTGGGCCCAATCCTCAGTGGGGAGCATGCAGAAGGCAGCCAATCAATGTTCTCTTTCATCGACGTTTCTATCTCTCTCTCCCTCTCCCCTCCTCTCTCTCTAAAATCAATAAAGAAAAAAAAAAGTCAATTAGACATTTTTGTTTTTTCTTGAGGTAGGCCTATAATGCTCTGAATTTTCCTCTCAGGACTGCTTTTGTTTTGTCTCATTGATTGTGTTGTTGTGTGTTCATTTTCACTGGTTTTCAGGAAGTTTTTAATTTCTTCCTGGATGTCTTTGGTAACCCATTCATTGTTTAATAACATGCTATTTAGCCTCTATGTGTTTGAATGTTTTTGCTTTAATTGATTTCTAGTTTTATGCCATTGTGATCTGAGAAGATGCTTGATATAATTTCAATCTTCTAGAACTTGTAGGGACTTAGTTTGTGTCCTGACATGTGGTCTGTCTTTGGGAATGTCCCATGTGAACTTCTGAGTAATGTGAATTTAACAATTTTGGGGTGTAATTCTCTGTAGAGATCTATTAAATCCATTTGACTTAGTGAATCATTTAGAGTGTCAATGTCCATGTTAATTTTTTGTCTAGAGGATCTATTCAGTGATGTCAGAGGGGTGTTGAAGTCCTCTGCTATGAATGTATTGCTGTTGATTTCCCCTTTGAAGTCCTTCAGAAGTTTTTAAATGTATTTTTGTACTTCTATGTTGGATGCATATGTGTTTACCAAGGATATATCCTCCTTTTGGATAGGTCCTTTCAATATTATGTAGTGGCCTTCTTTGTCTCTAGTTATGGCCTTCTTTTTGAAGTCTATTTTATTGGATATGAGTATTGCTACCCCAGCTTGTTTTTCCTTTCTGTTTGTTTGGAAAAAATTTTTTTCCATCTCTTCACTTTCAACCTATGTGAATCTTTTGTTGTGATTTGAGTCTCTTGGAAACAACATATATATATATGTGTCATACTTTCTTATCCATTCAGCTACTCTGTGTCTTTTGATCTGAGGATTTAATCCATTTACATTTAAGGTTATTATTGATATGCACTTTTTTATTGCCATTTTTGTTTATTCTGGTTGTGTTTCTCTTCTCTCCTCCTATTTATTCTGTGTATTACAGTAGTCTTTTTAACATTTTTTTGGAGTCCTGTTTTGGTGCTAATATATTCCCTAAGCCATTTTGGTATGGGAAGCTCTTTATTTTACCTTTTATTTTGAATGATAGTCTTACTGGATAGAGTAGTCTTGGATTCAGATCCTTGTTTTTCATTACCTTAATTACTTTATGCCATTCCCTTCTGGCCTGTAGTGTTCCTGTTAAGAAGTCAGCTGATAGCCTTACAGGGGTTTCTTTGTAGGTAACCTGTTGCTTACCTTTTGCTGTCATTAGGATTCTCTCCTTGTCCTTAATTTTTGGCATTTTAATCATTATGTGTCTTGGTGTGTGCCTCTTTGGTGTGTGGGCTCTTCTTTCTTGAGCTCTCTGTGCTTCTTGAATTTGTATGCCTTTTTCTTTCACCAAGCTAGGGGTGTTTCTGTCACTATTTCTTCAAATATATTCTCTAACTCTTGCTCATTTTTTTCTTCTTCTGGAACTCTTATGATGCAGATGTTGTTACATTTCGTATTATCCCACTGTTTTCTTAGGCTGTCTTTCTGTTTTTTAATTGTATTTTTTCTTTTTGGTTTTCTCAATGGGCTAGTTTTTCTACCCTGTCTTCTAATTCACTTACCTGGTCTTCAGCTTCCTCTACTCCACTGGTTATTCCTTCCAATGTGTTCTTTTTTTTTTTAATCCTCACCTGAGGACATTTTTGCATTTATCATCAGATAGAGTGGGAGGGAGAAAAGGAGGAAGAGAGAGAGAGAAACATCAATGTGAGAGAGACATATCGAGTGGTTGTCACTCATACAACCCCAACCAGGGCTGGAGACAAAATGCAACCAAAGTACATGCCCTAGTGGGAACTGAACCCAGGACTCTCCAGTCTGCAAGCCAACACTCTAACTGCTAAACCAAACTGGCCAGGGCAGCAATGTGTTCTTTATTTCTGCTATGTAATTTTTTATTTCCAGTTGATTGGTTTTCAATGTTTCTATACCTTTACTCAAGCTCTTGACCTTCCTCATGATTATTACTCAGAATTCTCCCTCTGATATCTTGAGGAGTTCCCTTTCATTTATTTCATCTTCTGTTGAATTACCTTTTTCTTTCATTTGAACTTTGTTTCTTTGTTTCACCATTTTGGCTGTCTCAGTGGGTTTTTGAGTCTGCCAAATTTTTCCTGTGGGTGTTGGTGTTTCATTGGTTGTGGCTCTTTCTACTGGGCTTGGATGTGTGTGGGAGGACCCATGTTAAACGCTACTGTCAAGTCTTACTTTCCTGGGTAGGTTTGAAAGCCAAGGAAAGGTTCATTTATCATCTAACATTTTGCCTGAAGGCTATTAGTCTCAGTTATTTGATGAGCCTCATGGTTTGTAGCCCTCAGCTGAATGAAAAATCCCTCAGGTGTAAGATTTCCAGCAGGTGGGGCATTTACTGGCTCATTAAATTGATATGTTAATGAGCCTCAATTTGCATCTTTCTGGCTTGTCTTAGTAGTGTTGAATTCCTGTGGGAGGAGCTGTTACTTCTCCCCAGGGCTCTGGGAAGGGGTTCTTTGAGTAATATGGCTGCTGTCCTGTGAGGGAGTGATTCAATACAGAACTCCTGGTATCCACCCCTCCTGAGCCAGGAGCCCTGGACTCTTTCCACTCAGTTCCAATCCAGTCTGCCCTCCCTCTGCCAGAGCCCAAGGTGAGTGGCTGTAGCTGGTTTGGTGCTTCTTAAAGACCCCTGCTCTCTCAGCTGGAACTGCGCAATGCTAATACAGCTCTCCATTGCTCTCTGTGGGCTCACAGCCTGCCCCTGCACACCTCTACAATTCCTACCAGGCTCACTTCGGTGTCTCTTGTTGTATTGGTTCTGTCCAGCTGCTCTTCCATTGTTTTTTCCAATGATTTGTCTTTAAAACCTCTGGTTTCTCAGCAGGAAGTGCACACCACTAATAAAGCTCTCTGCTGCGGTGACCCAACACCCGATTTTTGAAAAGATAAACAAGATGGACAAACCTTTAACCAGACTTATCAAGAAAAAATGAAAGACCCAATATAAATAAAATCATAAATGCAAGAGAACAATTGACACCAAAGAAATACAGGGATTGTAAAAAAAATATATTACAAAAATAATATATGCCACCTTGGCCGGTATGGCTCAGCAGTAAGAGTTTCACCTGTGGACCAAGGAGTCCCGGGTTTGGTTCCAGCCAAGGGCACATACCTCAGTTGCAGTTCATCCCTGGCCCCAGTTAGGGTTGTGTGGGTGGCAACCAGTTGCTGTGTCTCTCTCACATCAATGTTTCTCTCTCTCCCTCTCTCTTCTTCCCTCTCTCCCTCCAGCTCTATCTGAAGATTAACATAAAAAACATCCTTGGGTGAGGATTAAAATAATAATTAATAATAATAATAATAATAATAATAATAATATATGCCAACAAATTGTACAATCTGGAAAAAATGCATAAATTCCTAGAATTATACAACCTCCCTAAACTAAATTCGAAATAGTCTTAGAATCTTAATAGAAAGACTGCAACAAGTAAGATTGAAGCAGTAATAAAAAAACTTCCAACAAACAAAAGAAGTTGACTGGATAGATTTTCAAGTGAATTTTACCAAATATTCAAATAATAATAATAATAATAATAATAATAACACCTATCCTTCTTATAATATTCAAAAAAATTCAAAAGGAGGGAAGATCCCCAAGCATATTATATGAGGCCAGCATTATTCTAATTCCAAAACCAGACATAGAAATGACAAAAAAGAAAAAGAAACTGTAGTCCAATATCCATGATAATAAATACTTTTGAACATAGATACTAAAATCTGCAACAAAATATTAGCAAACTGAATCAAGCAATACATTAAAAAATCATACACCATGAATAAGTGGGATTTATTCCAGGGATGCAAAGTTCATACAATATCCACAAAACAATAAATGTGATACATCACATCAATAAATTGAAGAATAAAAACCACATGGTCATATCAATAAATGCAGAAAATCATTTGATAATATCCAGCTCACATTTATGATACACTCTCTCAGTAGAGTGGGAATAGAGACTACATATTTAAAATGCAACAATGGCCATATATGACAAACCCACAGCCAACATCATAATCAATGGACAAAACTGCAAGCATTCCCTTTAAGAGCAGAACAATACAAAGATGTCTGCTTTCACCACTCTTATTCAACATAGTACTGGAAGTCCAGGCCACAGAAATCAGACAAGAAGAAATAAAATGCATCCAAACTGTAAAGTAATAAGTAAAACTGTCGTTATTTGAATATGACATTATATTATATATAGAAAACCCTAAAGATTTCAAGAAAAAGTACTGAAACTGATAAATGAATTCAGTGAAGTAGCGGGGTATAAAATAAATATCCATAAACCACTTGCATTTTTATGCCCCAATAATGAACTATCACAAAGGGAAACTAAAAAAACAATCCCATTCACAACTGTTTCAAAAAGAATAAAATACTTGGGAATACATTTAACCAAGGATGTAAAAGACCTGTACTGGGAAAATTATAAGACACTGAAGAAGAAATTGAGGAAGACAATAATAAGGGTAGCATGTACTGTGTTTATGAATATGATGAATGAACATCATTAAAATGTCCATGCTACTCAAAGCAATCTACAGATTCAATGCAATTCTTATCAAGATACCAATGGAGTATTTCACAAAAAAAAAACAAATGATTCAAAAATTAATATGAAACCACAAGAGACCCTGAATAGCAACAGTGTTCTTGAGAAAGAAGAACAAAGTTGGAGTATGATATCAAACTATAATACAAGGTCCCAGAAATCAAAACAGCATGTTACTGGTATAGAAATAGACACATAGATCAATGGAACTGAATAGAGAGGCCAGAAATAAATCCTCTCTATTAGAGTCAATTACTATTTTACAAAAGAGGCAAAAACATACAATGGACTAAAGATTGCATATTCAATAAATGGTGTTGGGAAAATTGGACAGATATGTGAAAAATAATGAAACTAGACAACCTTCTTACACTGCACACAGGAATAAACTCAAAATAGATTAAAGACTTAAATGTTATACTCAAAATTATAAAAATCTTAGAAGAAATCATAGGCAGTAAAATCTCAGACATTTCTTATAGCAATATTTTTTCTGATAGATCTCCTTGGTCATAATCCAGTTAGATGAAGGCCTGCTCTAGACCCAGGCTGCCTCTTAAAGGACCGAGCACAGACCTACTTACTAAAAAATATTCTCCTTCATCTATAGCAGAGTGACAGCAGCTTGAAAAGCACCAGGAACATGTAGGGAGGAATTAAATTGTCTTACTTCAGGGTGAAGTCTGGAGGGGCAGCTCTCTTTGAGACTAATATGTAGTCAGGCACTATTGTTTCTTTGTTGAGACTTGACCCCACACAGCTGGCAGTCATAGGCAAAAGTGTTGGTAGGAACCATTATTCCTTTATTCAGTTCTCCCCTCACACAACCTGCAGGCCGAGGCAAATGCCAAATCTGAGCTCTTCATTAACCTGGGTAACACTGCTCACCCAAACATCTTTTAGAGCTAATATACACAAAGTCCAGCCTGGAATCATGCTGCAGAATTTCTGAAAATATATCAAAGTCCACAAAACCCAAACAAACAGAAGTTTGCTATGAAATGCTCTGTACGTCTTGCTAAGTTATTGTCACATGGCAATAATGGCAGCCAGACTTGGCTCACAGCATAACAACTCTCAGGTGTCTCTAAGCCCAGCACAGGCAGCAACCAACTACAGAAAACTTTGTGGTTCCTACCAGATGGCCCTGGGCCAGACACAGTTAGCAACTGACCTTGGCCTACATTGGAGCCCCTCCCAAGAAATCCCAGAAAAAACAGACCTGATGGCTGACTTCAGGTCCCAAAAGAGGACCAATTTCTCAACCAAAGGGTGGACCTGGCAGGAACCAGAAACCTGCTAAAGTGAATCTCACTCTGTGAGGTCAGCCTCTGCACAACAGCTTGTCCGTTGTGGTCACAGCCAGTCTTCACAGTGAGTTAACTGAAGCATCAATACCATTCACTGATGAGCCAACAGCAGTCAAGGCTCAAGGATAAGAGAACACAAATAACCCATGTAAAAGGACTCCCCGAAGCATGTGGCTTTATGTGAACAGGTAGACTGTGCCACTGCATCCCAAAGGATACCTACTACATAAGATCACTTTGTCAAGATAAAAAACATAGCAGAAAGAGGAGACAAGATGGCTGAAGCCTAAGGAAGTTCTGTCCAGTTGTTCCAAATACAGGACCAGGCCTGAAGCTAAACTGCAAAGTATTTAACTTGAAAAAAACACCTGAAAATAGCTGACTTAAAATACTGTGAGCAAGGAGAATGTGGAGAGAAGAGAGGGGGAGACTGTGAAGTAGGTAAGCAAACACACAACTGCGTAGCACAGCTTGGAAGACAGAGGGAAGGTGCAGTGGCACAGCTTCTGCCCCCTGAAAAAGGGAGAAGTCGGTCCCACAGAGAGATCCCCAAATGAGAGCAACTGAGAAGGAAAGAGAAGCCCATGTAGTGCATGGGGAAAGAGGCCCATTCCTCCCCACCCTGAGCAAAATGAAGGTGTTTTCCACACCCCCCCACCATGGAACAGCTCTGGGCTGGAATTGGCACCCCAGTGGCAGTGCCTGGCCTGCTGGGGATTCAGACATCTGGCAAGGCAGAAGCCTGGGCAGAAACCCTGCCATGTGGAACAGCATAGGACTAAAAATCTATATCCCGGCATTAGGGCCTGAGGGCACTGCGGATCTGGACATCTGGCCTGGAAGGAGTCTGGGCAGAAGCCCCACCTGGTGTGAGCCAGCTGTGCTGAAAAATTAAAGAGCCAAGGAGGGCATTTTCATTTTTTTTTCATTTTACTACCTTTTTTTTTTTTTTTTTTTTCCTATTCTCCCGTTTGATGTTGCAACCATGGGGTTGCCAGCAATCCAGGCAGAACTGAGGCATTGGAAGGAGAGGAAAAGACCATCTTCCCCTCCTGTAAACTCCAGGCAGCACCTCCAACATAAATCTGTGTAAACCACCCTGACTGGACCTGATACCCCACAGAGCCCAGTGCCATGGGGGAAGGGAAAGCAGCCCAGAACAAATATACACAAGTGGCTAGCCCTGAAGGTGACCCAGCCTCTGGGCTAGGGAAGCTGAGCTCATGGGATCACCTGGGACCGTGCACTGCAGGTCGTCAGCCAGAAGGCCAAGGACCAGACCGAGACAACGATTCATATTGGCCTACACTGGAGAACTGCTCAAAGAACAGGGATCCACACCCAGGGTTCCCTACATCAGAGCTATATACAGTGAGTTCCACAAAGAGCAGATCCAAGGACTTTTTTTCTTTTTGCTGTTGTGGTAGCTGTTTTGGTGTGTGTGTGTGTGTGTGTGTGTGTGTGTGTGTGTGTGTGTTTTTAATTAGTTTTATTAATTTGTTTTTATTATAGATGTTTCTCCTTTTTCCCCCATTGACACCCTCCACCCTATCTCCCTCCCGCCCCATCCCCAGCTTTGTTGTCTATGTCCATTGGTTATGCATACATACATATAAGTTCTGTGGTTTATCTCTTTCCCCCCAACACCCCCTCTTCTGAGGTTTGTCTGTACCCTACCTCTATGTCTATGAGTCAATTTTGTTCATCAGTTTGTTTAGTTCATTATATTCCACAAATAAGTGAGATCATGTGATATTTGTCTTTCTCTGCTTGGCTTGTTTTGCTTAGAATAATACTCTCCAGGTCCCTCCATGCCATCTCAAAGGATAAGAGATCTTTCTTTCTTACAGCTGCATAGTATTCCATTGTGTACATGTATCACAGCTTTTTTATCCACTCATCTACTGATGGACACTTGGGTTGTTTCCAGATCTTAACTATTATAAATAGCGCTGCTATGATTTTAATTTTAATTTTTAATTCTATTTCTTTTCAATTTTTCTATTTTTTATTTTCCAATTTTCTACTTTCTTATTCTATATTTTATTCAATTTAACATTACTACCTTCTAAAATTATTATTATTATTTCAGTCATTATTTTCTACCTTTTATTTTTTATACTTATACTATTTCTGGTCTCTGCCTTCTTTGCTTTCATATTTTTTGTTTGTTTGTTTCTGTTTTTTTCCCCTCTCCTAACCCTTTTGGTCTCATGTTTTCTAGTATCCTTTTTGTGTGCATGTTAAGTGTGTGTGTGTGTGTGCTTTCTGATAGATTGTTTGTCTTTTAAGCTTTTCATTGAAATGGGTGTTTCTACCATTGTTGATGCTGATATCTCTTCAAGGTGCTCTTTGGTTTGGTCTGCAATTGCTGTACCTTCTTTACTTTCATATACATTATTTTTTCCTCTCCCTCTTTCAATTTGTTCAGTCTCACATCATCTAATATTATTCTTTGTGTGTGTATGATCATGTTATTTTCAGTTTGTTTGTCTTTTAATCATTTTATTGAGCCTGGAGCTTGTATCATTGTTGAAGCTGCATTTTTTTTCCTGATTTTTTTTTATTTAGTCCGGTTGTGCATTGCCTTCTTCATTTTTATTTTATTTTATTTATATTTTTCTTTCTCTCTCTTCTAATTCATTTGGTCTCGTACCTCCTAGTGTTCTTTCTCTGTGTGAGTATGTTTTTTGATTGTCTGTTTGTCTTTTAATTTTTTGTTGAGGTGGTTGCTTCTATTATTCTTGAGGTTGTACTTTTTGAGAGATTCTTTTTGGTTTGGTCTGGTTGCTTTTTTTTTTTTTCTGTCAACAACTATATAATGGTTGGCATGACAGGGTTGACAAGGATAGGATTGTGACTCATAGTTAATAAGCCCAAGGATTGAGTGCAGCCACAAATGGACAACAAAATCAATATCCAAATTAAGCAGGACAGCGCATATAACCCACACAAGGGTTAATCATAGAGTATACATTTCAGAAGACCAAGGAGACTACTTCATTGTATTCCACAAGAAGGCCACCATAGCAAGACTGGGAGGCACAACAGTCTTATCTAATATACGCTGGCCTGCCTACATGGCCCAACATATCTCACCTGGCCACAAACTGCCAGACTACTTAAATGGTGAGACAAAGAAACAACTCCCAAATGAAAGAAAAGAAAAATCATGAGAAAAGGAACTACATGAAATGGAAGAAAGCAGTTTATCAAATAAAGAATTCAAAGCAATAGTTTTAAGGGTGCTCAAACAACTTAGTGGGAATTACAAGCAATTTAATGAGAATTATAAAGAGCTCAGTGGGAACTATACCAGCATTAAAAAAATTAAAAAAAAAAGAGGTAGAGCCTATGAATAAAAATTAAGTGAAAATTAAGAATGTCATAGCTGACATAAAAAATACCTTGGAAGAATTCAATAGTAGATTAAAAGATGCTGAAGACTGAATCAGTGAGTTAGAAGACAAGGTAGAAAAAAAACCCACCTAAATAGGGCAGCAAATAGGGAAAAAAGCAGGAGGAAAGTTTAGGGGAGCTTTGGGACAATATGAAACATAACAATATTTACATCATAGGGGTACCAGAAGGAGAAGAATCAGAAAAAGGAATAGAGAAATTGTTTGAAGAAATAATGAATGAAAAATTCCCTAAGCTGGTGAAGGAAAATGTCACACAAGTCCATGAAACACAGAGTCCCAATCAAGATGAACCCAAAAAGACCATACCTAGACACATCATGATTAAAATGGCAAATGTAAAAGACAAAGAAAGAATCTTAAAGGCAGCAAGAAAGAGACATAAAGTTACCTGCAAGGGAGCTGCCATTACACTGTCAGCTGATGTCTCAATAGAAATACTGCAGGCCAGAAGGGAGTGGCATGAATATGCAATGCAAGGAAAAGCAAGGCACTGAATACAAGAACACTCTATCCAGCAAGGTTATCATTCATAATTAAAGGTGAAACAAAGAGCTTCACAGACAAAAAAAAAAAAAAAAATAGGCTAAAGGAATTTACTACCACTGAACCACACTATGAGAAATGCTAAAGGGACCATTTTAAGAAGAAGAAAAAACATTATATATATATATATATATATATATATATATATATATATATATATATATATACACACACACACACACACACACACACACACACACACAAGCCTAAAGAATAGTCCAGGCAAATAGAAATGAAAAAAAAAAAATCTTGTGTAGCAATATTCATATCTGACAAGATAGACTTTAAAATGAGGGCCCTAATAAGAGACAAAGAAGGTCACTACATAATATTAAAATGAGTGATCCAACAAGAAGATATTACCCTGGTAAACATATATGCACTGAGTATAGGAGCACCAAAATATAGTTTAAATGTTCTGGAGGTGTTCAAGGGAGAGATTGACAGCAATACAATAATAGTGGAAAACTTGAACAACCCACTGACACCACTGGATAGATATTTTAGACAAAAAGCAATTAAGGAAACAGAGACCTTAAACAACACAACAGATTTACTGGATTCAATTGATATTTACAGAACATATAACCTCAAAGCTGCAGAATATACATTCTTGTCAAGTGCACACAGGTCATTCTCAAAGGTAGACTGCATGTTAAGACACAGTCTAAGTCTCTACAAGTTCAAGAACATTTAAATCATATCAAGCATCTTCTCAAATCACAATGGCATGAAACTAGAAATCAATTACAATAAAAACACTAAAAAACATCCAAACATTTGGAGGCTAAATATCAGGTTATTAAACAATGAATGGGTTAAAAATGAGATCAAGAAAGAAATTTTTAAATTCCTGGAAACTAATGACAATGAGCACACAACAACATAAAACCTATGGGACACTGGAAAAGCAGTCCTGAGAGAAAAGTTGATAGCAATACAGGCCTACCTCAAGAAACAAGAAACATATCTAATAAACTATCTGATTCTACAACTTAGAGATTTAGAAAGAAAGAAAAACCCAGAGTGAGTAGAAGAAAGGAAATAATACAGATTAGAGTGGAAATAAATGAACTAGAGACTAAAAAACAATAAGAAATAATCAATGAAACTAAGAGGTGTTTTTTAGAAAAGATAAACAAGATGGATAAACCATTAGCCAAATGCTTCAAGAAACAGAGATAGGACCAACATTAATAAAATTGGAAATGAAAGAAGTGAAATAACAACTGATACCACAGAATTATGAAGGATTGTAAGAAAATACTATGAATAATTATATGCCAACAAATTTGACAACCTATGTGAAATGGAAAAATTTCTAGAATCATACGGTCTTCCAGAACTCAAGAGGTAAGAGTCAAAAAAACCAGAACAGATTCATTACAACTAAAGAAATAGAAGCATTAATCAATAAACTCCCAGCAAACAAAAGCCCTGGTCTGGACAGATTCACAGGGGAGTTTTGGAAACATTCAAAAAAGAACTAACACCTAATCTCCTCAAACTATTCCAAAACATTGAAGAGAAAGACAGACTCACAAGCTCCTTTTATGAAGCCAGCATAATCCCAATCCCAAAACCAGGTAAAGACACTACAATAAAAGAAAATTATAGGCCACTATCCCTGGTGAACATAACACCAAAATCTTCAACAGAATTTTAGCAAGCCAGATCCAGCAATATACTAAAAAAAGTATACACAACCAACAAATGGGATTTATCACAGTGATGCAAAGCTGGTACAATATTTGCAAATCAGTGAATATGATTACACCACATAAACAAAATGAAAGATAAAAATTATATAATCATGTCAATAAATGAGAAAAAAAGCATTTGACAAAATTCAGGACCCATTTTTGATAAAAACTCTCAGTAAAGGGGAAATAGAAGGATCATAACTCAACATAATAAAGGCTTTATATGATAAACCTACAGCAGACATCATACTCAAGGGGCAAAAACCAAAAACATTCCCTTGAGAACAAGAACAGGAGAGGGATGTCTGCTTTCCCCCTCTTATTCAACATAGTACTGGAAGTCTTAGCCACAGCAGTCAAACAAGAAGAAAAAATAAAAGGTGTACAAATTGTAAAGGAGAAAGTGAAACTGTCATTCCCAGATTACATGATATTGTACAAAGAAAACCCTAAACACTCCACCAAAAAACTACTAGATTTCATAAATGAATTCAGCAAAGTAGCAGGATACAACAGCAACATCTAGAAATTGTTCGCACTTTTATACACAAATACAGAACACATCAAAGAGAAACTAAAAAAAATCCCATTTACCATTACAACAAAATAATTAAAATACTTAGGAATAAATTTAATCAAAGAAATAAAAAATCTGTTCTCACAAAACTACAGGACATTGAAAAAGGAAGTAGAGTAAGATATTAGAGTGGAAGCATATACCATGTTCAGGACTGGAAGAATTAACAACATTAAAATGTCCATGCCACCCAAAACAATCTATAGATTCAATGCAATCTCCATTAAAATACCAATGACATAGTTCATAGATATAGAACAAATACTCCAAAAGTTTATATAGAATCAAAAAAGACCTCCAACAGCCACAGTAATCTTGAAAAAGAACAAAGTTGGAAATATCACAATTCCAAATATCTGGTTATACTACAAAGCCATTATAATAAAAACAGCATGATACTGGCACAAGAACAGGCATATAGATCAAAGGAACAGAACAGAAAACTCAGAAATTGAACCAAGGTATTATGCTCAACAAATATTTGACAAAGGAGGCAAGAGTATACAGTGGAGTAAAGACAGCTTCTTTAATATATGGTGTTGGGCCCAGCTGGTGTGGCTCAGTGATTGAGCATCGCCCATGCACCAAGAGGTTGCCAGTTTGATTCATGACTAGGGCACATGCCCAGGTTATGAGTCACAACCCCAGTGGGAGACATACAGGAGGTGGCCAATCGGTGTTCTCTCTCATCGATGTTTCTCTCTCTCTCCCCCTTCTCCGTTCCTTTCTCTCTCCAAAATCAATAAAGAAAAAAAAATGTTTTTAATAATAAATGGTGTTGGGAAAATTAGACAGCTACATGCAAATAAAATAAAACTAGACCACCAACTTACACCATATACAAGAATACACTCAAAATACTTAAATGTCACTCATGAAACCATAAAAATTCTAGAAAAAAATGTAGATAGCAAAATCTCAGACATCACACATAGCTGAATTTTCCCCAATACATCGTCTAGAACAAAAGAAACAAAAGAAGAAAAAAAAAAGTATTTTGCACAGCAAAAGAAACAAGCATCACTGTTTGAAAAGGGAATCCACTGTATGGAAGAATATATTTGCCAATGATAGATCAGATAAAGGGTTGATTTCCAAAATATATTGAGTACTCATACATCTCAACAAAAGGAAGACAAAGAATCCAATTAAAAATGGGCAGAAGACCTGAATAGACACCTCTCCAAACAAGACATACAAATGGCCAAGAGGCATATGAAAAAATACTCAACATCACTAAATCATCAGAGAGAGGCAAATTAAAATAACTATGAAGTATCACTTCATACCTGCCAGACTGGCTGCTGTCTACAAATCATCAAACAACAAGTGCTGGTGATAAAGTGGAGAAAAGGGAACTCTAGTACACTACTGGTAGGAATGCGGACTGGTGCAACCACTGTGGAAAAACTAAAGAGTTTCCTCAAAAAATTAAAAATGAACTGCCATTTGACCCAGTGATCCCATTTCTAGGAATATATCCTAAGAAGCCTGAAGCACCAATCAGAAAGAATATATGAACCCTTATATTCATAGCAGCACTATTTACAATAGCTAAGATCTGCAAACAGCCCAATTGTCCATCAGCAGATGAGTGGATAAAAATGTTCTGGTACATATACACAATGGAATACCATGCAGCTGTAAGGATGAAATATCTCTTACCCTTTGAGATGACATGGAGGGATCTGAAGAGCAATACGCTAAGTGAATAAGCCAATCAGAGAAAGACAGATATCACATGTTCTCACTTATTTGTGGAATATAATGAACAAAATAAGCTGATGAACAAAACAGACTCAGAGACATGAAAATAGGGAACAGACTGACAAACCTTAGAGGGAGGGGGCAGGAGGGCAGGAAGAGATAAACCAAAGAACTTATATGAATATATCCATAACAAATGGACACAGACAACAACACTGTGCAGGTGGCGGGGGAGGACAGGAGTGGGCAAGAGTGTGTCAGTGGGGGGAAAAGAAGGGACATCTGTAACATAAATAAATAAAATAATTAATTAATTAATTAAAGGAATTCTTACCTTTTGTGACAGCATGAATGAACCTGGAGAGTATTATGCTAATTTTGAAAAGTCAGACAGAAAGACAAATACCATATGCTTTTATTTATATTTGAAATATATACAAACAAAACTGAAACAGACTCATAGATACTGAAAACAAACTGATCATTGCAAAATGAAATGAGGGTTTGGGGACTGGGTGATAAAGGTGGTGGGATTAAAAACCAAAAATTGATAGTTTTGAAATAGTTATGGAGATATAGAATACAGCATAGGGAATATAGTAAATAATAGTACAATAACTATGGAGGGTATCAGTGGGGTACTTGAATTATTGGGGGAATCACTTCATAAATTATATAATTATTCAATATGAAATTAATATAAATAATATTGAATGTCAATTGTAATTAAGAATAACATTTAATAATTTTTTAATGAAATGAGAACATTGCTACTAATTTTTTTCAGAAATAAGAAGAATTATAATAGAGTACAATGAACCATTGTATAGCAAAAAATTAGATAATCTAGATGAAATGAAAAATTTCCTAGTAACACAAAAGCTACAAGACAGAATCACAAGAAAAAAGAAATTCTGAATCAAGTAATAACTAGTAAAAAGATTGAATCAGTAGTAAAAAATCTCCTGACAAAGGAAAGCCCTGGATCTGATGGCTTCCTTGGTGAACTCTACCATACATATAAAAAAGAACTAATAACAATATTTCTCAAACTAAAATATATTCTGTGAAGGCTGCATTACCCTGCTACAAAGAAATTAGATAGCCTAGCTGGTGTGGCTCAGTTTGTTGAGCATCATCCCATGCACAGAAAGGTTGCCAGTTTGATTCTGGTTAAGGGCACATGCCTGGGTTACAGACTCTATGCCCAGTAGGGGGCTTGCAGGGGGCAGCCAATGGAGGTTTCTCTCTCCCTCTCCCTCTCATTTTCCTTCTCTCAAAAAATTAATAATAAAAAAAAAAGAAATTAGACAAACACACTAAGGACCAATATCCTTTATGATCATTAATGCCAAAACTCACAACATATTACTAGCAAATCAAATTCAGCAACATATTAAATGATTATACACTATGACCAAGTCAAATTTATTTATTTAATACAAAGATGACTTGAGATACAAAAACTGATCAATTTAATACACCACATTAACAGAATGAAGCAAAAAACTACATGATCATCTTAATTGATGGAAAAATAGCATTTGACAAAATTCAACACCTTTTCATGATATAAACAATGAACAGCTAGGAATAAAAGAAAACTACCTCAGTATAATAAATGCCATATTTTAAAAACACATTGCAAACATCATACTCAGTAATGAAAGATTGAAAGCTTTTTTTCTAATATTAGAAGCAAGACAAGGATTCACTCTCATCACTTAAGCACTTAGGCAAAATCAAATAAATATCATCTTATTGAAAAGAAAGAAGTAAAATTATCTCTGTTTGCAGATGATATGATCTAATATGTAGAAAATAAAGTTCTACAAAAAAAATGTTAGAGCCATAATTAATTCAGCAAAGTAGTAGATATAAAGTCAATGCACAAAAATTAGTTGCATTTCTATATGCGAACAATGAGCAATCTGAAATGAAAATTCTATTTACAAGTGTATCAAAAAAAATAAAATAAGTAGGAATTAATTTAACAAAGAAGGTAAAAGACTTGTACAATAAAAATTACATAAAGAAAATAGGATTCATGTTCTTGGACTGGAAGATTGATATCTTAGTATTGTTAAGTTGTCAATACTATTTAATGCAACCAAAAAATTCAATGCAATCTCTATACAAATTTCAATACATTTTTGCAGGTATATGAAAAATCATCCTAAAATTCATGAGATCTCAAGGACCCTTAAATTGCCAAAACAGCAATGGCCAGTTTGGCTCAGCGGTTAGAGCGTCGGACTGCGGTCCAGAGAGACCCGGATTCGGTTCCCGCTAAGGGCATGTACCTCGGTTGCAGTTTGTCCCCAGCCCTGGTTGGTTGTGCGGGTGGCAACCACTCGATGTGTCCCTTTCACGTCGATGTTTCTCTCTCTCTCTCTCTTCCCCTCTCTCCTTCCTACTCTATCTGAACAACAACAACAAAAAAAAAAATTGCCAAAACAGTGTTGAAAAAGAGAACTAAGCTGGAGGACATACAGTTCCTGTCAAAACTTATTTCAAAGCTGCAGTAATCAAAATAGTGTGGTACTGGAATCAAGCCAGAAATATAGACCACTAAAATAGAATAGAAAACTTGGAAACAAACCCTTGCATATATGGTCACATAATCTTTGACAAGGGTTCCAAGACCATTTGATGGGAAAGGACAGTCTTTTTAACAAATGAGTCTGGGAAAACAATATACATGTACAAAAGGATGAACTTGGAACCTTATCTAATACTATATACAAAACTTAAATAAAAAATAGATCAAATGCCTAAATATAAGACATAAAATTATAAAAATTTTAAGAGGAAAACATAGGGCAAATCCTTCATGATATTCGATTTGGCAATGAATTCTTTGATATGACACCAAAGACAATGGTAACAAATTGGCTTTTATGAAAATTTAAAAATTTTGTGCATCATAGACAATATTAACAGAGTAAAAATGCAACCCACAGAATGAGAGAAAATATTTGCAAACTGGATACCAGATTAAAGATTAATATCCAGAATATAAAGAGAACTCTTAATACTCATCAACAACAACAACAACCTGATTTGAAACTGGGCAAAGAACTTAAATAGACATTTCTCCAAAGACGATATATGAATGACCAATAAGCACATAAAAAAAAAAAAACACTCACTATCACTAATCATTAAGGAAATGTAAATTAAAACTAGAATGGCTACTGTAAAAACAAAAACAATAATTAGGATGTGGAGAAACTGGAACCCTTCTGCATTGTTGGTGGCAGTGTAAAATGGTCCAGCTGCTATGGAAAACAGTATGGTGGTTCCTCAAAAATTTAAAAATAGAATTATCATATTATCCCACAATTTCACCTCTGGGTATATACCCAAAAGAATTCAAAGAAGGGTCTAAAAGAAATATTTGTACATTTATGTTCATAGCAGCACTATTCACAATGGCTAAAGTGTGGAAGCAACCTAAGTGTCCATCAATACATAATTGGATAAGCAAAATGCAATATATATAAAATATCATTCAGACTTCAAAAAGAATAGAAATTTTGACATATGCTGCAACATAGATGAACCTTAAAGATATTATGCCAAGTGAAATAAGCCAGTCACAAAAAGACAAATATTGTATGATTTTACTTGTTTGAGATACTGCTATAGTCAAAATCATAGGGACAGAAAGTAAAATTAGGGGAGGGAGTGCAGAATAGAGGTATTATTGTTTAATGGATATGGAGTTTCAGTTTTATAAGATGAAAGTTCTGCAGATGGATGGTGGCAATAGTTGTACAATATTATAAATATAATACCATTAAACTCTTAAAAACATTATATTTTCTGTAAATTTTACCACAATTAAAAAACAGAGCCCTGGCTGGTATGGTTCAGTTGGTTTGAGTGTTGTCCCATGCATCAAAATGTTGCCAATTTGATTCCCAGTCAGGGCACATACCTAGGTTATGGGTTCAGTCACCAGTGGGGTTGCGTATGGGAGGCAAGTGATTGTTGTTTCTCTCATACATTGATGTTTCTCTCTCTGTCCCTTCCCCTCTCTCTAAAAAATCAGTAAATCATACCTGCAGGTGAATATTAAAAAAAAACAAAAACTTCCAAAGTCTCCTCGTTACCTTCAAACTAATCTCCCAAATGTATAGTATACAAACAAGGCTTTTGTTCCAAACTTTCCTTTTCAGGCTCATGTTCTATCACACCTGTCCACAAACCCAAAACTCCAAACACAATCAACAACTCACTGTAAGCATATCAGAACCCACAGAAGACCTTCTAATTCATTTGGATTTTGCTTTACATCCCCCCACAGCAGAGTGCCTTGATGCACAAATCTGAATCTTTGTACATGCTATTTGTCCTCTTACGATGCCCCTATTCTTTTGATTCATTAATTTAACAAACATTTACTGGTAGATAAATTTTCTTAGATTTCTGTAAGTTACCAGATATCTACCTATTTTTCAAAAAAAGAGAGAGAGAGAGCTTTGGGTTTTTTAATAAATAAGTCTGCTACCACTTCCTCCAGAAAGTCTAACTTAGAAAGCTTTGAGTCAAACTTTACTTTAAGAGAGGTAAACAAAGCAAATACACTCTTTGTAAAAGTTGGAGGCAGTCTTGGAAGTTTTGGTTCATTGAAAATTGAAGCCTTCCCTCAAGTAACCAAATTTTGGCTGAGGCCACAAGCAATGTAGCATCTCCATTCTTCAGACTGTGTGGCTAGATTGTATTGGTTTTCTTTCATAAGTAGCCTTAATTTGAGGCATTATTACAGTGATAAAAGGCACATACTTTTGACTCAGACATGGGTTCAAATCTTAGGTTTCTAATTTACTTCCTGAGGTACCTTGGGCAATTTGCTTAACCCGACATTACTTCCACTTCCTCATCTGAGAAATTAAAATAATTATAGTATTTATCACATAGCCTTGTCAGAAATTTGAAATTTTCTAATATATATAAGACACTTAATTTGAAAATTTCTGTTCAAATATTGACACTTAATAAACATTTATTTTTTGTTGTTTTTTATAACAAATTTATTGAAATGTAACTTAGCACTCACATACAGTACAATCCACCTATTTAAAGTGTGTAATTTAATGGTTTTTAGTATAATTGTGCAAGCATTACAATAAATGTTTCTAATAGTAATAGTAATAACCTATGGAAAAGCTGTGGTCAAAGGCTAGTCTGAATTTAAATAGAGAGAAGGCAACAAAAAGATGGAGGAAATTTAAAAAAAAAAAAAATGGGCCGAGAAGAAAAAAAAAAAAAACTTTCAAATTGAGAGGTATAATTTACCTGTATGTACAATACCCAGTTAATTAAAAAGGAAGGCATATTGAGATTCTGAAGTATCCAAATAAGTCATCAGTGCTGACTCAAATCATTTCCTAGCTTTCCCTAACAATTTGAAATTAATAGATGCAGAATTAACTGAGAATTAAAAGCATCAATATAGAAAAGTTATTTGTTTTCCATGGTGGGGAAATATGAAACTTTCAGAATCACTGCCCCCAAAAGTGACAGGAAGTGCCCAGCCAGTGTGGCTCAGTGGATTTAGTATCATTCCATGGACTGAGTGGTCCTGGTTTGATTCCCGGCAGAGCACGTGCACAGGTTGCAGACCTGATACCCAATAGGGAGCATGTAGGAAGCAACCAACTTATGTATCTCTTCATATTGATATTTCTCTCTCTCTCTCTCTTCCTCACTCTAAAAAAAAAATCAATAGGGGATTCCAAAATGGCAGCAGAGTGAATGGAAGCTTCACAGATGGTCTCCCAGGACCAAATTGGAATTACAACTAAAATAAAGACAAATCCTTGGGAAAAAGCAAGAGAAGAGCAGCTTAAGAGGACCATATAACCAGGGACATTGAATCGAGCCTGGTAAGTCTGTAGAGGCATGAGAGGAGGGATGGGAGCCCAGGAGAGCAGCGGTCTTAGCTGTGAGCAGGGTCTTAGGGGTTAAAATCCCAAGCCGGCTCCACAGCACAGAGGGCCAGGACAGAACACTAAATGAACTACAGCCACTCACCTTGAGCTCCAGCAGAGGGAGGGTGGACTGGACTGGAACTGTGTGGGGACACTCGGGATTTGGAGGGCACTCAGAGTTTTGCTGAGGTGTGACCATGCAGGAAGGTGGCCATCTTGATCCTTCCCTGAGCTCTGGGGAGAAACAGCAGCCCCTCTCATGGAGATTAATCAGACCCAGCTGGGCCAAAGAAATGCAAATTGAGATTCAATTTGCATTCAATAACAACCAGCATCTGCCGCACCCTCAGGAAATCCTCTTACACTGAACACCTGAGGGAATTTTTCATTCAACTGAGAACCAGAGGCTCTTCAAGTAACAGAGACTAGTAGCCTCCAGGCAAAAAGCTAGAGGATAACTGAACCTTTCCTAGGCTTACAAATCTACAGAGGAAAGTAAGACTTGACAGTGGGGTTTAACATGGGCACTCCCACACTCATCCAACCCCGGTAGAGGGAGCCACAAACAGCAGAACACCAACACCCACAGGGAAAATTTAGCAGGCTCCAAACCCACTGAGATAGCCAAAATGGTGAAACAAAGAAACAAATCCCAAATGAAAGAACAAGAGACCTCTACTAAAGATGAGATAAATGAAATGCAGTTAGGAAAGTTATCAGAGGTAACATTCAAAGCCATGATTTAGAGGAAGCTCAACAGCGTGAGTAAGGACATCAACACCATAAGTAAAGATATAGAAGCACTGAAAATCAACTAACTGGAAATAAAAAATAACCAAGAAGAAATGAAGAATGACATAGTAGAAATAAAGAACACATTGGAAGGACTAAACAACAGAGTTGAAGGAGGTGAGGATTGGATCAGTGAATTAGAAGACAGGGTACAAAAAATCAACTAATCAGAAAACCAAAAGAAAAAAATAATTTAAAAAAAAGGGAGACAGCTTAAGAGAACTGTGGGACAACTAGAAACGTAATAATAGTCACATCATAGGAGTCCCCGTAAAAGAATAAAATGATCAAGGGTTAGAGGATATATTTGAAGAAACAGTGACAGAAAACTTTCCTAATTTGGTGAAGGAACAAGATATTCAAGTTCAAGAAGCACAGAGAACCCCAAGTAAGAAGAATCCAAACAGACCCACACCAAGAGACATAGTAATTAAAATGCCAAAAATTATAGACAAAGAGAGAATCCTAAAGGCAGCAAGAGATAAGAAACAGGTTACCTACAAAGGAACCCCCATAAGGCTATCAGCTGACTTCTCAACAGAAACACCACAGGCCTGAAGGGAATGGATTAAGTAATCAAGGTCATGAAAAATAAGGATCTGAATCCAAGACTACTCTATCCAGCAAGGCTATCATTAAAAATAGAAGGTCAAATAAAGAACTTCCCAGACAAAAAAAAAAAAAAAAAAAGGCTAAGGGAATATATTAGCACCAAACCAGCACTGCAAGAAATGTTAAAAGGACTGCTGTAATTAGTAGAAGAAATAGTAAGAAAAATATAACCACACTAAAGAAAAATGGCAATAAATAAGTACACATCAATAATCAATTTAAATATAAATGGATTGAATGCTCCAATAAAAAGACACAGAATTGCTGATTGGATAAGAAAGCATGACTCACATATATGTTGTTTACAAGAGATGCACCTCACAACAAAAGACTCACATAGGTTGAAAGTGAAGGGATGGAAAAAAATCCCCAAGGAAATGGAATGAAAAAAAAAGCTGGGGTAGCAATACTCATATCTAATAAGATAGATTTCAAAATGAAGGCCATAGCTAGAGACAAAGAAGGCCACTACATAATACTGAAATGATCTAACCAACAGGAAGATATAACCTTGGTAAACATATATGGATCCAATATAGGAGCATCAAAATATATTAAAAATCTTCTGGAGAACTTCAAAGGAGAAATCGACAATAATACAATCATAGCAGAGGACTTCAACACCCCACTCACATCATTGGATAGATCCTCTAGAGAAAAAATTAACAAGGAAACAGAGACTCTAAATGAAGCACTAGATCAAATGGATTTAATAGATATATACAGAGAATTACATCCCAAAACTGCAGAATTCACATTCTTCTCAAGTGCACATGGTACATTCTCAAAGACAGACCACATGTTAGAACACAAACTAACTCTGTACAAGTTCAAGAAGATTGAAATCATATCAAGCATCTTCTCAGATCACAATGGCATGAAACTAGAAATCAATTGCAACAAGAACAAGACATTTGAACACATGGAGGCTAAGTAGCATGTTATTAAACAATGAATAGGTTACATAGGAAATCAAGAAAGAAATTAAAAACTTCCTGGAAACCAATGAAAATGAACACACAACAACACAAAATCTATGGGATGCAGTGAAAACAGTTCTGAAAGGGAAGTTCATAGCACTACAGGCCCACCTCAAGAAACAAGAAAAATTTATAATTGACTATCTAACCTCACAACTTAAAGAAATAGAAAGTAAACGAAAAGAAAACCCCAGAGCAAGTAGAAGGAAGGAAATAATAAAGATCAGAGCAAAACAAATGACATGGAGAACAAAAAAACAATTCAAAGGATCAATGAAACAAAGAGCTGGTTTTTTGAAAAGATAAACAAGATTGAAGGGCCCTTAGCTAGACTCACCAAGAAACAAAGAGAGAGAACCCAAGTGCACAAAATCAGAAATAAAAGAGGAGAAGTAACAACTGACACCAAAGAAATACAATGGATCATTAACAAATACTATGAACAATTATACAGCAAAAAATTAGACAATCTAAGCGAAATGGACAAATTTCTAGAAACACGCAGTCTCCCAAAACTGAACCAAGAAGATAGAAAACTTGAACAGACAAATTGCAGCTAAGAAAATTGAAGATGTAATCAAGACTCTCCCAGCAAACAAAAGCCCAGGACCAGACGGCTTCATGGGGGAATTTTACCGAACATTCAAAGAAGAACTAACACCCACTCTCCTCAAACTATTCCAAAAAATTCAAGAAGAAGGAAGACTTCCAAACTCGTTTTATGAGGCCAGCATAATTCTAATCCAAAACCAGAAAAAGACACTACAAAGAAAGAAAATAACATGCCAATATCCCTGATGAACGTAGATGCCAAAATCCTTAACAAACTACTAGTAAATCAGATCCAGCAATCCATCAATAAAATTATTCACCATGACCAAGTGGGATTCATCCCTGGGATGCAAGACTGGTACAATATTCACAAATCAATAAATGTGGTACACCACATATACAAAATGATAGATAAAAACCACATGATCATATCAATAGACGCTGAAAAAGCAATCGAGAAAATCCAGCACCCATTTCTGATAAAAACGCTCAGCAATGTAGGAATAGAGGGATCATATCTCGACATAATAAAGGCCATATATGAAAGACCTACAGTCAACATCATACTCAATGGGCAAAAACCAAAATCATTTCCCTTAAGAACAGGAATAAGGCAAGGATGCCCACTTTTGCCACTCTTATTTAACATAGTAGTGAAAGTCTTAGCCACAGCAATAGACATGAAGAAAAAATAAAAGGGATCCAAATTGGAAAGGAGGAAATGAAACTGCCATTATTCGCAGATGACATCATACTTTACACAGAAAACATAAAGACTCCTTCAAAAATCTACTGGACTTAATGAATGAATTTGGCAAAATAGCAGGATACAAAATTAATGTCAAGAAATCGACGGCATTCTTATACACCAATGATGAACTCACAGAAAGAGAAACTTAAAAAACAATCCCATTTACCATCACGGCAAAAAAATTAAGATACCTAGGAATAAACTTAACCAAAGAAGTAAAGGGCCTATTTGTGGAAAACTACAGTACATTGAAAAAAGAAATAGAGGAAGATATAAAAACGTGAAAGCACATACCTTGTTCATGGATTGGAAGAATTAACATCATTAAAATGTCCATACTACCAAAGCAATCTATAGATTCAATGTAATCCCCATCAAAATACCAACAACATATTTCACAGAACTAGGACAAATACTTCAAAAGTTCAAAAAAGACCCCGAATAGCCACAGCAATCTTGAAAAAGAAGGACAAAGCAGGTGGGATCACAATACCAGATATCAGGTTATACTACAAAGCCATTGTAATCAAAACAGCCTGGTACTGACACAAGAACAGGCATATAGATCATTGGGACAGAATAGAGAACCCAGAAATTGACCAAAGATATTATGCTCAGTTAATATTTGACAAAGGTGGCAAGAGCATACAATGGACTAAAGACAGCCTCTTTAATAAATGGTGTTGGGGAAATTTGACAGCTACATGCAATAAAATGAAACTAGCCCATCAACTTACACCATAAACAAGAATAAACTCAAAAAGGATAAAAGACTTAAATGTGACTCGTAAATCCATGAAAATCCTAGAAGAAAATTTAGGCAACAAAATTTCAGACATCATATGCAGCAGAATTTTTACTGATATATCACCTAAGGCAACAGAAACAACGAAAATAATGAACACGTGGGATTACATCAAACTGAGAAGCTTCTGCACAGTAAAAGAAACAACCGTCAAAATGGAAAGGGAACCCACTGTATGAGAGAGTATAATAACCAGTGATACATCAGATAAGGGGTTAATTTCCAAAATATATAGAGTGCTCATACAACTCAACAAAAGGAAGACAAAGAACCCAATTAAAAAATGGGCAGAGGAGCTAACAGGACTTACAAATGGCCAGGAGACATATGAAGAAATGCTCAACTTCACTAATCATCAGAGAGATGCAAATTCAAACAACATTGAGGTATTACCTCACACCTGTCAGAATGGCCACCATCAACAAATCATTAAACCAGAGTTGGCGAGGGTGTGGAGAAAAGTGGACTCTAGTACACTGCTGGTGGGAATGCACACTGGTGCAGCCACTGTGGAAAACACTATGATGTCACCTCAAGAAATTAAAAATTGAACTGCCATTTGACCCACTGATCCCACTTCTAGGAATATACCCTAAGAAGCCTGAAACACCAATCACAAAGAATATATGTACCCCCATGTTCATAGCAGCACTATTTACAGTAGCTAAGATCTGGAAACAGCCCGTGTCCATCAGTAGATGAATGGATAAAAAAGCTGTTGTACATATACACAGTGGAGTACTATGCAGCTGCAAGAAAGTAAGATTTCTTATTCTTTGAGACGACATGATGGGACCTGGAGAGTATTATCCTAAGTGAAACACACCAAGCAGAGAAAGAGAAATATCACATGATCTCACTTATTTGTGTAATATGACGAACATAACAGTCTGAGGAACAGGGTAGACCCATAGTCCTGGAAGTAGGGTACAGACTGACAATCCTCAGAAGAGGGGGTGGGGGGGAGGGAAGAGATAAACCACAGAACTTATATGCATGTACGCATAACCAATGGACATGGACAAGAAAGCTGGATATGGTGGGGGCAAATGGGGAGGAGGGTGTCAATGGGGAAAAAAGGAGAAACATCTGTAACAAAAATAAATTAATAAAAAAATCAATAAAAATATATATTAAACAATTGATGGGAATATACAGCTCAGGGCAAAATAGGTGATGATAGCATTTCCATATGTGACAGATCCTTTCCTCAACTGGGTCCCATTGCACCAAATTAGGAAAGGCTTTTTTACTTTACCTCCTAGAACTTTCCTTCTAATTACTTTCTTTTACAATGATCATTTTTTTTCTCATTTCTGTTTTTCCCATTAAGCGCTCTTCTCTTGCTATTTAGGATATAAAATAGAAGAATTTCAATAGACACATTTCATGGCCTTGAATACACTTATATTCACCCTGTACTCACTTCTAAAGACTTGGAATCAGCGATTATAGAGGGCAAACTCAGAACAAAGGGAACTTGTTTTTATGAATTAAACATTTGAGGGTCCAGAGAAAAATCTGTCTTGAGCATATTTCTCTGATGCAGAACCAAAGGTCAGAGTTATCCCAATCTTTTCATCAGGCGTTCAGACTGGTTGTGATTCCAGAAATTGAGGGTTCTCTGGGGACCTTATCTTGGCCAGGACTGGCATGGGTGTCCAGTCAACATCAAATGAGCCAGAATTAATGCATAAATGCTAAATTGCTAAATGTATTGACATAAATAAGGGGGAAAAAAGTCCATCTGGAGTGGCAGATGATGACACAGAAGAAGGATAGAGAACTTTGAGCCATTGCAGGCTGGCCTGGTGTTTCTGAGTGCAGGGGAAAATAAACAGGAAGAGGGAGAAGAGAGATTAGGGCAGCTGTTAACTCACTGTAAAGCACTTGAGGGAGAAAGAAGCATGAAGAATTTTAAGACACTGCATATGATGAGGTAATTTGATACTTTTCTATGTCTTCTAGAAATTTTAGCAAAGGCTTGCATTATTTTTCAGGACTTTTAAAATCTATTTATTTATTTTTAATTAATTAATTTTTTATTAAAGATGTCCCTCCTTTTTCTGCATAGACACCCTACTCCCCAATCCTACACACCCCACCTTCACCTCACTGTTGTCTGTGTTCACTGGTTATGCATATATACATATAAGTTCTTTGGTTATCTCTTCCCTCACCTCCATCATCCTTCCCTTTGAGGTTTGTCAGTGTGTTCCTTACTTCCATGTCTCTGGATTTATTTTGTTCACCAACTTCTTTTGTTCATTATATTCCACAAATAAGTGAGATCGTAAGATACTTCTCTTTCTGACAGGCTTATTTTGCTCAGCATGATACTCTCCAGGTTCCTCCACGTCAACTCAAAGAGTAAGAGATCTTTCTTACAGCTGCATAGTATTCTATTGTGTAAAGGTACCATGTGTATGTCTTGTTTGGAGAAGTGTCTATTCAGGATCTCTGCCTATATTTTTAAATTGGATTGTTTGTCTTCATTTTGTTGAGCTGTATGAGTACTCTATATATTTTGGAAATTAACTGCTTACCTGATGCATCATTGGCAAATATGTTATCCTATTTAGTGGGTTGTTTTTTCATTTTGATGCTGGTTTTTTTTTTTTTTTTTTTGCTGTCCAGAAGGTTTTTAGTTTGATGTAGTGTCATTTATTAATTTTTTTCCTTTGTTTCTCTTGCCCTGGCTAATGTATCAGTGAATATTCTTCTACGTCTGATGTCTGAGACTTTGCTGCCTACATTTTCTTCTAGGATTTTTATGGTTTCATGAGTTACATTTAAGTCTTTTATCCATTTTGAATTTATTCTTGTGTATGGTGTAAGTTGGAGGTCTAGTTTCACTTCTTTGCATGTACCTGTCCAATTTTCCCAACACCATTTATTAAAGAGACTGTCTTTCCTCTATTGTATGTTCTTCCCTCCTTTGTCAAATATTAATTGAACATAATGTCAAGGGTATTTTGAGTTCTTTGTTCTATTTCATTGATCTATATGCCTGTTCTTGTGCCAGTACCAGGCTGTTTTAATTACAATGGCTTTGTTGTATAACTTGATATCTGGTATTGTGATCCCTCTAAATTTGTTCTTCTTTTTCAAGATTGTTGTGGCTATTCAGGGTCTTTTTTGGTTCCATATAAACTTTTGGAGTTTTTGTTCTAGATCTGTGAAGTATGCCCTTGGTATTTTAATAGGGACTACATTGAATCTATAGATTGCTTTGGGTAGTACAGACCTTTTAATGATGTTGATTCTTCCAATCTATGAACAAGGTATATTCTTCTACTTTTTAATATCTTCCCCTATTTCTTTTTTCAGTGTCCTTTTGTTTTCCAAGAACAGGTCTTTTACCTCCATGGTTAAATTTATTTCAAGGTATCTTAATTTTTTTGTTGAGAGAATAAATGGGAATGTGTCTTTAGTTTCTCTTGCTGAGTGTTCATTATTGGTGTATAACAATGCCATCACTTTCTGGATATTAATTTTGTATCCTGGTGCTTTGCTGGATTCATCTAATAATGTAGTAGTTTTTTGGTGGTGTCTTTAGGGTTTTCTATATACAGTATCATGTCATCTATGAATAATGACAGTTTTACTTCCTCCTTTTCAATTTCAGTGCTTTTATTTTTCATACTGGGACTCATAGCTCTGGCTAAGAGTTCCAGTACTATGTTGAATAAGAGTGGAAAAAGCGGAGATACCTGTCTTGTTGTTGTTCTTAGTGGAAATGTTTTTAGTTTTTGCTCATTGAGTATGATGTTTTCTGTAGGTTTGTGATATATGGCCTTTATTATCTTTAGACATGATTTTTCTGTTCCCATTTTGCTGACAGTTTTTATAGAAAATGGGTACTGGATTTTGTCAGATGCTTTTTTAGCATCTGTTGATATGATCATAAGATTTTTGTTTTTCATTTTGTATATGTGGTGTATCACACTTATTGAGTTGAAAATATTGTAGCAAACTTGTATCTCTGGGATTGATTCCACTTGATCATGGTGTATACTATGTTTAATATATTGCTGGATCTGATTTGCCTAAAATTTTGCTGAGAATTCTGGTATCTACATTCATCAGGGATATTAGCCTGTATCTATCCGGTTTTGTGATTAGGATTATGCTGGCCTCATAAAAAGAACTTGGAAGAGTTACTTCCTTTTGGATTTTTTTAATGGTTTGAGGAGAATGGGTGTTCCTCTTTGAATGTTTGCAAATACTCCCTTGTGAAGCCATCTTGACCAGTGCTTTTGTTTGCTGGGAATTTATTGATTACTATTCTAATATCCTTAGTTGTTATTGGTCTGTTCAGATTTTCTTTTTCTTGTTGAATTTTGGAAAACTATGATTCTAACATATTGTCCATTTTGTCCAGGTTGTCCAATTTGTTGGCACACAATTATTATTAGTATTTTCTTACAATCTTTTGTGTTTCTGGCTCAATGATGACTTCACCTATTTTGTTTCTGATTTTATTAATTTGGGTCTTCTTTCTTTTTTTCTTGGTGAGTCTGGCTAAAGGACGATCAATCTTGTTTGTCTTTTCAAAGAGCCAGCTCTTGGTTTCATTGATCTTTTGCATTGTATTTTTAGTCTCTATATAATTTATTTCCACTTTACTCTTAATTATTTCCTTCCTTCTAATAACTCCAGGAGCTTCTTTTTGTTCTCTTTCTAATTCTTTAACTTGTAGGGTTACATATTTTATTAGAAATTGTCTTGTTTCTTGAAGTAGAACTGTAATGCTATGAATTTCCCTCTCAGGACTACTTTCACTGTGTCTGATATATATTGTATTGTTGTTTGTTCATTTGAATTAGTCTCCAGGAAGTTTTTATTTCTTCCCTGATCTCATTGTTAACCCATTTATTGTTTAGTAACATGCTATTTACCCTCCATGAGATTAAATGTTGTTATTGTAATTTATATCGTTTCATGCCATTGTGATTTGAGAAGATGCTTGATATGATTTCAGTCTTCTTGAAATTGTAGACACTTAGTTTATGTCCTAACATGTGGTGTACCTTTGAGAATGACATACGTGCACTTGAGAAGAATGTATATTCTGCAGCTTTGCAGTGAAATGTTCTGAAAATATCAATTAAATCCTTTTGATCTAATGCATTATTTAGAGTCTCTGTTTCCTTGTTAATTTTTTGTCTAGAAGGTCAATCCAGTGGTGTCAGTGGGATGTTAAAATCCCCTACTATGATTGTATTGCTGTCAGTCTCTCCTTTGAAGTCCTCCAGAAGTTTTGTGTGTGTGTGTGTGTTTTTTTTTAATATATTTGTATGTTCCTATATTTGGTGCATATATGTTTATCAGGATTATGGCCTCTTGTTGAATTGATCCTTTTATTATTATATAGTGTTCTTCTTTGTCTCCTAGTATGGCCTTCATTTTGAAGTCTATTTTATCACATATGAGTTTTGTTAGACCAGTTTTTTTTACCTTTTCATTTGCAAGGAAAATTTTTTCTACCCCTTCAGTTTTATTCTGTGTGAGTCCTTTGGTCTCAGATAGGTTTCTTGTAGACATCTATATGGGTCATCTTGTCTTATCCATGCAGCTACCCTATGTTTTTTGCTTGGATCATTTAAGCCATTTATATTTAAGGCTATCATTGATAAGTACTAATAGTACTAATTTGTTGTCATTTTACTTAAGGCCTGTGTTCCTCTCTTTCTCTATTTCTTCTTCTTCTTACAACAGTCTTTCTTGCAGTGTTGGTTTGGTGGTCATAAGTTCCTTGAGCCTTTTTTTTTTTTTTTTTTTTTTTTTTTGTTTTTGAAGATTTTTATTTCACCTTTAGTTTTAAATGAAAGCCCTTGCTGGACAGAGTAGTTTTGGATTCAGTTCCTTGTTTTTCATTACTTTGTATACTTCATGTTACTCCCTCAAATCTTGCAATTTTTCTTTTGAGAAATTAGCTGACAGTGTAATGACAGCTTCCTTGTAGGTAACTGTCTGTCTTTCTCTTGCTGCCTTTAAGATTCTTTCTGTGTCTTTAACATTGTCCATTTTAATTATGATGTGTCTGGATGTGGGTCTTTTTGCGTTCCTCTTGATTGGGACTTTCTGTGTTTCCTGGACTTGTGTAATTTTTTCTTTCACCAAGTTAGGGAAGTTTTCAGTAATTATTCTTCAAACAGGTTTTCTGTTCCTTTCTCTGATTCTTTTTCTGATACTTCTATGATGCTAATGTTGTTACATTCTTATTGTCCCAAAGCTACCTTAAACTCCCTGCCTGCTTTTTTTTGTTTGTTTTTTAATTTTTTTCCTTTACTGATTTTAGAGAGAGAGGAAGGGAGAGATAGAAACATCGATGAGAGAGAACATCGACTGGCTGCCTTCTGCATGCCCCTGACTGGCAATTTGGCCCACAACTGGGACATGTGTCCTGACCGGGAATCGAACCAGTGACCTCTTGGTAGATGGGTCAATGCTCAATCACTGAGCCACACCAGCTGAGCCCCACCTGCTTTTTAATTTTTAAAATTCCATTTGCTGATCTAATTGGGTACTTTTTCTACCTTGTCCTCTAACTTGCTGAATCTGTCTTCAGTTTCTTCTAATATACTATTATATCCTTCCAGGGTATTTTTTTATTTCAGCTATGTTATTCTTCATTTCCACCTTGTTTTTATTTCATAGGGTGTACCTCTTTTTTATTCCAGTGTAGTTCACACTGAGCCCTTAATGATTCTTATTCAGTTGCTTGTAATTCTCACTAAGTTGTTTAAGCACCCTTAAAACCATTGCTTTGAATTATTTTTCTGACAAATTGCTTGCTTCCATTTCATTTATTTCCTTTTCTGGTGTATCCTCCTTTTCTTTCATTTGTTTTTTTTCCCCATTGTGTCATCATTTTAGCAGTTTGGCACTTCGTGGACAGGTGAGATGCACTGGGACACAGAAGCAGGTAAGTGTGTATCAGATAATACTGCTAAGCCTCACAGTCTTGGTGTTGTGGCCTTCTTTTGGAACCCAATGGAGTAGTCTCCTTGATCTTCTGACCTGGGTGCTCTAGGAATGATCCTTGTGTGAGTTATGTGGGCTCTCCTGCTGAATTTTTGTCTTGATTGCTGTTATTATTTTGTGAGTGGGCTCAGCCCTCATGGTTGTTAACTGTGTGTCTCAACCCTGACCCTGCTATGCCAACTGTTAGAAAAGTGATGACTGAACAAACAAAGCAAAACCAGATAAAACCAAACAGACTCAAAGAAAATGTTAGCATCAACAATAATAAAAGCAACTGCCTCAACAAAGATTAAAAGACAAACAAACAAATAAAAACTTCACACGCACACACACACACACACACACACACACAGAATACTAGGAGGCATGAGACCAAAAGATTTAGAAGGAAAAAAATATCTATATCTATATATGGATATATAGATATAAATATATAAAGTAAAGAAGGCAAGGCAAAATCAGACCAAACCAAAAATCATTAAAAAAAAAAATTAGCATCAACAGTAATAAATGCACCAACATCAATAAAACTATTAAAAGACAAAGAAACAGAACACCCCCCCAACACACACACACACACACACACAATACTAGATGGCATGAGACTAAAAGTGTTAGGAGAAGGAGGGAAAAAATATAACATAAAAGCAAAGAAAGCACAGACCTGAAATAGGGTAAGTATAAAAAATAAGTGGTAAAAAATAATGACTAAAATAATAATAATTTTAGAAAATAATAATGCTAAATTGAAAAAATATACATTAGGAAAGCAGAAAATGAGAAAAGAAAGAAGAAAAAATTGAATTAAAAATAAAAATGAGCCCTGGCCAGTTTGGCTCAGCCGTTAGAGCGTCAGCCTGCAGACCAATGAGTCACGGGTTCAATTATGGCCAAGGGCATGTACCTCAGTTGTGGTTTGTCCCTGGCCTTGGTCGGGGTCATGAGGAAGGCAGCCACTCGATGTGTCCCTTTCACATCGATGTTTCTCTCTCTCTTCCTCTTTCTCCCACTCTATCTGAACAAAAATGGAGAAATGTCCTCGAGTGAGGATAAAATAAATAAATATGAAACACACACAGCAAAACAACCACCACCACAACAACAAAAACTGTGCATCTGCTATTCATGGAGCTCACTGGATTTTGTTCTGATGTCATTGGATCTGGCTTCTTGGTGTGTGGGTCTTTGTCCTCTTGTGCAATTCTCTTGTGCAGGCCAATGTGAATCGTTGTCCCTGTTTGGCTCTAGGCTTCCTGGCTGAAATCTTGCAGGATGGGATCCCAGGTATTCCATCTGGCAGGGCCTCCTTAGCTCAGAGACTGGGTTGGCTTTGGGGCTTACTCATGAATATATTTGTCTGGGCTACTTTCCTTTCCTCCATAGCACTGAGCTCTGTGATGTATCAAGTCCAGTGAGGGTAGGTTAAATAGTTTTGCACTGGGGATGGTGCCTGTAGCTTATAGGAGGAGCAGACAATCTCTTCCTCTCTTCCAATTCCTCAGCTCTGCCTCAGTTTGTGGCACCCACTAGTCACCACCCCAAGCAGCTGAGAATAGAGGGAAAAAGGGGGGGAGGGACACCCTGCTTATCTCTTTAATATTTCAGCATGGTCTGCTCTCACTGGGCAGAGCTTCTGCCCAAGCTACTACAGGTCCAGACATTTGAATCCCCAGTGCTGTCAGGCCCTGCCACTGGCATACTAATTTCCAACCCAGAGCTGTTCCATGGGTGGGGGAAGGGATGCCTCCTCTCCGCCTCTTTCCCTGGGCACTCTGGCTAACGCCTGTCAAAATTATTTTATTGAATAATCAGTTCCTCCAATTCACTGATATGTGATCTGCACAGATCCCTCCTCAGGTCTGCCATTCTGCTTTGAGGCCCCTCCTGGCACCCATAATCAAGACAAGCTTCCCAGACTGGTATTATAACCACATACTGGCTTTTAGCCTTGAATAGTGCTGAGACCCTCTGGTGTGCAGAATCACCTCTGTTTCCCACTGTCTGAGGTAATATGGTCTCCCCTTCCCTTCTCTGTTGCTTTCTGTTGGAGATCTATGTGTGAGATTGAGTCCCCTGCTCCCAGGGGCAGGAGCTGCACTGCTGCACCTTCCCTCTGTCTTCCCATCTGTGCAAGTTTACTCACCCACTTCACATTTTCTGTTCCCTCTCTGTGCTCCCTGCTCTCATTGTTTCCAATCAGCTATTTTCAGGAGGTTTTTGAAGTCGAATGGCCTGCAGTTTAGCCTCAAGTCCAGCAATGCTCAGAACATCCCCTGTGTCACATAGTTTAAAGCTCAGGAGAATGACATGTTTTGTAGAATTATGCACTATGGTTTGGGGCCAAATTCCCAGCTAAGAAACCAAATTCCTTCTTGTTCCACTTGCTAGTCCTTTTCCTGCATCTATATTTCTCCTTGGGGGCACAGGGAAAGACATCTCTTGTATGGACCTGAATTGAAGTAATATTTGGTACACATACTTATGCCAAACATGACCTTGAATTCTGCTAAAACAATTACTCCATTTGGGAAGAAGACCCTACAGGGAATTGGAAAATATTTTCATAAACAAATGAAAAGCTAAAGAGTTCAGAAAGTTACAGCGGAGAAAAAGACAATGATGTATATTCCTAGTACTTAAATTATTGTCATTAACAATGTATCAAAATAATTTTTTTAATGTTTGTATTACTTGAAAGGTTTTAATCTTTGTGACAATGGTCAGGTATATCTTTTCTTCAATTTTGTATTCCTGTTGCCGAGCATGGTGTTGAGATTGTCTCAGCATGTGTTTTTATAGTTATTTGTTAAATAATTATTCAAGATTCAGAGACCACTAATTGCTTCCCAATAACAATTCCCCATTTTGCTGCATAGTGCTTCATGGAGAAAATATAATACTTCCCAGCATTTTATTCGTATTCTTTTTTTAACATCTTATTTTATTTCTAATTTATTTTTGTTAAAGTTGTTTCACTGTTTTTCCCATTGACACTCTCCTCCCCACTGTCATGCCCCTCTTCACAGTAATGTTGTCTATATCCACTGATTATGCATATAAGCATATAAGTTCTTTGGTTTATCTCCCCCACCCCGCCCTCCTCTGAAGTTTGTCAGTTTGATCCTTACTTCTATGTCCATAGGTTTATTTTGTTCATTAGCTTATTTTGTTCATTATATTCCACAAATAAGTGAGATCATGTGATATTTGCTTTCTCTGACTGGCTTGTTTCGCTTAGCATAATACTCTCTAGGTCCTTCCACGTTGTCTCAAAGGATAAGGGATCTTTCTCTCTTACAGTTGCATAATATTCCATTGTGTATATGTACCAAAGATTTTTTATCCACTCATCTACTGATAGACACTTGGGCTGTTTCCAGATCTTAGCTATTGTAAATAGTGCTACTTTGAACATAGGAATGCATATATTCTTTCTGATTGATGTTTCAGACTTCTTAGGATATATTCCTAGAAGAGGAATTACTGGATCAAATGGCAGTTCCATTTTTAATTTTTTAAGGAAACAGCATATTGTTTTCCAGAGTGGCTGCATCAGCATGCATTCCCACCAGCAGTGTGCTAGCATCCTCTTTTCTCCACATCCTCACCAGCACTTGCTGTTTGATGATTTGTTGATGGCAGCCATTCTGGCAGGTGTGAGGTGATACCTCATTTTAATTTGCATCCCCCTGATGATTAGTGACCTTGAGCATTTCTTCATATATCTCTTGACCATTTGTATGTCCTGTTTGGAGAGGTGTCTGTTTAGGTGCTCTGCCCATTTTTTAATTGAGTTCTCTGAATTCCTTTTGTTGAGTTGTATGAGCACTCTATATATTTTGGAAATTAACACCTTATCTGATGTATCATTGGCTATTATGCTCTCTCACACAGTGGGTTCCCCTTCCATTTTGATGCTTGTTTTTTTTGCTGTGCAGAAGCTTTTTAGTTTGATGTAGTCCCATGTGTTCATTTTTCCCTTTGTTTCCATTGCCTTAGGTGATGTATCAGGGAAAATTCTGTTGCGTATGATGTCTGAAATTTTGTTGCCTATATTTTCTTCTAGAACTTTCATGGATTCACATGTCACATTTAAGTCTTTTATCCATTTTGAGTTTATTCTTGTGTACGGTCTAAGTTGATAATCTAGTTTCATTTTATTGCATGTAGCTGTCCAATTTTCCCAACACCATTTAGTAAAGAGGCTGTCTTTACTCAATTGTATGCTCTTGCCACCTTTGTCAAATATTAATTGAGCATAATGTCTTGGGTCAATTTCTGAGTTCTTTTTCTATACTTTGATCCATATTCCTGTTCTTTTGCCAGTACCAGGCTGTTTTGATTACAATGGCTTTGTAGTATAACCTGATATTTGGTATTGTGATTCCTCCTACTTTCTTATTCTTTTTCAAGACTGCTGTGGCTATACGGGATCTTTTTTTGGTTCTATATTAACTTTTAGAGTATTTGTTCTAGTTTTGTGAAATATGTCCTTGGTATTTTGATGGAGATTGCCTTCAATCTATAGATTGTTTTGAGTAGTATGGAAATTTTAATGATGTTAATTCTTCCAATCCATGAAAAAGGTATATACTTCCACTATTTTATATCTTCCTCTATTTCTTTTTTCCACTCCTGTAGTTGTCTGTGAACAGGTACTTTACTTCTTTGATTAAGTGAATACCTAGGTATCTTAATTTTTTTGTTGCAATGGTAAATGCGATTGTTTTTTCAGTTTCTCTTTCTGTGTGTTCATTATTGGTGTATAAAAATGCCAATGATTTCTGGATATTAATTTAGTATCCTGATACTTTGGCAAATTTATTTATTAAAACTAGTATTTTTTGATGGAATCTGTAGGGTTTTCTATGTACACTTTATGGCATCTGCAAATAATGACAGTTTCATGTTCTCCTTTCCCAGTTTTATCCCTTTTATGTTTTCTTTGTGTCTAATTGCTATGGATAAGACTTCCAGTACTTTGCTAAATTAGAGTGGTGAAAATGGATTCCCTGTCTTGTTCTTGTTCTTAAGGGAAATGTTTTCTTTTTTTTTTTTCCCATTGACTATGATTTTGGCTGTAGGTTTGTCATAAATGGCCCATATTATGTTGAGATATGATCCTTCTATTGCATTTTGCTGAGAGTTTTTATCAAAAATGGATATTGGAAGTTATCAAATCCTTTTTCATCATTTATTGATATGATCTTATTTTTACCTTTCATTTTTTTTATTTGTTATATCACATTTATTGATTTATGAATATTGTACCAGCCTTGCATCCCTGGGATAAATCTTACTTGGTTGTGGTGTATAATTTTTTAAATACATTGTTGGATATCGTTTGCTAATATTCTGTTGAGAGTTTTGGCATCTATCTTCACCAGGGATATTGGCCTGTAATTTCTTTCTTTGTAGTGCATTTATCTGGTTTTGGGATTAAGATTATGCTGGCCTCATAAAAGCAGTATGGAAGTTTTCCTTCCTCTTGAATTTTTTGGAATAGTTTGAGGAGAACAGGTGATACTTCTTCTTTGAATGTTTGCTAAATCTCCCCTGTGTAGTCCTCTGATCCAGGGTATTTGTTTGCTGGGATTTTATTGGTTATTTCTTCTATTCCCTTAATTGTTATTGGTCTGTTCAGGTTTTCTGACACTTCTCAGTTGAGTTTTCGAATACTATGTAATTCTAAGAACTTGTCCATTTTGAATAGGTTGTCAAATTTTTGGCATATAAATATTTATAATATTTTCTAACAATTCTTTCTATTTCTGTGGTGTCCATTGTTACTTCACCTCTTTTATTTCTGATTTTATTAATTTCAATTCTCTCTCTTTGTTTATTAGTGAGTCTGGCTAAAGTTTGTTCAATCTTTGTTTATCTTTTCAAAGAACCAGCTCTTGGTTTCATTGATCTTTTGTACTGTTTTGTTGTTTTTTTTTTGTTTGTTTTTTGTTTTTTTAATCTCTATGTCATTTATTTCTGCTCTTATAATTATTATTTCCTTCCTTCTACTAACTTTGAGTTTATCTTTTGTTCTCTTTCTAAATCTTTAAATTGTTGGGTTAGATAGTTTATTAAAATTTTTTCTTCTTTAATCAAGGTCATGAAAAACAAGGATCTGAATCCAAGACTACTCTATCCAGCAAGGCTATCATTCAAAATAGAAGGTCAAATAAAGAGCTTCCCAGACAAAAAAAAAAAAAAAAAAAAGGCTAAGGGAATATATTAGCACCAAACCAGCACTGCAAGATGTGTTAAAAGGACTGCTGTAATCAGTAGAAGAAATAGGAAGAAAAATATAACCACACTGAACAAAAATGGCAATAAATAAGCACATATCAATAATCACCTTAAATGTAAATGGTTTGAATGCTCCGATAAAAAGACACAGAGTAGCTGACTGGATAAGAAAGCATGATTCACATATATATTGTTTACAAGACACCCACCTCACAACAAAAGACTCACATAGGTTGAAAGTAAAGGGATGGGAAAAAATCTTCCAAGCAAACAGAAAGGAAAAAAAAGCTGGGGTAGCAATACTCATATCTGATAAATTAGATTTCAAATTGAAGACCAGAACTAGAGACAAAGAAGGCCACTACATAATATTCAAAGGGTCTACCCAACAGGAAAATATAACCTTGGTAAACATATATGCACCCAATATAGGAGCACCAAAATATATTAAAAATCTTCTGGAGAACTTCAAAGGAGAAATCGACAGCAATACAATCATAGCAGGAGACTTCAACACCCCACTGACATCACTGGGTAGATCATCTAGACAAAAAATTAACAAGGAAACAGAAATTCTAAATGAAGCACTAGATCAAATGGATTTAATAGATATATACAGAGAATTACACCACAAAACTGCAGAATTCACATTCTTCTCAAGTGCACATGGGACATTCTCAAAGATAGACCACATGTTAGGACACAAACTAAGTCTCTACAAGTTCAAGAAGATTGAAATCATATCAAGCATCTTCTCAGATTACAACACCATGAAACTAGAACACAATTCCAACAAGAACATGCAAAGACATTTGAAGAAATGGAGGCTAAATAGCATGATATTGAACAATGAATCAGTTACCATGGAGATCAAGGAAGAAATTAAAAACTTTCTGGAAACCAATGAAAATGAACACACAACAACACAAAATCTATGGGATGCAGCAAAAGCAGTCCTGAGAGGGAAGTTCATAGCACTACAGGCTCACCTCAAGAAAGAAGAAAAATTTCTAATTGACTACCTAACCTCACCACATAAAGAACTAGAAAGCAAACAAAAAGAATACCCCAGAGCAAGTAGAAGGAAGGAAATAGTAAAGATTAGAGCAGAAATAAATGACATGGAGACCAAAAAAACAATTCAAAGGATCAATGAAACAAAGACCTGGTTTTTTGAAAAGATAAACAAGATTGATGGACCCTTAGCTAGACTCACCAAGGAACAAAGAGAGAGAACCCAAATACACAAAATCAGAAATGAAAGAGGAGAAGTAAAACGGACACCACAGAAATACAAAGGATCGTTAACAAATACTATGAACATTTATATGGCAACAAATTTGACAATCTAAGCGAAATGGACACATTTCTAGAAACACATAGTCTCCCAAAACTGAATCGGAAAGAGAGAGAAAACATGAACAGGCCAATAACGACGAAGGAAATTGAAGATGTAATCAAGACCCTCCCAGCAAACAAAAGCCCAGGCCCCAATGGCTTCATGGGGGAGTTTTACCGAACATTCAAAGAAGAAGTAACACCCATTCTCCTCAAACTATTCCAAAAAATTCAAGAAGAAGGAAGACTTCCAAACTCGTTTTATGAGGCCAGCATAATTCTAATTCCAAAACCAGAAAAAGACACTACAAAGAAAGAAAACTACAGGCAAATATCCCTGATGAACATAGATGCCAAAATCCTTAACAAAATACTAGCAAATTGGATCCAGCAATACATCAAAAAAATTATTCACCATGACCAAGTGGGATTCATCCCAGGGATGCAAGGCTGGTACAATATTCGCAAATCAATATTTGTGATATATCACATAAACAAAATGAAAGATAAAAACCATATGATCATATCAATAGATGCTGAAAAAGCATTGGACAAAATCCAGCACCCATTTCTGATAAAAACGCTCAGAAATTTGGGAATAGAGGGATCATATCTCAACATTATAAGGGACATATATGAAAGACCTGCAGCCAACATCATACTCAATGGACAAAACTAAAAGCATTTCCCTTAAGAACAGGAACAAGACAAGGATGTCCACTCTCACTACTCTTATTTAACATAGTACTGGAAGTCTTAGCCACAGCAATCAGATGTGAAGAAAAAATAAAAGCGATCCAAATTGGAAAGGAGGAAATGAAACTGTCATTATTCGTAGATGACATGATATTATAAATAGAAAACCCTAAAGACTCCATCAAAAATCTACTAGACTTAATAAATGAATTTAACAACGTAGCAGGATACAAAATTAATGTCAAGAAATCGATGGCATTCTTATACAGCAATGATGAACTCACAGAAAGAGAAACTAAAAAACAATCCCATTTACCATTGCAGCAAAAAAATTAAGATACCTAGGAATAAACTTAACCAAAGAAGTAAAGGATCTATTTGCAGAAAAGTACAGGACATTGAAAAAAGAAATAGAGGAAGGTATAAAAAAAGTGGAAGCACATACCTTGTTCATGGATTGGAAGAATAAACATCATTAGAATGTCCACACTACCCAAAGCAATCTATAGATTCAATGCAATCCCCATCAAAATACCGACATATTTCATAGAACTAGAACAAATGCTTCAGAAGTTCATATGGAACCAAAAAAGACCCCGAGTAGCTACAGCAATCTTGAAAATGAAGAACAAAGTAGGCAGGATCACAATACCAGACACCAGGTTATACTACAAAGCTACTGTAATCAAACAGCCTGGTACTGGCACAAGAACAGGCACATAGATCAATGGAATAGAACAAGAACCCAGAAATTGACCCAAAACATTATGCTCAATTAATATTCGACAAAGGTGGCAAGAGCATACAATGGAGTAAAGACAGCCTCTTTAATAAATGCTGTTGGGAAAATTGGACAGCTACATGCAAAAAAATGAAACTAGACCACCATCTCACACCATACTCAAGAATAAACTCAAAATGGAAAAAGGCCTTAAGTCTGACTCATGAATCCATAAAAATCCTAGAAGAAAATGTAGGCAACAAAATTTCAGACATCATACGCAGTAGAATCTTCACTGATATATCACCTAAGGCAACAGAAACAAAGGGAAAAATGAACACATGGGACTACTTCAAACTCAAACCTTCTGCACAGCAAAAGAAACAACCATCAAAGTGGAAAGGCAACCCACTGTATGGGAGAGCATAATTGCCAATGATATATCAGATAAGGGATTAATTTCCAAAATATATAGAGTGCTCATACAGCTCAACAAAAGGAAGACAAAAAAACCAATTAAAAAATGGGCAGAGAAACTAAATAGGCACCTATCCAAACAGGACATACAAATAGCCAAGAGACATATGAAGAAATGCTCAACATCAGGAATCATCAGAGAGATGCAAATTAAAACAACAATGAGGTATCACCTCACACCTGTCAGAATAGCCGCCATCAACAAAGCATCAAACAACAAGTGTTGGCGAGGGTGTGAAGAAAAGGGGACTCTAGTACACTGCTGGTGGGAATGCAGAGTGGTACAGCCACTATGGAAAACACTACGGAGTTACCTCAAAAAATTAAAAATTGAATTACCATTTGACCCAGTGATCCCACTCCTAGGAATATACCCTAAGAAGCCTGAAACACCAAACAGAAAGAATATATGTACCCCCATGTTCATAGCAGCGCTATTTACAATAGCTAAGATCTGGAAACAGCCCAAGTGTCCATCAGTAGACAAATGGATAAAAAAGCTGTGGTACATATACACAATGGAGTACTCTGCAGCTGTAAGAAAGAAAGATCTCTTATCCCTTGCGACGACATGGGAGGACCTGGAAACTATTATCCTAAGTGAAACCAGCCAAGCAGAGAAAGACAAATATCATATGATCTCACTTATTTCTAGAAAATAATAAACATATCAGTCTGACGAACAGGGTAGACCCAGAGATGTGGAAGTAGGGTACAGACTGACAATTGTCAGAAGAGGGGTTGGGGAAGGGAGCAATGAACCACAGAACTTGTATGCATGTACTCATAACCAATGGACTTGGACAACAAAACTGGGGACGGGGCAGGGAGGGAGGGGAAGGAGGGTGACAATGGGGGGAAAAGGAGAAACATCTTTTACAAAAATAAATTAATAAAAAAATAAAAGAAAAAAAATTTTTTTCTTCTTTCTTTAGGTAGGCCTGTTTTTATGAACTTCCCTCTCAGGACTGCTTTTGCTGTGTCCCATAGATTTTGTATTGTTGTGTGCTCATTTTGATTAGTTTCCAGGAAGCTTTTCATTTTTTTCTTGATCTCATTGGTAACCCATTCGTTGTTCAATAACTTGCTATTTAGCCTCCATGTGTTTGAATGTTTTTGCATGTTTTTATTGTCACCAATTTCTCGTTTCATGCCATTGTGATCTGAGAAGATGCTTGAAATGATTTTAATGTTCTTGAATTTGTAGAGACTTACTTTGTGTCTAACATGTGGTCTATCTTTGAGAATTTCCAATGTGCACTTGAGAGGAATGTATATTCTGCTGCTTTTGGGAGAAATATCCTGTAAATATCAATTAAGTTCAACTGATCTAGTTCATCATTTAGAGACTATTTCTGTTCAGTGCAAAAATGGAAGTGGAGTGAATGGAAGCTACATAGACCATCTCCCAGGACCAAACTGGAATTACAACTAAAATAAAGACAAATAATTGGCAAAAAAAAAAAAAAACCACAAAAAAACAGAAAAGCAGTCAGAGAGAACACATATAACCAGGGATGGAAAGATGCCAATGAATCGAGCTGGATAGGAATTGTGGAAGCATAAGATGGTAGGCTGGACATCCACAGACAACAACTGAGAGCTGTTTTTGCTGTGAGCAGTTCCCTCAGGGCTGAAACCCCAAGCTGGCTCCACAGCACAGAGTGCTGGGACCGAGAAAGGTGCCTGCATAGCACCTGGCTGAAATCACCAAAGTGGAGGCTTTGTCATGCAAGGACCTTGGGCTCCTGCAGAGCATGGTTGAACTGGACTGGAACTGTGTTGAGAGTCTCAGGGAGCTGGGAGGGAGAACACTGGGAGTTTTATGCTGAAGTGCTCCTTCACAGAAAAGTAGCAAACTTACTCAGAGAGCCACTTCCCAGAGGCCTGGGGAGAAGCAATAGCCCCTCTCTCAGGAATTAAACACCACTCATCAAGTCCAGAGAAATGCAATTCAAGTCTCATTAATAGGTAGAGACTGCCAGTAAGCAACTGCCCCAACCATTGTAAATCCTCTTAACCTGAACACCTGATGAATTTTTTTTTATTCAGCTGAGGGCTTCAACCCAAGGTTCATCAAGCAACTGAGACGAATAGCCTGCAGGCAAAAGCTAGAGGATAACTGAACCTTTGCTTGGCCTACAAATCTACCCAGGAAAGTAAGACTTGACAGTGGTGTTTAATGTGGATCCTCCCACACTCATCCAAACCCAGTAGAGGGAGCCACAATCAGTGGAACACCAACAACCACAGGGAAAATTTGGCAGGCTTGAAACCCCACTGAGACAGCCAAAATGATGAAAAAAGAAGAAACAAATCCCAATTGAGAGAACAAGAGAATTCTACAGAAGAAGAGATTAATGAAATGCAATTAAGCAAGTTATCAGAGGTAGAGTTCAGAATAATGATAATGAGAAAGCTCTGCAGCATGAATAAAGAGCTCAACAGCATGAGTAAAGATATAGAAACATTGAAAATGAACCAATTGGAAATGAAAAACTACCACACAGAAATGAAGAATAGCATAGAAGAAATAAAGAATGCATATTTAAAGGAATAATCAGCAAAGTAGAGGCAGCCAAGGATCAGATCAGTGAATTAGAAGACAGGGTAGAAAAAAATCACCCAATCAGAGAACCAAAAGGAAAAGAAAAAATTTAAAAAACAGGAAGACAGCTTAAGAGAACTGTAGAACAACCTGAAACATAATAACATCTACATTGTAGGAGTTCCAGAAGAAGAAGAAAATGAATAAGGGTTAGAGAATGTATTTGAAGAAATAGTGACAGAAAACTTCCCTAACATGGTGAAGAAAAAAGGCATACAAGTTCAAAAAGTACAAAGAATCCCAAGTCAGAAAAAACCAAAGAGGCCCACCCCAAGTCACATAATAATTAAAATGCCAAAAATTAAAGACAGAGAGTATTCTAAAGGCAGCAAGAGATAAGGAACAGGTTGCCTACAAAGGAACCTCCATAAGGCTATCAGCTGACCTCTTAACAAAAACACTACAAGGCCATAAGGGAATGGAATGAAGTAATCAAGGTAATAAAAAACAAGGATCTGAATCCAAGACTACTCTATCCATTAAGGCTATTACTCAAAATAGAAGTTGAAATAAAGAGCTTCCCAGACAACAACAACAACAAAAAGGCAAAGGGAATATATTAGCAGCAAACCAGCAATGCAAGAAAGGTTAAAAAGACTGCTATAATTAGCAGAAGAAATAGGAAAAAAAAACACAATAAACAAAAATGGCAATAAATAAGTACATATCAATAATAATCTTTAATTTAAATGGATTAAACACTCTGAGGATATGGAGAAATGGGACTCTAGTACACTACTGGTGGGAATGCAGACTGGTGCAGCCACTCTGAAAAATAATATTGTGTTTCCTCAAAAAATTAAAAATTGAACTGCCATTTGACCCAGTGATCCCACTTCTAGGAATATACCCTAAGAAGCCTGAAACACCAATCAGAAAGAATATATGTATCCCTATGTTCATAGCAGCACTATTTACAATCACTAAGATCTGGAAACAGCCCAAGTGTCCATCAATAGATGAGTGGATAAAAAAACTGTGGTACATATACACAATGGAATTCTATGCAACTGTAAGAAAGAAAGATTGCTTATCCTTTGGGACGACTTGGGAAGACCTGGAGAGTATTATCCTAAGCGAAACAAGCCAATCAGAGAAAGACAAATATCACATTATCTCATTTAACTGTGGAATATAATGAACAAACAAGCTGAGGAACAAAATAGACCCAGAGACATGGCAGTGGGGTGCAGACTGACAAACCTTAGAAGAGGTGGATGTGGAGGGAGGAAAGAAATAAACCACAGACCTTTCACACATGTATGTGTAAACAAGGACATAGACAATAATGCTGAGGGAGGGGGGTGAGATTGGGAGGATGGTGTCAATGGGGGAAAAAAAGAGAAACATCTGCAACAAAAATAAGTAAATTAAAAAAAAAAGACACAGAGTAGCTGAATGGTCAAGAAAGCATGAGTCATATATATGTTGTTTACAGGAGACCCATCTCACAACAAAAGACTCATAGGTTGAATGTGAAGGGATGGAAAAAAATCTTCCAAGAAACGGAAAGAAAATAAATAAATAAGAAAGCTGTGGTAGCAATACTCATATCTGATAAAATAGATTTCAAAATGAAAGCCACAACAAGAGACAAATAAGGTCACTACATAATACTGAAAGGATCTATCCAACAGGAAACATGTATGCATCCAATATAGGGGCACCAAAATACATTTAAAAACTTCTAGAGGACTTCAGAGGAGAAATCAACAGCAATACAATCATAGCAGGGGACTTCAACACCTCGCTGACAGCACTGCATAGATCCTCTAGACAAAAAAAAATAGCAAGGATACTGAGACTCTAAATGATGCTCTAGATCAAATGGATTTAATAGATATCTAGAGAGAATTATACCCCAAAACTGAAGAATTCACATTCTTCTCAAGTGCTCATGGGACATTCTCAAAGATAGACCACATGTCAGGACACAAACAAAGTCTCTACAATTTCAAAAAGATTAAAATCATCTCAAGCATCTTCTCAGATCACAAAGGCATGAAATTAGAAATCAATTACAATTAAAACATGTAAAAATATTAAAACACATGGAGGCTATTTAGCATGTTATTTAACAATGAATGTGTTACCAAAGAGATCAAGGAAAAAAATTAAAACTTACTGGAAACCAGTGAAAATGAACACACAAGACCACAATCTATGGGACACAGTGAAAGCAGTCCTGAGAGGGAAATTTATAGCACTGCATGATTACCTCAAGAAACAAGAAGCATTTCTAATTAACTATCTAACTTCACAAGTTAAAGAATTAGAAAGTACACAAAAAGAAAAACCCAGAGCAAGTAGAAGGAAAGAAAGAGTAAAGGTCAAAGCAGAAATAACCGATATAGAAATTAAAAAAAAAAAATTTCAAAAGATCAATGAAACAAAGAGCTGGTTCTTTGAAAAGATAAACAAGATTGATGGACCTTTATCCAGATTCACCACGAAACAAAGCAACAGGACCTAAATAAAGAAAATCAGAAATGAAAGAGTAGAAGTAACCACTGACACCATAGAAGTACAAAGGATTGTTTAAAAATACTATGAACAATTATACGCCAACAAATTGGACAATCTAGATGAAATGGACAAATTTCTAGAATCACACAGTCTCCCAATACTAAACCAGGAAGAGATAGAAAACTTGAATACACCAATAACAACTTAGGAAATTGAGGCTATAATCAAGAAACTCCCAGCAAACAAAAGACTGAGCCTGGACTGCTTCACGGGAGAGTTTTACCAAACATTCAAAGAACTAACAAAAATTCTCCTCAATTATTCCAAAAAATTCAAGAACAAAGACTTCCAAACTCGTTTTATGAGGCAAGCATAATTCTAATTACAAAACCAGATTCAGAAACCACAAAGAACAAAAACTACAGGCCAATAACCCTGATAAACATACATGCCATAATCCTTTACAAAATATTAACAAATTGGATCCAGCTATACATTAAAAAAATTATTCACCCTTACCAAGTGGGATTTATCCTAGGGATGCAAGGCTGGTACAATATTCAAAAACAAGAAATGTGATACATCACATAAAAAAAAGAAAGATAAAAACTATATGCTCATATCAATAGATGCTGAAAAAGCATTCAACAGAATCCAGCACCCATTTCTGATTAAAACACTCAGCAATGAGGGAATAAAGGGATCATATCTTAAGATAATAAAGGCCATATATGAAAAACCTTTAGCCAACATCATACTCAATAGGCAAAAACTAAAAACATTTCCCTTAAGAACAGGAACAAGACAGGGATGCCCACTTGGTGTGGGGAAAATTGGACAGCTACATGCCAAAAAATGAAGCTAGACCACCAACTTACACCATACACAAGAATAAACTCAAAATGGATAAAAGACTAAATGTGACTCATGGATCCATAAAAATTCTAAAAGAAAATGTAAGCAACACAATTTCAGACATCACATGCCACAGAATTTTCAGTGATACAATGCCTAAGGTAAGAGAAACAAAGGAAAAATTAATAAATGGAACTACATCAAACTAAAAAGCTTCTGTACAGCAAAAGAAATAAGCATCAAAATGGAAAGGGAAACCACTATATGGGAGAGCATAATTGCCAATGATACATCAGATAAGGGATTGATTTCCAAAATATATAGAGTACTCATACAACTCAACAAAATGAAGACAAAAAATTCAATTAAAAAATCGACAGAAGACCTAAATATTCACCTCTCCAAACAGGATATACAAATGGCGAAGGGACATATGAAAAAATGCTCGATGTCACTAATCATCAGGGAGATGTAAATTAAAATGACTATGAGGTATCACCTCACAGCAGCCAGAATGGCTGCTATCAACAAATCATCAAAAATAAGTACTAGTGAGGGTATGGAGAAAAGGAGACTCTAGTACATTGCTGGTGGTAGTGCAGACTGATGCAGCCACTATGGAAAACAATATGGTGTTTCTTCAAAAAGTTAAAAATTGAACTGCCTTTTGACCCAGTGATTCTACTTCTAGGAATATGTCCTAAGAAGCCTGAAACACCAATCAGAAAGAATATATGTACCCCTATGTTTATAGCAGCACTATTTACAACTGCTAAGATCTGGAAACTCCCCAAGTGTCCATCAGTAGATGAGTGGATAAAAATGTTGTGGTACATGTACACAATGGAATATTATGCAGTTGTAAGAAAGAAAATTTCTTATTCTTTGAGATGGCATGGAGGGACCCGGATAGTATTATGCTAAGCAAAATGAGCCAATCAGAGAAAGACAAATATCATATGATCTCAGTTATTTATGGAATACAATGAATAAAATAAGCTGATAAACAAAATAGACTCAAGGACATAAAAAGAAATAGAGTTCAGACTGACAAACTTCAGAGGAGGTGGGCAAAGCAGAGTGAACAGATAAACCAAAAAATGTATATGTCTATATGCATAACCAATGGACATAGACAGCAATGCTGTAAGGGGTGAGGGTGCTGCATCGAGAAGAGGGTGTCTATGTGGGAAAAAGAAGCAACATCTGTAACAAAAACAAATTAATTAATAAAAATAATAGAGACTCTGTTTCCTTGTTAATTTTTTGTCAAGAAGATATATCCAGTGGTGTCTGTGGGGTGTTAAAGTCACCCACTATGATTGTATTGCTATTGATCTCTCCATTGAAGTCCTCCAGAAGTTTTTAATGTATTTTGGTGCTCCTATATTCAGTGCATATATTTTTACCAGGGTTACATCCTCTTGTTGAATTGATCCTTTTAATATTATGTAGTTATCTTCTTTGTCTCTTATTATGGCCCTCATTTTGAAGTCTATCTTATCAGATATGAGTATTGCTACACCTGCTTTTTTTATCATTTCCATTTCCCAGGTAAATTTTATTCTATCCTTTCACTTTCACCTGTGTTATTCTTTTGTTGTGAGGTGGGTCTGTTGTAGACAGCATTTATATGGGTCACATTTTCTTATCTAATCAGCTACCCTATTTTTTTTTTTTATCTTCACCTGAGGACATTTTTTTGCATTTATCTTCAAACAGATCGGGATGGAGAGAGGGAGGAAGAGAGAGAGAGAGAAACATCAATGTGAAAGAGACACATCGACTGGCTGCCTCCTGCACGACTCCAACTGGGGCCAGGGACAAACCGCAACCAAGATACATGCCCATAGCGGAAACCGAACCCGAGACTCTCTGGTCTGCGGGCCAATGCTCTAACCACTGAGCCAAACAGGCCAGGGCTACCCTATGTCTTTTGATTGGAGCACTTAAGCCACTTACATTTAAGGTTGTTGTTGATTGATACTTATTAGTTGCCATTTTTTTTTATGCCTGTGCTCCTCTCTTTCTCTATTTTGCTTCTTATAACAGTCTCTTTAGCATTTCTTGCCGTGCTGCTTTGGTGGTAGTAAGTTCTTTAGTTTTGGGGGGTGGGGGTTGTTGTTGTTTTTTTGTCTGTGAAACTCTTTATTTCATCTTCAGTTTTGAATGATAGCCTTGCTGGAAAGAGTAGTCCTGGATTCAGACCCTTGCCTTTCATTACTTTGTATACTTCATCTTACTCTCTTCTTGCCTGCAGTGTTTCTACTGAGAAATCAGCTGACAGTCTAATGGGATCTCCCTTGTAGGTAACTTTCTATCTCTCTCTTGCTTCCTTTAAGATTCTTTCTGTGTCTTTAATGTTTGCCATTTTAATTATGATGTGTCTAGCTGTGGGTCTTTTGGGGTTCATCTTGCTTGGGACTCTCTGTGTTTCCTGGACTTGTGTGACTTTTTCCTTCACCAAATTAGGGAAGTTTTCTGTCATTATTTCTTCATACAGTGTCTCTATTCTTTTCTCCAATCTTCTCTTTCTGGTCCCCCTATGATGAGAATATTGTTATGTTTCATATTATACCAAAGCTCCCTTAAACTCTTCTCCTGCTTTTTAATTTTTTTCCCATTTGCTGTTCTATTTGGGTGTTTTTTTCTACCTTGTCTTCTAACTCACTGATTCGGTCTTCAGCTTCTTTTAATCTACTATTGAATCCTTCCAAGGTATTTTTCATATGAGCTATGTCATTCTTTATTTCCAGTTGATTTTTATTCATAGCTTCTACTTCTTTTTTTATGCTGATGTAGTTCCCACTGAGCTCTTTATAAGTCTCATTAATTTGTTTGTAGTTCTCACTAAGTTGTTTGAGCACCCTTAAAACCATTGCTTTGAATTCTTTATCTGACAAATTGCTTGCTTCCATTTCATGTAGTTCCTTTTCTTGTGATTCCTCCTTTTCTTTCATTTGGAGGTTGTTTCTTTGTCTCACCATGTCTGCAGTCTGGTAGTTCTAGGCCTGGTGAGGCATATTGGGATGTGTAGGCATGTTGGTGTATCAAATAAGACTACTATGCCTCCCAGACTGTTCTGGTATGTTGCACCTCTTGCCTGCTGTGGGTACTGGAGGATTGACAACTGCTGGCTGCTGTTGGTCTGTCATGGGAGGCACTGCTGGGGTACATGGGTCCTACCACTGCTGCTTTGTGAGGCTCAACTCCTGATCAGTCATTGCTGATGCTGGTGGGGGTGAATGTCAGCTCCTGATTTGTGCTGCTACTGCTGTTGCCTATTGCCAGGGGGTTCTCTCAGATCCCAATCTTATGCTGCTGTTGGGGGCTGAGGATGCTCAGCTCCTGTGACTTTGCTGCTGCTGGCAGAGGTGCTCTACTCTCAATCTGCTGCTGGAGTTGTCAGGGGCAGTTCTTGGCTGCCAAGCCTTGCTGCTGCTTGGGCTGGAGCACTGCTTCTGATCAGCCTCTGCTGATGCTGCTGGAGATGGGTCTCAGCTGCTGATCTGTGCTTTTGCTTCTGCCTGGGGATGGATACCTTCTCCCAAGCCTCTGCTGCTGGGGGTGTGTCTTGGCTCCCAAGCCTCAGCTGCTGTTGAGGATGGGGCTCCACTCCCAAGCCAGTCACTGTTGCTGTTGGGCAAGGTGCTGGGCTCCCAAGTTGGTGCTATTGCTGTTGCTGTGGGGAACAGTGCTTGGCTTCTGCCATTGCTGCTCCCACGAGCAGGTACCTTTACAGTGCCGCTACTGCACACTGGTCCATGTTGACACAGTGGTGTCCACTGGTCTGATGGTGCAAGGCACACTGGTGGACTCAGGTCTCTGGGCCCTAACTATTCCCTGCTGCCTCCTCCCAGAGAAGACCAGCAGATCTTCCAAAATGGCAAGGCCTCCGGCTGAGCAGGGAGAAGCGCCCTGACAAGCTGTACACAGCAGTAGCTGGCTGCTCTTCCGTCTACAGAACTGGAACAGTCTGCACTGTCAAGGTTGGTCATCCACACTCATGTGCACTCACACTCGCTCACAATCTTACACACTCACCCTTGCTCCGGTCCTGCCCACTGCCATTTTTTCTCCTTTATTTATTTTTGCTTGTAGGTATGGCCACTTACTAAGTTCCATTCAGAATATGAATGAACTCCTCCAGGTCTTCAGTGTTATACCATTTGGCCCTTTAACAACCTCCAAAAAGAATGTTTATAGGTAAGAGCTACTGTGGAATGAGTATGACTCTATTTTTATGACCTTCAGAAATGTGAACACTTCACCAGAGCTTTGGTGGCACATTCAGTCACACCTGCCAAAAAGGAGGAAAATTTTTGGAGCAAGGGATTATAGTCATGATTAAAGGAAAACAATATTGGTAAGTCCTTCTCTAAAATATGGACATAGAAGGCAATCGAGGTCCCAATCCACTTATTGAAAGGAAGTTAGAGACCAAAACAATTAGAACATTTGATTACAAACATTTTAGAATGTCTCTATGTTTACTTCTATTTTCCCCCCTCCATCAAGTCATTAATATGAAAAAGAAAACAAGAGTCTACATTTGGGACAAGGACAAAAAGGAGTGCCTGGAGACTTTGGTTGACTCATATAATCTAGGGAGGAAGGGAATTATGACCCTCTCGTCATAAAGTAAGAGCAGCAATCAAGTGGAGAGATGTGGGTGAGAACATGGGATCTGCTTTGAAGTAGAAGGAACAAGCTTGTATGTGACCTGGACCACAGAAGAGCCCTGGGCTTTACCACAGAAAGGCTTATGTCTGATTCTCCTATGAAGTTGTTTTGACGCAGTATAGCAATGGGAGCAATACTAGCAGAATCAAGGCTTTATTGAACATGTAAATATTGGCAATTCAATTTAAAAATTTTTTTATAAAAGTTGATTACTTGACTAGTTTTTTATCATGCTGTTCCAAACAATTTTCCAAAGATTATATGTGTAGACTGACATGTTTTTCCTAGCTGCTCATTAAGTCCTTTATCATAGTTGTATTGTTCTACTCAATAAAAAATATATCCAATTAGAACTAAAATGTGGTATGATTCTACATAATACAAAAATCAATTTAAGTGAATGTCAGTTACTCCAGCACTACACTATAGATAACCACAGAGCAGTGTCAGGGTCTTCATTAACTTTTTAAGTTAAAGGCCTACTATCAGTATCAAATGCTTTTGTCTTTTGTCAGTTGGAAATAATTTCTTAACTGCTGCTACAAATAATACCAACTAGATATTCTCCAAAGTGTCCCTAACACAACTCAAATAAATTCTGGATAAATTAGCATGAACATATTTTTAAATTAACTGTGTAACTAGCAAGAAAATAAGAAAACAAACAAACAAAAACAAAGACTTCCCTCAATCTCTGATCTCCAAAGAAAAATGTAGTAAACAAAAGAACAAAGGCACTAGTGATAAATAAATATAAAAGTGAGTCCGGCCGGTGTGGCTCAGTGGTTGAGCATCGACACATGCACCAAGAGGTCACCAGTTCGACTCCTGGTCAGGACACATGCCCAGGTTGTGGGCCTGATCCCCAGTGGGGGGCATGCAGGAGGTGGCCAATCGATGTTCTCTCTCATCAATGTTTCTATTTCTCTCCTTCTCCCTTCTTCTCTCTCTAAAAATAGATAAATAAAAAAAACTTTTAAAAATAAATATAAAAGTGAAAGCTGTTCTGGGTATATACTAATATGAATAACACATAATTTATGATGGCAAAACAGGAAATTAAGTTATTGGATTGTACAAGGTCAGGGGGCTAAATTCAACACTCCAGCATTCAGCTAAGACAATCAAAAGGGATAACTACATGTATGTGTAACCAATGGACATAGACAACAATGCTGCAGGGTGAGGAGGATTGAGGATTGGGAAGAAGGTATCTAGGGGGGAAAAAGGAGAAACATCTGTAACAAAAATAAATTAATAAAAATTGAAAAAAAAAAAAGAGAGAGAGATAACTAAAAGAATCCAATGCCTGTCAGAGGAGTATATGGTAGATATTGCTAGTACTCACAAATACTTAGTATTTCTAGCTCTCCTCCTTTTGTTAGACTGGATCTCCAACTCTCTTTCAAGAAAGTAAAAACACTTTTGGCCAACAGTCTAAGGAGTCAAGGTGACATGTGTTACTTCCATGTAGAACTCTTTTTTTTAATTAAATTTATTGAGGTGACATTGGTTAATATAATTATATGGGTTTCAGGTGTATAATTATATGATACATCATCTGTGTATTGTATTGTGTGTTCACCACTCCAAGTCAAGTCTCCTTCTATCACCATTTACCCCTCTACACCCTCTTGTACCTCCCCTCACCCCCCTTTCCCTCAGGTAATCATCATGCCATTGTCTGTGTCTATGAGTTGTTGTTGTTGTTGTTGTTGTTGTTGTTGTTGTTGTTTTTGCTTAATTCTGTCACCATTTTTACCCAGTCCCACAACCTACCTTCCCTTCTGATAGCTGTCAGTCTGTTCTCTATCTATGAGTCTGTTTCTATTTTGTTTGTTAGTTTATTTTGTTCATTAAGATTCACAGCTTTTTTATCTACTCATCTACTGATAGGCACTTGTGAACTCTTAATGGTTAATTCCCCAAACTCTTCCTCTACTGTGGTAAATTCTAATGCATCATATTCAGTTGCAAGTAACAAAATTAAAACAGTACATGTTCTACATTGCATAGAGGATAATTCCCTGAAGAGATTTTTGGGTCCATATTAGACTTTACACAGGATATTAATTCTCATAGTGTAAATCACTTGGAATGTGGTATAAGTCATGTGGAATTATTTGCTACCTAGAATTACTTAACCTATTCTGAATATATAGTTTCCCACAAGGCAACATGTATTTCCCCTCTTGTTGCAAATGAGATAAAACAAAAATGATTCTCACTAAGAATTTGCAATTATAAGCCTGCTTTCCTGAAAGTCTAGAGTTCAAATGCACACTACTTGCATTCAGAAAAATTCAAGCCAAAACACTTTAGTTAAAACTTTAAGAGGTTGTTTATACAAAACTCACATCTTTTCTGAATAAAATTATCACCAGTGCTTTCAAAACTCAAGTTCAACCAGATATGAACTTATAGTAACATGTTTCTATACCTTTAAGGAAAGAGTCCTCTATAAAATAGTAAGCATATGAAGAACAAAAATCAAAGCCTCTCAAGGACCATTAGTAGTAAAATTATAAAATTTAGATTATAAGATCAATGCGCATAAAATATTTTAAAACAAATACAGACTGTAAAACATTAGTAAAGAACACAAACCTAACAAAAAATATTGAAATATTTTGGAAATAGATATAATCATTTTATTAAATGTAAAAAAACAAACAAACAAAAAACTCAATGAACTGAACAACTGAAATGATAATAAACTGGAAGGTAGAACTGAATAAATTTACCTGGTATGCAGCACAGAGAAACAAAGAGATAGAAAATATGAAAAGGGAGATTTAAAAAAATGGACGATAGCAAGTTAAATTTTATTCCTTGTAGAATCTCACAAATATAAGGAAAAGAACCTGAAGAAGCTGGATTCTAGGGAAATGGTGAGGCTAGTTCACACTACAGCAAAACTCATAATCAACAAGCTCCAGACTTGTGATTAGAGCTTTCAATCAACAACAGTGTCTTGCTCTGAAGATAAGCAACTTCTCATCATGTCCACAATCACTGGATGACAGAGAAAATTGTCAAGCAGGAAAGACAAAGTTCACCTAAAGCAGAAATAAAAATAACTTGAAGAAAACAGACTGTGCAGAGAAATGACTACTTAAAATAGCTGAGACTGCATGCATGAAACAAAAAGTGGGTGCTGTAACCAATAAGCATAGATAACAATCCTGAGGGTGGGATTGGGAGGAGGTTGTCTAGGGGGAAAAAAGAGAAACATCTGTAACAAAAATAATTTAATTAATAAAATAAAAAATTTAAAAAATAAAAAAAATTTAAAAAGTGGGTGCTATAAAAATAGTGAGAAAATTGGAAACATATTTTGGAATTTAAAATGATGATAATGAACATGAAAGACACAATAACAGTGTTTCAAGGTAAATAGAGGAAATCTTCCAGGAAATAAAGTAGAAAGACAACATGGAAAAAAACAGACAGTAAAGATAAACAGAACATTTACAAAATTAATCCAGAGTGAAGAGAGATCATTTAAAAATTTTTCTGGAATTGAAAGTTGTAATTTTCCAATTGAATTTACCATCTGGTACTCAATAAAATTGAAAATGAGCATGCAACAGATCACATTATGAATTTTCAGTCCACTGAGGATGGAAATCTTAAGAATGTGCTTTTCAAAAAATTGGTTGGGAATAGCATTTTACTTATTATATTTTTTAAATAAATATTTTTTATTTATTTTTATAATTGACACAATATTATATTAGTTTCAGGTGCACAACATACTCCTTAAAAGCAATTATGGAACCGAGAAAACAATAAAGCAAGTGTTTTAAAATTTGGAAGGAAAGTTATTTGTAACCCAGCATTATGTTGGTATAAAACTATTATTCTACCATCCAGTGGCATAAAAATATTTTAGACTTTTGTAACCCAGCATTATGTTGGTATAAAACTTATTCTACCATCCAGTGGCATAAAAATATTTTAGACTTTTAGTGTCTAAAACATTTACCTCTCATATCTACTTTCTCAGGAAACTAGTGAAGCCTTCATAAGCCAGGTGGCCAGCAAAAGATAGTCCACTGAAAAGAAGTCAAATCAATCTAATGGAATATTATTTACAAAGGTGTGGGTAGGCAGGAAGGGTTGAGGTAAGCACTCCTGTGCCTAAAATGATGCAGAAACAGTTACTATCCTTAGGCCAGAAAGATAGAAGTTACTAGAACTCCAAAAGAGTAGCTTTAACTTTGGCAAATGCTGTCAAGAGGAGCTTGGAGACCTCAGTAAAGGAACATAAACAATTAGTGAAAACTAGGAAGAAAGGAAACCACTGGTTGAATACTCTGACCTCACTAACCTCTAATCTCCTGTTAGTGCTTCCCACTGGCCTAGACCATTTGGAAGCCAGAGGGCAATAGGTCGATGCAGTGCACAAAAATTAGGCTCCTAGCGCAAAATTAGGGTAGAAAAGTACAGACAGTGCATCTGTAGGGGCAAACTTAGATTGTCCAACATATTCTTTCAAAATCAACAATGAGGCTGGCCAAAAACCAGAAAGAAATTGAATCCAAGAAAATAGTTTTCAACTCAAGAAAACAGTGAAGGGAATTCCAAAAATAATGGTGAAAGAAGATCCCTAAATTCCAGAAAGATTAGTAGACCTGGATAGCATCAGCACTTTCTGGAGAAGGTCAGAGCTTTCCAAGAGAGAGATCTTCAAGAAGATGAAAATTATATGTTTAAACTATTTACAGGTAACTTAGTTAATTAAGAGAGAGTTTGGATATGTGTTATTAATATATTATATTACACTAAAATTTTAAAAATCTCTAATTATTGACTTTGGGAAAAATAGACATTTGACAGATAATAGGAAGAAATCATGTTGTACTACATGATCAAATGTAAAAGGATAGAAAAAATATACTGAACAAATAACCAAAAGAAAGTAAGTATAGTTACATTAATTCCAAACAATACATTTTTTGGTAAGATCATCTATTGGAGATTAAAATAATTGCTGCACAATGATAAAGTTTTCATACCACCAGGATTTATATCACCTAATATCTAGAGTATATGAATTTAAATTACAAAAAAAAAAAAAACATACAATAAGAACCCAACAAATTTACTATCATAGTGGGAAAATTTTAACATTTATTATTAAGTAAAACTGATCCCCCCAAAATTAACAAAGAATTTGAACAATAAAATTTACAGGTGAGATAGATAAATAGAAAATTGGACACTCAACTATTAAAAAACATACCTTTTCTACACACTCTATACACACTGGATAGTTTATTGAAATATCACATATTAAGTTCTTAAGAAAATGTGAACACATTTAGTAATGTCCAGATTATGTTATTTGATAGCAATACAATTAATTTACTAATTAAAAATTAAGAAAAACTATTTATATAGATATCTTAAAATGTGACTTTAAATAATGCACAAGTAGCTGTAAGAATCATATATGAAATACAAACTACTGGAACTAAATAATGTTTAAAATGCAACATTTAAAAACTTTTGTAGTAAATATAAATTGTTTCTTAGAGAAAATTTTTAGTTTTAAAAGTTTAATTAGAAATAAAGGAGAATGAAAATTAATCATCTAAGCTTCCAACAAAAGAAGTTGGGAAAAAAATCACAAAATAAACTTTGAGTAGATGAAAGTGATAATAAAGATATCATATATTAATGAAATACAAAATAAAGATTCATTAGAGATGATGAACAAAACTTAAAGTCAGTTGTTTGCAACTAATAATGAGACAAAGTTCTAATGAGAATGCTCAAGACAAAAAAAAGGAAGACATAAATAATGCTAGCAAGGAAAATGCTCTAGAAATCAATGTTAAACCAATATATTTAAATATTTAGCAAGTGGACACATTTTTATAAAATGTAACTTACCAAAAATTATTTAAGGGGAAATTTAATATCAAAACAGTCTTACACCATTAAGAGATTTATTCAGTGGGTTAAAATCTTATGAAAAAGATAACAGCAGGCCCAGAATATTTCATAAGAAAATTTTACCAAACTTTCAAATGACAAATCTCATATAAAGTCTTCTAAAGAGCATAAATGGAGCCATGATTCTTCCTTACTTTATAAATATGGATCCACTCATAAATATAAATGCAAAAATACTAAAAATTTGACAATAGAAATCTAGTAGTTTTAAAAAATGTCATGACTAAATTGAGTTATCCCAGAATGTTAACAGTTGTTTAAAGTTAGATACTCTACAATATTGAATATTGAAAACCAAGTCTTCAAACTGAACATTCTGCTGAAAATAATTTAAAATGCACATAAAAGTCTTTTTTCCTAAAAAACACACTAAACTCTTAAAACAGCATAAAGAATTATTAAGCAAACATTTAAGAAAGGGGGCACAATATATAGATCCAGAAATACTTCATATATTATAAACATCATATACAGAGGACATATAGGAAAAATTATTCAATTAATAGTGCTCAGTCTATGGATTAACTTTACAGAAAAAAAATGACATTCTTATATCTCTCTACCTAACTAAAATTTAAGTCCAGATAAATTAAATACTTAAAAGCACGACTTTATAACTTTAGAAGAAAATATGAATATTTTTGTTATTTCTAGGTAGGAACATATTTAGGAAACCAGATACAAAAGGCAAATATTGTAAAAGAAAATAAATTCTACTAAGCATATATTACAAATGTTTTTGAAAAAACATGATTAGTAAATGAAAAGACAGTCTCAAATTGGTCAAAGCTATTTTCAATGTAAAACTAAAAAGGGATTGTTATATAATGTCTATAAAGAACTTATACAAATTAATAAGAAAAAGGTAAAGAACTTAATTTGAAAATGGACAGAAAATATAAATTGTCATTTCATAAAAAAGAAACATAAAAACAAATTAGAAAATTGCTTATTAGCAATTTAATGAGCCAAAGGCTAATTAAAAGCACAAGATACAACTTTATACCTAAAAGACTGGCAAAGTTTTAAAAATTGAAAAACATTTTGTATTGATGAACATGTAAAACAATGGAGAGTCATACTCTGCTATTGATAGTGTAAATTGGTTCAATCAATCATCTTGGAAAATAATTTGACATTCATTCTTAAATTTGGAGTATGAATAATGTATGACTCAGTCATTCTACTCTTACTACAAGTAAAAATGGGAAATTTATAAAATAAATTAAACATGTACTAAGTGCCATCCCATCCTAAATGTTTCACATGTTACTCATTTACTTATTATAAGATAAATTTAAGGTAGATTTGGGCTGCATTTTTTTCATGAGATGACTTAATCAGAGATTAAATAACATTTTGAAATCAGGAAATAGCAGATGTAGAATTTGAATGCAAATCTGCCTGACTCCAAATCTGATGCTTTGTGCACTCTGTCAAGCTGTTTGTATCATAATTCTAGGTCTTCAGTCTAGTTATCCATCAAAAAAAAAAAAAAAAGTAAAAGGGAAATAAATTGATATCTTCTCTCAGAATTTTAGTCCTGACAATAGCACTGCTAGTATCAATTCTGCATTCCTCAGCCTTTTTCATATGGTAGGAAAGACTCCTGAATACTTTCACCACGTTTTGGCCTTGCATATTTGCTTTTAGATCTTCAGACTATTGTTTTCAAAGGCATATGAAAAATGATTATTTCTTCAAAAGCTAGAGTAAAATCCATAACATCTTGGCAACTTCTCTTTAATTTATGAGATCCCATTCTTGATACAGACAGATGCCATACAGACAAGCAAGCACTCATAGGAATGAGCAATAAAAGATGCAGAGATAAAAATGTATCAGTTTTCTACTACTACCACAAACTAGGAGGCTTAAAGCAACACACATTTATTATCTGTTTCTGTGGGTCAGGGTTTCAGACACAGTTCAGCAGGATCTTCTGCTGCGTATCTCACAAGGCAACTATCGAGGTGTCACTTGGGCTGCATTCTTATCCAGAGGCCCTGGGGAAGAGTTAATAACAGTCCAGTCAAATGAATCACTAAGTGTGTATGAAAAATAAAAACAATTCAGATGAACCAGGATTTAGAAAATCCTTTCACACACCCATTCTTTAAAATCTACTAAAGATGTACCTTAAGAAAACAGGGATTCAACCTAAAAGAGAATGTGAAATCCAGGAAACCATGAGCTCAATACAAACGTCAGGTTCTAGGACAAGAGCTGGGCTGAAGATTTTGTGCAGAAACATAGTTGCGAATGTGCTCAAGTTCCCCAAAAGGACAACTGACTACAGTGGATACACTTAGCCATAAATTTTGAGGACTGGTACATATGGCATTTCTAGTTCCTGGAATTTCCCTGGCAAATGATATACCTCTGAAAAGGATTGACACTGTTTAGAAACCTTCAAAAAGTTAAGCTGAGAAATAAAACACAGAAATTTGGCCTTCTGTCTGTAATTTTGGTAATTTGTTGATTCTAGTGAAAAGATCCAATACTGTACTCAGTAGTTATGTGATATTTTGATAAATAAACTGGTTTTATAATTTTTTATAATTTTGATGGGTAGGTGAACTTAATGCATGTATTTTAGGAGGGAATGAAGAGATATATTCAGGTGATAAATAAAACTCAGCATTTTTTAAAGCAAATATCTTAGATGGAGGCAACCAAAAATAAAATTATAAAACACAATTGCTTGGACAAGAATGTGACAATACTACTGAACTATGCATTTAAAAATGGTTAACTTTTATTTTATGTGTATTTTACCACAAACAAAAGTTTTTAAAAGAGATAAAGAACTGGTTGACTCAGTTAGAAATAAGTGGAGTCTGGCACTGTTGTATTTTATTTACAATCACTATAATATTGAGGCTTGTTAGCCATATGCATATAATATTTTGACAAAAACAAAGCAAGCTTTATATCATATAGACTCATTTTAGCTGCAAGTAACAGATATTTTTAACTGAAAGTAGTATTAAAAAGTAAAGGATTTATTATCTTGCATAAAAGGAAATCTAAGAGCAGAACAGGTTGAGACTTGGGGTGGCAGTCCATCAAACCATCCTGTACTCAGTGGCTTTCTATTTATCCCTTCTGTTGCTTATGCCACTTATCAGTTTATTGACTCTCAGCTTCAATTTTAGTCTTCTTTGTTTAGCTTGATGAAACTGGGTATGAGCTCTTTCTTCTTCGCAGAAAGACACAATGTCAAGTTTTTCAATAGAGGGCACTTGAGGACATGCAAGAGGAAATGGCTCTTCCTGGTACTGGTAAGCAATTCTCTGCTAGCTCCTATAGCACATGGTGACTGGCCACACACCAGGCATCCTGCAGTGCTCACCCCACTTCAGAGGGTGGAGTCCCAGTGAATTTTGTCTGTGCCCCAACCAGCTTCCCAGAGGGTGTCACCAGTGCCCCAGAAGACAGATTCTCAGTGAGTTTCAGTGGCATCGCAGAGGGATATTGTACCAGCTCTTCCTTCCCTTATCAACATCTGAGCCAAATCCAATGGTCCCTATCAGGTATTGAGAATGGTATACAAAAATTGTTAGTTTGTTTTATGTAACTATTCCTGCTGATGCTTTTGGTCAAAAGGGCTGACCTAAGTCTACATTTTTCATAAGGTGCATGTACAGTTTCTATAAAAATCCTGTGCAGACCTCAGCATCATCTGGTGCCAACATGTAGCAGCTCTCTTATTCTCTCCTTTTGACCAACTCCAAGCCCCTGTTCCTAGAAATACCCCTCACAAAGCCTCTTACAGCTAGCATGGGGACTACTCAAGATGGTTTCTTCATAGTGACATCTTTAGAGAAGTCTGAAGGTTAGCTACATTATTGAATGTCTGGGTATTTGGAGAAACACTAGTGTCTTTGTCATACAGCTGAGTTTTCTCCTCAGTTGCAGGTTGTTCAGTCCATTCTGTCTTCAGGATAACCAGGAGAACTGAGCGTCACTATACATATTTACAAACACGGCATACTCTTGGAGACACATAATATTACCCCAAGAACTCTCTCATCAAACTCCCTTCTGCTAGGCTTGCAGCCCTAAGGAAGGCCTGCAGAAACCATGGTTTGGCATAGATCTTGCCATGGAGGGAAATGCCAGCTTCCCTTATTTCATGCATCCCCAATTTTCAAATATGGCTTTCTGAGAGCCTCTCTTATATCTCCTGAGAAAGAAGAAATGCTTGGTACTCCCCATTCAGCCAACAGTCAATACTGACAATAGCTGAAACTTACCCACTACATCATACCTCTCTCAAATTTCTAGTTTTCTCTTTTCATGATTTTTTAGGGGTTGAGACAGAAACTTGTAACACTATTTTGGCCTATTCTTAATAATCCCTGGGCACGTAAGAATTGGGGACACATATTAAACCTTGTCCTCAGTTCAGGGCCTTTGACAGAAGCATTGGATGGCAGAAAAAGCCCACTCAATGTCTTATTGCATATGATTCTTGCAGGATTCCCAGTTCTATTTATACCGTTAAGTTGAATACATCACTTAACTGGTCAGCAAGAAGTCAGAAGAAGCTGCCATTTGTAAAAACGTCAGATAAATTACCAGAACAACCCAAGAATCAGCTGCGTGGGTGTTTGCTAGCCTTGTGTATATACTCCAGTTCATTTGAAAAAGTTGTGTGCAGCTGTAGAAATGCATAAACTACAACATAACACAGTAAGGTCAAGAAAAGAATTCATTTGATACTGGAAAGATACTATAGATATACCTGAAAAATTTTTAACAGAAGAAGAACATGAAAACAATGTTTTAGAAAGATTAAACTGAGGGTGATATGAAGGATGAATTAGAACACAAAAAATCTGGAGACTAGGTCTGTTGCATAAACCTGGGCATATTGTAGAAGAGTACCTGGACATGTGTGTGCAGGTGGAAGTGGTAGAAGTATGTGTGGGACAAGTTTGAAGACTGATTAAGTACAGGAAATGTTTACAAGATGTAAACTGGTTTTGCTCTCTTGCTGAAATCAAGGCATGATGTATCCAAGAAGACACACTTGCAGGCTGCTCCTCTTTTTTAATGGTGGACCTCAAGTCCAAAATGGTTCTACATGGACTCAGTAGAACTGTGCACATAGAGTCATTAGATAATAAGAGGTGAAGTTGGGTGTTTGTTAAGTGCACTTTAAGATGAGATAGAGAATGCACCAAGAGGTCACCAGTTCAATTCCCAGTCAGTGCAAATGCCCAGGTTGTGTGCCCAATCCCCAGTGGGGGTGTGTAGGGAACAGCCGATTGATGTTTGCTCTCATCGATGTTTCTACCTCTTTGTCCCTCTCCCTTCCTCTCTCTATAAAATCAATAAAGAAAAAAAGAGAGAGAGAGAGACTGTGTGTGTGAGAGAGAGAGAGAAAGAAAGAAAATAAATCAGTGCTAACTGGGCTACTCAGCCCAGCCCAAAGGCAATCCTCACTACGTTAGATTTTGGAAAATAGTACAGCAGTTCCAGCTTCTGAGAATAAATCTTCTGTTCAGTCTCTCAAAGCATAAGAAATACCTGGATACTCCTGCCTAGGAAGATGCTCCCTCTCAAATCCTGAGTCACCCTGGGCCACATCCAAATATGGGTTCAGAAGCAGTTTAAGAATATTCAAGTGGGGCAGTGACACAGTTGAAATTTCCAGGGAGTCTAAGCTGAGCTTCCCTATTGCCCTCTATCAAACTCTAGAGAGTTCTCTGCAGTTCCCAGCCTGACTGTTTTCAAGCCGTACCAGGCAAGTCCTCTGGAACTATTTTCAACTACTCTCTGCAGCTGTGGAGACAGCTCCTTGGGTGAAATCCAGCATGCTGAATCACTCATTTCCTGTTCTTGATCTCAGAAATTTCTGTTTGATATTGCTTTTTCAAAAATCTCATAGTTTTGGTGCAAAAAAATATTTTATGTAGCGCAGACTAATAGGTTTGAGTACTAAAACCTGTTCTGGGTGCTGAGAAAAACTCAAGGATGGTTCTCCCACGATATGAGGATGTCAGATGTCATAGGCAGGATTCCCAGTTCTATTTATACCGTTAAGTTGAATACATCACTTAACTGGTCAGCAAGAAGTCAGAAGAAGCTGCCATTTGTAAAAACGTCAGATAAATTACCAGAACAACCCAAGAATCAGCTGCGTGGGTGTTTGCTAGCCTTCCATCTTTTGAAAGCACTCTTCTCTTTAGAATTGAAATACAAATAAGTTTATTCCCCATCCCTTATTTAGCTGATTCCCTGCACTTCTCAGGAATGTCAGGGACTTTCCATTTCTCATAGTTATTCCCTCTCTGAATATCTTTCTCCTGTTCAATTATCTGCTTCTTCTCTCCATTCTGCATTAAACCAAATGTGGAAACAGTGATTCTTTTCCATGATTCTTCCAAGGCATTACCCAAACAAGATGGTAGTTATAAGGAAGTTTCCTAAGGGTTCAAAAATAAAGAACAAAACTTACATAGAGCAGAAGAGCAAATGACTGGAAACTGCCTATTTGTGCATATGAGACTCTTCCGTTCCTGGAAGTCTCCTGGCCATTTCCCCCAAAGGAAGTATCTCCCCGGCTGACCCCTATCTCTAACCTGTTTCCACACAACTAGCCTTAATCCTTTCTTGCTCCCCATTCATCCATATGCCCTCTTGCTGATTCCCTCTTTTTTTTTTTTTTTTCTATTCCTCACCTGAGGATATTTTTCTACTTATCATCAGATAGTGTGGGAGGAAGGGAAAGAGAGAGACAGAGAGAACACCAACGTGATAGAGCCACATTGACTGGTTGCCTCCAGCGTGACCCACCAGAGCAGGGGACAAACTGCAACCGAGGTATGTGCTCTTGACCGGAATCAAACCCATGACTCATTGGTCCGCGGGCCGATGCTCTAATCGCTGAGCCAAACTGGCCAGGGCCTGCTGATTCCCTCTTAAGTTCTCATGAAAGGTTTAAATTCTCTTGTTTTATTGGGAAACAAGATAAAACAGTATTTTTCTTACTCCTCTTCTTCTAGACCCAAGGCCTGAGGTCTATTTATTTTCCAAAAACTCAAAACCCATCAACTATGTTGCCTGCCATCTAAACTTCATTTTTAAACTCTCATCTACTGCATTAGTTTTTAAATCATTAAATTTAAATAAATGTGTAAACACTGTATCTATTCTCATTAGAAATCAGAAATAGAACACAGAACTGAGTTGCAAAATTGATCATTCCCATTTTTATTCTAAAACATTCATTCACTTGGGAAAAATAATTTTTATGCTCAACAATGTTTAGACTGATTTTTTTCTGGCTCCCTGTGGAGAATAATGATTGGGGATAAGAAGCAATTGTCTGTGGACAAGCACATAGACAATAGCTCTTCTTCAACAAACAAAAGAACATGTCCCAGTGAAAACCAATTCATATCTCTTTTTTGCAGTAGAGAGAAGAGCCTGAAAGTATCCTTGTCCTTTCAATTTGTATGAGAGAAAGACACACACACACAAATATAGCACATGCAAAGTTAAAATGAGAACAAAAAAAGTGATCTCATCATTCTGTGGAGTTCACTAATACAAGAGCATTAAATTCATATGAAAGACCCATCAGTTTGTGTCCATTGGTTATGTATATATGCGTATAAGTTATTTGGTTTATCTCTTCCCACCCTCCCCACTCCCATTCCCTCTGAGGTTTGTCAATCTGTTCTTTACTTCCATGTCTCTGGATCGATTTTGTTCATAGCTTATTTTGTTCATTATATTCCACAAATAAATGAGATCATATGATACTTGTCTTTCTCTGGCAGGCTTATTTCACTTAGCATAATACTCTCCAGGTTCCTCTATGTTGTTTTCAGGGTAAGACATCTGTCTTTATGATAGCTGCATAATATTCCATTGTGTAGAAATACCACCACTTTTTATCTATTCATCTACTGATGGACAATGGGGCTGTTTCCAGATCTTAGCAATTATAAATAGTGCTGTTATGCACATAAGGGTGCATATATTCTTTCTGATTGCTGTTTCAGGCTTCTTGGTGTATATTCCTAGAAGTGGGATCACTGAGTCAAATGGAAGTTCCATTTTTAATTTTTTGACGAAACAGCATATTGTATTTCATAGTGACTGTACCAGTCTGCATTCTCACCAGCTGTGTACTAGAGTCCCCTTTTCTCCACATTCTCACCAGCACTTGTTGTTTGATGATTTATTGATAGCAGTCATTCTGGCAGGTGTAAAGTGATACCTCATAGTCCTTTTAATTTGCATTTCTCTAATGATTAGTGACATTAAGCATTTTTTCATATGTCTCTCGGCCATTTGTATATCTTGTTTGGAGAAGTGTCTATTTAGATCCTCTGCCCATTTTTTAATTGAATTGTTCATCTTCCTTTTGTTGAGTTGCATGAGTACTCCATATATTTTGGAAATTAACCCTTTATCTAATGTATCATTGGCAAATATGTTCTCCAATATAGTTACCTTTTTATTTTGATGCTGGTTACATTTGCTATGTAGACGCTTTTTAGTTTGATACAGTCCCACTTATTAATTTTTTCCTTTGTTTCTCTGGCCCTAGGTAATGTATTGGTGAAAATTCTGCTACATGTGACATCAGATTTTTCTGCTTACATTTTCTCCTAGGATTTTAGTGGTTTCACAAGTGACATTTAAGTATTTTATCCATTTTGAGTTTATTCTTGTATATGGTGTAAGTTGGTGGTCTAGTTTCATTGTTTTAAATGTACCTGTCCAATTTTCCCAGCACCATTTATTGAAGAGATTGTCTTTACTCCATTGTATGCTCTTGCCACCTTTGTCAAATATTAGTTGAGCATAATGTTTTAGGTCGATTTGTGGGTTCTCTGTTTTGTTTCATTGATCTATATACCTGTTCTTGTGCCAGTACCAGGCTTTTTTTTTATTATAATGGCTTTGTAGTATAACCTGATATCCAGAATTGTGATCCCTCCAACTTTATTCTTTTTCATAATTGCTGTGGCTATTCAGGGTATTTTTTGGTTCCATATAAACTTTTGGAGTATTTGTTCTAGATCTTTGATATATGTCATGGTATTTTAATGAGGATTGCATTGAATGTATAGATTGCTTTGGGTAGAATGGACATTTTAATGATGTTGAGTCTTCCAATCCATGAACATGGTATATGCTTCCACTTTATTATGTCTTCCTCTATTTCTTTTTTCAAAGTCCAGTTGTTTTCTGAGAACAGTTCTTTCACCTTCTTGGGTAAGTTTATTCCTCAGTATCTTAATTTTTTTTGGTAAATGGAAATTTTTTTTTTTAGTTTTTTTTCTTTTTAGTATTCATTATTGGTGTATAAATATGCCACCAATTACTGGATGTTCATTTTGTATCCTTCTACTTTGCCCAATTCATTTATTTAATCTAGTTGTTTTTTGGCGGAGTCTTTAGGGTTTTCTATGTACAATATCATGTCATCTGTGAATAATGACAGTTTCACTTCCTCCTTCCCAATTTGGATGCCTTTTATTTTATTTTTTCTTGTCTGATTGCTATGGCTAAGACGTGCAGTACTATGTGAATAACACTGGTGAAAGTGGAAACCCCTGTCTTGTTTCTGGTCTTAGTGGAAATGCTTTTAGTTTTTGCCCATTGAATATGATGTTGGCTATAGGTTTGTCATATATGACCTTTATTATGTTGAGGTATGATCCTTCTACTCCCACTTTGCTCAGAGTTTTTATTAAAAATGGGTGCTAGATTTTTTTCAAATGCTTTTTCAGCATCTATTGATATGGTCATATGGTTTGTATCTTTTGTTTTGTTTATTTGGTGTGTCACATTTACTGATTTTCAAATATTGTGTCAGTCTTGCATCCCTGGGATAAATCCCACTTGGTTGTGGTGAATAACTTTTTAGTATATTGCTGTGTCCAAATCCCTAATATTTTGTTAAGGATTTTGGCATGTATGTTTATCAAGAATATTGGCCTGTAATTTTTTTCTTTAGAGTGTCTTTATCTGGTTTTGTGATTAGGATTGTGCTGGCCTCATAAATAGTTTGGAAGTTTTCCTACCTCTTGAGATTTTTTGTAATAGTTTGAGGAGAACACGTGTTATTTCTTCTTTGAATTGTTGGTAAAACTTTATTGTGAAGCCATCTGGACCAGAACTTTTCTTTGCTGGGAGTTTATTAACTACTGCTTAAATTTCCTTAGTTGTTATTGATCTATTCACGTTTTATGACTCTTCCTAGTTGAGCTTTGGAAGACTTTATGATTCTAGGAATTTGTCCATTTCGCCTAGGTTGTCCAATTTGTTGGCATATAATTGTTCATAGTAATTTCTTACCATCCTTTTTATTTCTGTGGTGTCAGTTGTTACTTTACTTCTTTCATTTATAATTTTAATTATTTGGGTCCTCTCTCTGTTTCTTGGTGAGTCTTACTAAAGGTCAATCTTGTTTACCTTTTCACTTCTTGTTTGCCAGCTCTTGGTTTCATTGATGTTTTCTATTGCTTTTTTATTCTCTATGTCATTTATTTCCACTCTGATCTTTATTATTTCCCTCCTTCTACTTACTCTGGGTTTCTCTTTTTGTTCTATTTCCAATTCTTTAAGTTGTAAGGTTAGATAGTTTATTAGAAAGTTTCTTGTTTCTTGATGTAAGGTCCATTGGTTTTTATCAAGGAGTCTTCCCTAAAAGAATAAGCCCAAATGATCCATGCACTGGTGCCAATCTGTGGCAAAGTTTTAACTAGTTGATATCAAAATACAATAAAAATCATAATATTTTGTGTTCAAACATATCTCTGTAAGGTTTCCAGTTCCTGTGGTAGAAATTATTCTGTGGTATAAGATTAGGCCATTTTTTAATATATATTTTTAGTGTTATAATGTCCTGCATTAAGTAAAATTATGATAATTTTAGCAGTGTTATGGAATTTTAAAAAATGTTATGCTAGAGAAAACTGTGTCCTCAATTTAAAAAATATTTACTAATGTCTGGGAAAAGGTTCTCTACAAACGTATTTGAGGGATTAAGAAAAGAAACAAAACAAAAGCATTAACTTTGCAATCTCCTAGAATTTGTGTTTTGTTTAAATCACCCACAGCTTTCCTAAAGTCAAAAACCAGGAGAGCTTTGGAAAGGGCTACAGAGGAATTCATCTCTCATGAAAGATGGAAGGTCAAGAGAGTGGGAACAGGGTCACCTGGAAACCTGAAATCAGCATGGCTCCCACAATGTGCCTCACTCACTTTTCCTCTGACCCCACACTAAAATGTTTCATCCTCCCTTCCAGACTTTTATATTCTCTGCATGGAACAATGAAAGAGTCTATGTGAAATTTTAGAAGCACATAGAAAAGAAGACATTCTGATAAATTCCAAAGGTTTTAGCTACTTATTTCTATTTTATTTTATTTTTTTTCTTTATTGATTTTTAGAGAGAGGAAGGAAGAGGGAGAGAGAGAGATAGAAACATTGATGAGAGAGGACATTGACTGGTTTCCTCCTGCATGCCCCCCACTGGGGATCAGGCCCACAACTTGGCATGTGCCCTGACCAGTAATCAAACTGGCAACATCCTGGTGCATGGGTTGACACTCAACCACTGAGCCACATCAGCCGGAATTAACTACTTATTTTTTAAAATGCTGTACTAACTGCAGCATCAGAGAGAGCTTTACATACTGTGTGTTCTCACAGTGAGTGAGAGTGGTCTCAAGAGAATTTTGAGTGCTCTCACATCCACAGTTCTGCTGCCAGGGCACTTGGATATGATTGTAGACCATTTTTCTGAAAAATTTCTTCTTTCCTTTAATTTATTTGACCTTTGAAGAGACCAAATTTTTATTATATATAAATCTAAAATACATATGAAATTAAAAGTTAGGCAACTATTTTCCAAGTTTCTGGTTGTGTTCATCAAGATGAATACAGGTGATATGGAATTTAGGTCTTGGAAAAATAGGAGATTATACAGCCAGGGTTCTTTATTACAGATGGGAAACTGTGGCATTTAGAGGCCTCATAATAAACCAGGATGTCTGTGTCACTGAATGAGAACTCTTTGTCTCCAAGGCCCCTTCAAGCAAAGCATACAACTTTCCTTATTTGCCAAGCTTATATTTTTCCAGAAGATAAACTTAAGAATGTGTTTATTTTACCTCATCCTTTCTCTCTCTCACTCTCTTTTATTTTTCATTTTTTGATAAGATATAATAGAAAAATATTTATGTTCTAAAATTTCTGTTTTTTATTCTTCCTCAAGTACTTATAAAATAAGATAATAAATAATTGCCTCCATATGTAACCACTGATTTTTAAATATTTATTCCTTTATTTATATTTTTATTTCTTCCCCATTCCCTCCCTGCTATTGACTAAATTGCATTGCATTCACATTATATAAGTTCACCCCTAATGAATTAATACACATGTACATATATATTATGTATGCAGTCTCTATTCTGAAAGTCTGAATGAAGAAAAAAGATGGTATATAAAGAGAAAAGGGCATTTTTTTAAATATGTGTCTTATCTTTCATTCTTTTAAAATTTGATATGTGGAAGCTCAGAGACCAGTACCTAGCAAAGTAAGATCCCAAGCTCTCTCTGCCTTTGAAAGATTCCTAGTGCCTGAGGGTATTATATTTAGGACTAAAGCATAGATTCTAGAAATAGAGTTCTGAAGCAATACAAGATAATCACAATGGCAAAGTTTATGAAAGTAAATCAACTCTCTAAGAATGCTTCCTGAAGAATGGGGTAAACACAAACAAACATGGAGCTAAAGAGTGAGGCAGAGGGGAAGTGAAACTATGGGAATTCTGGAGCAGTGCAGGACATGAGGTCCCTGTAGACATTGCTGCCAGCTTGCCAGGCTTATTAAAGAGGCTGAGGCAGAATGAACAGGGAATGTTTTAATGTGGTAAAATGCCAAGAGGAAAAAGGAGAGAAAATGGGATGAGATTTGGTCAAAGCCAAAGTGAAGGAGGCTGTCTTTAGTCAGCAGAGAAAACACTTAATTCTATGGGATTTGGGGAGGCAGAGGGATTTGTGTGGTTGCACACAAATTTTAAGACAGAAGGGCAATGGATCATCATCAAGCCTTTTCTCTTCCTTCTCTGTCATTTTCTTGATAGATTTGGAGGCTAGGTCATCTTTTCAGAGTGTTGGTAAGGGTTGAGTAGAGGGAAGGAGGAGCATGATGAAGTCTTGCTTACTGCCACAGGTTGCTACCAAGGGCAGGAGACAAACATTCCAAACAGAACTGTGAGGTTAGCTGCCATTGCAGATCACTACTGTGCCAGACACTAACCTGCACAGTTGAATTAAACTCCACTGAAGTTCATATATAGGAGTGAAAATGATGGATTAAGGGATTGATGCAGAGTTGGGTACTTTCAGAACAGACTTTCTAGAGAGATGAGAGTGCAGAGAAAGAGAAAGAGCAAGAGAGAGCAAGATGCTGACTGCTAAAAACAGGAAATATGGGGCTGAAAGGTTTTGTTTTGCTTTATTTTATTATTGATTTTAGAGAGAGAGAAGAAGAAGAGAAAGAGAGATTTGTTCTTTGACCTATCTATGCATTCACTGGTTGATTCTTGTATGCATCCTGACCCAGGATCAAATGGCAACCTTGGCATATCAAGAAAATGCTCTAACCAACTGAGCTGCCTGGCCAGGGCCAGGGCTGAAAGTTTTGTGTGGTTGAAGGGTTGTTGCAGTAAGAGAGAGATGGAAGGGAGAATACATGTGGAAGCTGGTTTGAGGTGGAGTGATTCCACGGGTGGCTTTAGTTTTAGTGAATGAAGAAAGCTGTAAGAACAGTACTTGGCATAAATTACATTAAAGGACATTGATAATAGAAGGAATTGAATTAAATGGAAAGACTATGAACCAGGCACCTACATCTTCAAGGAATGTGATGCAGTAGCATGGAGTGGGGTTGGAGGAGTAATTTAAGTTAAATATGATATTCAAAGGAAAGGAGTTTTTTTCATCAAAATGCAATTATGATGAAGACAGGGAGCTGAAGTACAAGAAACTCTGAAATATTTTGAAAGAAAGAAAGAGTTTTGTGACTAATACAAGCTTTGGATAAAATGTAGCCGGCTCTAACAACCCCACCCCTCTGTCTGCTAATTGACATATCGGGTTAGGGCTAAGTGTCTCTCAACAATAGAAAATTAGGGATTACATTGGCTTACATTATTTGAGTCTAGATTCCCCTCCCCACCCCCAAAGTAGCTTATTGAAGGCAGATCAGTTTGATGTGGCACATTATATCTTTCTGTGTAAAATGTTGGTTTCCTGGTTAATATTAGTACAACTAAATCAAGTCAAGTTGGTCCTTGATTTTACTCAGCATCCATTCATCCATTTATTCAATAAGTACAAATTAAGTACCTATCCTATGCCAGGCATTATACTAGTGTTGTCAGTGGAAATGGTATATTTTCACAGTCATAGAAAAAGCATTTCAGGAGACTCAAGCATGAGAGGATGAGGTTTAGAGGTAGATTCATTGTAGAAGTAAAAATCTAAGGACTGCCCCAGGGTTTCCAGTGTCCCATGAAAAAGCCTAACCTTGTCATCATCAAGCCAAGCTCCAAAATTCCATGACATGTCAAAGCTGAGTCCAGTTTAGGCCATGTCTCTCCTCATCCAGCTAGTGTAGTCTGTTCCCAGCTGTGCTCTGGCTGGCACTGTGCAGAGACCAATGCTGGGGTCTGCACAGCTTTGGGACTACAGGCAGCTGTTAAATATGCATGGCTGCTGTAGAGAGAGAATGCATGTGTGAATGGATGAGTTGAACATGTGTTACCAGTCAAGACAGAGAGAGGTCTTTATTAAGCTTGAGTTATATTATCTCTGGCTTGGGAAGGACCAGGTGCTCTTTCAAACTAACCAATCAAGTTTCCAATCTTTCACAGGCTTCTGATGTTTTCTCCCCCTAACCAATCCATTTTCTAGATCTTCTGTGGTTCTGTATACCTTATCCAATCTGATCCTTTTCCCAGTCTAAACAGATGAGGAAGTCACTCTCTTACCTTCCATTGAAGATGTGCTTACCTCCCCCAGGGCCATCTTGGCTTCTACTGTGCATCCAAGTAGCAAAGGAATTTCTCCTGCTGTTTTTATCTGTCACCTGGTAATGATCCTTCCTGCCTGCTTTGGGTGACTAGGTCCTGAGGGTGGAGGATGCCTTGGGGAGTGTGTGAAGCTGTAACTTCCTAGTGAAACAAGCAGGCTTATTGTCTGATTCAGCTCCCTAGTTTATTATGCTTAATAATGTCTGATTCCCTTTGTTCCCTTCCTTTACTAAAATCTAGCTACCTAGATTAACACCAGAAACTGGGTAAACTAGCAAACAAAAATAATGTTTGCTCTTCCAGTGGAGTGGAAGAGACATATATGAACCAAAAAGTCACCCTCAAAATGAACGGTCACAAGTATGATAAAAACAACAAAAGAGAAATGCAGATGCTATTAGATAATGTGATATGGGACCTTACCTAGTTTGAGGAGTCAGAACATTCTCATGCAGGACATGGCTTCTGAGGGATATGGAAAGTTAATCCCAACAAGTAAAAAGAAAGTCTATTATGGACAATGGTTGGGTGGCAGGAGGTGGTGTGAGCACTTGAATAATAAAAAGACCCAAAAGGAGGGGTAGAACAGTGCATATGAGATGTGGCTAATGTGCCCGGATACCTGCAGCTCCTACAGGGCAAATAAAAACTTTTGGATATTTTCTGAAAGTAGTGGGAGTAATTGAAAGTCTGGAAACAAGAGAAGGACAATTAGATTTGTTTTGAACAGATCATTCCAACTACTTGTGGAGAATGCTTTGGAAGTGGATACCTGAGTGGCTAAGATTAGATATGGTTCTGGTAAAAACTGACTGATAGAAGATTTGCACATGGCACATACAAAGAGTTCAATAAATGTTAGCTGTGAGAACTATTTAGATTTCAAAAGTACTATTTAGATTTTAAAAGAAGGGAAATCCCAGAAGATGGTAAAACTTGAGACTGCTTAGGTTACATATTCATTATGATCTGGGCCCCAAGGCTAAGGCAACTAGATTCCATTTTATGTAGGCACCTTGGTTAAGGCGACTAAAAGACTCCATTTTATCACCAATAGACATTCCTTGATATTCTTCCAATAATAGGTTAATTACCCCTAGACAGGAAGGAATTTTGCCTAAGATTATAGTTACCCCATGTATTGGGAGACATTTGCAGTTTCCTGAGTACAGATATTTGCAGGTATTTGCAAGTACTTGTGCTGTCGGTGAATAATGCTAATTTTGACTTCTGTAATCTCTGTCACTCCCACTATTGTACTGGTTCCCTGAGGGGAGGGGGAAAAAGGAGGAGGGAGATTCTGTCTTTAAAATGGGACTAGCAAGAAGAATCTGGTCTGTTGATCTGAGGGGAGACTATGCCCTCCGCAGCCCCCTTGCGAAATAAAGTGCTCCTTTACAATTCGGCTGTGCGTCTCTGGTTATCTCGCTGTCAGGTTATAACACTTGGACCTGCATCCAACTTGCTCTTCAGATTAGCTGAGAGCCTGTCTGTGCTTCATAAACCAGATGTATAGGTTTGATTGCTTCTTTAATAAAATTTGCTTGCTTTCATTGCTTTAATAAATTATTGTTTTTGTTGTTTTCACAACACAGTCATCTTGAGCCTTCTCGTATAAATTCATTTATACAAGAGGACAAGGATGGAAGTTGAGGACAGCCCGCTCCCCCAACTCATGGGGCTGTCTTATAATGCCTCTCTGGTGTCTGAAAGAGGTGCCCTGTATTATTTGGTGCCATGACTCAGATGATCTGAGTGGATTGCTACCAGTTAACTCTTGGCTGCAGGATTGTTCATGATTCCCTCTGATGGATCACAGTGAGTTCAGTCCCTCGGGAGATTTCTTTTTCTGTTTGCCATTGGGGTTGGGGAGTTACAGAATAACAAAAATTAGCAAAACATACTAGACCTGTGCCCAGGGGCAGAAAATTAAAACCAAATTAGTGCTTGGGTCCCACCCAGGCTCCAAAGATCAAAGAACAAAGAGGCAAATTTCTCCCTTTAGTTCTAAGAGTCTTCAATGTCCTTAGGTGAATAAGGGCCTTATGGAGGTGTCTGGGGTTGAATCCTAAGACCTGTGAGGGCCTCAAAGGGACTCTAAAATACAACTGTAATTAAACTTTGACCCATCCAGGGAGTGCACATAAGGCCTGGTTACCCAGCACTCCGGGTCCTCCTGGTTGTTCGAGACAGCCAGAGAGAGAAACTGAGACACATAAGAGGAGTGAAGATTACCACAGGTTTCACCACCTCTGGGTGCCCCTACACAAGCAGCACACTTTGACCCACTAGATAAAATCCTTAGCTTTTCTGCCTTTGGAGCATGACTAGAAGAGTAAATTTTAATCAACAATCAGTTGTCAGTCTGCTGCACTTGTCTGTGCCCCATGGCTTTTGAGAGCTCTGTTTACATCTGTATCCCCTCTATAGAAGATGCAGACAGAGAATGTTGTTATATCCATGGGGTGGCAAGGGAAAGAATCAATTGGAGACCTGACAAATTTTAGAGAGATTATCCAAAGAACACATAGGAAGTTCCTCCTTTAGTCTGCCTTTACAGACATTGCCAAAGAAAGACACTGGCCCAAAGCAATTAATGGACAGTTGTTACTGATATGTAAACAAAGGCTTAGGAGAGACACTCTAGTTAAAAAAAATAGAGGCTAGGTTCCTAAAGGTGTTTTCCAGGTTTATTAGGATTCTTTACTCCATCCCATTAATTAGGGGACTGGTTTCATACCAATTATGGAATAAATGTGATAAAGGGACCTTCTTCATGTACCTACTCTGGGCTCTGATTTCTAACTCTGAGACTCAAATACAATTTGTCAACTATTTGATAGGCACAGCAGGGAATGTTGGCTTTGCCCTTTTGAGCTTTACCAAAACTTAAAGAATATCAATGAATTACCTGTTTGGATGTGAAAGAAGGAAGAATTGCCTATGCTATTCAGGCATCTGTTATGTATGGCTTTGCAGGATCCATGAGATGAGGCACAGAGAGGAATGGCAGATTTTCAGATACTCCAGTAGACAGATATATTACATAGCATATTTTTAAGGGAATAAGAATATTACAAAAACCTAGAAGATTCCCATCTTTACAACAGCTGGTAGGCCTAGAAATACTATAACTATCACTCCATCGGGCCTTTGGCAGAAAAGACAGATCAGTAACTGGTTGCATTGCCATCTAAATAGAATAGGAGTGCACCTAGAAGGCATGAGGCATCCCCTGGCAACACAGAGAAGGAGGGTTTAAAGGCAAAGGAGGTTTTAAGTCAACTAAGAATAGAGACACCGCCCTAGCCGGTTTGGCTCAGCGGTTAGAGCGTTGGCCTGTGGACCAGAGAGTCCAGGGTCCCTTCCCGCTAAGGGCAAGCACCTCAGTTGCAATTTGTCCCCAGTGTTGGTTGGGGTTGTGTAGTTGGCAGCCAGTCGATGTGACCCTCTCACACTGATGTTTCTCTCTCTCTCTTCCTCCCTCTCTCCCTCCCGCTCTATCTGAAGATAAATGCAAAAATGTCCTCAGGTGAGGATAAAAAAAAAAAAAAAAGAATAGAAACACCAGGGGGTTGCACAGTAAGGACTACTTAAATCTGGAAACCCAGGATACAGGTTACACAGTAAAGACTAATTCAGCCTAGAAACCCAGGATATGGGTTACACAGTAAGACTGGTTAAGTCTGGAAATCCAGGACATGGGTTAAGTAAGGACCAGTTAAGTCTGAAAACTCCTCTCTGAGAAAGGATGCCTTCTCCAGAGGGTATCATAGGAGACAGAATGAGAACAGCCACTCTCTCCTGTGATCTCCTCTAGGGAAACTGAAGTTTAATACCACAATATTCACCTCTGGGTTGCATTTTAAAGAACTAGAACAACTTTGATCCTCAGACCTTAAAGAGACAAAGATTGTGTTAGGACTCACACAGGCACTGTAATTCCTAACAGCCATTTGGCAAGCCTCCCCACTCCAGGAGAACAAAGACCAAACTTTCTACCACAGGAGAACTGGCTGGACAAGAAATGCAACAAGACACCAGAAACCAAAGAAGCACATCTGCATTCCCATAGAATGCCTAAACCCACCAACCAAGACCCAAAATCCATTGACTGACTAAAGCTTCCTGCCAGTGGATGCATATAAGGACGAAACTCCAGTTCCAATGCCCCATGACTCAGTGATATGTAGCCCTTCCCTTTGGATATCCCCCATCCCCTTTTCTTTAAATAAACCCAATTTTACCATATGCACAGTCTGAGATTGCTATTTAGCATGCCCGAGCACCACGAACCATTGATTTTCACCTTTCATTTTGCTGGCCTGTACAGGGATATCCAGAAGGGAAGCTTTCCCTTCTCCTCCTTTCCCCACCAATCCTTCCCTCTCCCTTTCCCCTGATCCCTGGAGACTTTTGGTCTTGGGGTCCAACATGACCAAGTTCTTCCAGACTCCTGAGTGGCAGCAGAAATGTCAGAGCATCAGACCTCTGATTTCTACTAGGGAATGAGTCACTTCATTCTTGGGAGGAGGGCACTAGGGACTGAGGTTCTCATTTCCCCACGGAGCCACCACTTGCAAGCACAGGTCAGCCACTTAAAAGCCACTAGTGTGCCCTGGCCGGTTTGGCTCAGCGGTTAGAGCATTGGCCCTCGGACCAGAGAGTCTGGGGTTCGGTTCCTGCTAAGGGCATGTATCTCGGTTGCAGTTTGTCCCTGGCCCTGGTTGGGGTCGTGTGGGTGGCAGCCACTCAGTGTGTCTCTCTCACATCGATGTTTCTCTCTCTCTTTTCCTCTCTCTCCCTCCCACTCTGTCTGAAGATAAATGCAAAAAATGTCCTCGAGTGAGGATTAAAATAAAAAAAAAAAAAAAAGACACTAATGTAGCTGCCCCACTGGAAGGCTCCCGTGACAGGATAAACTGGGCTCAGAATAGGCAAGATTGCATTAGGCAGCCCGCCAGTCTCAAGCAAACATCTGAGCAACTGAGATACACTATTAAAAAGCACACACTTGCTCAAATCCTGGCCCAAAACATCTGGTAGGGTTTTATTTCAGGAACTGTGAGCCTTGGCATTGCCAATTTCAGCATTTCCGGGGGAATAGCTCACTGGTTGATTGGTCAAGACACATTAGGTTTCACTGGCAAATCTCAGCACTGGGTCCGACCAGTCTTACTCATATTAGGCATTAAATATGGAGGACGCTCTTATTTTTTCCCTAGCCACTGGGACTGACTCGGTACAACCCTTTCTAGTGATGGGATACCTCCTAGAATCGGTTTCAGCTCAAGGAAAGAGACTGAAACAAGTCCTGGGATGCTGGCTCTTGGTTTCTTCCTCTCACAAGGCACTCACTCTTCTCCACTCTGTAACTGCCTTTTTCATAGTGCCACCATTGGCACCTAAATGTCTACCTTTCCTAAGAACTCACCTCTGGCCTGCTTTTTTTAAAAATCCTCACCCGAGGACATTTTTGCATTTATCTTCAGATAGAGTGGGAGAGAGAGAGGAGGGCAGAGAGAGAGAGAAACATCGATGTGAGAGAGGCGCACCAACAGGCCGCCACCCACACAACCCCAACCAGGGCTGGGACAAACTGCAACCGAGGCACGTGCCCTCAGCAGGAACCGAACCCGGGACTCTTGGTCCGCAGGCCAATGCTCCAACCACTGAGCCAAACCAGCCAGGGCTGGCCTGCTTTTTAAATCAATACAGCATGGCCACAATATAAATTACACAATCAGGAGATCTGGTCTCAAAATAGCACTCTCAAATATAACACCATTCCCCAATTGGATTTATACTACTGGAGACTAGCTAAATGGTCCAAGATATCCTATATTCAGGCCTTCTCTGAACTCCATAGTCACCCTGAATTTTGTTCCTCCTACAACATCCTCTCTGCCTCCACCTGTTGTAACGTGTCCCTGAGATAACCAGAGATGCACAGCCGAATTGTAAAGGAGCACTTCATTATGCCCGCGGGCTGGGAGGGTACAGCTTCCCCAGATCCTCAGCACAGATTCTTCTTGCTCATCCAATTTTAAAGACAGAAGCCCCATCCCCCTTTTGTCCCCCCTCCTCAGGGGACTGGTACAATAGTGGGTGTCACAGAGATTACAGAAGTCAAAAGGGCTCACAAGTACTTGCAAAGGCCTGCAAATACCGGACACTGCAAATGCCTCCCAACACTTTGGGCAACTATAATCTTAGGCAAAATTCCTTCACTTCTAGGGATAATTAACCTATTATTGGAAGAATATCGAGGAAGGTGCATTGATGATAAAAAATGGAGTCATTTAGTCACCTTAGCCAAGGGGCCCAGATCACACCCTTTGGCCTCCAAAACCAAGAAAGATCTACCTCTAACGCCTCACCGCCCTCAGCCCCTTTACTTCCATATCATACCCTTTCCCTTCCAGCTTTATTCTCAGACATTCTTAGGCTACTGCTGCATTTTTGTGGAGGGAGAGGGGAAGTCCAAGGCACGTGGGAAGTTTGAGATGACTTGGAGCTCAGCACACAGACAAGTAATCCAGTACATCATATATCTGGAGGTTTATTCAGACTCTACAGATCTCAAAATAAAACTGAAATACCATGGCAAATTCTGCCCCTAAGGCCAGAAACTCCCAGCCCCCCTAGTCCCCATTAACACTCTTGACTTATAGAAAAGAAAAGCTTATCTTGATTGCAAATTAGAAGCTCCTGGGAGGAGCACAGGTTAATAAAATGAAAAAAAATTAGAAATAGGAAAGGCTGGTTTCAAGCAAAAGGGGGATAGCAATTGTATCCATTTATTTTACTGGAACTTTGATGGGTTTGCAAATGAATATTTACTGCTAAATAATATAGTGGTGCTGATTCTGACCTATTCCATTTATTATACCTACTAGTTTCTGGGAGCAAGGCAACAGGATTGCTTGTTATAACCTGACAGGGAGATAACCAGAGACGCACAGCCGAATTGTAAAGGAGCACTTTATTTCGCCAGGGGGCTGCGGAGGGCATAGTCTCCCCTCAGATCAACAGCCCAGATTCTTCTTGCTCATCCCATTTTAAAGACAGAAACTCCCTCCTCCTTTTGCCCCCCTCCCCTCAGGGAACCAGTACAATAGTGGGAGTGACAGAGACTACAGAAGTCAAAATTAGCATTATTCACTGACTGCACAAGAACTTGCAAATACTTGCAAATATCTATACTCAGGAAACTGCAAATGCCTCCCAATACATGGGGTAACTATAATCTTAGGTAAAATTCCTTCCTGTCTAGGGGTAATTAACCTATTATTGGAAGAATATTGAGGAATGTCTATTGGTGATAAAATGGAGTCTTTTAGTCGCCTTAACCAAGGTGCCTACATAAAATGGAATCTAGTTGCCCTAGTCTTGGGGTCCAGATCATTGCTGAATGAGTTCTGCTGGGAAACTGTAGAGGAAAGTGTTCCTATTGCAGAAAGCCAGGTCACCTTAAAAAGGATTATAGAAAACCAAAACTGGACTTAGAAAAGAAACCAAGAGCAAGCATAGAGCTTCTCCAAAGGTGTTTCCCCTTCTCCACACTAATAGTCTGGGAGAAGTTGAAATTATCATAAAAAGGGAAACCACTAAGGCCCCTATAGATACCTGCGGCTACTTTATTTATTCTTAACCACACCCAACTAAGTTTTCTTTTCTTTGGGAGTAAAGCTTCTGTACAAATGTCAGGATACCTAATCAATGTCTGTTTTTAAATCAGAACCTGTATACTTCCAGCTAAGGAATGCTATGGGACAATAGATATCTTTGCTAATCAAACTTGCCCCAATCCACCTGATAGGGTGACCCTTGTTTTAATCAGTGATGCCCACATATGCTTTTTCCAGAATGGTAATATAAATTTAGAGCTAAATGAACTAGATATACTGAACCAAAGGGGAAAATTATGATTTTAAATAAACCTCCCAAGAAGAAACTAATCTAGAGACTTATTGAATGTGTGATAACCATCTCTTCTTCATTATTAACTTCCATGAGAGCCTCAGGAATGGCTTAACAGTGTACCCACCCTGCTCAGAATGGCCCAAAACAGCCCAGAGACTTGCCGATATGCCTCTAACTCTCAATTTGCTAATTATCTGTCTCTCCATAGATGGGGAACCAATCCACAATGCTTTGAGAGTCCCCATTTTGGGATATATGCTCATCAACTGGGAGAAATTTGACCTTGAGTCCCTCAAGAAAAAGGCTAATATTTTGTTACACAGCCTGGCCCCAATATAAATGGGCAATAGAGAGGTCTGGCCAGTTAACGGCACCATTAATTTTAATACTATCTTGTAACTAGACCTGTTTTACCATTTCCAAGGGAAGTGGATGGAGGTTCCATATATCCAAACCTTTATGACTCTCAGGCAACCCTAAGCTATATGCCTGTAAACTAACAAAATGTACCCAAATGGAAAGAAATATTTCAAAAATGGATAGATTTGCCAGTTCGTTGCCAATATTTGGGTGGCAACCTAGTCCCTGAGGTATTGAAAATGACTGTCCTTGTTTTACAAATGAAATTTTCACAAGGCCAGATGTATGGCTCCAGAAACAATTCAAAGCCCACCAAAACCTCCCCTATTCATTTCAAGAGGCCTATAGATAATTGGCTTTATGAAACCAAAGTCCCTGGTCCTTTGAAATGCAAATTCCTGATCTTCACCAAGAGTTCTGGTCTGGGCCATTTTTTTTTTAATGCAAATTTCTGTAAGGTGATTCTTATCAAAAGGGAGCAGATCAATTTCATTTATTTCAGCCATTCTTTTCTAAATTAGTGAATTTTGATAGAAGTTATTTAATATCTAGATGTTTTAAAATAACATGAAATACTGAAACATTGGTCACCAGACAAGTCTTAAGTTTGCCTGCTTTGGGCTGTTTATTGCAGAAAGTCTATAAAGTGGATGTGGAGCTACTGGTGTAATGTCTTGTGCTTTGTTGAAGGTGTGTTTCTTGAAAGTGAGAATGTGTTTAAAATGTGTGCTGGTTGTTTACTTGGTTATCATTGAGAATTGAGGTTTCTAAAAGTTCAAATTAAGTTGGAAAGAAATTATATAATTTTGATAATAGAAAGCATAAGGCATAGAAATATATTTTTTACAGGACAAGGATTAAAATTGAGTTATTCTAATGATGGTTATTCCTGAATGGGAAAAATGTTTGTGCAAATCATAGAAGGTTGTGAAGGTTGTAAAAGTTTGTGAAAATGTATAGAAAAACCCAAGTCAGACTTTAGTCCCCTACCTCTACCTAATTTCTCTCTGATGGATCTAGAATTGCTTTTACATATTATACTTACTGTTGCCCTCATCAGTGTGGGAAAAATCTACCTGCCAGCTACAGAGTAAGTTTGTTGTGGCAGAAATTTGGTCTGTGGGAAAACAAGGCCAAAGAGTATGTGTAATTCGCAGCAGGCCTGCAAATAACAAGCCATTATCTTCCTCAGCCAAGGACACTTAAGAGCAAATGTTTGAAAGCCTCCCTAATGAAAGGATGCAGGTAAGAGGGGGGAAATTATTCTCATTCAGTAAACAAAGAAATCAGCCATTGCAAAAGGGGGGGAGGGAAATAAGGCAATTTTGTATTTTACTCCCTAAGCAAAAAAGCTAGCAGTCTCAAGGTTTGACAAGAAAAAATTGCCAGGTGCTTCTCATGAACTCTGGGAAAGCAAAAACAAAACAAAAAGGGACCTTGAGAATTAATTTGTACCAAAATATTCAGCAGAGGAATTTTGAAACCTGTAGACAGGAGGGATATATAACACCTCAGACGCCCCATCCAACTCACTCCTCAGATTAGCCGAGAGTTTGTCTGTGTTTTATAAAACAGATATATAGATTTGCTTGCTTATTTAATAAAATTTGCTTGGTTTTATTGCTTTGTAATTTTTTTTCACAATGAAGTCATCTGGAGTCTTCTCATATAAATTTACTTATACAAGAGGACAAGAATTGAGATTGGTGACAGCCCTCTCCCCTGACTCAGGAGGCTGTCCTATAACACCTCTTTGGTGTCTGAGAGAGGGGCTCTGTATCAGTTTCATTACATAAGCTGGAGTCATACTCATGTCTGATGTGTTGCACATGGCAAACTACATGATTTATGTCCTGATGAACAGTCCGTCATAGGCATTTCAATGCTATGACAATTATTTAGATGTATTTAGAATTTCACCCCTTTTTTTTTGGCAATGAGAGATGCCAAAACTAGATATATTCTATTCACCCAAGGTTAAAGCAATAAGTGAGATAGGCTTTGTTTTTTTTCCACTTCTTACCCCCAGAAAATAATTCATTTACATCCACACAGTGACAACTCTTGGCATAAATAAAGGTATCCCAAGAAAAACCAGTAAGCATCCATGTAACTGTTCATGATTATATTATTGTGTATTTAGCATATTTATAACCTTTTAGGTTTAAACACTGGTCTGCCTCAAAATAAGACCAAAAAAAAAAAAAAGTATGAAATCATTTTTACTATAGTTTACAATACATTTAAAAAATGTCAGTGGAGTTCAAAAGGCAAAGAAATTTCCCCAGCTGGTGTGGGTCAGTGGTTGAGCGTCAGCCTATGCACCAGGAGGTCACTGGTTCATTCCAGATCATGGCACAAGCCCAGGTTGTGGGCTAAATCCCCAGCGGGGAACATGCAGGAAGTGGCTAATCGATGTTCTCTCTCATTGATGCTTCTATCTGTCTCTCCTTCTTCTTTCTTCTCTCTCTAAAATCAGTAAAGAAAAATATTTTTAAAAATTTAAAAACAAAAAACAAAAGGCAAAGAAATCCAGTATCAGAGATTGTCAAGCAAAGTTAAGTCAGGTATCTGCTTTTATAGCAGTTTCTTTTATTTTCTTCCTTGGTTCTAAAGTAATTTGTATATAAAATCCATCCTTAATCATGTAAGCAATCAGTTTTTTTAGTTGTTGTTTTGTTTTGCTTTGGGGATGTATTATAACTTTTCTTTTTCCTTATTGCCACCTAGATAGTAGATGCTCTTATGCTAACATTTATTTCCACACACATCCAGGTGTGACTGGGCTACCAGTAGGTAAGAGCAGGAATATTTGGATCAAAAATGTTTTGAGACTCTTCCAATACACATAATATTTTCAGAATTTTATTTATTTATTTAATTTTTATTTATTTTTTATTTTTTGGTATGTGCCCCAGCAGGAACCGAACCCGGGACTCTCTGGTCCACAGGCCAATGTTCCAACCGCTGAGCCAAACTGGCCAGGGCTATTTCCAGAATTTTAAATTTTTTCTCTCTTGCTTTATTTCTTCATTTTGTTTCTCTTAAGGAAATTGTTTTGAGATTAGTAATGATTCTACTGTTATAAACATCTTTTATATCTAATTCTGAGGGCAAATTGCCCCATTTTGTCTATGATAATTTTAAATGCAGCAAAATTATCCCATTTCCTAGAAAGAAAAATAAAAATATCAGTACAAATAGATCCATGAGCCAGAAGCAACCTGGATCATAGTACAGTCTCGCTGCCTCAAATCTTCTGCTCTGTCCCAGAGAGCTGGGCCTCTGCTATGACTTACAGTGGTTGGGCATGAAGAATAAGAAGAAATAGGTCAACAGCTTAAGGAGGATTATTTTACAAAGTAAGGCACAGAAAGAACACTAATGAAAGATAGTATGATATTTGAGATTCACCAAGCTGTGCAATATGACCTGAAAATATATATATGGATATGGTTACCTTAGTACATGAAGGAAAAGTATTTAAAAAACTTCAACACCGATTTATGATAAAACCTTCTAACACAGTACAAATGGGGTGGGGGTAGTTCTCAAATTGAAAAGAGCATCGATAAAAGGCCTATAGCTAATATTATAGTGGTAAAAGCCTGAATGTTGCCCCAAACCCCTAAAATTAAGAATAAAGTAGGATGCCCATTTTCACATTTGCTATGCCACATTGTATTGGGGGTCCTAGTAATGTAATAAAGAAAGAAAGATAGATAAAAGTTACATGCATTGAAGAAAAAAACAAAACAGGAATTAATGATTTTAGTAAACTGACAAGGTATAAAGTCAATATAAAAATTAATTTTATTTTTATATATTAAAGTTAAACAATCAGAAAACTAAGTAAAAATACCATTTACAGTAACATCAATAAACACAAAATACTTACGCCTAAATTAGTCAAACCAGGTGCAAGATGCGTGCACTGAAATTTACAAAACATTATACAAAAAAATTAAACAAGACATAGGTAGATTGGGACTCATATCATGTTCATGGATTGAAAGATTCAAAAAAGATGTAGATCCTTCGCAAATTGATGTATAATTTTAACACAATGTCAATCAAAATTATACTTGATTATTTATAGAAATAAACAAGTAAAATTTTAAATGTATATAGATATGCACAGGATCTTCAACAGCCAAAACAATTTGGAAAAAAATGTACAAATTTTCAATGAAACAAAATCCAAAATTCAGAAGTAGATGCCCACACACGTTTTCTTTGTCTTTTTTATTTTATTTTATTTTTTAAATTAATTCATTTATTTTAATTACAGATAGCCATCCTTTTCCCCCCATTGACACCCTCGTTCCCACTCCTGTCCCACCCCCACCTTCACAGTATTGTTGTCTGTGTCCATTGGTAATGCATATATGCATATGAGTTCCTTGATTTATCTCTTTCTGCCCTCCCACCCCTTCTCCTTCTGAGGTTTGTCATTTTGTTCCCTATTTTCATGTCTCTTAGGCTATGTTGATCATCAGCTTTTTTTTTCTTCATTATATTCCAAAAATAAGTCAGATCATGTGGTATTTGTCTTTCTCTGATTGGCTTATTTTGCTTAGCATAATACTCTCAAGCATGTCATTTCAAAGGGTGAGAGAACTTTCTTCCTTATAGCTGCATTGTATTCCACTGTGTATATGTATCACAGCATTTTTTTTTTAATTTTTAAAACAATTTTTATTAAACATTTTCAATGTTGACATAAGTGCAGGTGTCCCCCTTCTACCTCTATTGCCCACCTCCACCCACCCCGCCATTCCCCTTCACCAAACTATTGCCTGTGTCCATGGAGTATGCCTATGTGTTCTTTTATTATTATTATTATTATTAATTTATTTTTGTTACAGATGTTTCTCCTTTTTTCCCCATTGACACCCTCCTCCCCATCCCCCCAACCCGTCCCCAGCTTTGTTGTCCATGTCCATCAGTTATGCATACATGTGTATAAGTTCTGTGGTTTACCTCTTCCTTCCACCCTCACCCCCTCTTCTAAGGGTTGTCAGTCTGTACCCTACTTCCATATCTCTGGGTCTCCCCTGTTCCTCAGATTATTATGTTTATTATATTCCACAAATGAGTGAGATCATGTGATATTTGTCTTTCTCTGCTTGACTTGTTTCACTTAGAATAATACTCTTGAGGTCCCTCCATGTCATCTCAAATGATAAGAGATCTTTCTTTCTTACAGCTGCATAGTACTCCATTGTGTATATGTACCATGGCTTTTTTATCTGTTCATCCACTGATGGACACTTGGGCTGTTTACAGATCTTAGCTATTGTAAATAATGCTGCTATGAACATGGGGGTACATGTATTCTTTCTGACTGGTGTTTCAGGCTTCCTAGGGTATATTCCTAGAAGTGGTATCGCAGGGTCAAATGGCAATTCAATTTTTAATTTTTTGAGGTAACAGCATAGGGTTATCCACAGTGGCTTCACCAGTCTGCACTCCCACCAGCAGTATACTAGACTCACCTTTTCTCCACACCCTCGCCAACACTTGTTGTTTGATGATTTGTTGATGGCAGCCATTCTGACAGGTGTGAGGTGATACCTCCTGTTGTTTTAATTTGCATCTCTCTGATGATTAGTGATGTTGAGCATTTCTTTATATGTCTCTTAGCCATTTGTATGTCTTGTTTGGAGAGGTGTCTATTTAGTTCCTCTGCCCATTTTTTAAGTGGGTTCTTTGTCTTCCTTTTGTTCAGTTGTATGAGCACTCTATATATTTTGGAGATTAACCCCTTATCTGATTTATCATTGGCTACTATGCTCTCTCATACAGTGGGTTCGCTTTCCATTTTGATGGCTGTTTCTTTTGTTGTGCAGAAGCTTTTGAGTTTGATGTAGTCCCATGTGTTCATTTTTTTCCTTTGTTTCTGATGCTTTAGATGATGTATCAGTGAAGATTCTGCTACGTAAGATGTCTGAAATTTTGTTGCCTACATTTTCTTCTAGGATTTTTATGGATTTATGAGCCACATTTAAGGATTTTATCCATTTTGAGTTTATTCTTGTGTATGGTGTAAGTTGATTGTCTAGTTTCATTTTTTTGCATGTAGCTGTCCAATTTTCCCAACACCATTTATTAAAGAGGCTGTCTTTACTCCATTGTATGCTCTTGCCACCTTTGTCAAATATTAATTGAGCATAATGCCTTGGGTCAATTTCTGGATTCTCTGTTCTGTTCCACTGGTCTATATGACTGTTCTTGTGCCAGAAACAGGCTGTTTTGATTACAGCAGCTTTGTAATATAACCTGATATCTGGTATTGTGATCCCACCTACTTTTTCCCTCTTTTTCAAGATTGCTGTGGCTATTTGGGGTCTTTTTTGGTTCCATATGAACTTTTGAAGTATTTGTTCTAGTTCTGTGAAATATGTCACTGGTATTTTAATGGGGATAGCATTGAATCTATAGATTGCTTTGGGTAATAAGGACATTTTAATTATGTTAATTCTTCCAGTCCATGAACAAGGTTTTTGCTTCCATTTTTTTTATATCTTCCTCTATTTCTTTTTTCAATGTCTTGTAGTTTTCTGCAAATAGGTCCTTTACTTCTTTGGTTACGTTTATTTCTAGGTATCTTAACTTTTTTGTTGAGATGGTAAATGGGATTGTTTTTTTAGTTTCTTTTTCTGTGAGTTCATCATTGGTGTATAAGAATGCCGTCAATTTCTTGACGTTAATTTTGTATAATGCTACTTTGCCAAATTCATTTATTAAGTCTAGTAGATTTTTGATGGAGTCTTTAAGGTTTTCTATGTATAATATCATGTCTTCTTCAAAAAGTGACAGTTTCACTTCCTCCTCTCCAATTTGGATTAATTTTATTTTTCTTCAAGTCTGATTGCTGTGGTTAAGACTTCCAGTACTATGTTAAATAAGAGTGGCAAAAGTGGGCATCCTTGTCTTATTTCTGTTCTTAAGGGAAATGTTTTTAGTTTTTGCCCATTGAGTATGATGTTGGCTGTAGGTCTTTCATATATGGCCTTTATTATATCAAGATATGATCCCTCTATTCCCAAATTGCTGAGTGTTTTCATCAGAAATGGGTGCTGGATTTTGTCAAATGCTTTTTCAGTGTCTATTGATATGATCATGTGGTTTTTATCTTTCATTTTGTTTATGTGGTGTATCACATTTATTGATTTGTGAATATTGAACCAGCCTTGCATCCCTGGGATGAATCCCACTTGGTCATGGTGAATAATTTTTTTGATGTATTGCTGGATCCGATTTGCTAGTATTTTGTTTAGAATTTTGGCATCTATGTTCATTGGGGATATTGGTCTGTTTTTCTTTATTTGTTGTGTCTTTTTCTGGTTTTGGAATTAGAATTATGCTGGCCTCATAAAATGAGTTTGGAAGTCTTCTTTCCTTTTGAATTTTTTGAAATAGTTTGAGGAGAATGGGTTTTACTTCTTCTTTGAATGTTCAGTAAAACTCCCCCGTGAAGCCGTCCAGGCCTGGGTATTTGTTTACTGGGAGAGTCTTGATTACATCTTCAATTTCCTTAGTTGTTATTGGTCTGTTCAAGTTTTCTATCTCTTCCTGGTCCAGTTTTGGGAGACTATGTGTTTCTAGAAATTTGTCCATTTCGCTTAGATTGTCGAATTTGTTGCCATATAAATGTTCATAGTATTTGTTAATGATCCTTTCTATTTCTGTGGTGTTAGTTGTTACTTCTCCTCTTTCATTTCTAATTTTGTGTATTTGGGTTCTCTCTCTTTGTTTCTTGGTGAATCTAGCTAAGGGTCCATCTATGTTGTTTATCTTTTCAAAAAACCAGCTCTTTGTTTCATTGATCCTTTGAATTGTTTTTCTGGTCTCTATGGCATTTATTTCTGCTCTGATCTTTACTATTTTCTTTCTTCTACTTGTTCTGGGGATATTTTTTTGTTTGCTTTTTAATTCTTTAAGTTGTGAGGTCAGATAGTCTATTAAAAATTTTTTTTGTTTCTTGAGGTAGGCCTGTAGTGCTATGAACTTCTCTGTCAGAACTGCTTTCTCTGCATCCCATAGATTTTGTGTTGTTGTGTGTTCATTTTCATTGGTTTCCAGGAAGTTTTTAATTTCTTCCTTGATCTCCTCGGTAGCCCATTTATTGTATAATAACATGTTATTTAGCCTGCATGTGTTCAAATGTCTTTGCATGTTCTTGTTGGAATTGAGTTCCAGTTTCATGGCATTGTGATCTGAGAAGATGCTTGATACGATTTCAATCTTCTTGAACTTGTAGAGACTTAGTTTGTGTCCTAACATGTGGTCTATCTTTGAGAATGCCCCATGTGCACTTGAGAAGAATGTGAATTCTGTAGTTTTGGGGTGTAATTATCTGTAAATATCTATTAAATCTATTTGGTCTAGTTCTTCATTTAGAGTCTCTGTTTCCTTGTTAATTTTTTGCCTAGAGGATCTATCCAGTGATGTCAGTGGGGTGTTGAAGTCTCCTGCTATGATTGTATTGCTGTTGATTTCTCCTTTGAAGTCCTCCAGAAGATTTTTAATATATTTTGGAGCTCCTATATTGGGGGCATATATGTTTACCAAGGTTATATCTTCCTGTTGGATAGGTCCTCTCAATATTATGTAGTGGCCTTCTTTGTTGCTAGTTATGGCCTTCATTTTGAAATCTAATTTATCAGATATGAGTATTGCTACCCCAGCTTTTTTTTTCTTTCCTTTTGCTTGGAAGATTTTTTTCCATCCCTTCACTTTCAGCCTATGTGAGTCTTTTGTTGTGAGGTGGGTCTCTTGTAAACAACATATATATAGGTCATGCTTTCTTATCCAATCTGCTACTCTGTGTCTTGATCGGAGCATTCAATCCATTTATATTTAAGGTGATTATTGATATGTACTTATTTATGGCCATTTTTATTTAGTGTGGTTCTATTTTCCTTCCTATTTCTTCTACTAATTACAGCAGTTCTTTTAACATTTCTTGCAGTGCTGGTTTCATGCTAATGTATTCCCTTAGCCTTTATTTTATCTGGGAAGCTCTTTATTTGACCTTCTATTTTGAATGATAGCCTTGCTGGAGAGAGTAGTCTTGGATTCAGATCCTTGTTTTTCATGACCTTGGTTACTTCATGCCAATCCCTTCTGGCCTATAGTGTTTCTGTTTAGAAGTCAGCTGATAGCCTTATGAGGGTTCCTTTGTAGGTAACCTGTTGCTTATTTCTTGCTGCCTTTAGGATTCTCTCTTTGTCTTTAATTTTGGGCATTTTAATTACTATGTGTCTTGGTGTGGGCCTGTTTGGGTTCTTCTTACTTGGGACTCTCTGTACTTCTTGAACTTGAATGCCTTCTTTCTTCACCAAATTAGGGAATCTTTCTGTCACTATTTCTTCAAATATATTCTCTAATCCTTGCTCATTTTCTTCTTTTTCAAGGACTCCAATGATGCGAATATTTTTACGTTTCCAGTTGTCCCACAGTTCTCTTAAGCTGTCTTCCTGTTTTTTCATTGTTTTTTCCTTTTGGTTTTCTGATTGGTTGATTTTTTCTACCCTGTCTTCTAATTCAGTGATCTGGTCCTCAGCTTCCTCTACTCTGCTGTTTAGTCCTTCCAATGTGTTCTTCATTTGTATTCTGTCATTCTTCAATTCTTCTTGGTGCTTCTTGATTTCCAATTGGTTGATTTTCAATGTTTCTATGTCTTTCCTCATGGTGTTGATGTCCTTATTCTTGCTATTGAGCTTCCTCAAGATCATGTCTCTGAATTCTAGTTCTGTTAACTTGCTTAACTCCATTTCATTTATCTCATCTTCGGTAGAGGTCTCTTGTTCTTTCATTTGGGATCTGGTCTTTGTTTCACCATTTTGGCTATCTCAGTGGGTTTTGGAGCCTGCCAAATTTTCCCTGTGGATGTTGGTGTTCTGCTGTTTGTGGCTCCCTCTACTGGGTTTGGATGAGTGTGGGAGGACCCACATTAAACACCACTGTCGAGTCTTACTTTTCTGGGTAGATTTGCAAGCCCAGAAAAGGTTAAGTTATCCTCTAGCTTTTTGCCTAGAGGCTATTTGTCGTGGTTACTTGAAGAGCCTTGGGTCCTCAGTTGAATGAAAACCTCCCTCAGGTGTTCAGCATGATGAGAGGATTTCCCAACTGTGAATCAGATGCTGGTAGTTAATGAGCCTCAATTTGGATTTCAATGGCCCACCTGGGTGTGGCTGAATCTCTGAGGGTGGGGCTGTCACCTCTCCCCAGAGCCCTGGGAAGGAGTAAATGGCCACCATCCTGCATGGCCACAACTCAGCAAAAGTTCTGAGTGCCCTCCAAATCCCGAGTGTCCCCACACTGTTTCAGTCCAGTCCACCTTCCCTCTGATGGAGCCCAAGGTTAGTGGCTGTGGCTATTTTAGTGCTCTGTCTTGGCCCTCTGTGCTGTGGAGCTGGATTGGGATTTTAACCCTGAGGGCAGTGCTCACAGCTAAGACCACTGCTGTTCATGAGCTCCCAGCCCCCCTCTCGTGCCTCCGCAATCCTACCAGGATCAATTCAGTGTCCCTGGTTGTATGGTCCTTGCAAGCTGCTTTTCTGTTGCTTTTTCCCGACAATTTGTCTTTATTTTAGTTATAATTCCAATTTGGTCCTGGGAGATGGTCTCTGTAGCTTCCATTCACTCCACTGTCATTTTGGAATCTCTGTATCACAGCTTTTGTATCCACTGATCTACTGATGGACACTTGGGCTGTTTCCAGGTCACAGCTATTGTAAATAGTGCTGTTATGAATAGGGGTGAATATATTCTTTCTGATTTTGTTTCAATCTCTTTAGGAAATATTCCTAGAATGGGATCACTGGGTCAAATGAAAGTTCAATTTTTAATTTTTCAAGGAAACATCATATTGTTTTCCATAGTGGCTGAACCAATCTGCATTCCCACCAGTAGTATGCTAGAGTACCATTTTTCTCCACATCCTCACCAGCACTTGTTATTTGATAATTTGTGGATAGCAGCCATTCTGGCAGTTGTGAGGTGATACCTCATAGTTGTTTTAATTTGCATCTCTCTACTGATTAGTGACATTGAGCATTTTTTCATATGTCTCTTGGCCATTTGTATATCCTGTTTGGAGAAGTGCCTATTCAGGTCCTGTGCTCATTTTTTAATTGGATTGTTTGTCTTCCTTTTGTTGTGTTGTATGAGTACTCTATATATTTTGGAAATTAACTCCTATCTATTATATTAATAGCAATTGTGTTCTCCCACACTGTGGGTACTCTTTTTATTTTGATGCTTGTTTCTTTTGCTGTGCAGAAGCATTTTAGTTTGATGAGTCCCATTTATTAATTTTTTCCTTTGATTCTCTTGCCCTCAGCAATATATCAGTGAAAATTAAGCTACATATAATGTCTGAGATTTTGTGGCCTACATTTTCTTCTAGGACTTTTATGGTTTCATGAGTGACATTTAAGTCTTTTATCCATTTTGAGTTCATTCTTGTGTAATATGTAAGTTGGTGGTCTAGTTTCATCTTTTTTGTTTTTGCATGTAGCTGTACAATTTTTCAAACACCATTTATTGAAGAGACTGTCCTTACTCCATTGTATGCTTTTGCCACCTCTGTCAAATATTAGTTTAGCATAATGTTTTGGGTCAATTTGTGGATTCCCTGTTCTGTTCCATTCATCTATATGCACCCCCTTTTTTTGTCCCAGTATAAGGCTATTTTTATTATAATAACTTTGTAGTATAACCTGATATCCAGTATTGTGATCCCTCCGACTTTGTTCTTTTTTTCAAGATTGCTGTGGCTATTCAGGGTCTTTTTTTATTCCATATAAACTTTTGAAGTATTTGTTCTAGATCTATGAAATATGTCATTGGTATTTTAATGGGGATTTCATTGAATCTATAGATTGCTTTGGATAGTATGGACACTTGAATGATGTCGAGTCTTCCAATCCATGAACATGGTATATGCGTCCACTTTTTTTTTTAATATTCTTTTCCTTTTTACAATGTTATGTAGTTTTCTGAGATCAGGTCTTTTACCTCCTTGGTTGTTTATTCCCAGGTATTTTAATTTTTTTTTTTTTTGCAATGTTAAATGAGATTTTTTTTTTTAGTTTCTCTTTCTGTATGTTCATTATTGATGTATAAAAATGCCAACAATTTTTGGATGTTGATTTTGTATATTGCTTCTCTGTGGAATTCATTTTATTAATTCTAATAGTTTTTTGGTGGAGTCTTTAGGGTTTTCTATATACAATATCATATTATCTGTGAATAATGACAGTTTCATTTCCTTCTTACCTATTTGGATGCCTTTTATTTTGTGTGTTTGATTGCTGTGGCTAAAACTTCCAACACTATGTTGAATAAGAGTGGTGAAAGTCTTGCTTTTGTTCTTAAGGGAAATACTTTGAGTTTTTGCCCCATGAGTATGATATTGGCTGTAGGTTTGTCATACATGGCCCTTATTATGTTGAGATATGATCTTCCTATCCCTACTTTGCTGAGAGTTTTTATTAAAAATGGGTGGTGAATTTTGTCAATTCATTTTCAGCATCTATTGATATGATCACACAATTTTTTTTAAATATGTTTTTATTGATTTTTTTAGGTGGGGGGAGGGAGAGAGAGATAGAAACATCAATGTGAGAGAGAAACATTGATTGGGTTCCTCCTGCACACCCCTTACTGGGGATTGAGTCCCCAACCCAGGCAAGTGCCCTGACTGGGAATCAAACCAGGACCTCTCAGTCCATCGGGTGATGCTCAATCCACTAAACCACACCAGCGGGGCTGATCACATGATTTTTATATTTCATTTTGTTTATGTAGTTTATTACCTTTATTGGTTTGCAAATATTGTGCTAGCCTTGCATCCCTGGGATAAATCCATGGTGTATAATTTTTTTAATATATTGTTGGATCTGATTTGCTAAAATTTTGTTGAGGATTTTGTTGTATATGTTTATGAGGGATATTGGCCTGTTGTATTCTTTTTTTGTAGTGGGATTTTGGAATAGGATTATGCTGAACTCATTAAAAGAGCTTGGAATTCTTCCTTCCTCTTGAATTTTTTGGAATAGTTTGAGGAAAATAGGTGTTGTTCTTTGAATGTTTGTAAAACTCCCCTGTGAATAATCAGTACAAGGGCTTTTGTTTACTGGGAGTTTATTGATTACTGCTTTTATTTTGTTAGTTGTTATGGGTTTGTTGAGGTTTTCTGACTCTTCCCAGTTGAGTTTTGGAAGATTGCATGATTCTAAGAATTTGTTTATTTTTCCTAGGTTGTCTCGAATTTGTTGGCATATAATTGTTCATAGTATAATATTTTCTTACAATTCTTTGTATTTCTGTGCTGTCAGTTGTCATTTCACCTCTTTTATTTCTGATTTTACTATTTGAGTCCTCTCTCTGTTTTTTGGTTAGTCTGGCTAAAGGTTGATCAATCATGTTTATTTTTTCAAAGAACCAGTTCTTGGTTTCATTGATCTATTTATGGTTTTTTTGTTTGGTTGTTTGGTTGGTTTTTTAGTCTTTATGTTGTTTATTTCTGCACTGATCTTTATTATTTCTTTCATTCTACTCCCTCTGGATTTTTCTTTTTGTTCTCTTTATAATCTTTAGATTGTAGGGTTAGATAGTTTATGAGAAATATTTCTTGTTTTTTCACGGTAGGTCTGTATTGCCATGAACTTCCCTCTCATGACTGCTTTCACTGTATCCCATAGATTTTGTGTTGCTGTGTGTTCACTTTAATTAGTTTCAAGAAAAGTTTTTACTTCATTCTTCATGTAATTGGTAACCCATTCATTGTTTAATAACATACTATTTAGCGTTGGTGTGTTTAAATGTTTTTGGTTGTTTATTATTATAATTGATTTCTTTTTTCATGCCATTGTGACCTGAGAATATGCTTGAAATTATTTCAATCTTTTTGAACTTGCAGAGATTTAGTTTGTGTCCTAACATGTGGTCTATCTTTGAAAATGACCCACGTGCACTTGAGAAGAATGTATATTCTGAAGCTTTGGGGTAAAATATTCTGTAAATGTCACATAAACCTAGCTGACCTAGTGCATTGTTTAGGGTCTCTGTTTCTTTATTAATTTTATTATTCTTTTCCACTTTTATCTTCCCCAATTTTCTTTTATTTTGTGGTAGATTTTACTGTTGTTTTAAGGATAATTTGTATGTTTTTGTTTGTTTGGTTTGATTTTGTTTTGCCCTGTCAGCACCCGTAAAAGAGCTCACATGATGTGAGTGGGGCTATACTTTACAGTTAGCCAGCCTGAGGGGAGAACCTACCCATGAACAGAACAAAACAATCAAGAATCAATTACAACAGGAGCCAAAACAACCCACAAAAGGGTCAGTTTTAGAGCATATAACTCAGTAATGCCAGGAGATTGCACCACAGTGTCCCACAGGTCATTTACTTCTAAAGCCCACCCCATAAAAACTGGAAGTCAGCCCTGGCCAGATTGGCTCAGAGGTTAGAGCGTCAGCCTGTGGTCCAGAGAGACCTGGGTTCGGTTCCTGCTAAGGGCACGTACCTCAGTTGCAGTTTTTCCCTGGCCCTGGTTGGGTCGTGTGGGAGGCAGCCACTCAATGTGTCCCTTTCACATTGATGTTTCTCTATCTCTCTCTCTTCCTCTCTCTCCCTCCTACTCTATCTGAACAAAAAAAATGGAAAAATGTCCTCGGGTGAGGATAAAGAAAAAAACCCAAACTGGAAGTCATAGCAAGTAAATGTAATACAAAGATACAAACACAAAATGACAACTAAAATGGGGAGACAAAAAAATAAACCCCAAATTTAAAAAAGAAGGAATCACCAGCAAAAGACCTAAACAAGATGTAGGTAAGCAAATTACTAGATATAGCATTCAGAGAAATGGTTGTAAAGATGCTCAGGGAACTCAATGGGAACTACAAGGAACTCAATGGGAACTACAAGGAACTTAGTGGAAACTACAAGGAACTTAGGGGTAACTACATCAGCATTAAAAATACATATAAATTATGAATTAGAACCAGGCATAAATGCAGAATACTATATTTGGCATCAAGAATACACTGGAAGGAATTCAAAGTAGGGTTGATGAAGCAAAGGATTGAATCAGTGACTTGGAAGACAAGATAGAACAAACAAACAAACAAACAGAAAACAATCAGAACAGTAAAAAGAATATGTAAAAAGCATGAGTACATTTTAAGGAAACTTTGGGACAACATAAAATGAAACAACATCCATATCAAAGGGGTAACAGAAGGAGAAGTAAAGGATACAAAACATGTTTGAAGAAATGACAGAAAACTTCCTCAACCTGGTAAAGAGAAATATAACACAAGTTCAAGAAAGTACAGAGAGTGTACCAAGAAAGATGAACCCAAAGAGACCCACTCCAAGACACATCATAATTAAAATGGCAAACATTAAAGGCAAAGAGAATTTTAAGGGTAGCAAGATAGTCACTTCCCTACAAGGGAGTTCTCATAAGACTGTAAGCTAATATCTCAACAGAAACATTACAGGCCAGAGGGAATGGCATGAAGTATTTAAAATAATAAAAAGCAAATATCTAAAACCAAGATTATTCTATCCAAGGTCACTACATAATACTAAAGGGATTGATACAATAAAAGGATATAACCATGGAAAATATATATGTCCCCAATAAAAGAACACCAAAATATATTTAAAAAGCTGTTGGAAGACTTTAAGGGAGAGACAACAGCAATGCAGTCAGGGAAGGGAAATTTATCACCCCTTTGACATCACTGGACAGATCTTCCAGACAAAAATCAACAAGAGCCTTACTGGTGTGGCTCAGTGGACTGAGTATCATCCCATGGACTGAGAGGTCCCACTTCAATTCCAAGTCAAGGCAGATGCCAGAGTTGTGGACTCGATCCCAACTGGGGAGCATTCAGGAGGCAGCCAATTGATGTTTCTCTCTCGCATCAATGTTTTTTGTTTTTGTTTTTAATTCTTTTTCTTTATTGATTTTAGAGAGACAGGAAGGGAGAGAGAGATAGAAATATCAATGAGAGATAACATTGATTGGTCACCTCCTGCATGCCCTCATGCTGATTGGGCCCACAACCTGCACATATGCCCTGACCAGGAATTGAACCACCGGCCTCTTGGTGCATGGGTCGATGCTCAACCATTGAGCCACACCAGCTGGGCACTCACAATGATGTTTTTTATCTCTCTCCCTTCCTTTGTCTCTCTCTAAAAAAAAAAAAAAAAATCAATAAAAACATATATTTTTTAAAAATCTACAAAAAAAAAAAAACATTCACCTTAAAGAAAACACTAGATCAGATGGACTTCATAGGTGTTTACAGAACATTTAATCCCAATCAACAAGCTGCATAATATACATTCTTCTCAAGTGCACATGGGAAATCATCAAAGATAGATGACTTGTTCAGACACAAAGTAAATCTCTACCAGATCAAGAAGATTGAAATCATATCCAGTATCTTCTCCTATCACATGGCATGAAAGTAGAAATAAAAAAGCTAATAACATTCAAACACTGGGAGGCTAAATAGCATGTTATTAAACAAACAATGGGTTATCAATTAAAGCAGAAATTAAAAACTTCCTGGTAGAAAACAAAAATGAACACAGAAAACCCAAAATCTATGGGACACAGCAAAAGCAGTCCAGAAAGGGAAATTCATAGCATCACAGGCCTACTTCAAGAAACAAACAAACAAAAATATCTATAATGAATTATCTAACACTACCACTAAAAGAATTAGAAAGAGAACATAAAGCAAAGCCCAGAGAGAGTAGAAGGAGGGAAATAAAGATCAGGGTGGAAATAAATGTCCTAGAAACTAAAAACACAATACAAAAGATCAATAAAACCAACATCTGGTCCTTTGAAACAATAAACATGATTGATGAACCTTTAGCCCAACTCATCAAGAAACAAATATAGAGGATGCAATAAATAAAATCAGAAATGAAAGAGATGAAATAACAACTGACAGCAGAGAAATACAAAGGATTGTAAGAAAATACTATGAACAACTATATGCTAACAAATTGAATAACTTGAGAGAAATGGACAAATTTCTAGAAACATATAATCTTCCAAAACTGAATCAGAAAGAATCAGAAAACCTGAATAGACCAATAACAACTAACAAAATTGAAGCAGCAGTAAAAATCTACCAGCAAACAAAATCCTGGACAGGATTGCTTCACAGGGAAGTTTTACCAAAGATTCAAAGAAGAACTAACACCTATTTTCCTCAAACTATTCCAAAACAATCTAGAGGAAGGAAGACTTCCAATATCTTTTTACAATGCCGGGATTTTTCTAATTCCAAAACAAGATAAATATGCTACAAAGAAAGAGAATTACAGGCCAATATTTCTGATGAACATGCATGCTAAAATCCTCAACAAAATATTAACAAATAGGATCCATCAATACAGTAAAAAGATCAGACAACATGACCAAATGAGATTTATTCTAGAGATGCAAAGATCAATCTTCACAAACAAATAAACGTAATACACCACATAAACAAAATGATGGATAAAAATCATATGATCATATCAACAGATACAGAAAAAGCATTTGACAAAATCCAACACTCATTTATATTAAAATCTCTCAGCAAAGTGGGAATAGAGAGATCATAATTCAACATAATAAAGGCCATTATGACAAACCTAAAGCCAACATCATCCTCAATGGGCAAAAACTAAAAGTGTTCCCCTTAAGAACAGGAACAAGACACTGATGTCCACTTTCACTACTCTTACTTAAAATTGTACTGAAAGTCCTAGCCACAGTGATCAGACAAGAAAAAATAAAATAAAATAAAAGGTATCCAAATTGCAAAGGAGGAAGTAAAACTGTCATTATTCACAGATGAAATGATAATGTACATAGGAAACCCTACATAATCCACCAAAAAATACTATAATAATAAATACTAGTTAATAAATAGATTTGGCAAATTAGCAGAATATAAATTAACATACAGGAATTGATAATATTTTTATACACCAATAATGATTTCTCTGAAAGAGAAACTAAAATAAATAATTTATTTTACCAATGCAACAACAGAATAAGATACCTAGAAATATACTTAACCAAGGAGGTAAAAGACCTATACTTGGGAAGTTGCAGGACATTGCAAAAAGAAATATAAGAAGATAAAAACAATATGGAAACATATTCCATGTTCATGGATTGGAAGAATTAATATCATTAAAATGTCCATACTACCCAAAGCAATCTATAGATTAAACACAATCTGTATTAAAATACCAATGGCATATTTCACAGATCTAGAACAAATATTCCAAAAAATTTATATCAAACCAAAAAAGATCCAAAAAGCCACAGCAATTTTGAGAACGAAGAACAAAGTTGGAGGGATCACAATTTCAGATATCAAATTATACTACAAAACTACTGTAATCCAAAGAGCCTGGTACTGGCAAAAGAACTGGCATATAGATTAATGCATCAGAACAGAGAACCCAGAAATCGACTCAAGCCATCATGCTTAATTAATATTTGACAAATGGAGTAGAGCATACAATAGAATAAAGACAGTCTCTTCAATAAATGGTGTTGGGAAAATTGGACAGGTACATGCAAATGAATGAAACTAGACAACCAATTGACACCATACACAAGAATAAACTCAAAAAGGATAAAGACTTAATTGTAAGTCGTGAAATCTTTAAAAAATCTTAGAAGAAAACATAGGCAGCAAAATCTTAGATATTTCACATAACAGAGTTTTCACAAATACATCTCCTAGGGTAAGAGAAACAAAGGACTAAATAAACAAATGAGACTACATCAAACTAAAAGCTTCTGCACAGCAAAAGAAATCATCCACAAAACGCAAAAGGAACCCACTATATGGGAGAACTTATTTACCAATGATACAATGGATAAGGGGTTAATTTCCAAAATATATAAAAAACTTATACAACTCAACAACAGGAAGACAAACAATCCAATTAAAAAATGGGCAAAGGACCTAAGTAGACACTTCTCCAAAGAGGACTTACAGATGACCAAAAGACATATTAAAAACTGTTCAAAGTCATTTATCATCAGAGATTCAACTTTAATTGACAATGACATACCTCCTCACACCTGCCAGATTGGATACTATTAATAAATCAATTAAAAAAAATGCTGGTAAGAATGTGGAGAAAAGGGAACCCTAATACACTGCTGGTGGGAATGCAGACTGGTAGAGCCATCATAGAAAATAATATGCAATTTCCTGAAAAAATTAAAAATTGAACAGCCATGTGACCTAGTGATCCCACTTCTTAGAATACATCATAAGTATCCTGAAACACCAATAAGAAAAAAAAATATATATATATGTACCCTTATGTTCATAGTAGTGCTATTCACAATAGCTAAGATCTGGAAACAGCCCAAGTGCCCATCAGTAGATGAGTGGATAAAAAAGCTGTGGTACATTTACACATGGATTACTATGCCGCTGTAAAAAAGAAGGATCTCTTACCCTTTGAAACAGCATGGAGGGACCTGGAGAGTATTATGCTAAGTGAAATAAGCCAGTCAGAGAAAGTCTAGTATCACATGATCTCACTTACATGTGGAATTTAATGAACAAAATAAACTGACAAACAATTTAGGTCCAGAGACATGGAAGCATGGCACAGACTGAGGAATCTCAGAGGGCAGGGGGTAAGAGGGATGGGCAGAGAATAACCAAAGAACTAATATGCATATATGCATAATCCATGGACACAGACAATAATGTGGTGAAGGCCTGGGGTTAGGTGGGAACTGGGTAGAGTGGGACAATAAAAGGAAGATGCGGGACATCTGTAATACTCTCAACACTTAAGAGTATTAAAATAAATAAATAATAAATAATAAATAAATAAATAAATAAATAAATAAATAAATAAATAATTGATTAATTTAAAAAAGAAAGTCAATAATATAATTGTAAAACACCCTTATAATTTAATAATAATATGACAAACAATATAACCAATGAAAATATTTGAACAGACACTACACAAAAGAAGATATTCAAATAATAAGAGCATGATGATAAGCTCAATATCAGTAGCCACAGTGTGATACCACTTACTCCTAGAATGGCCAAATAAAAAAGACATATAGTAACATGTGTTAGAAAGCATATGAAGCAATTGGAACTCTCATATATTTTTGACCAGAATGTAAATTTGTTCTAGCAACACAAAACTATTTGACAGTTTTGAACAGAGTTACACATATAGTTTCCACACAAACAGCAATTCCATGCCTATTTACCCAAAAGAAATGAAAACATTAGTCTATACAAAGACCTGTACATAAATGTTTGTAGCAACTTTATTTATAATAGTTAAAAACCAGAAGCAATCTAATGTCTATCAACATATAAACAGATAAGTTGTGACATCTCCATACAATGGAATACTAGCTAGAAATTAAAATAAATAATAAACACACTGATACTCACAGAATCTGAAAAATATGTTGAGTGAAAGAAGTGACACAAGAGTACATGTTACATGATTCCTTTTTTTAAAAAATGTATTTATTTTTAATCCTCACCTGAGGATATTTTTCTCTTTATCATCAGACAGAGTGGGAGGGACGGAGAGAGAGACAGAGAGAGAGATAGAGAAACATCAATGTGAGAGAGACACATCTACTGGTTGCCCCCCGCATGACCCGACCAGTGCCAGGGATCGAACCTGCAACCAAAGTATGTGCTCTTGACCAGAATTGAACCTGAGACTCACTGGTCTGCGAGCGGATGCTCTAACTGCTGAGCCAAACCGGCCAGGTCTAGATGATTTCTTTTATAGGGAATGACTAAACAATCCATAGTGAAAGAAAATAAATCAGTGGTTGTCTGGGTTAAAGAGTTAGGGAAGGCTGACTTGAAAGGACTACAAGGGAATTTTTGGGGGGTAACGAAAATTTTTATATCTTGATTGTGATGGTTATTATATGTGTGTATAATTTTACCAAAATTCATTGAAAAATATACATAAAAAGTGTTTTATTCTGTTTTGAATTTTAAAGAACAAGATGCTTAATAAGTATTTCCCCACCCATCAGTCTCCTTGGGGAATGTTAGGGACTTCCTGCAACCAGCTAGAGCCAGAGAGAGAGCTTACAGACCCACAAGCCCTGCTGGCAACTAAACAGGAAAAACTCCTGCTTCATCATCCATTTTCATTCAAGGAGGAGCCAGAGGGAAATTGTGTCATGTAGAGACTGGATGGTGCTATTATCAATTCCACTTTCAACTCTGGGTTTCCCAATAACAGGATCACCCCTAGAGAGTTGTACCAAAGGTGAAACCCAACTCCACTGTGACTCAGTTATATTTGGGTGAACTTATATTATTGTATTGCCTCCAATTCCTAGTTTTCTGTCTCCACATCACTTTGGAGTGGTTCATTTTTCTTCCCACAGGCGTGGTTTGCCCAGCTGTAGTCAATAATGTCTGCAGAGAAGTCTCATCTCCTCAGGGCTAGTCATTCTCACTCTAAAAATAGAAGGGATTCTGTCCTGTCCCACCATCACTCCCAAACCTCTTGTGAGTAGAAGAAGGGGCTGGCTCATACACTCTCAGCAACTTGAATTTGGAAGGAACAACATTCCAGGCGCAGGAAAGAATTTGCCTTTGAAGGCTAGGGATATAACTGGACAGATGCCTCAGTACCCACATGGGTTCCTGTGTGTCAATACCCAGTAGCTGAGACTGAAATTGGTAACTTCAGACTGTTTCTTCATTGTTATTGCTTCCTTTAGCGCTCCCCTTTACCATATGGTGTGATTAACCCCTAGGGTTCAAAGTCCTCCTTGAAACTACACAAACATTTAGAATTTTCATACCAAGCCAAAAATCTCTGAAGCTCTAGGAAGTTGTTTGTTTATCTTTCAGCAGCATGTGGGAGGCGACAGAGCAACTGGAAATATTCTTCAGATTCAAAGGAAGGCATCTAACTGAGTGCAGGAGTAACCAGAGTATTTCTTCTTTCTTTCCTTCTGCCCTACCCCCATTTCCTGGCATTACTTTCAAATACACTTGGGGGAAATGAGCTTTGTTGTATTTCCACCCTCCATTGCAGCCTGCTCATCCCATCCCTCTCAGCTGTTGGGCCTGAGGACCTCCTTCTTCCAATTCTTTACTGCTCACTAAGTTCAATACCAGAGTACTGAATTGTAAAGTTTAGCAGTAGCTGAGAATAACTGTAGCACCAGTTAAGAACTAACTCTAAATTCAGTTCTAGGCATCACTGTAAGGAAAACCTGTGAGCCATTCAGCACCACATGAAGTTTCCTATCAACCTGTCCTTCCTATTTCCCAGTCTCTACCTTCTTTTTTTAAAATTTTCACACAAGGATATGCTTATTGTTTTGTTTGTTTGTTTGTTTGCTTTTTAGAAAGAGGAAGGGAGAGAGAAAAACACTAATGTGAGAGAAACATTAATCGGTTGCCTACCATAGGAGCCCTGACCCAGGATCAAACCCGCAGTCTGGGTATGTGCCCTGACCAGGAATTGAAACTAGAACATTTTGGTGTACAGGAAGATGCTCCAACCAATTGAATCACCTGTCCAGGGCAGTTTCTCTTCTCTTCAAGAGCCTTCTCCTTCTACTGCCATTGCCAAATTCCTGTGATTCTTTTTTCTATCTAAGCTATGCTCAAGTGACCTTATGGTTTTTTATGATCTTAAGGTATTTTCTATGCTAAAAGGTCATTTTGCCTTCTTTCTAAGCAGATATATTCCAAGTACTACTAGACTTTTAAAATAATTCTTCCCCCACAATACCTACCCTTTGTATATATATAATTCTAAGCATAATAGTCCCATAATTATTTTTAAGGTTTATTTAATCTATTGGTAACAACAAGAAGTCTGGTTACTGTATGCACAAATAAATTTACATTGGTATGGCACTTTGTCATTTGCTGCCATTATTAGACTTTTTCCCAAATATTTATTACAATTGCACTGCTTCCTGAGGAAAATAATTTCCAGTAATGTTTTGTTTTGTTTTGAATTAGCTGTTGTCAGTCAGGAACTTAAAGATCTTCTGTGAATCTTTGACAATGAGGTATCAATTCACACCTGCCAGAATGGCTACCATCAATAAATCAATGAGCGACAAGTACTGGCAAGGGTGTGGTGAAAAGGGAACCCTAGTACACTGCTGGTGGAATGCAGACTGGTGCAGCCACTATGGAAAACAGTATGGAGTTTCCTAAAAATATTAAAAATGAAACTGCCTTTTGACCCAGTGACGCCACTTATAGAAATATCCTTAGAACTCTAAAACACCAATCAGAAAGAATATTTGCACCCCTATCTTCATAGCAGCACTATTTACAATAGCTAAGATCTGAAAACAGCCCAAGTGTCCATCAGTAGATGAGTGAATAAAAAAGCTGTGGTAGCCCTTGCTGGTTTTGCTCAGTGGTTAGAGCATTGGTCTGTGGACCAGAGAGACCTGGGTTTGGTTCCCACTAAGGGCATGTACCTGGGTTGCAGTTTGTCCCCGGCCCTGGTTGAGGTCGTGTGGGTGGCAACCAGTCGATGTGTCTCTCTCACATTGATGTTTCTCTCTCTCTCTTCCTCCCTCTCTCCCTCCTGCTCTATCTGAAGATAAATGCAAAAATGTCCTCGGGTGACGATAAAAAAAAAAAAAAAAAAAAAAAGCTGTGGTATATTTACACAATGGAATACCATGCAGATATAAAAAAGAAGGATCTCTTACCCTTTGAGACAGCATGGAAGGACCTTATTGTAAGTGAAATAAGCCAGTCAGGGAAAGACTAGTATCACATGATCTCACTTATATGTGGAATCTAATGAAAAAAATAAACTGATGATCAAAATAGATCCAGAGACATAGAAGCATGGCACAGACTGAGGAATCTCAAACAGAAGGGGAGAGGGAGGGCAGGAAGAGATCAACCAAAGAATTGTTACGCATATATGCATAACCAATGGAAGCCAACAATAGGGTGGTGAAGGCTTGGTTGGGGGGTAGGAGCAAAGTGAAAAGGGGTCAATGGGGAAGAAGAGAGGGACATCTGTAATACTCTCAACCATAAGGATAATTTAAAACAATAAAACTGGTACAAGAATAAAAATAAAAAGATCTTCTGTGAATCTTTCAAGGCAGCTCAAAATAAGGTTCTTAAAGACGCCAAAAATTTAATGACTTCTTCAAGCTTCCCCCCAGTACCATGCCCAGTGGAGAGATTAATCCACTCTCCACTGATTAAGTCAGTGTGTCTAGGAGCCTCTACTGATTGTGAATTAGAGGCTTTTTACCTACTCTCCTGTGCTGGGAAATCAGCCACAGTAGCTCCAAGTCCTTGTTCCTCCCAGAAGCCAATTAATCCTATGGGTGAAAAATACATGTTCTGGTCCAGATGCAGTTTTTTATTTCCTAGTCTCCCCTTCAACACTAGACTTAGAAAGCATGGAGTCTTGCCATCAGTGTGGAAAATATGACTCAAACTCCACAGTTGCTCATTCCAGAGGGCAACATTTTACCTGAATGTAACGCAAATTGTAACAGAAACCTGGTTGTTATTATAAGAAGAGTCTGTGTGTAGCTGAAAAGAATCTGACCAGAAAAGAATCAGTCAGTAGTCTCGAGAACCAAATGATTCCATAGCACAGAATATGAATCAGAAAGAGAACTAAGCCCTGTCATAATGTGTTAGAAGTCCTCGATGGTGATGAAATCTCAGAACATGTATTATCTTCCTATGTTAGTGTTTCTTCCTTACTGCTGGGTCACTTGGTCCTTTATACTCATGGCAAACACCTAGAAAGCAGGTGAACTTTGTCCTTAGCACTCTTTTAGCTCACTTTTTAATCCCTTTCCTTTTCCCCAGCTTCTCACTTTAAAAAACCATGTGCCCCCACAGCCTCTGGCAAGGTTTGTATTTTTCAGTCCTTGGTACTATACCTGGGATGTGGTGAGCAGTAAAATATTTGAGAGATGCTGGAAAGAGTGATTATTCTTCCTTGCTTGATACACAAGAAAGCTATCCTCTATGGCTCTTGCTCAGTTCTCAACTTCAAGAACAAAACTTCACAGAATATTCAGTACTGAATAAGAGTTTAACATGTTATCAGGATTAAGGATAATAACAAAGATGATCCTGTCACTCCAAAAAGGAAACTTTAATTGTGACAAGAGTCAAGTATCACAAAGTCTTCAAAAAATAAAATGTATCAAAATCATTCCTATTTATTCCTAATGGATAGCCCTTGTCTATCCTGGAGCACTTTATTTACCAAGACTTTAAATACTAGTGAATAACAAAGCTGTTGAAAAACATTTGAAAGAAAAACAACATGATAACAGTCCACTGGAAGACTGAGCTTTTTTCTCTAAATAGTGAGCCAGATGGCTTTATTTGATCTTAGACTGTATCCTGGTATCCTCTATGCCAAGAGTCCTGTGTACTTCGAAGTGGTTTGGACTCAGTTTGGCTCTTCCCCACCCACACAACTCGCTGGAGCAACTGAAATGCAAAATTAGACCTCTACACTTTCTCACATTTCCACAGAAGTGGCCTGGGCTGGCACTCGAAGGTTCAAAGCTGATCTGGCACCATGCCCCAGCCACATGTAGCTGAGGAACCTTGGCTAACTGCCTTTAATTGGCTCCTGGGGCTTTGAACATGCTCTTCTCCACCTAGAACACTCTTTCCCTGGCTTATCACAAGACTAACCCTTATTCATCCTTCGGTTTCCATTTGGTTTTCAGAACTGGGACTTCATCATGACCTTCCATAGTACCTGATCAATTCCTTCTTATGATACCCATTTATAACAATTTGTTTAGGACCTGTGTCTGCCAAAAAACTATGGCCATGAAGACCTAGCTCAGTACTAGGCTTGGGTAAGACACTTGGCAAACACTTGTTGAAATAATGACACAATAATAATAACTCATCCAACATCAACACCTGAAGATGGCTATGTCCCACCAGGCTTTATCTGAGGTATAGTCATTGATATAAACTTAAATAGGAAAATCATAACTTAAAGAGGTGATCAAAGAAGAAGGAATAGTATGAAACACTGGTACAAACATAGACTCTAAAGGCAATCATTATTTTTAATACCTATTTCTACCTCTTATGAGCTCTATGACCCTAGAAAAAAATTATTAACTGCTCTATGCACATTTCCTTTATTTGTAAAATTAGCATAAAACCTTCCTGATCCGGTAACTCAGTTGGTTAGAGCATCAACCTGATACACCAAGGTTTTGGGTTCAATCCCCAGTTTGGGCACGTAAAAGAATCAACCAGTGAATCCATAATTAAGTGGAACAACAAATCAATGTTTTTTTCTCTCTCTCTATGAAATAAAAAAATAGACATTTTTAAATGGGGATAAAACTACTAAAATACTAATAGGGCCATTGTGAAGATTATGTGAAGTAATACATTCATATAGAACATAATTAAGACATATTTTGTTGCTATTATCATACAAAACATGGTAGCTACCTTAATCAATGTCGTTGCTCTGACATTGTGCCCAGATCTCAATTCTCATCACAGTGGGCCATAAATCTGACTTCTTTGATAATTTACAGACTGGGAACAAGACCAGTTCCTGGGGGCTGCTATATTATGAAGTGACATGAGGTATTAAACTGTTTAGAAAATGTTTAATCACACATTACACATATATTTTTCCTGCAATTCAAGTCTGATAAACTTTGCCAAAACACTATTGGTCATGGATACGAAGAAAAAAGAAAACAAGGCAGTAATGTTGGAGTAGGCAGATAGAAAGATATGAGCTGGGAAAGACAGTTGGGGTTTGGAGAGAATATGTGTAAAATGTAACATACCAAAAATAGACAATGGAGACAACATACCCTTATGTGAGAAGAGAAGATTTAGAGCCTCTCCAGGATGTGGTCTAACAGGTGTCATAACACCTAGGTGAAGGCACCTTATAATTTAAAGATATATATATATATATATATATATATATATATATATATATACACATACACACACACACACACACACACACACACACACACACACACACATGAGGGAGGGAGGGACTTGCTCCTTGCATAAGGGCATTCCAGCCTATACTTGTCATTGAACTTTGACCCGTCCGGGGAGTGCATATAAGGGTTGGTCACTCAGTACTCCAGGCCCTCACAGTTGTTTTAGACAGCTGGTGAGAGAAACCAAGGTACCTAAGAGCAGTGGGCATGACCAGTGGTGTCACAGCCTCTGGGAAGCCCTTCCACAACCAGCATACTTTGAACTACCACATTGATTCCCCTAGAATTCTGCTCATGGTCATGACTTTCTTGGTGAATTATTTTGTTACATATGCTTTGTTGTGATTTAGTATGCCTTACCTGTCTGACTGGACTTCTTGATCTACATTCTCACCTTCCTCTCTGTAGAAACTGCAACTTGAGAAATTGTTGCATATGTCACAAAGCTAAAGGTGGACTGAAAATGACAGAACACTGTATGAGTCTTTTCCCCAGGCAAGGAATAAGGACATCTCAAGACAATAAAAGATGTTTGGTTTGCAACTTTAGGAAAATCTTTGGAGTCACTCCTGGGTCTAGACTTCCCACCTTTCTTTTGAGTGAATGTGGTCTCCTGCATTTCTTTAGACATTTAAGATGCATGAGACCACGGAGGCCCAGAGATAAAAGTACAGGGGAAATAATTCTAACTAAGTGGCAAGTTTATCTTTCCTCCAATGCCATACCTACTGGGTTAACTTTCTCTCTCTTATTATAAAACTTTTTGGGATCAGGGGCAGGTCCCTTCATTAAACCAATTGGCTGAATTAATTGTCCTTAAAATTTTTACAAGGCCATGAATTATGGCAAAACAATTGAGCATACAGTCAGAAAACACAGTAAGCCCAATGTTCAGGAATGCGCTCTGCAGGGTGAAGTTCACTTCAGGAAAGTACAAAAATTATGGTGGCAACATCATAAAAGTAATAGAGAAGTCCCCTGTGTAGGAAGGTGAGGTGTGTGGACCATGTGGTAAGGCATGCTAGTTCGAGATCCAGGGTGTCTAGGAGGTAGGAATGCCTACTGCTTGGCAGAATAGAAAAAATGCCCTGTCTGAGCAGAGTAAATTCATCCTCTCCCTGACTGGCTATGAAGGAGATCGTAGGTAAGTCTTCCCTCAGAAGATAGGATCTTGGCTTTTTCTATAAGACAGATGGTTAGCTAGTTTGAGGTCTGGAGTCCCCAGTATTTTTATCCTCTATTCTCTTACAGATGGAAAATATTCCCCAAGACTAGCTTTTGGAATACATTTTGAAAACTGGGATAAATTTGACCCCCAAACTCTATATAGAAAGAGTTAATATTTCTCTGCAACACAGCCTGGCCACAATACAAATTAGAGGATTAGGAAACATGGTCTGAAAACAGCAGTCTAAATTACAATACAATTTTATAACTTGATTTATTCTGCTGCTAACAGGGCAAACGGACAGAGGTACCCTATGTCCAAGCCTTAATGTCTCTACAGAATGAACCTAGCCTATGTAAAGGTTTCAAAATAGACCTCACCATGCTTGCTATAATGACCATGGTCCCAACCACTGCCCCCTCCAAAAGGAGGGAATAGCTCATCAAAAGTTCTTAAGGCAACAGCACCTGAACCAATCCCATTTTACACTGGAGAGTTCAGCCCCTCCATACCCAGGAATCTCACCCAAGGGCAATGGGTCCTCAGGGAGTAATTGGAGTACAAGTTCCCTTTATTATGTAAGATTTAATGACAATCAAGGAAAAGGTAGGAAGCTTCTCAGATGATCCTGACAAGTTTATTAATGAATGGAGAAAAATCATCCTGACTTTTAGTCTAACCAGGAGAGATATTAATCTCCTTTTACATGAGGCATTAACTCACTCTGAGAGGAATATGGTCTGCAGAATTGAAAGGGAATATGCTACTGTATAAAAATGCTGAAAAATCCAGACTATCCCTTGGGAAATGAAACTATCCCTTGGGATGATCCAAACTGAGACTATAATTATGGAAATTGAATATGGTCTCAGGACCATATGTTACATTGTTTACTTCAGGGACTGAAGAGGGAAAAAAACAGTCAATTATAATAAATTGACTACAATTGACTAGGGACCTTGGGAAAATTCTACAGCCTTTTTAGAAAGGCTAAGAGAGACAATCATTAAATTAACTGACCTTGATCCCAATGACCCCCTGTCAGGGTTCATAGTGTTAAAGGACAAATTTATAACCCAATCTGCCTCAGACGTAAGTAGGAAGTTACAAAAGTTGGGCATAGGTCCTTCCAATCCACTTGCTAATATTTTAACTATACCAACACGGTCTTTTACTTTCAAGACCAAGAGAAGGAAAAAAGGGCTTGGACAAAGGAGGAGCATGAGAAGAAAAGACAGGCACAATTATTAGCTGCATTAAAGGGATACTGGCCAGAGCAGGAAAAGTCCTGCCAAGGCTCAGGCCAGAGACAAGAAGGCCCTCCTGGTGCTTGTCACCAATGCAGAAAGCCTGAGCATTGGAGACCAGAATGTCCACAGAAGGGCTCCATCAGACCTAGCAAGCCTTGCCCTCTATGTCACAAGATAAGCCTTTGGAAATGGGATTGTCCTGAGGGCTGGAATTCTTCTGGGTCAGATTCCCACTCCTTAATGGCCTTGAATTGATGGGGCCCTCAGTCTCTGTCAGTTCCCACTAAAACCATCAACATTACAGGGATGGAGTCAAGGGTAACCCTAGATACCCTAGATATGGCAAATAGGCCTATTAATTTCCTTGTTGATACAGGAGACATTTACTCTGTGCTAACTTCCTACTCCGGAAAGGTTTCCTCACAAACAAGATAGGTAATGGGAGTAGAGGGAAACTTATCCTCAAAACACATAACTCCTTTAAATTGCCTTTGGGAATGTACCACATTTGTTAATTCATTTCTTATAATACCTGAATACCCTTCCCCCTTGCTGGGGGGAGACATATTAACCAAAATGAGAACTAGTATAATCTTCTCTGTTCTTGAAGAAGCAATAAATCTAATATTAGAATCAACAAATTAAAAAGCTATGAGGAAAACCTAGATGTAGACATAGATCCACAGGCTTAAGAAGCAGGAACAGTGGGTTGGGCTAAATATGACAAACCTGTCATGATTAAATTAAAAGATCCTACAAAATTTTCTCACAAGAAACAATACCCTATTAACTCTGAGGCAAGAGCAGGCCTACAAGAAATTATATCCAGATTCCTTGAATGTGGCCTTTTAATCCCTGCAATTGTCCCTGTAACATTTCTATTCTACCTATAAAGAAAAAAGATGGGAAATACTGACTTGTTCAGGACTTAAGAATAATTAATGAGGTAATAGTTCCTATCAACCCTGTAGTTCCAAATCCTTACATTATTCTCAGCAGAATACCAATAAGGACACAATGGTTTTTAATACTGGATTTAAAAGATGCCTTCTTCCAGCCCGGCCAGTGTGGCTCAGTGGTTGAGCATCCACCCATGCAACAAGAGGTCACCGGTTCGATTCCCTGTCAGGGCACATGCCCAGGTTGGGGCCAAATCCCCAGTGGGGGACATGCAGGAGGCAGCTGATTGATGTTCTCTCATTAATGTTTCTATCTCTCTCTCTCTCTCCCTCTCTCTAAAATCAAAAAAGAAAAAAAAAAAAGATGTTTCTATCTCTGTCCTTCTCCCTTCCTCTCTCTCTAAAATCAATAAAGACAAAAAATTTTTTTTTTAAAGAATAAATAAATAAATAAAAGATGCCTTCTTCTGTATTACATTAGACCCAGCTTGTGAATTTGTATTTGCCTTTGAATGGACAGATACACAGGGGTTTCAAAAACTGCTTACTTAGGCTGTCCTCCCTCCAGACTTCAGAGATAGACCCCCATCTCTTTGGGCAAGACTTGGCAAAGGATTTACAGGATTTATCACTTCAGGGAGGCACACAAATCTCATGATATGTTAATGATTTTTTAACTTGTTTTCCCACCAAAGAATTAGGGCAAAAGCACCTAGTGTAGACTCTCAATTTCTTGGCAAAAAGGATATATAAAATTTCTAAAGAAAGGGCATAGCTCCTACAACAAAAAATAGACTACTTGGGTCTAATATTGACTCCTGAAGAAAGAACCCTATCCCAAAAGAAAATATAAACTATCCAAAATATACCCTGCCCCACCACAGCCAGACAATTAAGAGCTTTTGGAGGCTAACAGGATACTATAGGCTTTGGATCTTGAGATATGGAAAAAAGTCCAAACCTCTGTATAACCGTCTACAGGGAGACAGTATAATTTGGGAAAGAAAACAGAAAAGGGCCATATACTGTTGTACTTTCTGCTCCAACAGCCATTAAGTTTCTGGGCATTGCCAGCTGAATACATCACACCTGAGTAAAGCCATATTCCAACCTGGATGAAGGACAGGCAGTGGAATCACCCTCTGAAATCTGGATGGCTGAACCACTAGAAGATTTAAAACTATTTATTAAAAAAAAAAGAATTACCTGTCAATAAAATTTTACAAAAGATAAGTAATGATTAATAATGAGATTTTAAAACAGCCTCTATTCTAGCTTGTTGCTCTTTTATAGGTTTGTTTTATGGTGCTTGACCAATACATGCAGCTTTGTATTTTTCCTCCAGGATGGAATTAGAATTCTCTCAAATATCTGTATAATCGTTCTCCTCATTGCTTGTTCACTCATACACCACCAGACAACCCATTTGAGGCTTGTTCTAACCTTTTCTATACTCTGTGTTAAATAATTAATCTCCTCAGCTACAAGACAACATTAGAAGCCTCATCATACAAGCCATGGACCTTGAAACTAAATACAAAACCCCTCTTGGTGGAGTCCCCTAAATTCCACCATCCTTTATCCTAGCTTGCTTTGTCTCAATCCTATTAGGACTCTTAATAACCTTAATTTCTGGACCCCTAATTCTAAACACCCTTGTCTCCTTTATTTCAGATCAAATAAAAGCTATAAGACTCCAAATAATAGTGGCTCAAGGATTGCACCCAATTCCAAATGTGCTTCTGACCTACTTAAATCAGCCCATGCAACAAAACCCACTAGATCAAGCTACACAATGCTTTAACTCCACTCTAACCCAGCCACTCCCAGACAGAGAGCAAGGGATAGTAGGCCAACTCACCTCCACATCCAAACTCAGCAGGATGCATATCCAGAAGTCAGAACTATGTCCTTCAGCTTCCCAAATAAATTTGGCTGATATCTCTTTGGCTGATATCTCTTAGTAGGCAGATAGAAATATATGAACTGGGAAAGGAGGTTAGGGGTTGGAGAGAATATGTGTAAGATGTGACAAACCAAAAATAGACAATGGACACAGCACACCCCTATATGAGGAGAGAAGATTTTAGAGCCTCTCCAGGATGTGGTCTAACCAGTGGCATAACACCTAGGTGAAGGAGCCTTATAGTTTAAAGACATGTATTTATATTTTTTTGAGACACGAGGGAGGCCGTGACTTGCTCCTTGCATAGGGGCATTCTAGCCTAGGGGTATAAATCTTCTGAACTTCCAAATATTGGGGCACTTGGTTTGGCTTTGGCTGACTAAGTTGCCCACTCAGGTTCTATCTGAGTGTACTTTTTTCCTACAAATAAATCCTGTTTGAATTAATTTCTACAAGCAAGACAAGAACTGGGGGCACAGAATACTGTCTCTGGCCAGAGGCTGTCTCTGGAAAGATACTACCTTGACCACCACTGACAGTAATGGTTAAACTCAAATCAGAACTGAACTCACTGGTTTGCCTTGCTGGCCCTTTAGTTGTGGAAACACCTGTGATAAATTGTAGCTCCAGGGCAGCAAAGTCATAAGAACAGTAGAATCAGCCTTGCTCCCAGGGCCCAATCTTAATTCTGTAAGCAGTATCATGATATTCCCTGGGATAATTAGAAACCACAGTGTTCTGCCTTTGTCAGCTGAATTTAAAAGAAAGTTCTAGGTCAGAATAAGTTTTCTTGAACCTAAGTAGCCATTGGCTCTTGGCACTGAAGCTGGAAACAGAATTTGGCTGTAAGTCAAGTCTATAAAAGGAGTTATGTGGAATACGTGTAGCTGAGCAGCTGCTGGCATTGCAGAATTCTACATAAAATCTCCAGGTCAGTTTGACACACAACTAGGTGCTCTCTTTATAGCACTCACTGGCAATTTCAGTCAGATTTTCTTAGGGAAATAGAAGCTGTCAAGATGATACAGCTAAATGTTCCAAAACTTCAAGTCCTCATGTCCTTCATTCCGTATTTCATTAAAACAGAGGGATGCAAGTGCGAGAAGGCACACAGAAATAAGGACAGACAAATCTCAAGCAAGATTAGTGAAGGAAACAGGATTGAAAATTTGTGAAGGATATGTTGTAGTTGAGTAGAATGGAGAGTGCCATGGTAAGGAGCTCATGAATTATGTGGACTAAGCATTTGTTGTCTAAATAATAAATAATAAAAGAAGCATAGTTATTTCCTAGCTAACTTATCTTGGTCAGTCTAAAGAGGTGGAGGGATAATGAATCTGAGACATCTCTTTTAATCGACTGTTTCAACCTCTCCTGTCATGCATTTTACCAAAGCTGCTATGTTAACATTGCCTCTCTTTTCTGCCTCCCTGCCTGGAGGAGTAGTAAAAATGACTAAAGGGCATGCAGTAGAGGGAAGGGAGAGGGGGAAGAGAAGGAACTAAGGTCTTAAACAGTCTTTAAATTGTATAATCAAGTTCCAGAAATTTGACTTCATCTGTGTTAAGGAGTTTTACAAAAATAAATCTTATAGTCCAATGATGTTATAGCTGGTAGAGACCTTTAAAAAGATTCTTAAAACCCTACCTATTTAAGGGGGTATATAAGGCCATGTTTATCCCAGAATAAAAAGCTGATAAGAATGGTTTGAAAATAAATTTCAGTTGGATAATAATTCATACATCTGACAAGAAGCTTAATATATTTTCAATAAGTGATGGGGAAGTGCTAGGATCAAGAAAAAATACATAATTTTTAAAAGAAACTCTGAAAGACAACCCAGAAACAGGCTAGATAATGGTCAGAAGATAATTATTTACTGAAAACCCACTGTGTATCATGTGTTTTCACATGCTTTATCTTCTTTAATCTTTATTGTAAACCCTTCAGACTATACACCAGGGGTACCTGACCAGACTGTACAGAGTAAGATGGGAGTCAGGGACGTCTTTCTGGGAAAAACAGGGCCTGTGTGGACTCTAATCAGGAGCAGTGGTTGACCACATGCCAACAAGAAGGGGACCAGATCATCAGTGTGAGCAAATACATTAAAACAAGAAGGAGTGTGGCCAGGTAAGGGGCATACAGGGGCCACAAGTAGGAGAAAGCAAATCAAGAAGCAGGCTGGGGCTATATTGCAAAGGGTTGTGTAAGCCATGAACAGATGTTCAACCTTTATCTTAAGGGACATGGAAAACCACTGAAGTATTTAAAGGAGGTAGGATGAGAAGTGAAATGTAATTTTTGTCTCTAGAAAAATGATTTTGGTCTAGTTTGAAATACTGCAAGACTGGAGTCAGGGAGGCCAGGAACAGGTTTCCAGGAAACAAATGATAAAAGAAGTAAAGAATTTACTCTTTCCAATCTGCCCAGAACATTTCTAAAACATAGGTGATAGTTTGGCCCTATGATAGTTACAAAGAGGTTAAGGAAGTGAAATGTTAAATACACAGTGTATAGAAGAAATCAGAGAGAGAAAGATCATAGAGTTTGAACTCTACAAGCTTTAGAGAATAGAGGATTAAGTTAAGTTGGGTCTAACAGAAACCATCACTGCTTCAAATCATAACTATTGCCAGAGGAATCACAGGATAGCAAGACACAAGCAAAGAACCACGGGACACTTCTTTGAAACATCAATATTGTTTTACCCTGGCCTATTGTTATCTAAAGTGCTATTAACCAGTAGTGAATAAATAGGAGCCTTTCTTTAGTAGATTGTAGATTGAATAGAAAAGTGGAGGCAGATTAATTCCCCAGGACTTGTGTTGAGCAATCCAGAAATTCAACTGATTAGATAATGTACTATATATTTAACCAACATTCTTTCTGGTAAACACTAAAAAACTGGATCTAAGAGTCAGCAAGTGACCACGCCTGAGGTCACAAAAGGTGGAGCTGGCATTCAAACCCAGTCTGTGCTCTTACCACTACACTACAGTGCCTCCATTGAATAAAAATTCTTGTCAAAATTTATATTCTCTAGATAAGTATTATGAAAGTATTTATAAGAGGACTTCATGAACAATTGTTTTTAACATTGAAGGACCAGGTCTGTTGAATTGTTTCATCAGATAGTTGTAAACATGCTTCTGATCCACAATAACATTGAAAATCATGCTTTGTATTTTGCTACCTCATACTACTATTGAGGACTTTTAGCCATTTAGTGAAGCAGCATATTTAGTTTCAATTACAGTCTTCTCTTCCCATTTGGCAGAAACTTATATAAGTGACAGATACCATATAAGACTTTGACATATTATTTTCCTTCCTTTGAATAGCACTACCTTATTCTTGGATTAGCTTAAATACATAGGCTTTCTAAGAGTCTTATTTTAGGGGGAGGGGTGGCTGTTTCTTCCAGTGCAAATGGAAGCATATCAGGCCCTCCTCACAGTCCCACTAGAGATACTTGGCCATTTTCAAATTGTAGGGCTCCCCATGGGTGTGTAGAGCTCTCTGGTGGAGGTTAATATACATCTATAAGCAATAATAAAGGTAGTCAATGACTACATGCTTTTGTTTTTTAACTATTTATAATCCACAAATAGATCCAGTTTTGAGAACATAATCAATAGTTATAGACCATTGTTCTTGGGAGTACATTTAATTACCATAATGTAATATGCATCATCTTTGTGATTGGCTCAAACTGACTCAAAAAATAAATTATTTTTAATTGAATTTCTTGGGGTGACATTGGTTTACAAAAGCATACACGTTTCCACTGTACAACTCAATAAAACATTATCTGCACACTGCATCGTGAACCCATCACCCCAAGCAAAGTTTCCTTCTGTCCCCACTTTGCCCACCTCCACCTACCCACTAACCCCCTTTTCCTCTGACTATTGCCACACTGTTGTCTGTGTCTATGTGTTTTATATATATATATATATATGTTTTTGGCTTAATTCCTTCACCTTCTTTCATCCAGCTCCCAAAACCTCCTCCCCTCTGACAGCTGTCAATCTATGTATCCATGCCTCTGCTTCTATTTTGTTCATCTTAAGAAGGTGAGGAATTGTTATGGTCATTGGAATGTGTATATAGCAATTCAAGTCAATTTCTTTGACAGACATTTATCTAGATATTAAGTTTTCTTTTAAAATTAGTCTCACCTCATGCATCATACATTGCTCTACTTTGACTATATGGTAGAATGGGGGAACAAAATTGGATTACTTTTTTTTTTCTTTATTGATTTTAAAGAGGGAGGAAGTGAGAGGGAGAGAGAGATAGAAACATCGATGACAGAGAACACTGATTGGCCACCTCCTGCATGTCCCCCACTGGGGATCTGGCCCACAACCTGGGCATGTGTCCTGACCAGGAATTGAATCGGCTACCTTTGGTGCATGGGTCGATGCTCAACCACTGAGCCACACTGGTCAGACCAAAATTTGATTACTTTAATCAAACCCAAATGGTTACTCATATTCACAATACCTATTGGTGTATGTTGAGTTTTACATATTTTCTTCTCCTGGGCATTGTTCATTAATGGGGCAAAGAATCATCCTAAACATTTTTTTCCCTCAACCTCATTAGGCAACTACCAAACTCTAAAGTATTATATTTGCAGCTGACCTAGGCAGAGTGTAGATTTTGACAGAAAAATCTCTGTTTTAAGTCTACTTCTGTCCTAATCCATAGAAAAGTAAACTTTAAGCCAAAAAGAAAAATTGGATGATTGCCACATATCTCTGCAATTATATGTTGGATATGAAATAATTTAAAATGCAGTAATACTCAGTAAATTAGCACATAGGTTAGTAAGAAGGCACATGTTTTGCCAAGAGGCTGTACACAGATGGAAAACGTATTTCTAGACACCAATTTGTTGGGTTTTAAAAGTCCCCTGTTTACTTCATTCATTGTAAAACATACTTTTATTTCTAATTTTTCTGTCAAAACAGTTGGTAACAAGCCTAAATCCCAGGAAAAAGTCTTAAAAATGATTCTTTGCTACCCACATTTATATCAGCCACCAGTGATGGGGTGAAAGTGGGTAAACCAGCAAAATATGGACCTGCCAAGTGCTTGAAAAAATTAAGAAACTATTTTTGAGAGAAATAGATGAGTGATATATGGATGTTCCAAGTTTTAATGTGTTGGATGTACCCCAGAAGTTATATAGCTCTGTTGTGAGTGGCCACATGGAGTTAGATAAAGGGAGAAATTTCAGTCTCTTTCAGCATTCTGTCATTCTGTGTATTATTTTTATGTACACATATGTACTTTAGTGTCAGAAGTTCTGTACAGAGAAAAAGAATGTGGAAGTGAAGGGGAAAAAAAAAAACAGTCTATCTGGGTCATGAGTGGCTAACGTTGTTACTTTTTCAAGACTGACTTCAACCAGTCATGTCGTCTACATAACAACATGAAACTAATTTATTCCACAGAAGAAACACTGAGTTGGGTATTTTCAACATCCTGGGTTTTCTTGGATTTTCATAACCTGGAAATTCAATTATTGTGGTGATAAACTGCAATTGGCACCATCTTTGTCACAGATCACCCTCAGCACCTGTAAAAACTAGCTAGGCAAGGTTGAGATGGTTAAGGCAGAAAGGGAATTCTAACAAAGTAGAAAGAATAGTTTTAACTTAAAAGCTTTGTCTGCTTTTTACTTTTTTGTGGTTTCCAGATTTTCTATGATAGCTTTCTTTCTTTAATCCATATATATAGTTTAATTTGGGGTGGATTTTATTCATTAGTCTGCATTTTTAACTTTACCAATGATTCATTGTGGTGAGATTCTTTCTTTTAAGCTTAACTTGTAAATATCATATTCTAAAGAATTTGAGTCAGAAGGAAGATCAGTAAAACCAAATTTATGATTTGAAGCTTCAGGGACATTTAAATAAACTTAATGAAATACCATCTGGGAAGAATCTATTTTTGAAATGGAGAAGCCTAGAGCCAAATTAGTTAAACAAGAGAGAGACTCCTACTGGTCAGGGAAAGTATAAAGTTGTGGGTTCAAATTCAAGGTGGGAGCACTGCATTTTTAAATTTCCCTCTTGGCATCCATAGTTAGCAAACCTATCTTACCCCTGCTCCCACACACAAGCAGGCACTTTCAAGTCCAGAGATGATCATGTGGCACTCTGCTGGTTAGAGAACCCTAGAAATCAAAGGCTTCATCATCCATTCTCAAGGAAGTCAGTCATCATGCTCAAAGAAGTTACTCATTGGAAGCAGAAAAGACAATGATGTAAGTGTTCCAAGAACTTATTCAGAGCTAACAAGGTCTATTGTACACCTACTGTGCACCAGGCATGGTGCAGGAGACCCTGAAGTCATGTGTACTTGGGAGGACCTTTGGCTCCTAGCATGGAGTATTGGAATAAGTTAAAAGAAGTCCCCAACCTAAGCCTTGACAGAACTCCAAAGTTAAAATAAGGAACAATAAGAGCTGATGATCCATTTCTGCCTTAATTTACAAGACTGCTCAGCTTAGAATATTCTTCTCTATCAATTCTCCTCCCATTCCTGGCCCAGATAACACTGCTCCTTTCATGCCCTGAGTAGTGTGGCCCTGTATGAAAAAAGAACTCGAGGTCACAGGCTGACTTCAGGGGAGTCTCAGCTTCAAACCTACACATCTGGGTTCTAGGCCTGTTCTTCCATCTCCATGACTGTTATCTGGGGTTTTCCAAAGAAACAGAACCAATTGGTAGAATTATATATATGTATATCACGGAAGCCTAGAAGTCTTAAAATCTGTTACATTTGGGAAGCTGGAGACTGAGGAGAGCCATTGATATGGTTCCAGTCTGAGTCCAAGGGCCTAATAACCTGGAGACCCGATAAGGTAAACTCCAGTGTGAGTCAGAGTCTAAAGACAGACGTCAGATGTTCCAGCTAGAAAACAGTCAGACAGAGAGAGAGTTCTTACCTACTTAGCCTTTTTGTTCTATTCAGGCCTTCTATAGATTGGATGAGGCCCATTCACACTGGGGAGGGCCACCTGCTTTATTCAGTCCATCAATTCAAATGTTAATCTCCTTCAAAACACCCTCACAGACACGCCCAGAATAATGTTTAACCAAATATTTGAGCACCCCGAGGCACAGTCAAGTTGACACATTTTTATATGACTCTGCGTAAAATTACTTAACCTGGGAGATCCTTAAGTACTACATTTGTAAAAATGGAGCTAATTCTTTACTGCACTATTAGATTCAGATTGTAGGCAAAATCATGGGTAGTGTCTGTCCAGTAAGAAGCTCTTGGTAAATCATCAGGTATCAATCATATCCAACACAGTTATGATACCCTGGCATCATTGCAAGTATGAAAGTCCATGACACTAGTGCTTTACACACATTCTCATTTAATCCTCACATGAACCTTATGATGTGTTTTTATCTCCATATTACCATTAAGTAAACTGAGGTTTAGTGAGCCATACCTTGTCCCATGATCACACAGACAGCAGTCAACAGAGCTAATATTTGAACCAGACATTCTGATCCCAGAGCAAACTCTTAGCTCTTATGCCATACTGCTTTTCCTCAAGCTATAGGTCATGCAAATTATGTAAAAGTTAATTAGCCTACCATTTTTACTTATTTTAATTGCTAGCATTACAATAGCATTATTCTCTATTATTTTTTTATTATAAATACAAAATATTTCAGCTGTTTTATTAGTAAAACAGGTTTTTATAAAGCAGTTTGGAAACCAAATTGCCCTCTCTAATACTATTTCTGAAAATATGGTCTGAATTTTAAATAACCAACATAAAAAAGAGTTTTGAATGGTAACATGCTTCCAATTTCTGCTGAAATTGTTGATATTCTGTTGTTATTCTTAGTTGTTCAACTAAAGAAGGATTCTTTTTTTTTAACTTTTTGAATACAGTTATGTGGAAAGCATGCCAGTTTCTCTGTTATTCATATTATTAGAAAGCCTAGCCTTAGAATATACAATCAAAAGTACTCACCCCAGCCTGGCTGGTGTGGCTCAGTGGACTGAGTGTTGTCCTATGGACTGAGAGGTTGGATTCCCAGCCAGAGCACATGCCTCGGTAGTGGGCTGGTCCCCAGTAGGGGGCGTGCAGGAGGCAGCCAATTGATGTTACACTTGCATAGGTGTTTCTCTCTCTCCTTTCCTCACTCTCTAAAAAATCAATAAAAACATATAAAAAATATAAAAATATATTTTTTTAAAAAGTACTTACCCTGAGTGCTCACCCTAGTCAGCTGACAAGCTAAGTGTAGGCAAACTCCTGAGGAGAGGAAAATAAACACAAATTTGCAAGTGCAAGGTTAGAAATGCAAAAGACACCCCCCCCCCAACACACACACATATACTCACAGGCATCCACTGGTGCTCCTCTCCTCCTCTCCACAGAGGAGGTCCTGTTCACTCAGAGCAACATCACAATTACTAGGACTCTGGAAACAGAAGGGCCTCAATTTTACCCGTTAGTAACTTACTAACTGTGCAACCTTGACCAACTAATTATTTAACATCTCCAAACCTCATGTTTTTTTTGTCATCTCTAAAGTATGTCTTATATTAGCTGTTTGTAGCATTACCATGGGCATTAAGTAAATTTTTATATATAATTTATAATATAAATATATTCAGTAAATAGCCATTTCTAATCACTTTCCTTATCTTTTCTATACTATCTGGATAGGTTGAAGATGAACATCATACACATGAAGACAGTGGAGAGGCTGGTGATTGTCATCAAAGGCCTGACTAGAGAAGGTTGAGGAAAAGGTGAAGGAGAGAGGAGACTGGGAAGGGGGTTCCTATACATTTGACTGTAAAAATCCAAGCTCTGACAAGTATGCGATTCCCAATAGTGATGCTTTCTAGATCCATGTTTCATTTATAATTACTGCTCTCGGGATGTGCTGATGGGAAACAAATTACCTTTATTACAGATGTTTTCACTCAGTGTTTTTATTGGCTCCTCATTGACAAGCAGGGGAACATCAGGCCCAGGTGGAGAGGCCAAGTGGTTCAGAAGTGTCACTCCCACCTTTTTCCTAAACTATGTCAACCTTAAACAAAGTTTCTTAGTGCTAAAATTTATCCTATACCAATTTTCTCAAAATTTAATTCAAATTTATTATGTAACATCCGTAACTGCTCCAAAGAATCCATGCTTCCAAATTACATTTAAACATACAATTTAAAAACCACATGCTAATAACACAACTGATGGATACGTAAGTTAGGAAAGAGTAATACATACTTTTGTGCAAACTAAAACGTTGCTCTATAAGATACTTCAATCAAATCGGGAATTCTTTTCTTCCCTGTGCTTTGCATATCCTCAGTTTGCCCATCGATACAATTGGAGAAAATAGAAATAAAAACCATAGAGACTTTTTGCTACCCAAGTAGTCATTCTGCCTACTGAAAAAAAGATATAGCTTGTAGTAAGTCAACAGTAAAACCTTTAGTTATATTTTATTCAGTCAATATAAGTGTAGGTTCTATTTCTATATTATTTTTCATTCTCATGGAATACATCATATTCTGAGATACAACAAAAAATAAAAAACATAATAAAGAATTTCAAATTTTATTTATTTATTTTTAAATTTATAAATCTCTGGTATTCGATTTGGATGCCCTCTTTCAAAAACAAAAACAAATATGTTACATCATGTTTCTAATAACATAGGTGTGCTAATAGTATTGAAAAATTATTTTTCTTTTTTTATTGAATTTATTGGGGTGACATTGGTTAATAAAATTTTATAGGTTTCATGTATACAATTCTGTAATGCATTATCTGCATTTGTATTGTATGTTAACCACCGTAGGTCAAGTCTCCTTCCATCATCATTTATCTCCATTTACCCACATCTACCTCCCCGCAACCTCCCTTCCCTCTGGCAATCACCATACTGTTGTCTGTGTCCATGATTTGTTTGTTTTTTTTTTCTTTGCTAATTCCCTTCACCCTTTTCCCAGCCTCTAACCTCCTCTCCTCTGAGAGCTGTCAGTCTGTTTCTGTATAGATGAGTTGGTCTCCACTTTGTTTATTTTGTTCATTAGACTCCACATATAAGTGAAATAATATGGTACTTGACTTTCTCTGACTAGCTTATTCACTTAGCATAATATTTTCCAGGTACATCCATGCTGTGACAAAAGGTAATATTTGCTTCTTTTTTAAGGCTGAGTAGTATTCCATTGTGTAAATGTACCACAGTTTTTGTATCCACTCATTTACTGATGTGAAACATGGGCTGTTTCTAAATCTTGGCTATTGTAAATAATGCTGCTATTAACATAAGGGTGCATATATTCTTTTGAATTTGTGTCTTGGATTTTTTTGGATATATTCCGAGAAGTGGAATTGCTGAGTAATAAGGCAGTTCCACTTTTAACTATTTTGAGGTAACTCCATACTACTTTCCACAGTTGCTGCACCAATCTGCATTCCCACCAACAGTGCATGAGTGTTCCCTTTTCTCCACACTCTGTCCAATACTTTTTGTTTGTTACTTTATTGATGATAGCCATTCTGACAGAAGTGAGCTAATAGCTAATTGTAGTTTTAATTTGCTTTTTTCTGATGATTAAGGACTTTGACCATACTTTCATATGTCTATTGGCCATCTGTATGTCCTCTTTAGAGAAGTGTTTATTTAGGTCTTTTGCCTATTTTTAATCAATTGTTTGTTTTCTTGGTATTGAGTTTTATAAAGTCCTTATACATTTTGGATATTTAGCCATTATGAGATGTATCAACAAATATATTCTCTCATTCAGTGGGTTGCCTTTACATTTTGTTGATGGTTTCCTTTACTCTGCAAATACTTTTTAATTTAATGTAGTTCCATTTGTATATTTTTCCCTTTGTTTCCCTTGCCTGAGGCAATATATCGTAAAAATGTTGCTATGAGAAATGTCTGAGATTTTACAGCTCATGTTTTATTCTAGGATTTTTATGATATCAAACCTTGTATTTAGATTTTTAATCCATTTTGAGTCTATTCTTGTGTATAGTGTAAGAAGGTGGTCTAATTTTACTTCTTTGGACGTATCGGTCCAATTTTCACAACATCATTTATTGAATAAACTATCTTTATCCCATTGCATGTTTTTGCCTCTTTTGTCAAATATTGATTATAAGGGTGTGGTTTTATTTCTGGGCTCTCCATTCTGTTCTATTGATTTATATGTCTGTTTTTATGCCAATACCATGTTGTTTTGCTTACTATGGCCTTGTAGTATAGTTTGATATTAGGCAGCTTGATTTTTCAAACCCTGTTCTTTTTTCTCAAAATTTTTGTGGCTATACGGGGTCATTTCTGGTTCCACATAAATTTTTGTAATATTTGTTCTAGTTCTGTGAAATACACCATTGGTATCTTGATAGGAATTGTGTTGAATCTATAGATTACTTTGGGTAGTATGGAGATTTTATTTTTAATTATTTTTATTAAAATTTTTTACTGTTGGCATTATTGTAGTTGCACGCATTATTACTTTCTTAGACACTCTTCACACACCATGGCCACCCCTGCCTTGGTCTTAACCTTGGTCGCTGGGGTATGCATACATATTCTTTAGCTACTCCCTTCACCTTCTTTATTCAGTCAGCCACACCACCCTCTCCTTGAGCACTGGCCAGTCTGTTCAATGTATCCATGTATCCAGTTCCATTTAATTCATCAATTTATTTTCTTCATTAGACTCTACATATTAGTGAAATCATACAATATTTGTCTTTCTCTGACTGGCTTATATCATTTAGCTTAGTACTCTCCAGGTCTATTCTGTTTGTCGCAAAGGGTAAGAGTTACTTCTTTTTCACAGTGGCATAGCGTTCCATTGCATAAATATACCATAGCTTTTTATCCTCTCATCTGCTGATGGGCACTTGGGCTATTTCCAGATCTTGGCTATTGTAAATAATGCTGCTATAAACATAGAGATGCATATATTATTTTTTTCCAATATTTATTAATTTATTTCTGTTTCAGATGTTTCTCCTTTTCCCCCAATTGACACCCTCCTCACCATCCTACCCCCCACACCCCCCTAGTATTGTTGTCTATGTCCATTGGTTATGCATACATGCATTTAAGTTCTTTGGTTCATCTCATTCATCCCCTCCACTCTCCTAATCTGAAGTTTGTCAGTCTGAACCATACTCCTTTCTATGTCTCTGGGTCTATTTCATTCATCAGCCCACCTTGTTCATTATATTCAACAAATAAGTGAGATCACATGGTATTTGTCTTTCTCTGATTGGCTTCTTTTGCTTAACATATTTTCAAGGTCCCTCCATGTTGCCTCAAAAGGTAAGAGATCTTTCTTAGAGCTGCATAGTATCCCATTGTATATATGTACCACAGCTTTTTTATCCACTCATCTATTGATGTACACTTGGGCTGTTTCCAGATCTTAACGACTGCAAATGGTTCTGTTATGAACATAGGGGTACATATATTCTTTCTGATTGGTGATTCAGGCTTCTTAGGGTATATTACTAGAAGCGAGATCAATAGGTAAAAATGGAATTCAATTTTTGATTTTTTGAGGAAATGCCATACTGTTTTTCAAAGTGGCTGCACCAGTCTTCATGCCCACCAGCAGTGTATTAGGGTCCACTTTTCTCCATACCCTCGCAGCACTTGTTGTTTGATGATTTGTTGATGGCAGCCATTCTGGCCGGTGTGAGGTGATACCTCATAGTTGTTTTAATTTGCATCTCTCTGATTAGTGAAATTAGCATTTCTTCATATGTCTCTTGGCCATTTGTATGTTCTGTTTGGAGAGGAGTCTATTTAGGTCCTCTGCCCATTTTTTTAATTGGGTTCTTTGTCATCCTTTTGTTCAGTTGTATGAGCACTCTCTATATTGTGGAAATTAACCCCTTATCTGATGTATCATTGGCGATTATGCTCTCCTATACAGTGGGTTCCCTTTCCATTTTGAGGGTTGTTTCTTTTGCTGTACAGAAGTTTTTAGTTTGATATAATCTCATGTGTTCATTATTTCCTTTGTTTCTGTTGCCCTAGGTCATGTATCAGTGAAAATTCTGCTGTGTATGATGTCTGAAATTTTGTTGCCTATGTTTTCTTCAAGGATTTTTATGGATTTACCAGTCACATTTAAGTCATTTATCCATTTTGAATTTATTCTTCTGTATGGTGTAAGTTGATGGTCTAGTTTCATTTTTTTTTTGCATGTAGTTGTCTAATTTTCCCAGCACAATTTATTAAAGACGTTGTCTTTATTCGATTGTATGCTCTTGCCATCGTTGTCAAATATTAATTGAGCATAATGTCTTGGGTCAGTTTCTGGGTTCTCTTTTCTGTTTCATTGATCTATATGCCTGTTCTTGTGCCAGTACCAGTCTGTTTTGATTAAAGTAGCTTTGGAGTATAACCTGATATCCTTTATTGTGATCCCAACTACTTTGTCCTTCTTTTTCAAGAAGCCTGGGGTTATTCAGGGTATTTTTTATTTCATATGAACTTTTGAAGTATTTGTTCTGGCTCTGTGAAATATGTCATTGGTATTTTGATGGGATTGCAATGATTCTATAGATTGCTTTGGGTACTATGGACATTTTAATGATGTTAATTCCTCCAATCCATGAACAAGGTATGGGCTTCTACTTTTTTCTCTCTTCCTCTATTTCTTTTTTCAATGTCCTGCAGTTTTCTGCAAATAGGTCTTTAAATCTTTGGTTTGTTTTTTAGTTTCTCTTTCTGTGAGTTTATCATTGTTGTATAAGAATGCCACTGATTTCTTGATGTTAATTTTGTATCCTGCTACCTTGACAAATTTGTTTATTAAATCTAGCAGATTTTTGATGGAGTCTTTAGGGTTTTCTATGTATAATATCATGTCATCTGCGAATAATGACAGTTTCACTTCCTCCTTTCCAATTTGGATGACTTTTATTTTTTTTTCATGTCTGATTGCTGTTTCTAAGACTTCCAGTACTATGTTAAATAAGAGTAGTGAAAGTGGGCATCCTTGTCTTGTTCTTGTTCTTAAGGGAAATGCTTTTAGTTTTTGTCCATTGAGTATGATGTTGGCTGTAGATCTTTCATATATGGCCTTTATAATGTTGAGATATGATCCCTCTATTCCCAAATTGCTGAGCGTTTTTGTCAGAAATGGGTGCTGGATTTTATCAAATGCTTTTTCAGCATCTATTGGTATGATCATATGGTTTTCATCTTTCATTTTGTTTAAGTGATATATCACATTTATTCATTTGCGTATATTGTACCAGCCTTGCATCCCTGGGATGAATCCCACTTGGTCATGGTGAATTATTTTTTTGATGTATTGCTGGATCCGATTTGCTAGTATTTTGTTAAGGATTTTGGCATCTATGTTCATCAGGGATATTGGCCTGTAGTTTTCTTTCTTTGTAGTGTCTTTTTCTGGTTTTGGAATTAGAATTATGGTGGCTTCATAAAACTAGTTTGGAAGTCTTCTTTCTTCTTGAATTTTTTGGAATAGTTTGAGGAGAATGGGTGTTAGTTCTTCTTTGAATGTTCGGTAAAACTTGCCCGTAAAGCCATCAGGGCCTGGGCTTTTGTTTGCTGGGAGGGTCTTTATTACATCTTCAAGTTCCTTTGTTGTTATTGGCCTGTTCATGTTTTCTATCTCTTCCCAATTCAGTTTTGGGAGACTATGTGTTTCTACAAATGTGTCCATTTCACTTAGATTGTCGAATTTGTTGTTCATAGTATTTGCTAATGATTCTTTGTATTTCTGTGGTGTCGGTTGTTCCTTCTCGGCTTTCATTTCTGATTTTGTGTATTTGGGTTCTCTCTCCTTGTTCCTTGGTGAGACTAGCTAAGGGTCCATCAGTCTTGTTTATCTTTTCAAAAAACCAGCTCTTTGTTTCATTGATCCTTTGAATTGTTTTTTTGGTCTCCATGTCGTTTATTTCTGCTCTGATCTTTACTATTTCCTTCCTTCTACTTGCTCTAGGCTTTTCTTTTTGTTTGCTTTCTAGTTCTTTAAGTTGTGAGGTTAGGTAGTCAATTAGAATTTTTTCTTCTTTCTTAAGGTGGGCCTGTAGTGCTATGAACTTCCCTCACAGAACTGCTTTCGCTGTATCCCATAGATTTTGTGTTGTTGTGTGTTCATTTTCATTGGTTTCCAGGAATTTTTAAAATTTTTCCTTGATCTCCATGGTAACCCATTCATTGTTCAGTAACATGCTATTTAGCCTCCATGTGTTCATATGTTTTTGCATGTTCTTGTTGCAATTGTTTTCTAGTTTCATGCCATTGTGGTCTGAGAAGATGCTTGATATGATTTCAATCTTCTTGAACTTGTAGACACTTAGTTTGTGCCCTAAAATATGGTCTATCTTTGATAATTTCCTATGTGCACTTGAGAAGAATGTGAATTCTTCAGTTTTGGGGTGTAATTCTCTGTATATATCTATTAAATCCATTTGATCTAGTGCTTCATTTAGAGTCTCTGTTTCCTTGTTAATTTTTTGTTAGATGATCTATCCAGTGATGTCAGTGGGGTGTTGAAGTCTCCTGCTATGATTGTATTGTGGTCGATTTCTCCTTTGAAGTCTTCCAGAAGATTTTTAATATATTTTGGTGTCTTGTATTTCGTGCATATATGTTTACCAAGGTTATATCTTCCTGTTGGATAGACCTTTTCAATATTATGTAGTGGCCTTCTTTGTCTCTAGTTATGGTCTTTAATTTGAAATCTAATTTATCAGATATGAGTATTGCTACCCCAGCTTTGTTTTCTTTTCCGTTTGCCTGGAAGATTTTTTTCCATCCCTTTATTTTCAACCTATGTGAGTCTTTTGTAGTGAGGTGGGTCTCTTGTAAACAACATATATGTGATTCATGCTTTCTTATCCAGTCAGCTACTCTGTGTCTTTTTATCAGAGCATTCAGTCCATTTACATTTAAGGTGATTATTGATATATACTTATTTATTGCCATTTTTGTACAGTGTGGTTCTAATTTTCTTTCTATTTCTTCTATTAATTACAGCAGTCCTTTTAATATTTCTTGCAGTGTTGGTTTGGTGCTAATGTATTCCCTTAGCCTTTTTTTTGTCTGGGAAGCTCTTTATTTGACCTTCTATTTTGAATGACAGCCTTGCTGGATAGAGTAATCTTGGAATCAGATTCTTGTTTTTTATGACCTTGATTACTTCATGCCATTCCCTTCTGGCCTGTAGTGTTTCTGTTGAGAAGTCCGATGATAGCCTAATGGGGTTTCCTTTGTAGGTAACCTGTTGCTTATCTCTTGCTGCCTTTAGGATTCTCTCTTTGTCTTTAATTTTTGGCATTTTAATTATTATGTCTTGGTGTGGGCCTGTTTGGGTTCTTCTTACTTGGGGCTCTCTGTGCTTCTTGAACTTGAATGCTTTCTTCCTTCACCAGGTTAGGAAAGTTTTCTGTCACTATTTCTTCAAATATATTTTCTAACCCTTGCTCATTTTCTTCTTCTTCGTGGACTCCAATGATGTGAATGTTATTACGTTTTCAGTTGTCCCCCAGTTCTTTTAAGATATCTTCCTGTTTTTTCATTGTTTTTTCCTTTTGGTTTATTGATTTTTTCCTTCTGATTGATTGATTTTTTCTACTCTGTCTTCTAATTCACTGATCCGGTCCTCCGCTTCCTCTACTCTGCTGGTCAGTCCTTCCAATGTGTTCTTTATTTCTGCTATGTCATTCTTTATTTCCACTTGGTTGGTTTTCATGGTGTCAATGTCCTTACTCATGCTGTTTAGTTTCCTCAAGATCATGGCTCGGAACTCAACCTCTGATAATTTACTTAACTGCATTTCATTGATCTCATCTTCGGTAGAGTTCTCTTGTCCTTTCATTTGGGATCTGTTTCATTGTTTCACCATTTTTGCTATCTCAGTGGGTTTGGGATCCTGCCAGATTTTCCCTGTGGGTGTTGGTCTTCTGCTATTTGTGATTCCCTCTACTGGGTTTGGATGAGCGTGGAGGTCCCTCCTTAAACCCCACTCTCAAGTCTCACTTTCCTGGGTAGATATGCAAGCTCAGGAAAGGTTCAGTAATGTTCTAGCTTTTTGCCTGGAGGCTATTAGCCTCAGTTACTTGAAAAGCCTTAGGATCTCAGTTGAATGAGAAACTCCCTCAGATGTTTACAGTGTAAGATGATTTCCCGAGGGTGTGGCAGCTGCTGGTTGTTAATGAGCCTCAATTTGCATTTCTTTGCCTCTTTTCCTCACCTGGAATCTCTGAGGGAGTGGCTTCCACAGCTCCAGGAAGGAGCAAACTTGGCTGCCTTTCTGTGTAACCGGGAAGGAGGGCTGGCCACTACCGTCTTTGTTGCCACAGTTCAGCACAAAATCTGAGTGCCCTCCAAATCCCATGTGTCCCCACAGAGTTCCAGTCCAGTCTGCCCTCCCTCTGCTGGAGGCCCAGGTGGGTAGCTGTAGCTATTTAGTGCTCTGTCCCGGCCCTCTGTGCTGTGGAGCAGCTGGGGCTCTCAACCCCGAGGGCAGGCACCGCTGCTGCTCACAGCTAAGGCTGCTGCTCCCAGCCAAGGCTGCTGCTGTCCGTCGGCTCCCAGCCCGCCACCCGCACGTGACTCCACAGATCCTACCAGGCTCATTCAGTGTCTCTGGTTGTATGGTCCTCTCCTGCTGCTTTTCTGTTGCTTTTTCCCAAAGATTTGTCTTTATTTTAGTTGTAATTCCCATTTGGTCCTGGGAGATCGTCTGTGTAGCTTCCATTGACTCCACCGCCATCTATTTTAACTAGAAGTGCTTTATATATTTTGTAAATCAACCCCTTTTCAGAGGTACCATTGGCAAATATGTTATCCCCTACAATGGGTTCTATTTTTATTTTGCTGATTTTTTTTATGTGCAGAAGCTTTTTAGCTTGATGTAGTGCCATTGGTTTATCTTTTCCTCAGTTTCTCTTGCCCTCAGAGACATATTGTCAAAAATATTGCTGTAAGAGATGTCTGAGATTTCACTGCCTATTTTTTCATTTAGTATTTTTATGGTTTAATGACTTACATTTAAGACTTTTTTCCATTTTGAGTTCAGCCTTGTATATGGTGTAAGTTGGTTGTTAATTTTCATTTTTTTTTTTACTTGTGTCTAATTTTCTCAACCCCATTTATTGAAGAGAATGTTTTTAATCCATTGTATGCTCTTGACTTCTTTGTCAAATATTAATTGACCATATAGATGTCGGTTGATTTCTGTGCTCTCTGTTGTATCTATTGGTCAATATGCCTGTTTTTATGACAGTACTATCTGTTTTGATTACAATGGCCTTGTAGTATAGTTTGATATTTGATAATGTGCTATCTCAAACTTTGACCTTTCTCAAGATTGTAGTGGCTACTTGGGGTCTTTATTGATTCAATATAAATTTTTGGAATATTTTTCTAGTTCTATGAAATATGCCATTGGCATTTTACTAGGAATTGCTTTGAATCTATAGATTGCTTTAGGTAGTATAGCTATTTTAATGATGTTAATTCTTCTATTCCATGAACATTGTACATACTTCCACTTATTTGTATCTTCCCTAATTTCTTTCTTCAATGACATATATTTCTCTGAATACAAGTCTTTTATCTCCCTAGTTAAATTTAATCCTAAGTACCTTATTTGTTTTGTTACAGTAGTAAATGGGGATGTTTTCTTAGTTTCCCTTTCTGATAGTTTATTAGTTGTGTGTAAAAATACCATCAATTTCTGGATGTTGTGTATTCTGCAACTTTGCTGAATTGATTTATTAGATCTAGTAATATTTTTTTGGAGTCTGTAGGGTTTTCTATATACAATATCTTGTCATGGGCAAATTACTTCCTCCTTTACAATTTGGATGCTTTTTATTTATTTTTCTTGTCTGATCAATATAGCTAGAACTTCCAGTACTATGTTGATAAGAATGGTGAAAGCAGACATCTCTTGTGTCCAATCATAAGGAAACTCTTTTAGTGTTTACCCATTGAGTATGATGTTGGTTGTAGGTTTATATATATATATATATAGTTTATTATGTTCAGGTATGATCTCTCTATTACCATTTTGCTGAGAGTTTTTATAATAAAAGGGTGTTGGGTTTTATCAAGAGTTTTATACATCTGTTGATATCATCATGAGATTTTTATCCTTAATTTTGTTTATGTGATGGATCACATTTATTGATTTGTTAATATTGTCCCAACCTTGCATTACTGGAATAAATCCTATTAATTATGGTGTATAATTTTTTAATGTATTTCTGGATACAGTGTGCTAATATGTTGTTGATCAGCATGTTCATCAGAGATATTAGCCTATAATTTTTTTTTTCTTTGTTGTTTCTTTATCTGGTTTTAGTATTAGGATAATGTTGGGCTCAGAAAAAGCACTTGGAAGTTTTCCCTCCTCTTGAACATTTTGAGGAGGAAAGTGTTTGTTCTTCTTTGAGTGTTTGGTAAAATATGCCTGAGAAACCATCCAGTCCAGGACTTTTGTTTGATGGAAGGTTTTTGATTACTGCTTCTATTTCATTAGTTGATATTGGTGTATTCAGGTGTTGTGCTTCTTACTGATTCAGTTTTGGAAGACTCTATGTTTCTACGAATTTCACTAATTCACCCAGGTTATCTATTTTGTTGTCATATTATTGTTTGTAATATTTTTTACAATTACTTGTATTACTGTGATGTCTGTTATTACATCTCCTCTTTTATTTCTGATTATATTTATTTGGGTCCATTCTCTCTATTTCTTGATGAATCTGGTTAAAGGTTCATCAATTTGGTTTATCCTTTCAAAGAACCAGCTCTTGCTTTCATTGATTGTCTGTATTTTTTTTCACTTCTATATAACTTATTTCTGCTCTGATATTTATTATTTATTTCCTTCTACTTACTCTGAGCTTTTCCTCTTGTCCTTTTTCTAGTTAATTTAGCTGTAGGGTTGGGTTGTTTACTAGAGATTTTTCTTGTTTCTTGAGTAGCTCTCTAAGGCTATGAACTTCCCTCTCAGAATTGCTTTTGCAGTGTCCCATAGATTTTTGGGTCTTATGTGTTCATTTTTTTTTTGTTTCCAGGTAATTTTTTTATTTCTTCCTTGATCTCATTGGTAATCCATTCACTGTTTAATAAAATGCTATTTAGCTTCCATGTGTTTGAATAATTTTGAGCTTTTTTAAAATCATGGTTGATTTCCTGTTAAATGACATTTTGTTTAGAGATGCTTGATATAATTTCATTATTCTTAAATTTATTAATACTTCTTTTGTGTCCTAACATGTGGTCTATCTTTGAAAATGTTCCATGTGCACTTGAGAATAATATATATTCCACTGTTCTGTGATGAAATGTTCTGTAAATATCATTTAAATTAATTTGATCCAGTATGTCATTTCTGGTAGCTGCTTCTATGTTGATATTTGTCTGGAAGATGTATCCTTTGATGACAGTGGAGTGTTGAAGTCCCCATACTATGAGTGCATTGCTATCTATTGCTCCCTTAAAGTCCACCAAAATATTTTTTTATATATTTAGGTGCTCATATACTGGGTGCATATATGTTTACAAGGGTTATAACTCTTTATTGGATTTATCCTTTTATTGTTATATAGTGACCTTCTTTGTCTCTCCTTCTGGCCTTTGTTTTATAGTCTATTTTGTCAAATATAAATAGTATTTCCTCAGCTATTTTTATTTCCATTTCCATGGAATAATTTCTTTTATACTTTCATTTTTAACCTGTGTGTATCTTTTTATCTTTTTTTCTGAGGTGGGTCTCTTGTAGACAGCATATATATGGGTCTTATTTACTTATCCATTTAGCTACCCTATGTCTTTTGAGTGGAGCATTTAATCCATTTACATTAAGGTTATTATTGATATATACTTACTTATTGCCACTTTATGCTATATGTTCCTCTCTCTCTTTATTTCTTCTTCTTAAAGCAGTCTGTTTAGCATTTCTTACATTTTGGTTTGGTGGTAATGAACTCATTTCATCATCATCGACCAACCAGGGCTGGGGACAAACTGCAACTGAGGTACATGCCCTTAGCGGGAACCTAACTCGGGTCTCTCTGGACCACAGGCCGACGCTCCAATCGCTGAGCCAAACCGGCCAGGGCTAGCCTCCTGCTTTTTAATTATTTTGTCTTTTTCTTGTTCTGGTTGAAATTATTTTTTTCTGTTTTGTTTTCTAATTCATTGATTTGATCCTCTGCCTCATTCAGTTTAGGGGCAATTCCTTCCAGCATATTCTGTATTTCAAATATGACAGTTTCCATTTCTGACTAGTTTTACACTTTCTATATTCTTTTTCATGTTGTTTTTGTTCTCACTAAGTTCCTTGAACATCCTTATAAGCATTACTTTAAATTCTCAATCTGATAAATTGCTTGCCTCCATTTCATTTAGCTCTTTTTCGATAGCTTCTTCCTCTTCTTTCATTTGGGGCCTGTTTCTTTGTTTCCCATTTTGGCTGTCTCTTTGTGTTTGTTACTATGTTTTAGATAAGACAATTATGACTTCCAGTTTTGGTGGGGTAACCTTCTGTTTTAGGTATCTTTTGGCTACCAGGGGTGCCATCTCCCTGATTTCCTGAGCTATGTGCTCCAGAAATCTCTTGTGTGGGTTGTTTGGACCCTCTTATTATAACTGAGTCTTGATAATTGATGGTCCTTTTGTGATTTGGATTGACCCTCTGTCTACCTGACTATGATGCTCAACCCCTACCATGTTGTGCAAACTGGTGTGCAGATGTAATCTCGAGGTGTACTGATGGGCTCAGTGGCACAGTCATTAATCCTTCAGGATGGTGTCTATACAGATAAACTTTTATCACCATGTATAATACACTGTAGGGGCTGCCCCCTAAGTTGTGGTTGTTTCTAGCAGGGTCTGGGGCCTGCCAGGATTCACCTTTGGGTGTGCCATTTATTTGTATAGTTGAGTCAAGCTCTGGTGTGGTCTAAGGCCAACAACTCATTGTGATGATTCTGGGTCCCTTTTTGTACTTTTGGTTGGGTTTCAGATGCAGGTCACTATCAGATGTTGTGTGTAACTGGTCTTGGGCTTCCTGTGTGTAGTTACTGCTCTGTTCACTAACTTTGTGTCTACTAGACATGTGTGTTCATGGGAGGGACCCATTTGTGTAAACGTGTTGGCTACTTTTAAGTTAGAGAGGGTGCAGATCTGTTGTTAGTCTGAGGCTCCCTGATGTCTGCCTTCACCTGTCAGCTACTCTGCCTTCACCCTGAGGTTACCTGGACTTCCTCCAGTGCTTTCCGAAGAGAGTATTTAGGGTTGACCCTGGCTAGCCTAGATTGGGCTAGTGGGCCACCTGCTTAGAGATTATACAGTCAGGAACTCAATGAGGGGAAATTAGTCTCTCCTTCAAAGCCAAACTCTGCAGTCTTTACCAAAGACTACAGCTTTAGTTCCCCCTAATGAGACTTGCTGGAGGTTGAGGTTGCATATAGTCTGGAGTCTTATTTGAAGAAGGAGTTTTAGCCATCTTTGGCTTAGGGAGATTGATCAAAAGAGTCTCCTGTTAATAATGTTGCCAGCCCAGCCCACAGGAGAGGCCTAATCACATCTCCCTAGTCCCAGACAAATGCCTCTGAAGGTATCACTCTCAGAATATTCCATTCTGAACTACTTTCCCATTCACCACAGAACTGTGTTTACTGGGAGTATCTGGGACTTCAAAGAGCTGAATCAAATAGTCTCCATCTGGGGGTAGTGATTGCAGCCTGCAGGAGTGGGAGAAAGGCTCTACTTCTCCTTTCTGGGGCTGCCTAGCTAAACTCACAAGGAGCTCAGATCAGCCTTCCTACAATGCAGTCACAAAGTCCAACCCAGCACTTGCTCATCTGTCTCCCCAACAAAAGCCACCCTGGGCATACAGTCCAAAAATCTCAGGTCAGCATGGAAAGGTGCCCTCACACTGCAGGTCTAAACAGCAGGAGTTAGAACTTCAGCTTTGATTCTTACACACCTCTGTTTTCCTCAATCCTTTTCTCTCTTGTTTTTTTCCCCCTAAATATCACCTTATCTTCCCTCAAGACAAAAAACAAAAAGTGCTGTAGAAAACCACCTTGAGAGGAGGCAAGGTGGCAGCAGTCTAAGGAAGTCTCTTGCTCTCAGCATGACCAGACTTGTTGGTTAAGTACAGACCATTCAACTTGAAAAATAGCTGATTGAAAATACTCTGAGCAGGGAGAGTGGATAGGGGACAGGAGAAAATGCAGAGTGAGTGAGCCAACCCACACAGCTGTACCATGTGGCTAGGAAGAAAAGGGAAGGTGTGGAAGCACAGGTGTTGTCCCCTGGGAATGTGGGATCTCAGCCAAACCAGAGAAACAGAGAAGGGAAGAGCAGCCCATGTAGCATCAGACAGTGAGAATCAGTGATGATTCGGTCCACTGGGGCACTTGGGCCACCCTATCCCAGACAAAAACCAAGTGCTTTGTAACAACATGAGCCTTGGAAGCTTTCCCTGATCAGTGTCTGTGGGAAAGGATGCTCAGAAGAACTCCAGATTAAAAGGTCTGAGCCGGCAGGAGATCACATCCATAACGTGAGGCCAGTGTAGAGCAAAATAGCTTTATTTACATATGCTTGGGTGGAGGCAGGCCAAGCCAAAAAGGGCTTAGCACTGAGTCTTTTTCTGTTGTCCACTTTTAAATGCACAAACTACAGAAAAAAAAAAAAAAAAAAAAACTACATTAAAGAAAAAAACCCGCATTCTCTTGGCACTGCGTAACTGATGTCTGGGTTGGTACGAGTTGTCTCAGAGGTAAGGAGTCTGCTCCGGCAGAGGTCAGGGCCATCATTAATCTCTTTCTTCCCATGGTTCCTCCGAGTTTCTCAAGGCCTTCATTAACCCCTTACCTTTGGGTTTTCTTTGGGTGTCTCAAGGTCCTCATGTTTGCAAAAAAGAAACTGCCAGGGTGTGTATGTGCAGTAACTGAGGGTCAGAATGGAGTTTAATTTTGTTAAAACATTAACTCTTTCATTCCCCCCTTATAATGATAAAAAAAAATGGAAAAGGGGTGAAGTTTCTCTTTGGCTACTTCCTGCAGGTATGAGGTTGTCGTGGACTCCTAAAAAGAATTTGTTAGATAATTTCTTGGGGAATGGGGTGATAGGGTCTTTTTACCTGTGCTAGAACAAATTGTCCAACTGTCTGGTTGACTAAAATTTGTAGTTGATTTTGTACAAACCTAGTAATCAGGTGCAAGAGGCAGGGTCCAAATGCTAAAATGATAAAAATGAGGGTGAGTGGACCGATAAATGGTAACAACTAAGACCCAGTTTGTGTGGAGCCATTGATTTTAAGACCCCTCTTGTCTTTTATGGTTTTGTTGAGCCTGTTTCTTTAATTTTGTTGTTGTGTCTCTAACCAGCCCTGACTGGTTGAGGTAAAAACAACACTGTTCCTCTAGAAAGACACAGATACTCCCTTTTTCTGCCATTAGGAGGTGCAGGCCTTGGCGATTTTGTAGCGTGACAGCGGCCAGGGAGTCAAGTTGATCTTGGACTCTCATTAAAACAGAGGGAATTTCTTCTAGGGAGTTCTGGAGGTCTTTGGAGAGAGAGTGAAAATAAGACAGGGAGGTTCCTAGTCTCCCGACCCCCAAACCCACTGCTGTAGTGATTCCTACAGCAGCTAGGAGAAGGATTATCTATATTGTTCATTTGCTCTTTTGCTTGACTGGTTGAGTATTAGGAACTGGAAGAGGCTCATGGGGTGGAACTAGGTTGATGTTTGGGGTGAGATAGACCAGGGTACAAGTTTCTGTCAAATTAATTGGGAGATACATATAGGTGTTAGTTCTACATAAAAAGAAATCTCCTGATTATGTGATGCAAGCCTAGAGATGAAGAGAGAATAGATGGTTTCGTCTTACCAGCTCTGAGCTCCAGGCAGTCAGGGTAGAGGAAAATGCAGCCCCAACAAGGGGGGAGACAATATAGCAAAGTTGACATCTCCTAGTTATTTTCTGTAATCTGTCTGACAGGCATGAGCAAGCAAGTACAGTGAGTAATAAAAGGGTCAGGGGTCTGTGGCCCACATGGAAGAACTGGTGTAAAGTGTGTAGGATGGAATCAGACTATTCTTCAGGCAAAATATATCGGCCATTTAGGAAGAACCATGGGCCTTTAGTTTGGTACCCCTGTGCTTGAAAATCTGCTTTTTTGGAGGGAGAGTAAACAGGTTCTATTGAGGCTAGAGAAAGAAATTGACCCTGTAAAGGTTTCTTGGCTGCCTGTTTGGTGATTGTGTCAGCAAAATTGTTGCCTAGAGCAGTCAAAGCTCTATGGGTTTGATGGTCCCTGCAGTGTATAATAGCTGCCTCTAAGGGACAGCGGGCCGCATCGAGGAGTCTCTTAATCAATGTATCATTAATTACAGGTGTCTCCTGGGTTGAGAGAAAACCCTTTTCAGCCCAGATGGAAGTATGTGAATGTAAGATATGGAAGGCATATTTAGAGTCAGTGTAGATGTTTGCCCTCTGGTCCTTTGCTAAGGTTAGAGTTCTGATTAGGGCGATTAGTTCTGCTTTTTGAGAGGTTGTGCCTCGAGGGAGGGGAACAGCCTCAATAACCCCTTTTGGTTCCAGGGTTATAACTGGCATAGGAGGCACCCTGCTTGCTGTAAGTGCTGCCATCAATGAACCAAGTATGATCTACCTTTGGAAGGGCACTGTCCTTGATATGAGGAAAAGGAGATAGACAGGAGTCTAAGATTTCTAAACAGCAGTGTGTTTTTTCCTTTTCTCCTTCTGATGGTAAAGGAAGTAAAGTTGCTGGATTAAGGGGAGAGGTAGATGTTACTGAGACCTGAGGTGTTTGGAGAAATAAGGTGTGTAGCTGCTGAATGCAAGAAGGTGACATTAAGTTTTGTAAATGTCTCTGAGATAGCATATCCTTTAAATTATGAGAGGAGTGGACAGTGACTGGGCTATGAAGGGCAATCTTTAGGCTCTATAGGGTGAGGACTGCCACAGCTGCTAAAGCCCGAAGGCATGGAGGCCATCCCAGGATGGTGTTATCTAGCTGTTTGGAGAGGTATGTTATAGACTGGAGGGTTGGCCCCTTCAGCTGCTCCAGGAGTCCAACTGTTATTCCTTGCCTTTCACCTATGTACAAAATAAATGGCTTGGTTAAGTCTGGCAGAGTGAAGACAGGAGCCTGGGTGAGAGCTTGGTGTAATTTCTGAAAAGGAGCGAGCCTTAATGGGAGTGGCAGGATTTAAGGGTTCATTAAGACTCCCTTTAACAGCCTGATAGAGAGGTTTAGCTAGAAGTGCAAAATTAGGAATCCATAGCCTGAAGTAACCCACTAAGCCTAAAAATGAAAGAAGCTCCTGTTTAGTCTCTGGGACCGGGGTTTCAGAGATGAAGGAGATTCGGCTTGCAGGGATCCCTCTGAAATGGGGAGTGAGAGAGAGCCCTAAGTAGGTTATTTGTGGAGTTGTAAGTTGAGCTTTTTTAGGAGAAACCTGATAACCTTTTTCTGCAAGGAAATTCAATAAACAGGCAGTATGTTTCTCAGAGTCCTCTCTGGTGGGACTGCAAAGGAGGAGGTTATCTACATACTGAAGAAGAGTGGACCCTTTTTTGTCTGATTGCTGCCAGTCACTGGTTATGGCCTGCCCAAAGAGGTGGGGACTGTCCCAAAATCCTTGAGGGAGAACAGTCCAGGTTAACTGTTGGGACTGTCCAGTGTCTGGGTCAGTCCAGGTGAAAGCAAAAAGATTTTGAGTCTGGATGTAGGGGAATAGTAAAAAAGGCATCTTTAAGGTCTAGGACCGTAAAGAACTGTGTGTTAGCTGGAATTTGAGAGAGAAGGGTATATGGGTTAGGAATAACTGGATATATTGGCTGAATGACATGATTTATAATGCAGAGGTCCTGTACTAGGTGGTAAGATCCATCAGGCTTGCGTACAGGCAAAATGAGAGTATTATAGGGAGAATTGGTAGGGCAGAGTAAATTTTTCTTTAGGAGTTGAGTTAAGACAGGGTGTAGTCCTTTTTGTGTTTCTGGGGGAATAGGGTATTGTTTCTGGGATGAGAAAAATGAGGGATCTTTGAGAGATATTTTGATTGGAGCATGGTATTTAGCTACAGAAGGGAGGGATGTGTCCCACACTATGGGGTTAACTAGCTCTGAAGGTAGTGGTAGGGGGGGTTGTTTTAGGAGAAGAGGCCGATTCTTGGAGGAGGCAAAGTAAAGAATGAGAGTGGTTGGTGGGGAGAGAGGGAGTAAGGGTTAAAGTAGCATGGAGTTTAGATAGAACGTCCTGCCCTAACAATGGAGTGGGGCAGGCTGGCAATACTAAAACTAAGTGGAGAAAGATATAGGGATCTAAGGAACAAGTGAGTGTCTGGGTTGCCCTGGGTTGTGATATTTGGCTGTCAATTCCCACAATTGAAACCCCTGAGTGTTGAAGAGGTCCCTTGAATTCAGGGAGGGCAGAGTAGGTTGCCCTAGTATCAATTAAAAATGAAATTGGCGTACCTGCTACCATCAGAGTTACCCGAGGTTTGGAGTTCGAGATGATGGTCAGGGTATCCATTCCTGGGCACCTTCAGTCTTCAGCCGCAAGGCCACTCAGATCAAGGCCTGGATTGCCTGATCCGCCAGCCAGAGGAAGGGATGAGGACCAACTCCACACAGTCTGTCCGCAGTCTGACTTTCGGTGGGGCCCTTCACATTGAGGACATGGTTTAGGCAGTGGTTGGGGGTTGGGGCATTGTCTCGCCCAATGGCCAGTCTGATTACATTTAAAGCAGGGACCTGGGGGTCCGCTCTGCTGATCCTGGTGGGTGCCTTTCTTCTGTTTCCTGAAGGGGGTTTGCTGACCTCTTTGATTAGTGGGGGCTCTGATGGCAGAGGCAAGCATTTGGAATTCTGCTATTCTTTGCTCTTTAGTCTCGTCATCATTATTATTGAACAACTTAAAGGTTAGATTTAGAAGTTTCTGTTGAGGGGTTTGAGGGCCATTTTTAAGTTTTTGTCCAGGGCTGGCTGAGATAAACCTCAGGTTTAAAATGACAGTCCCTTCAGTTCCCGCTGCTTCCCTTGGGGGGCATTCTAAAATGGGGGCTGAGGTAGAGGACTGATAGGGACCAGAGATGGTTCCCAATCATGTGTGAGGGAGTCATTTGCGGTGGTAGAGGAGTTGAAACCAGAGTAGGAGGCTCAGGGTAGGGTGGGGGCCCAGAGAAGGGGCTGGAGGAGGAGACCCTGCCAGAGGGGCTGAGGGAGGAGGTGGTGGAGTGAGATAAGCTGGGTCAAAGGAGGAAACAGGAGAAGTTAGCATGCTGTCTTCAAAAGGAGGCTTGGGAGGATTAGAGTATAGCAGGAAGATTTGGGAGGGGGAGTAAGAGTCGCATACAGAGGGTTGTGTTGTGAGTGCAAAGAGACCTGGATGTAAGAAACTTCAGACCATTTCCTTGCCTTTGACAGAAATTGTCTATGTTGGTAGAATGTCAAAAGTGCCATTTTAGGTTATTGTGACCCATTTTACTGAGGCCATGCAGTGTTGCAGTAAAAAAATGAGTCACTTGGGATGTAGGTCCTGAGCGAGCCCTAGGGTCTGTAGTTTTTTAGGAGACATCCTAGGAGTGTTGTACGAGGGATGGCAGATTGAGCATTTCCCATGTTGCGGTGTGAGATGTCATGGCCTAATGGTCCAATGGATACACTAGAGGAAGAAGAAGGTGTCCTCGCTTCTCCCCTAGAGTAGAAAGATGTGCAACTCACCTATACCAGGCATCCCCAGATATATGGTGAGCTGAAGGAACCTGGTTCCTGAGGAGGGTGTCCTGACCAGCGCTGGATTTTTGGAGGGACGATCACACAGTAGTGACTGAGAGCCTGGCTTTCTTGTCCTGGATGGAGAATAACAAGACAGCCAGGAGAATCAGACCAGTAGGCAAATAAACACTCACCAGTGAATTAGTGTCTGGTGTTGATGCTGGATTGGCAGGAAAGGTTTGAGGTCCGGTATCTTGCTGGGGACATGATCCATCCCTGTCCAACAGGAAGCTCGGAGGACTCCAGGGGCCTGCGGTTGCCCCCAATGTGGGATCCTCACAGACCTCCTAGGTTTCAGCACCAAATAAAAGGTCTGAGCCGGTGGGAGATCACATCCACAACACGAGGCCAGTGTAGAGCAAAATAGCTTTACTTACATAAGCCTGGGTGGAGGCAGGCCAAGCCGAAAAGGGCTTAGCACCAAGTCTTTTTTGTTGTCTGCTTTTAAATGCACAAACTACAGAAAAAAAAACTACATTAAAAAAACCTCATATTCTCTTAGCACTGCATAACCGGTGTCTGAGTGGTACGAGTTGTCTCGGATGTAAGGAGTCTGCTCCGGCAGAGGTCAGGGCCATCATTAATCTCTTTCTTCCCATGGTTCCTCTGAGTTTCTCAATGCCTTCATTAACCCCTTACCTTTGGGTTTTCTTTGGATGTCTCAAGGCCCTCATGTTTGCAAAAAAGAAACTGCCAGGGTGTGTATGTACAGTAACTGAGGGTCAGAATGGAGTTTAATTTTGTTAAAACATTATTAACCCTTTCAGAGATCTTCAGAGAAGTCTGAACAGATCACCCAGAAATGAACCTGAGAGTGTGATTATTCTCTGAAAGAATTTTCAGCAGAGAGCAGGATGGGGGCTGGTCAGAGTGTCCTAGGAAAGGGGCCCAATCCTCCCCAACTTGAGCAAAAAAGAAGAGCCTCTTCCCCACCTGTGGGATGACTCTAGATTAGAAATCTGCACCCATGAAGCCAGCCTTGTGGCACAGGGGACTTGGACATCTGGCCTGATGGGAGTCTGGGCAGAAGACCCCCCCCCAACCACCCCTTGGGGTGGCAACAAGGAAGTGACAGTGACCTAGGTAGATTTGAGGTATTGGAAGGAGCGGAGGTGCCTGCCTACCCCTTCTGCAAGCTATGGGCACCACCCACAATGCAAATCTGTTTAAACCATACTGACCAGGATCAGATACCCTAAAAAGCCCAGTTCTGTGGGGGAAGGAAAGGCAGCCCAGAAGATGTACATTCAAGGGGTGAACCCTGAAACAGACCCAACTTCTGGAGTAGGGAGGCACTGCTCACTGGAAAACTTGTGGATCTGCCCTGCAGGGCTTCATCCAGGTAGCTCACAGCCAGGCATGAACAGCAACTAACATTGGCCTGCACAAGAGAACTGCCTGGGAGGCCTGAGACCCACACACCAAAGGACCAGAAATAACAATATCTGAGTAAAATCCAGTGAGCTCCACAAACAGCAGACCCAAAGGGTGTTTTTTGTTTGTTTGCTATTCTTTTATTTGTGTTTTTGTTTACTTGTTTATTTTGTTTTTTGTTTTTGTTTGGTTTGGATTCCCTTTCTTTCTCTTCTCTCTTTCCACCCATATTTCTTATTACTATATTTTATTTTAGTCTATTTTTTCTCACTTTATTTACTTTAAAAAAATTTATATTCAATTTAAATTTTTCTCTTTTTTTATTTTCTTATTTTCCTTTTCCTACTCTATATTTTACTTTATTTGGTATTATTACTTTTTAAAATTATTATCATTTTATTTATAATTTTTTCTCTTTTATTTTTCATACTTAAACTATTTGTGGTTTCTTCTTTCCTTGCTTTCACAAACCATCTTTCTTTAAAAAATTCTTCCTCTAAATATTTTGGTCTTGTTTCTTCTAATATACTTTTTGTGTGTGTGTGTCTTTATTTGTTTTGTTGTTGTTTTTTAATCTTTTTGTTGAGGTTTTGTTTGTATTAGTGTTGGTTTTTTTTTTTTTTTCATTTTGTTTTTGGTTTGGTATGGTTTTTGTCTTGTTTTCTTCTGTCAGCACATATATAACAGTTGGCATGATGTGGACAGGGTTGAGACTCACAGTCAACAAGCCTGAAGGCTGATCCAACCCACAAATGGGACAACAGCAATCCAGACCCAAATTCAACCATAGAGCCTACATAACCTACACAAGGGTCATTCGTAGAGCACACAGTTCAAAAGATCAAAAAGATTATACCACTGGGTCCCACAAAAAGGCCACCCCAAATGACTGGGAGGCAAAGCAGTCTTATCCAATGCAAAGAAACAGAAAAAAAAAGGGGGGGGGGACAAAGAAACAGGCCCCAAAGTAAGAACAGGAGGAATGTCCAGAGAAACAGATTAATGAAATGGAGACAAGCAATTTATCAGATATAGAGTTCAAAGTAATGGTTATAAGGATGCTTAAACAACATATTAAAAATGACAAGCAACTTAATAAGAACCACAAGGAACTTACATGAAACTAAATCAGCATAAAACAGATATAGAAAACATGAATATGAACCCAGTCATAAATGAAGAATGAAATAGCTGAAATAAAGGATACCTTGAAAGGAACCAACGGATTAGAAGAAGCTGAGGACTGAACCAGCAGATTAGAACACAAGGTAGAAAAAAATCACTAAATTAGAGCAGCAAAAACAAAACAAAACAAAAAAAAAACTTTAAAAGTATGAGGAAAGTGTAAGGGAACTATGGGATAAAATAAAATGGAGCAACTTCTCAACAGAAACACCACAGGCCAGAGGCAAAGGCATGAATTATTCAAAGTAATGAAAAGCAAGGTTCTGAAATCAAGACTACTCTATTCAGCAAGGCTATCATTCAAAATTAAAGATGAGATAAAGAGCTTCACAGGAAATATAAAAACACGAAATGAGTTAATTAATATGAAAACATGAACCAGTTATTTGCTGTCTGCAAGAGACCCACCTCACAACAAAAGACTCACACAGGATGAATGTGAAGGGATGGAAATAATTTTCTACACAAATGGGAAAAATAAAATAAAACCTAAGGTAGCAATACTCTTATCGACAAAATAGACTTCGAAATAAAGGCCATCACAAGATAAAATGAAGGTCACTACATAATACTAAAGAGATCAATCCAAAAGGAGGCTATAACCCTTTTAAACAAATATGCATCCAATAAAGGAGCACCAAAATATATTTAAAAATTTCTGGAGGACTTTAAGGGAGAGGTCAATAGCAATAAAATCATAGTAGGAGACTTTGACACCATACTGACATCAGTGGATAGATCTAGATAAATAATCAACTAGAAAACACACTAGATCTAAATACACACTAGATCAGATGGATTTAATTGATATTCACAAAATATTTTACCCCAAAGCTGCATAATATAATTCTTCTCAAATGCACATGGGGAATTTTCTATGATAAACCACATACTAGAACACAAACTAAGTCTTCACAAGTTCAAGAAAATTGAAATTTTATCAAGCATTTTCTCAGACCACAGTGGCATGAAACAAGAAAACAACCACAATAAAAACACTCAAAAACATTCGAACACATGGAGGATGAATAGCATGCTATTAAATAATGACTAGGTTAACAATGAGATCAAGGAAGCAATTAAAAACTTACTAGAAACAAATGAAAATAAACACACCACAACCAAAAATCTATTGGATACAGTAAAAGCTGTCCTAAGAGAGAAGTTCATAACACTACAGGCATATCTAAAGAAATAAGAAAAATCAGTAATAATTTATCTAACCCTACTAAAATAATTAGAAAGAGAACAAGAAAAGCCCAGATTAAGTCACAGAAAGTAAATGATAAGGATCAGAACAAAAAATAAATGACATAGAGACTTTAAAAATTTACTAAAGATCAATGAAACCAAGAGCTTGTTCATTGAAAAGATAAACAAGATTGGTAAACCTTTAGTCAGACACATTAAGAAGCAATGAGAAAGGACCTAAATAAATAAAATCAGAAACAAAGTTGGTAAAATAACAACTGACACCACAGAAATACAAATGATTGTAGAAAATACTATGAACAACTATAAGCCAACAACTTTGACAACTTGAGAGAAATGGACAAATTCCTCTAAAAATACATTGTTCCAAAACCCAACTAGAAAGATGCAGAAAACCTAAACAAACCTATACCAACTAATAAAACTGAAGCAGTAATCAATAAACTCCCAGGAAACAAATGCCCTGTTGTGAAAATTTGCACAGGAGAATTTTACCAAATATTCAAAGAATTAGCACCTATCCTCCTCAAACTATTTCTAAAAAATTCAAGAGGAAGGAAAGCTTCTAAACTCCTTTTATGAGGCCAGCATAATCCTAATTCCAAAACCAGATAAAGACACTACAAAGAAAGAGAATTAAAATAAAAAGTCCCTGATGAACATAGATCCTCATGGAACATAAAATCCTCAACAAAATATTAGCAAATCAGATCTAGCAATATATGAAAAAGATCATGCACCATGACTGAGTGGGATTTTTTCCAGGGAGGTAGGCCTTTTACAATATTTGTAAATCAATACATTTCATACATCACATAAACAAATTGAACGATAAAAATCACATGATCATAGCAATAGATTCAGACAATCATTCAATAAAATTCAATACCAATTTTTAATAAAAACTCTCAGCAAAGTGGGAAATAGAGGGATCATACCTTAACATAATAAAGGCCATGTGCGACAAACCTAAAGCCAACATCATAGTCAATGTGCAAATACTAAAAGCATTTTACCTAGGAACAGGAACAAGATAGGGATGTTCACTTTCACTACTCTTATTCAACATAGTGCTGGAAGCCCTAACCACAGTGATCAGATGAGAAGAAATAAAAGGCATCCAAATTGGAAAGAAGGAAATAAAACTGACATTATTTGTAAATTACATAATATGGTACATAGAAAAATCCTTTTGACTCCACCGAAAAACTACTAGATTTAATAAATAAATTCAGAAATGTAGCAGTATACATGATTAACATCCAGAAATCGATGTCATTTTTACACACCAATAATGAACTCTCAGAAAGAGAAACTAAAAAAAATAATAATAATAAAAATAAAATACTAAGATACCTAGAAATAAATTTAACCAAGGAGGTAAAAGACCTTCACTCAGAAAACTACAAGACATAAAAAAAAGAGAGAGAGAGAGGAAAATATAAACAAGTGGCAGAATATATCATGTTCATGGATTGGAAGAATTAACATCATTAAAATATCCATACTACTCAAAGCAATCTACAGACTCAATACAATCCCTATTAAAATACCAATAGCATATTTCACAAACCTAGAATAAATATACCAAAAATTTATCTGGAACCAAAAAAGATGCCAAATAGGTACAGCAGTCTTAAGAAAGAAGAACAAAGTTTCAAGGATCACAGTACCAGAAATCAAGTTATACTACAAAGCCATTGTATAAAACAGCCTGTTTCTGGCACAAGAACAGGCATATATCAATAGATCAATGGAACACAACAGAAAACCCAGAAATCAAGCTAAGCCAATATGCTCAATTTTTATTTGACAAAGGAGACAAGAGCATATACTAAAGTAAAGATAGTCTCTTCAAAAAATGATGTTGGGAAAATTCGACAGGTTCATGCAAACAAATAATAATAATAAAACTAGATCACCAACTTACACCTTACACAAGAATAAACTCAAAATGGATAAAAGACTTAAATGTAAGTTATGAAACCATAAAAGTCCTAGATGAATATGTAGACAAAAAAAATCTCAGACATCTCACATACCAGAATTTTCACTTATACATTGCCTAGGGCAAGAGAAACACATAAAACAATAAACAAATAGGACTACATCAAAATAAAAATCTTCTGCATAGCAAAAGAAACCATCGACACAATGAAAAGGGAACCCACTCTATGGAAGAACATATTTGCCCTAGTATATTGCTGGTGGAAATGTAGACTGGTGCAACCACTGTGGAAACAGTGTGGAGTTTACCAAAAATATTAAAAAATGAAACTGCCATTTGACCCAGTGATCCTCCTTTTAGCAATATATCTTAAGAATCCAGAAACATAGCAGTGTTATTTACAATAGCTGAGATCTGGATACAGCTCAAGAGCTTATTAGTAGATGAGTAGATTTAAAAAAAATGGAACATTGATGTATTGGAATATTATACAGTTGTAAAAAAAGAAGGACCTAATATCCTTTGAGACAGCATGAAGGGATCTGGAAATTTTTGTCCTAAGCTTAATAAGCTAATCAGAGAAAGACAAATATCACGTGATCTCATTTATATGTGGAATCTAATGAACAAATAAAATGATAAATAAAATAGAACCAGAGGGATGGAACCATGAAACAGACTGATGAATCACAGGGTAAAGGAGGGAGTGGGGGTGGAAAGATATTAACCAAATAACTTATATGCATGTATGCATTGCCCATGGAAAGAGACAATGGGGTGGTGAAGCCCTGGGGTGAGGCAGGAACCCAGTGGATGGGGGAAATTGTGGAATAAAAAGGGCTACATCTGTAATAGTCTCAACAATAAATATTAAAAAAGAAAAGAACATCAGCCCTACACTGGATTCTGATTCCTCTGTGTAGTTGATCTCAGTAAAGCAAGGGTCAAAATTCCCACATCCACTTGTGTTCCCAACTCTCTACAGGGTGGGTTAATAATCCCTAACCTGCCCTGCTCCTCTGTGCTGTTAATCCTGCAAAACAGAGCAATCTGGGAGGCTCCACAGGTGGGGGTAGGGTTTCCAACTCCCCACTCAAGGTAGGAGAATTATTTCTCCTTTCCCCAAGCCAAACAGTTTATTCACTAAATGGGACTCTGAACAAAGCCTTTCAAGAAATTAGAGGGTACCTCAGCAGACAGGCCTCTCTGCTGGACCTAATACTATAGCACAGTTTTTCCAGCAGTCAGAGCCTGAGCAAACTTTTCATGCTGGGGCTGCTAACAATAGGAGATATCCTTCACTGGGATGTGCCACCCCAGTCTTCCAGGAAGACAGAATTCCCCTGCTTCCCTCTGCCTGATTCTATGTGGGCTCTTCTTCCTGTCTCTGTTGCTCGGGGTTTGGGGTCCATAACCAAGTGGATGAGGGCTCTGCAGCTGGTATCACTTGACTTCTCAGCCATACACCTTCTCCAAGAGGACTCACTGTTTTTGCCACTCTCCTCTCTTACCAGCATCTACGTGTTTTCTTCGGTGTTCCTTAGATATAATATGTCCAATCAGCTACACTTCTCTTGGTTTTTCAAGTGCAGTATTTTAGCTGTAAATCCAGACCCTGGCTGGGAGCAAGGGCATGCAGCCTTCAGTTACTGTACTACCATCTTTCTTATGCACCTCCCCCCATTATGGATATTTTAATAATGCTAATTATTCCTATCCATGAACATTGTATATGCTTCCACTTATTTTTATCTTCTTCAAATTCTTTCTTTAGTGTATTATACTTCTATAAGTATAAGTATTCTACACCCTTGGTAAAATTTATTCCTAGGGTGTTTTTGTTGTTGTTGCTGTTGTTCAAAATGGTGGCAGAGTAGGTGAATCTTTCTCACACCTCCTCTCAGAACTGAACTGGAAATAAACTAAATTGGGGAACAATCACCAGGGATTACCAAATGAAAATTATCTAGAGAGGAGACTTCTAATCATGGACTGGCAAAGAAGACTACCTTGAGACTGATAAAAAGGTTAGAGATGCAAGGAGTTTGGCCCTGCTTCCATGGGCCACAGACCATGTTTATCAAGTGATAGCTCAGCTGTTAGATGTTCCCTCTGAGAGGAGTAAAGCCTAGACCCAAGACCAAGCTCCCCAGTTCAGAGCACCATGATGGGAAACAGGCTTCAAAGATGAAGTCTGATAAATACAAAGACATTTTTTAAAGGGCCAATGCACAAAACTTTTATTTGCTGCCACTCACTCTGGGCTCTGGCAGAGGGAGGGTAGTGCAGAGTGGAGTCACCTGAGAAGAGTCTGAAGGGGGTGGCTTTGGGAAGAGAGGGGGTAGTGTTCACCAGAATCCCTGTGCAGGGTCATCCTCCAATATCTCACTATTCATTATTTTAGAGGAGGAAACCCCTTCCAGTGGCATCAACCTAGGGAAAAGCAATTACCCCATCCTCTGGAATCCTACTCAACCCACCCTCAGGAATCCTGCTCACCCCACCCTGCATCTTAAGTCCAGCTGGGCAGACATTAACATAAACTGGGTCATACAAGTCTAGGCAGACTCACAGGAGGCAATGACTGGCTTTGGGGTCAGGCCATTCTCCCCACTTTTCCAGAAACCTGACTGGTGCTTTCTCCTAATGGGAGAGCCAATAAGAACACCCTCCTTGCTTTTGGCTGCCCAAATTCTGGGCTCCAGAGTTTCCACTTGTTTGTCTACTAGGAGCTCTGCCCACTTGAGGTCAGGGCAAAAATCTGGGACAGACTCAGTGGTGTGGCTCTGGGGGAGAGGAACACACCTACCATCTTCTCTGAAGTCTAAATGGTACCTGCACTTCACAGGAGTTTCAGTGACCCCATTCTCCCAATTCTGCCAGAGGTTCTTTCAGAAATTGAGCCATTTCAGTGACTAAGACACAAACAAATACAAAAAGAGACAGCTAAAATATGGAGAAAAAGAAACAAGCCACAAATGAAACAACAGGAGAAATCTCCAGTAAAGGAGCCAAATAATATAGAGACAATCAATTTATCAGATATAAAATTCAAAGTAATGGTTATAAGAATGCTCAAAAAATTAGTGACAATTACAAGGTACTTAGTGGGGACTACATCAGATTGAAAAATAACATAGAAACCATGAATAAGAATCAGTCAGAAATAATACCATATCTGACATAAAAAATACACTGAAAAATTTAAAAGTAGGCAGGATGAAGCTGAGGATTGAATGAGCAATTTGGAACACAAGATAGAAAAAAATAATACCCAAATAGAGCAGCAAAAAGAAAGAAAATAAGATTTTAAAGAAATGAGAGTAGTTTAAGGGAACTTTGAGGCAACATGAAACATTACAACGTATGCATCATATGAGTACCAGAAGGAGAAGAAAGTGAGCAAATAAAAACCTATTTCAAGAAATAATGACAGAAAATGTTCCTAAGGTAGCGAAGGAAAATGTCACACAAGTTCAGGAAGCACAGAGAGTCCAAATCAAGACAAATCAAGAGACACCAACAAAGATACATTATAATTAAAATGGCAAAAGAAAAGACAAAGATCATCTTAAAGGCAACAAGAGAGAAAGAGTTAGTTACCCTCAAGAGAGTTCCCATAAGACTGTCAGCTGATTTCTCAACAGAAACACTTCAGGCTAGAAGGGATGGATTGGCATGAAGTATTCAAATAATAAAAAGTAGGGATCTAAAAGAATGACTACTTCATCCAGCAACTCTATCATTTGAAATCGAAGTTGAGCCTAGATTAGTGTGGTGGAGCATTTTTCTGTACACTGTAAGGCTGCAGGTTCAATTCTTGGTCAGGGCACCTACCTAGGTTGTGGGTACAACTCCCTTTGTGGGCACATGCAGGAGGCAACCGATTGATATTTCTCTGTCACATAAATTTCTCTCTCTCTTTCTCTCTCTCTCTCTCTCTCTCACACACACACACACACACACACACACACTCTCTCTCTCTCACTTCCTTACTCTCTAAAATTAATAAGCATGTCCTTGGGTGAGGATTAAAAATATAATAATGATAAAAATAAATAAAATGGAAGGCAAAATAAATATATTACCAGACCAAAACAAGGTGGAAAAGTTCATTACCACCAAACCAGCATTATAAAAATATTAAATCAACTTTTTAAAGAAGAAGAATAAATATAGAGAGAAGAACATACATATAAAGTAAACAACAACAATAAAAATGTACCTATCAATTATAACTTTAAATGTAAATGGATTAAATACTCCAATCAAAAGTCATAGGGTAGCTGAATTGATAAGAAAACATGAGCCATATGTACACTTTCTACAAAGGACCTACTTCAGAACAAAAGATTCACACAGGCTGAAAGTAAAACAATGAAAAATAATATTCCATGCAAATGGAAACAAACAAAAAATGCTGCAGTTGCAACTTATATCTGGTAAAATAGACTTCAAAATAAAGGCCATAAAAAGAGACAAAGAAGGTCACTGCATAATACTAAATGGATCAATCCAACAAGAGGATATAACCCACCCAATATAGGATCATATATATATAACTCTTGGTGGACTCTATGGGAGAGATTAACAGCAATAAAGTTATAGCAAGGGAATTTAACACCTCACTATCATCATTAGATAGACCTTCCAGATAAAGAATCAACAGGGAAGCAGTAACCTAAAATAACACACTAGAACCGATGGATTTAGTTGATATTTACAGAATATTTCATCACAAAGCTATAGAATATACATTCTTCTCAGGTGAACTATTGAATATGTTCAAAGATAGACCACATATTAGGACACAAAATAAGTCTTGATAAATTAAGAAGATTGAAGTCACATGAAGCATTTTATTGGATCACATGGCATAAAAGAAGAAATCCACTACAATTAAAATCTTAGAAACAGTCAAACAACTGGAGGCTAGATAGCATGTTATTAAACAATGAATTAGTTAACAATGAGATCAAGAAAGAAATCAAAAACTTTCTGTAAAGAGATGAAAATAAACATGAAGTAATCCAATATCTATGGGACAAAGCAAAGGCATTCCTAAGAGGGAAGTTTATACCACTACAGGCCTACCTCAAGAAACAAGAAAAATTCCTAATTGACTTTCTAACCCAACAACTTAAAGAACTAGAAAGTAAACAAAAAGAAAAACCCAGAGCAAGTAGAAGGAAAGAAATAGTAAAGGTCAGAGCAGAAATAAACGACATAAAGACTAAAAAAACAATTCAAAAGATCAATGAAACAAAAAGCAGGTTCTTTGAAAAGATAAACAAGATTGATGGAACTTTAACGAGACTCACCAAGAACCCAAAGAGAGAACCCAAATAAACAAAATCAGAAACAAAGAAGAGAAGTAACAACTGACAACACAGAAATAGAAAGGGTCATCAAAACATGCTATGAACAATTATACGCCAACAAATTGGACAATCTAGGCAAAATGGACACATTTCTAAAAACACACAGTCTCCCAAAACTAAACCAGGAACAGGTAGAAAACTTGAACAGACCAATAACAACAAAGGAAATTGAAGATGTAATTAAGAAACTCCTAGCAAACAAAAGCCCAGGTTCTGATGGCTTCATGGGAGAGTTTTACCAAACATTCAAAGAAGATATAATACCCATTCTCCTCAAACTATTCCAAAAATTCCAAGAAGACCGAAGACTTCCAAACTTATTTTATGAGGCCAGCATCATCATAATTCCAAAACCAGATAAAGACACTACAGAGAAGGAAAACTACAGGCCAATATCACTGATGAACACAGATGCCAAAATCCTTAACAAAATATTAGCAAATCAGATCTAGCAAAACATGAAAAAAATTATTCACCATGACCATGTGAGATTCACACCAGGGATGAAAGGCTGGTACAATATTTGCAAATCAATAAATGTGATACACCACATTAACAAAATGAAAGATTAAAACCATATGATCTTATTAATAAATGATGAAAAAGCATTCAACAAAATCCAGCACCCATTTCTGATAAAACGCGCAGCAATGTGGGAATAGAGGGATCATATCTTAACATAATAAAGGCCATATATGAAAAACGCACGACCAACATAATACTCAATGGGAAAAAACTAAAATAATTCCCCTTAAAAATAGGAACAAGACAGGGATGCCCACTTTCTCCAGTCTTATTTAACATAGTTCTGGAAGTCTTACTCACAGCAATAAGACATGAAGAAAAAATAAAAGGGATCCAAATTGGAAAGGAGGAAGTGAAACTGTCATTATTTGCAGATGACATGATATTGTACATAGAAAACCCTAAAGACTCCATCAAAAATCTACTAGACTTTATAAATGAATTTGGCAAAGTAGCAGGATACAAATTAATATCAAGAAATTGATAGCATTCTTATACAACAACAATGAATTCACAGAAAGAGAAACTAAAAAAACAATCCCATTTACCATTGTAGCAAAAATATTAAAATACCTAAGAATAAATTTAACCAAAGAAATAGAGGATCTATTCACAGAAAACTACAAGTCACTGAAAAAACAAATAGAGGAAGATATATAAAAAAAAAATAGAAGCATATACCATATTCATGGATTGGAAGAATTAACATAATTAAAATGTCCATACTACCCAAAGCAATCTATAGATTCAATGCAATCCCCATCAAAATACCAGTGATATACGTGACAGAACTGGAAAAAATACTCCAAAAGTTTATATGGAACTATAAAAGACCCTGAATAGCCACCGCAATCTTGAAAAAGAAAAACAAAGTAGGAGGGATCAAACACCAGATATCAGGTTATACTACAAAGCCACTGTAATCAAAACAGCCTGGTACTGGCACAAGAACAAGCATATAGATCAGTGGAACAGAACAGAGAACCCAGAAATTGACTCAAGACAATATGCTCAATTAATATTTGACAAAGGTGGCAAGAGCATACAGTGGAGTCAAGACAGTCTCTTCAGTAAATTGTGTTGGGAAAATTGGACAGTTACTTGCAAAAAAATGAAGCTGGACCACCAACTTACATCATACACAATAAACTCAAAATGGATAAAAGACTTAAATGTAACTCGTGAATCCATAAAAATTCTGGAAGAAAAGGCAGGCAACAAAATTTCAGACATCATATACAGCAGAATGTTCACTGATACAACACCTATGGCAAGAGAAACAAAGGAAAAAATGAACACATGGGACTACATCAAACTAAAAAGCTTCTGCACAGCAAAAGAAACAACCCTCAAAATGGAAAGGGAACCCACTATGTATATTGGAGACCATAATTGCCAATGATACATCAGATAAGCGGTTAATTTCCCAAGTATATAGAGTACTTATACAACTCAACAAAAGGAAGACAAGAACCCAATTAAAAAATGGGCAGAGGATCTAAAGAGACACCTCTCCAAACAAGACATACAAATGGCCAAGAGACATATAAAGATGCTCAACATCACTAATCATCAGAGAGATGCACATTAAAACAACAATGAGGTATCACCTCACACCTGTCAGAATGGTTGCCATCAACAAATCAAACAAGTGCTGGTGGGGGTGTTGAAAAAGGGATCTCTAGTGCACTGCTGGTGGGAATGCAGACTGGTGCAGCCACTGTGGAAAACACTATGGTGTTCCCTCAAAAAATTAAAAATTGAACTGCCATTTGACCCAGTGATCCCACTTCTAGGAATATACCCTAAGAAGCTTGGAACACCAATCAGAAAGAATGTATGTACCCCTATGTTCATAGCAGCACTATATACAATAGCTAAGATCAGGAAACAGCCTAAGTGTCCATCAGTAGACGAGTGGATAAAAAAGCTGTGGTACATATACACAATGGAGTACTATGCAGCTGTAAGAAAGAAAGATCTCTTATCCTTTGAGACGACATGGAGGGATCTGGAAAGTATTATCTTAAGCGAAACAAGCCAAGCAGAGAAAGATAAATATCACATTATCTCACTTATTTTTGGAATATAATAAACAAAACAAACTGATGAACAAAATAGACCCAGAGACATGGAAGTAAGGTACAGACTGACAATCCACAGAAGAGGAGGTTGTGGGGGTGGGGCGGGGGGGAGGAAGAGATAAACCACAGAATTTATATGCATGTATGCATAACTGATGGACATAGACAACAAAGCTGGGGTTGGGGGGAGATGGGGATGAGGGTGTCAATGGGGGAAAAAGGAGAAACATCTGTAACAAAAATAAATCAATAAAAACTAAAATTAAAATAAATAAATAAATCTGAAATTAAAAAAGAAAATGACAAAAAGAGGTATCATACTTCATGAAGTCATCTGAGATATGTTCCAGACACTCAGTATTATTAAGTTCATCTTTATGTTGTATGTGGCTTGGATTCACTCACTGATGACTTGTTTCATTTTGAGGTCATGCCCCAAATTTGAATGATTTTAGTTTGTTTATAGTTTCTTACAAGAACCTGTGATGAACATTTTCACAGGTATATTTTAGTGGCCTGGGTGTACTCCTAACAATGGAGTTGCTGGGACATAGGCTATATGAATATCCACCTCTGTATTATATGATATACTGTGACATACTATGATATAGTGTGATATATTATAATATAGTGTTATATACTATGATACACAATAATCTACTATAATATGCTGTGATATACCATGATAAACTATAGTAAACTGTGATATACTATGAAATACCACAAAGACATATTTCAAGGCTGTTGTGCCAGTTTTTATTTCCACCAGCAGTGATCCTGGATCTTGTTGATCTACATATTCTTCAACACTTCGTTAATCAGATTTCTTAATTTCTGCTCATAATATAGATGCAAAATTACATCTCATTCTTGTCTTGGTTTTAATTCACATGGCTACTAATGACATGCAGTATTTCTTTATATGCTTTTTGGCCATCTGTGATTTCTTTTTCTTTTTCTTTTTTTTTCCTTTATTGATTTTAGAGAGGGGGGAAGGGAGAGGGAGAGAGATAGAAACCTCGATGAGAGAGAACATTGATTGGCTGCTGCCTGCATACCCCTCAGTGGGGATTTGGCCCACAACCTGGGCATGTGCCCTGACCAGGAATTGAACAGGCGACCACTTGGTGCATGGGTCGATGCTCAACCACTGAGCCACACTGACTGGGCCATCTGTGTTTTCTATAAAGTTCTTGCTTGTGCAATTTGCAAATCTTGTTTGTTGGATAATTTGTCTATTTATATATAAAATAAAAAATCACAGATAAAATTGAAGTACTCCTGTTGCTTTTTTGTTAAATTGCCATATTCCCTCCTTAAAGAAAATCACTATCATTATCATTAATTTCATTAAAATCACTATCATTAATTTCTCATGCATGTTTTGATTGATTTAACACATATTTATGTATACTATAAAATATACATAGTGCTATTTTGTTATTTTTGAAACTTTAGATAAATCCTATTTATCAATCTTTGTAAAAGTTACTTTTATTCTCTCAACATTGTGTTGAGATTTGTCCACATTGATCATTGTAGCTCTCATTTTATATTTTAATTTGTGCAAAGTATTCCATTATATAAACATACCAAATTTTATGTATGCGTGTTCCCATTGACAGGCCTTTTTTTTCAAATTTATTTTTTGTCCTCATGTACAGATATGCAAAAGTTTCTCCAGAGTATATACCTAAAAGTGGAAGTGGTGAGTCATGGTGTGTGCACATCTTCACATTTAATAGTCATCACCAAAGTAATTGTACCAAATTCCAGCTGTGTATGACAATTCTTATTCATCCATATTTTTTTTTAACATTTAGCACATTTAGTACAGTCTGCCCTCGTTTATCGCAGTTAATCAGTTCCAGACTCTACTGCGATAAATGAATTTCCGCTAAGTAGGATTCTTTATTTGTACACAGTCATCCCTCCTCACTTGTGCTTTGACTTTCGTGGCTTCACTCTATCGCAGTTTTTTTTGTAGACTCTTTCTCCAATCTGATGTGAGTGAAAGAAGATATCACTCTGTTTTTATTTCTTTTTCTTTTTTTTAATTAATTTGTTTTTGTTACAGATGTTTCTCCTTTTTCCCCCATTGACACCCTCCTCCCCATCTCCCCCACCCCATCACCAGCATTGTTGTCCATGTCTATCATTTATGCGTACATGCATATAAGTTCTGTGGTTTATCTCTTCCCTCCCCCCCACCTCCTCTTCTGAGGGTTGTCAGTCTGTACCCTACATCCACGTCTCTGGGTCTACCCTGTTCCTCAGACTGTTATGTTCATTATATTCCACAAATAAGTGAGATCATGTATCACTCCATTTTTAATGGGCGTTTTCATTACCACATTAGTGAGTTTGAACATTTTTTTCAGGTATTTAAATTCCTCTACCAAAAATGATTTGTTCATCCTTTTTATCTGTTTTGAGTAGGTTTTTTTTTTTTTCAGTTACAATTTGAATTCAACACTATTTTGTATTAGTTTCAAGTGTACAGATAGCAATTAAATAATCATATACTTGTTCCCCTTGATATTTCACATACCCACTTGTAGTTATGTAGTTATTTCAATATTGTTAACTATGTTTCCCATGCTTTATTTTATATTCTCCTGACTATGCTGTAACTACCATTTAATGCTTCTTAATCCACTCATCTTTTTCACCCAGCACTCCCAAATGCTCCCCTCTGGCATCCATCCCTCTGTTCTCTGTATCTATAAGTCTGTTTCTATTTTGTTTGTTCTTGAATAGGTTTAAAAAATATTGTCTCACAGTCTGTTGCATGACACTTCCTTCTTTTCTTTCTTCCTTCTTTCTTTTTATACAAAACTTTGTGATTTTAATGCAGTTATATTTATTTTTTCTTTTTTGACATTTTTTGTCCTTGTCTGAGGTATCCTGTCCTGTGCTGATAACATAAAAATATTATTCTATTTCTTTCTAAGTATTATCCAATTCCTTCAGTCATTGTTAGGTCAATGTTCTAACTGGAATTGATTTGGCAGCATTATATGAGATAAGGAACTGATTTTATTTTATTTTATTTTTTTACAAATGAAGAGTCAGTTCTCCTCACACATTTTATTAAATAGTCTATCATTTCTATTTTCAGTTTTTATGCATACATATGTCAGTTTGTTGACTCTGTCTAGCCTGCTTCATGATCCCTGTACCAATATCATGCTACTCAAAGTGCTCCAGCTTTCTAATACCTTATATCTACTAAGGCAAAAATGTCCCTCTTGATGTTCTTCAAAAAAGTTGCTTTGGCCATTTGTTTCCTCCATTGTTCTATGTGTCTTTTAGATTTAGTTTGTCAACTGCCATTCTAAGAATCCTCTTTTTTTTTTTTTTTTAATTTTAAATAAAACTATAGTGAATTGCAATTAAATTGCTTTCATTAACATCATTTCTGGCCTGTTTTTTTTTTTTTTGTTTTTTTGTTTTTTTTTTGTATTTATGCACTATTTTTTTACCTGAATTTAACTTTATTGTAAATATTTCTCACTATATATGTCACAGTATAAACTTTTATAAATCCTTTTTGAAATTAGGCAGTGTAGGTAAAATGGGTAAGTATGTGCTTGTCTATGTTTCCTGTGGGGAAGAAAAATACTCTGGAGATATAATTTTTATAGATTTAATATCTTGTGCATCTCTGAATATAAAGTTCTATTGTATAGTAGAATAATTATAAAAATCAATAAATGTGTAAAGTGAACAAAAAGGTGGACTAAATGCATACTAATTCCCAAAAAGGAAAGGGCTTGCTTGGGTTGGGATGGGGATAAAATTAAGCAATGTCACAAATAACTTTTTTCTATGTACTCAATACTAAAAATGTAGAGCCATTTTGATTTCACATTAATGAATTATTATCATTGCTGAATCTTCATATGAAACATGAGCACAGGCATGGAATTTTTCAACCCATGGGTGGAATTGTTTTACTTCCTCCATCCTCATCACTTCAACTTCAAGCAAAATTCACGTAACATGAAACATTGTGTGAATATTGCTCAAAATAGCAGCACATTCCTTTGCATTAAATGTGCTTCACTTGAACCACGGACAGAAAGAGGACACTAAATTGAGCCTGGTAGGAACTGCAGAGGCATGAGAGGGTGGGCTGAGAGCCCACAGACAGCAGCTGTTTTAGCTGTGAGGAGCTCTCTTGGGATTAAAATCCCAAGCTGGCTCCACAGCACAGAGGACTGGGACAGAGCACTAAATTAGCTATAGCTACTTACCTTAGGCTCTGACAAAGGGAGGGCAGACTTCACTGGAACTGTATGGAGAGACCTGGGATTTGGAGAGCTGGGAGGGCACTGGGAGTTTTGTGCTGATTTACTCCCTCATAGGACAGTAGCCATATTACAAAAAGAGCCCCTTCCCAGAGCCCAGGGAAGATGCAACAGCCCCTCCCTCAGGAATTTAAAACCCCCAGGCCAGGCCAGAGAAATGCAAATTGAGGCTCAATAACAGCCCAGCAAGCATCTGCCCCACCCACTGGAGATCCTCTTACCTTGAACACTTCAGAGATATTTTCATTAGGTCCAGGGCTACAACCCAAGTCTCATCCAGTAACTGAGACTAATAGCCTCCAGGCAAAAAGCTAGAGAATAACTGATTCTTTCCTGGGCTTGCAGATCTACCCAGGGAAGTAAGACTTGACAGTGATGTTTAACATGGGTCCTCCCAAACTCATCCAAACCCAGTAGAGGGAGCCACAACCAACAAAACACCAACACCCACGGAGAAAATTTGGCAGGCTCTAAATCTCACTGAGACAGCCAAAATAGTGAAACAAAGAAACAAATCCCAAATAAAAGAACAAGATAATTGTGCAGATGATTAAATAAATGAAAGGGAATTGAGCAAAATATCAAATGGAGAGTTCAGAGTAATAATCATGAGGAAGCTCAACAGCATATGTAAAGATATAGAAGGATTGAAAATCAACCAATGAGAAAAGAAAAATGACATACCAGAAATATAGAACACATTGGAAGGAATAATCAACAGAGTAGAGGGGGCCGAGGACCAGATCGGTGAATTAGAACACAAGGTAGAAAAAATCGTTCAATCAGAGAAACAAAAAGAAAAAAACAATTTAAAAACTAGAAGACAGCTTAAGAGAACTGTGGAACAATATGAAATGTAACAACATCTACAACATAGGAGCAACAGAAGAAGAAGAAAATGGGCAAGGTTTAGAGAATATATTTGAAGAAATAGTGACAGAAAACTTCCCTAACTTGGTGAAGGAAAAAGGCATACAAGTAAAAGAAGCACAGAGAGCCCCAAGTAAGAAGAACCAAACAGGCCCACACCAAGACACATAATAATGAAAATGCCAAAAATTAAAGACAAAGAGAGAATCCTAAAGGCAGCAAGAGATAAGCAACAAGTTACCTACAAAGGAACTCTCGTAAGGCTACCAACTGTCTTCTGATCAGAAACACTACAAGCCAGAAGGGAATGGCATGAAATAATCAAAGTCATGAAAAACAAGGATCTGAATCCAAGACTACTCTAACCAGCAAGGTTATCATTCACAATAGAAGGTGAAATAAAGAGCTTCTCAGACAAAATAAGGTTAAGGGAATATATTAACATCAAACCAGTCCTGCAAGAATGTTAAAAGGACTGCTGAATTAGTAGAAGAAATAGGAAGAAAAATATAACCACATTAAACAAAAATGGCCACAAGTAAGTACATAACAATAATTACCTTAAATGTAAATTGCTTAAATACTTTGATCAAAAGACACAGAGTACTTGATTGGATAAGAAAGCATGACTCATATATATGTTGTTTACAAGAGACCCACCTCACAACAAAAGACTCACATATAGGTTGAAAGTAAAGAGATGGAAAAAATTTTCCAAGCAAATGGAAAGGAAAAAAGAACTGGGGTAACAATACTCATATCCAACAAAATAGACTTCAAAATTATGACCATAACAAAAGACAAAGAAGGCCACTACATAATATAGAAAGGATCTATCCAACAGGAAAATATAACCTTGGTAAACATATATGCACCCAATATAGGAACACCAAAATATATTTTAAAACTTCTGGAGCACTTCCAAGGAGAAATCAGCAGCAATACAATCATAGCAGGGGACTTCAAAACCCTGCTGACATCACTGGATAGATGCTCTAGACAAGAAATTAACAAGGATACAGAGACTCTAAATGATGCACTAGATCAAATGGATTTAGTAGATATCTATAGAGAATAACACCCCAAAACTGCAGAATTCACATTCTTCTCAAGTGCACATGGGACACTCTCAAAGATAGACCACATGTTAGAACATAAACTGAGTCTCTACAAGTTCAAGAAGAGTGAAATCATATCAAACACCTTCTCAGATCACAATGGCATAAAACTAGAAATCAATCACAACAAAAACATGCGAAAACATTCAAACACATGGAGGCTAAATAGCATGTTATTAAACAATGAATGGGTTACCAAGGAGATCAAGGAAGAAATTAAAAACTTCCTGGAAACCAATTAAAATGAACACACAACAACAACAAAATCTATGGAACACAGCAAAAGCAGTCCTGAGAGGGAAGTTTGTAGAAATACTGGCCTACATCAAGAAACAAGAAAAATTTCTAATTGACTATTTAACCTCACAACTTAAAGAACTGGAAAACAAACAAGATGAAAAACCCAGAGCAAGTAGAAGAAAAGAAATAGTAACAATCAGAGCAGAAACAAATGATATAGACACTTAAAAAAAAAAAAAAGCAATTGAAAAGATCAATGAAACAAAGAGTAGGTTCTTTGAAAAGATAAACAAGATTGATGGACCCTTAGCTAGACTGACCAAGAAACAAAGAGAGAGAACCCAAATACACAAAATCAGAAATGAAAGAGGAGAAGTAACAACTGATACAACAGAAATACAAAGGATCATTAGCAAATACTATGAACATTTGTATGGCAACAAATTCGACAATCTAAGCGAAATGGACACATTTCTAGAAACACATAGTCTCCCAAAACTGAATCGGAAAGAGATAGAAAACTTGAACAGGCCAATAACAACGAAGGAAATTGAAGATGTAATCAAGACTCTCCCAGCAAACAAAAGCCCAGGCCCTGACGGCTTCACGGGGGAGTTTTACCGAACATTCAAAGAAGAACTAACACCCATTCTCCTCAAACTATTCCAAAAAATTCAAGAAGAAGGAAGACTTCCAAACTCGTTTTATGAGGCCAGCATAATTCTCATCCCAAAACCAGAAAAAGACACTACAAAGAAAGAAAACTACAGGCCAATATCCCTGATGAACATAGATGCCAAAATCCTGAACAAAATACTAGCAAATCGGATCCAGCAATACATCAAGAAAATTATTCACCATGACCAAGTGGGATTCATCCCAGGGATGCAAGGCTGGTACAACATACGCAAATCAATAAATGTGATACATCACATAAACAAAATGAAAGATAAAAACCACATGATCATATCAATAGATGCTGAAAAAGCATTTGACAAAATCCAGCACCTATTTCTGTTAAAAACGCTCAGCAATTTAGGAATAGAGGGATCATATCTCAACATTATAAAGGCCATATATGAAAGACCTACAGCCAACATCATACTCAATGGACAAAAACTAAAAGCATTTCCCTTAAGAACAGGAACAAGACAAGGATGCCCACTTTCACCACTCTTATTTAACATAGTACTGGAAGTCTTAGCCACAGCAATCAGACGTGAAGAAAAAATAAAAGGGATCCAAATTGGAAAGGAGGAAGTGAAACTGTCATTATTCGCAGATGACATGATATTATACATAGAAAACCCTAAAGACTCCATCAAAAATCTACTAGCCTTAATAAATGAATTTGGCAAAGTAGCAGGATACAAAATTAACGTCAAGAAATCGACGGCATTCTTATACACCAATGATGAACTCACAGAAAGAGAAACTAAAAAAACAATCCCATTTACCATCGCGGCAAAGAAATTAAGATACCTAGGAATAAACTTAACCAAAGAAGTAAAGGACCTATTTACAGAAAACTACAGGACATTGAAAAAAGAAATAGAGGAAGATATAAAAAAGTGGAAGCACATACCTTGTTCATGGATTGGAAGAATTAACATCATTAAAATGTCCATACTACCCAAAGCAATCTACAGATTTAATGCAATCCCCATCAAAATACCAATGACATATTTCACAGAACTAGAACAAATACTTCAGAAGTTCATATGGAACCAAAAAAGACCCCGAATAGCTACAGCAATCTTGAAAAAGAAGGACAAAGTAGGAGGGATCACAATACCGGACATCAGGTTATACTACAAAGCTACTGTAATCAAAACAGCCTGGTACTGGCACAAGAACAGGCACATAGACCAGTGGAACAGATCAGAGAATCCGGAAATTGACCCAAGACAGTATGCTCAATTAATATTTGACAAAGGTGGTAAGAGCATACAATGGAGCAAAGACAGCCTCTTCAATAAATGGTGTTGGGAAAATTGGACAGCTACATGCAAAAAAATGAAACTAGATCCTCAACTTACACCATACACAAGAATAAACTCAAAATGGATAAAGGACTTAAATGTGACTCATGACTCCATAAGAATCCTAGAAGAAAATGTAGGCAACAAAATTTCAGACATCATACGCAGCAAAATTTTCACTGATATATCACCTAAGGCAACAGAAATAAAGGAAAAAATAAACACATGGGACTACATCAAACTCAAAAGCTTCTGCACAGCAAAAGAAACAACCATCAAAGTGGAAAGGCAACCTACTGTATGGGAGAACATAATTGCCTATGATATATCAGATAAGGGACTAATTTCCAAAATATATAGAGTGCTCATACATCTCAACAAAAGGAAGACAAAGAACCCAATTAAAAAATGGGCAGAGGAACTAAATAGATACCTCTCCAAACAGGACATACAAACGGCCAAGAGACATATGAAGAAATGCTCAACTTCACTAATCATCAGAGAGATGCAAATTAAAACAACAATGAGGTATCACCTCACACCTGTCAGAATAGCCGCCATCAACCAAGCATCAAACAACAAGTGTTGGCGAGGATGTGGAGAAAAGGGGACTCTAGTACACTGCTGGTGGGAGTGCAGACTGGTGCAGCCACTATGGAAAACACTATGGCGTTACCTCAAAAAATTAAAAATTGAATTACCATTTGACCCAGTGATCCCACTCCTAGGAATATACCCGAAGAAACCTGAAACACCAATCAGAAAGAATACATGTACCCCCATGTTCATAGCAGCGCTATTTACAATAGCGAAGATCTGGAAACAGCCCTAATGTCCATCAGTAGACGAATGGATAAAAAAGCTGTGGTACATATACACAATGGAGTACTATGCAGCATTAAGAAAGGACGATCTCTTATCCTTTGCGTCGACATGGGAGGACCTGGAAACTATTATCCTAAGTGAAACAAGCCAAGCAGAGAAAGACAAACATCATATGATCTCACTTATTTCTGGAATATAATGAACATAACAGTGGGAGGAGCAGGGTAGTCCGGGGGACGTGGAAGTGGGGTACAGGCTGACATCTGCCAGAAGAGGGGGCGGGGGAGGGGAGAGATGAACACAGAACTTGTACGTATGTACTCATAACCAATGGACATGGACAACAAAACGGGGACGGGACAGGGAGGGAAGGGGAGGGGGGTGTCAATGGGGGAAAAAAGGAGAACCATCTGTAACATAAGTAAATTAATAAAAAAAAAAAAATAAAATAAAATAAAATACTGGGATTAAAAACAGCAGCTTGTTTCTTCCTGATTGGGGCATTTGAGAAGTCGGATGGGGCCTCCTCAAATCCCAGCTACCTTAGTACAGAAGGCCAGACTGAAGATAGTCAACCAGTTGCACATCAAATGGCAAGAAAATTGAATTAGTGTGCCAAAAAAATGTTAGACCCTTCTCCCCATCCTGACCCTTCATCAATTTATAGGTCCTGGCAAAATGTTCACTCCCTTCGACTACGACAGCTAAAGTCCTCAGACATTGCTTCATGAGCTCTGCTCAAAGTAAGGGATATGAGCAAGGTGGCAGGACACATACAGGGTGTGGTAAAAGTAGGTTTACAGTTGTTCAAATTGAAAATAATACAATAATTAATAAATATAATACAAGAATAAACTCTGTTTTACATACACACAGCTATGAACCTACTTTTGCTCCACCCTGTGTTATACAACTAGAGCTGCCTTTATGTAACTACAACTACCTTGTCTGGGAATCAGAACTGGTACATACATGTGAGATATCTATTTTATCCCAGAACCATCAAATCTTCCAGCCTAAAATTTCTGTTGCAGGTTAAAATGCTTCAGCCCTTAAACCCACATTCTAGGGTGCCACCGACTATGATCTTCCATGTCAGAACATTCCTGAGAAGCCCTAGGAAGTTCCAAGCCAAAATTGCCATATCAGACACTTTTCCAGAAAGGTATGAGTGCAAAGGTTATTCTACCTGGGAGAGTACCTGAGTTTGCATCCTCCTCCTGAGTACTTCCTCAGTCATGTGGTTAGTGTCCTGGAATGAGCAAAGGCTTTGCAAACAAGATTCAAATATACCTCTCATTAGCTATGAAGACTGGCCAAATTACTTCAAACCACTGCGACTTGGTTATCTTATCTTAAAATAATGGCTGTTACTCCTTTGTAAGATCATTGAGAATTTTAAATGAGGAGACATATTCAAAGCATTTAGCACAGGGCCTGACACAGAGTTGGGACTCAATCAGTTGTTCCTTTATCCTGTTTGAGTCAAAGTCATACAGAGAAAGAAAGGATCAACCAAAAGACAGAATCTCCCAGAGGGAGGATGACTGGTCATGGGTAAAGGCAAAGGACTTGTCCTTTAAAGGCATGGATTTTGTTGGGCATAGAACCCATCATTTTCAAGCCACAGGTACACACATTACTGTGATGGACAGGCTGGTTGTGGGAAGGCCTGTGGGAAACCTGATTGATACCAAAGTGTTTGCCTGAGTGGTAGAGTTGGCAGGAAATGGGCTTCTGTATGGGTTGTTATTCTGAATAACATCCCTGCTAGACAGGTCAGAGGTTATTTGCCATTCTTTTGAGCAATTTGTAGTCTTCTAGAAACTGGATGGTTGACTGAATAATTATGGTGCTCAGAAGTGCTATAATATACCTGTCTTCATCTGATAAAGGAGCAAATATATCTATGAGGAGACTGTAATAGTTTCTCATTACTGGTGTAACAAATTGCCAAAAACTTAGTGGTTTAATTCAACACAAATTTAATTATCTTATAGTTCTGGAGGCCAGATGTTCAAAATAAATCTTATGGGGCTAAAATCCAGGTTTGGGCAGGATCAGTTTCTTTTGGAAGCCCTAGTGAAGGATCTGTTCAATTACCTCTTCCATCTGTTGGTGGCTGCTGAGGTTCCTTGATTGTATCTTAATCAGTCCACTTTCTGCTTCTGTCTTCACATTGCCTTCTACTCTTGTGTAGCCTAATCTCTCTCTGCTTCAGTTTTATGAGGGAACTTGTCATTAGATTGGGTCTTTCCAGATAATCGAGGATAATCTCTCCATCTCAAGACCCTTAACTTAATCACATCTGCAAAGTCCTTGTTGCCATATAAGGCAAAATACACTGGTTGATAACCTAGATATTTTGGGGGACCATTATTAAACAAGCATACCACAGAGATGAAGAATGCACTTCTGTAGATACATCTTCAGTGGCTGAGGGCTTTCTCAGTGCTGTTTCTCTGTCGGGGATATATGAATAGACCTATTGATGGACTCCATGTGGCATTAGGAAGTGGACCGATGAGTCCAGAAGTAGATAGATTTGGATAATATTTTTTAAAACCAGGAAAAGAATTATGGGGTGGATGGTCATGGTTGTAGATCAAGGGGCTGGATTGTCTGTGTACTCAAATCACTATAATGAATAAAGAACTAAAAGTCAGTGCAGATACATGACCAGTGTTGGAGGACAGATTGAGATTGTCTTGGTCATGGAAGAGGTCAGATCCTCATAAAAATGCAGCATGATATGTTAGGACATAAATAGATGCATAAACTTTTGGGGAGTCCAGGGATCATTATTAACTTATTACTGAGTATTTATTCATTCATTTATTCAACAATATTCTTTGAATACCCACTGTGTCCCCTGGCCTTGAGATAGATGAGTAAACAAAAAGATGAATATCCCTGCCTTCTTGTGATGATGGGGGATCAGAACTGGAAGGAGCCATGTATAATGAAGAGCTAACAGAGCTTCCATAGACTATTTTTAGGAACTTAGAATGTGGATAGAATTTAGACAAAGGCAGAGTCCTTAGATACAGTTTTTATCTCCTGGGAGGTAGAGCTTTCTGTTCTGGAAAGCCAGATTTCCATGCCCTCATCCCTGGATAGATCTCAGTTGGGAGCTGTTGTTGTACTGGCCTGTCCCGCTCATATCACCTTGTCCTGATTAAATAATACAAAAGGCCAACTATGGAGCTTTCAGAGACAAACTGAGGACGTACCAGATGGCCTGGTACCCTTCTAAATGAATTAGTCCTCTAAGCGAATTTGTTATTTTTTAGAACTTAGAAAATAGAGTGAATAGCAGGACAACCCTAACCATAGATGTGTGCTGACGCAGTTCCCTCCTGCCTCAGCTCCCTCCCACCTCCGTTCCCTCCCACTTATCACTAACTGCTTCTGCTTCTGTACTTGCTTGCTTGCTCTTCCCCAAGGCCAACAAGAACTGCCAGTTGCAGAAGTTTGTAACAAACCCCCTATAAAATAAAAAAGTAGCTGAAAGTCTGGTCTGATCTCCGAAAACTCAGGATCAGTCGCTGGCCGGCTTTGCTCTCTATTTGGCTTTAATTTGGCTCTGGTGGTCTCTGGGTTCTCTTGCGTCACAACATTCTGAGTAAATATTTGTCTGCTGCTCTCACTGGATCATTACCATCAGGTGTTACACAGTCTGAGGGGAGTGAAAGTTTCCCAGTCCAGAGGGTTCCTTGGGGTTTTAAATTTGTCTTTGGTATTCTGACTAATGTTATGAATTATCTGCTCAGCAGGTTGGGATGCTAGGTCGTTGATAATGTCAAAGTTAAACCATCTGAAGGACATGGTCAACATCACCTGACATTAGCTAAACTTCAGGTATCAGTAATCAGGCTATGTTGTAGCAATACACTGAAACCATTTAAGGTGGTTCCATTAAGCCATCAAAGGGGTCTATCTCCACATATTTAATGCCCTGCCTTCCTAATGAAACTGTGGTTTTTTTCCTCAACAGCTTCAGTCAGGGAGGGAGGGATCTGTTCTGGTGGTAAGAATAGACAGTCTTTCACATATGACCACAAAAGCTATGCTCCATATAGCTCTAAAGGAAACCTTTTGCATTGCAGTATTTATGAAAAGCGCCTCCCACAGATATGTAGTGAACAACCATGCATGGCAGTCCCAAGAGAGGGGGCTCCAAAACACATTTCCAGGATGAAACTCAAGACTGTGAGAGCTAAGATGTCAGAGTGTTAAGCCCCTGCAGCTTGATCATTATATATTTCTCTACTGAGGCTCTTGAGAACCCAGCCAGGGCCAGGGACTTGGCCCAAAGATGCTCTGAAATCTATCATAGTGTGGTCCTGGAGGTGGACTTCTATTAGTGGCAAGGTGATAACTGGATGTGGCAGGTGTAATGTCTATTTCCAAGCTGGATAGCCCTCTATGGATTCAGGGGTGTTCTGATGGTAGGGTATATAAGATCCCTTTGGAAATGAAGAGGGATCCACTTTCTAGAGATTGATAGGGATCCTCATGCTAGCAGAATAACTATAGGTAACAGGTGATTATTGAGACAAGATCCAAAAAGTCAAAGTGGGGATTCAAATGAGTCACCAAATATAGGTATCAAACAGTGACAATGAGATCAATAATTTGAAGGCCAAAGAGATGAGAACAAGAAGTATGAGTGTGTTGAGACACACCCTAGGTCTTTAAATTGGAACACTGTTTGAAAACATTAATCTTAACCACCAGCTCCATTTTCCACATGAGGAAACTAAGGCTGGAGTACCAAGAGACTTTCTAAGTAATGACAGGACCAGACAATCTGCAGGTTCCTGTAGATCACTCCTTCCTTTTGTATTTTTTAAATAGTCAGCCTGGAGAAATGGGCTTTTAGCCCTAAAACCAGCACCTTTAGAGAAAGCAGATCGTGTCTTTCAATTCACTGGACTCTTCTCCAAAGCTAGTATGTGATCTTTCCTATCTCTCGGGCACCGGCTGACAGGCCATCCAAGCCTTTGGTGAAAATCTGATTAATCTGAAGATATTTTAGCCTACATGCCAAATAGTTTTTCCCTTGAGATTTTTATCACTCTCGTGTAAGTTTGAAATTTTGCTAAGCTTGCAGAGTTTTTTACTTTCCCAATAGTAAGCAGGTAATTGAAGGACAGGCATCAATTTTACTGTAGACATCCATGCACCTGCCTAGGCCTTACACACAAGGCTTGTGATCTAGGGTCACTGATAGAAAATTGATAGACAGCAAGTAGTACAAAGAACAAGATCTGCTTACAAATGCTCCTGGGTAAAAGGAGGAACAATGGGAAATGCAAATTCAATGTTTTCTAAGTTTCATGGATACATTTTATGTTCCTGAATTTCATGGCATTATTAACACAAAATCTAAGATGAGTGACAACTCCCCTAAAGCTGTGATGAGAACACTAATGAGAATAAACTGATTTTTATTTGCACAGACATTTCTCAACTGAAGAAATGATCTGAGTGTTTTGACTACAAAATTATTTGCATATTGGTTGTTGGCAGTAACTTGAAAGAGGTAGTTCTTTTTTTCCATACTTCCTTTCAACATCTTAGATCCTGGGCTTTGAGAATTTGTGGTCCCTAATCAGTCTAGACTCTAGACTCTAGAGGCTCTCTGGGCTTATAAATCTCAATATAGCTGCTTGACTGGTTGAAATGTGGGAGAGATGGCAGGATGATTTTTAGTGGCTGAGAAGGCATGGATGTAAGGAACATAGCAGATCTCCACCTGAGTACCACTGCACTGACTCGGAGGGCACCTGCACAAATCTTAATAATATTCTTGACATTGGTCCAAGAGCCAGGATCTGCAGCCTCCCAGTTTGTCTAACTGGCTGCTACACTACTTTGTTCTTCATCCTCATATAGGGCTCTCCAATTTTTGAGGTTGGCCCTTTCCTCTAGCTCCACACTCCCTTGCATCTGTCGCCCCTTCCCTGCTGCCATGATCATTAAGACTTGAAACCTGAATCTTCTTCTCCAGCACATAGTCTAAAGGCATGCCAGGTGTCCATGGTCAGGATAACAACCATTTAAAACCCCAACCTCACTGCCTTGGTTTCAGCTACCTACTTCCCTGGTCACTCCAGGGACCTAGACATCACTGGCAACAATTCCACCTGTGAAAACTTACAACTCAAATCTTCACTTCTCTGACCTACATTCCCCTTTTCCAGATGTTTCCCATTATCACAGCCTCTTGGTTGGACTTTCTTATCTGCCCAGGCCACACCCCAGGGTTAGTTCCCTAAATATTCTCACCAGCTTCTCAGCATCTTTGCTCCTCAGGCCTTCTACTATACTTAACCATGTAAAACCTTGCCCTGGATCTTTTCTTAATTCACCTCCTCTTCCAACTGGGCTGCTAAGACAACCCCTATATGCTGTCTACCTTTCATTAAATCCTGAAGTCCATCGCTGGTCCTTTCATTTGTCCTTTTCCATTTCTTTTCTCTTCCCCTCTTCCCTTCAGTGACTGTCCCAAACCTTCACTATTCCCTTTAACCCTCAGAATACTAGTCCTTAGTCCACTTCATCAAGACAGTTGGATTATCAAGAAATGGTGGCCCCAAATCATTTTTTTCTCACTAATTTTTATACTAGTCTTTTAATTTTCTTCAAAAGATAGGTGTCTCTTCTCTTCCACCTGCATAATAAGTATCCTTTAAAATTTGCTCTTGGTCTGATTTAATCTCATTTTGTGAAGGATCTTTTTATAATTTCTCTCTCTCTCTCTCTCTCTCTCTCTCTCTCTCTCTCTCTCTCCTCCCACCTTCCTTTTTTAATTTTTTTACTCAAGAAACATTTATTGGAAGCCTACTAGGTGCTAACCACTGTGACAGGTACAATAAAACTTACTTGGAAACAAGACTGACATGACCCCACCCTTTATGAAGTTTAGGGTCTAGTGCATGAGAGAAATAATATATACAAGTCTATCTGTATATAATACATACAGATACTAAAAGAACTACAAGAGAAAAGCACAAGCTGCCATACATGCTTGTATCAGGGGATATCTCCTAGGACCAGGGGTAGGAAGGTTTGTCTCTGAGAGTGTAGGTTTGGATGGACAAGGGTCAGGAATTGGTGCCAGCCCAACCACTTAATAGCTGATTATTTCTTAATTGTCAGCTTCAAATCTTCCCCACCCTCAGCTACGGATACATTTCTTCTATTTTGAGCTTCTTTTTGTAACAGTCTATGTTTCCTTTTTTTTCCTTGACCCATGGTCATGTGATTTCTGTTTCATCTCTGCCTCCAAATCTGCTCTAACCAGGGTCATTTTTGACCTCCTGGCCGTAAACACAAAGGACACTTCCCAGTCTGTGTTAAAATGGAGATTCCTTAAGATTACCCCTACAAGAGACTTGTGCATATTCTCTTCAGTAACTGTATACCTTGCTAGAATAAACAGGCATAACATCTCTTAGTCTAATAAAATTAGAAATGGAAAACATAGATAACCACAAGCATGACATATTTTTGCATTAGAAAAGAATAATATGTTAACTATTTAGTGCTTAATTTTAAAATCTCAATGGAATAGACTAATATCTAGAAAAATAAAAATAATCAACATTGCCTCAAAAATAAAACAAAACCAAATTTAAAAAGCAATAAAATCATGAAAGAATTGCTTTCAGTGGTTTTGCACATTTTTCCCCAAATGCCAAGGGATATATAGTCCTTTTCTATATATTACAGAGCCTAGGTCTGCACCATTTAATAGGGTGACTATTAGCTCCATGTGGCTGTTGAGGACATGAAATGGGGCTTATCTGAGTTAAGATGATCTGTCTGTGTAAGAACACAGAAATTCAGGTGACTTAGGGTGAAAACAGAATGTAGAATATCTCATTAATAATTTTATCCTGATTATATTTTGAAATGGTAATATTTATTTTTATTTTTGGCCATGCTGGATTAGTAAAAGAAGGGACATGTGACAAATCACCATAAATAACTACCATGAAACCATGCAGTAATATTGAAAACAATATTAGTGACATATAATGTTTATTGTGATTATGCTATGTATGGGTACTATGCTAAATATTTTACATAAATTATCCCAAAATTGGTCTCAGAACAATCCTACAGGGCAGATAACCTCTACATTTTTTTAAAAATATTTTTTCTTTATTGATTTTAAAGAGAGATGAAGGGAGAGGGAGAGAGAGATAGAAACATCAATGAGAGAGGACACTGATTAGCTGCCTCCTGCATGTCCCCTAGTGGAGACTGAGCCTACCACCTGGACATATGCCCTGACTGGGAATCAAACCAGCAACCTTTTGGTGCATGGGTTGATGCTCAACCAGTGAGCCACACTTGCCAGGCAACCTTTACATTTTTAAATATCATTACTTTGACCTTACCAAGGTAATATAGCCAGTGTATGACAGAGCTGGCCTTCCCATCCAGGTTTTTCAGACCCTGAAGCACCTGCTGTCCACCTTGACACCCTCTTCACCTACATCTACCAACAAGGATTAGGAAGGAATATGCCCAACGTCACTCTTTTAATACATATTTCTTAAATTTCATTTGCTAACATCTAGTCTTTTTTTTTTTTTTTTTCATGTTCTGGGATCAGTTTCTGGCTATAAGAAGGGAAGAACCTGGATACCACATCACCAACTATTAGGAACATAACCTGATATGTGTGTTGAAGGCTGAAGAGAAATGCAGAAGTGCCCCAGGGCCATGCAGGCCCACACTCAGCCTGATGATGCCTTGGCTATTTGCATTATATTTGCATTCCCTCTGTCTTCTTATACAGGAACAAGCCTTTTCAAATGGGCTTAGCTCTCCAAATCCACTCAAAATGTCATCAAATTAAATGAATTATTTCTTAGACACCATGGGGAGTAGAAGCTCAGTAGAAAAATACTAATGGTTTCTTTTGCAGAAAGCCCCTTTGAGGATAAAAGAATCTATCTCGGAGTCAGACCCCTTCCTGGCTGGTGTGTCCTCTGTCAGATAAAAAGCCATGGGGAGTCCATCGCACCCTCGTCTCCCTCCATCTGTGATCCTGCAGAACAAGAAAGGAGCTGGCCAGAGGAAACAAATCCTGATCCTGTGATTTCAATTACAGGGAGGTAAGAAATTATTTGATATCTGAGGTTGCTAAAGTCACCTATTCCTTCTGCTCTAAAGGTTTTTCCTGCTAAACTGAACAAAAGAGCAGAAAGAAGTTTTGATGCATTTTGAGGGGAAGGGATAGTAGAGAGAAAGCAAGCACAGCAGGCAGAGAGTTGATGACAATGCAGACAAAAGAAAGAACTTCTTAAGATTCTTTCTAAGGAATGGAATTCACACCACGCCAGTTCCTTTATTTGGACATCTCTACCCTCTCCATTGCTCTTTCTCTCACACCAAAAATCAGATTTGGATTTTTAAATTTACATTGATAACATAGATTTGGTTTGTGGATGAAAAGGGGCCATGTACTAACCTGACAAACTCAGGTAAGGCCTGTATGATGGCCTTGCAAACTCAAAGACCTAAAGTAACCACAAAGGATGGTCTGAAATTAAAAATTTTAACTAAAAGCAGTTTGTGGCAGGTAGTCATGTCCTAGACTGGCATCTTCCCTGACAAAAATCTTTACCTTCACCAAATTTTTCTATTGTCTTTTTGTATCTACGATAACATATTTTTGGAACGTCAAAGTAATTTTCCTTTTTCCGGACCCCTCAAAGCACAGGCACCACTCTGTGGAGACCACAAATCCCCTCATTACTATTGAGTTAACTGCTGACTGTTAACTATCTTGTACCCACCTATGTAAAAGATGTATGTGCCCATCATTTTACTTTTCATCCAATCCCAAAAGTTTCCCCGCTTTGCTTTCTCCCACCTCCCTAATCTGTCACCAATGGACTTCACATAACTCACTTGGATTTTCTCTTTTGATTGTAATGTATAAAACAATGTGAAAAACTACCATTCTCTGAAGCACTATCACAATCTGTTGAGATTTTGCTTCCCTGCAATTGTCCTCAGTTTTGGCTCAAATAAAATCACAAAACTGTTTCACAGGTTTAAATGTCTCTCATGTTGACAGGTTGGTACTCTCGAAGATAATGTCACTTCAGCCTTCTCCATGTCTGGGCCATATGAGAGTAAACATGGCAGCTCTGGCTATGGCCCAGCTCACTCCTTGGCAGGTGTCCACATTGATTTTTCTGGAAACAAAACAAAAGAGCTTGTCAGTTTGCTCTCTTTTACACCTAAGTGAAGAGACAAGGCCTCTATTCCTTTCGGCCCTTGCTGAGACAGACTTCTCACCAGGTGAGGCTGTGTGTTATGCTGACTATTGTATCCCACAGACCAATATTCAAACCTGCTTTGTCTTCTAGATGATAATATGCAAGTTATCTAAGCTCTCTGAGTGACAGTTTCCTCATCTGGCTCATGAGGGAAAGCAACATTAACTTATCAAGGCTGTGTGAGGCTAAAGTACATGTAAATTACTTGACTCACAGTAGATGCTTAGTACTTTTTATCTCTAGAAATCAGCTCTCTTTCCTGTAAAGAAAGAATCATCATAAATTAAGCTTTTTGAAGTTAAAATCCCCTGTTTTCTACAAGCTCAAATTACAGCATCCAATAATGGTGAAATGCATTTGCCTCTGTGTTCTGCTGCTGATTCAGCAGTGCCATCATTTTATCTAACTGCATCTTCATCTCTTAGCATAGTCAATAAAATATTATATCACTGTCCAGGGATCAAGAGGAATAAACTCTGGTTATATGATGGCTGAGAAAAATCATCTCATTTTCATATTTCTGCTCTCCCACATAATTACCAAAAACATGTTGCAGTGCAGAGCTGTGTGACTATCATAATAAATACTACACAACTACACAACTGGAAATTATAATATTTTAATACAGGAACACTTGAGGGAAACTTAGTCAATGTGAAAATTCTGGCATGCTTGGTCTAAAAATTAAGTCTCACTAACATTACAGTCACTTAGAGTCACACATTATAAATTTGGTCTCTTCATCTAGACTATAAACTTGCCAAAGTCAAGAACCCTTCCCAATATTCATGTGATTCCTTCAGCATCTGCCACTTTGCTTGGCAAACAGTGGTTGCCTAATTAATACTTGTTACTTGGATGATTGATTAATTTTATTAATCCTCACCCATGGATATTTTTTTCATTGATTTTTAGATAGAGTGGAAGTGACGGAGAGAGAGAAAGAGAGACATGGATGTAACAGAGACACATCCGTTGGTTGCCTCCCACATGGGAGGGATTAAATCTGTAACCCAGGTATGTGCCCTTGACTGGGAATCAAACCCATGACCCTTTGGTCCACGAGCCAACACTCTAATCGCAGAGCCAAACCGGTCAGGGCTGATTGATTAATTTTAAAACAACAACAATTTTTTGGAGGCTACAGAGGCTAAAATAAAGGGAGCATGGTGCTCCTGACTTCCTGTAGGCCATGCCCTCATGCTAAGACTTTGGGTGCCATCTTTGCGTGACAGTCCTGCCGAAGAGTCCCCTTGCTCAAAGGAGGCACATTGGGAGCTAGAGACTGGAAACCATTCAGTAGCTCTGAACCTCTTGTAAGTACAGACTCATCTCCCTACTTTTTTTTCTTTTTCACCAATGTGCATGAGCAGCACATATAGGCTGATGAACAGAAAAACCCAGGATAGTTAGTGGGGACTGGCCTCAGAGGTTCCCAAGAATATCAAGGAAGTTCCAAAATTTAAGGATCTGTGATGAGGGAACAGAGGTAGATTCTGGATATCAGTAATATGGGTTTGGTTGTAGGATACCCCTCATGGTGTATTAAAGGAACCATTTGGCCTATAATAACAACCTCTGGTTTTCATGAGCTGGCTAACACAGTAAACTCCTAACAGGACTGTCTATGTATGAGGGCAGGGGCAGACCTGTTTTTTCAGGACCTAACCTTCCCAGGCCACCAGGTCTGAATATACCTTAAGGGAGGCCAGTGCTGCCCAGTGCTCTCTAGAGACTGTGATAAGTGAAGATGGGGAGAAAGTGAGGGCACAGATGACTTACAGAGGCTGTCATGACCCCTCCTGAACTCTTCCTCCATATCCCATCAGTGCACATCAGCCTGACTTCCAACTGCTAACATCTGCTTTTCCACACCTAAGTGCTTCCTCTAGCTGCCACAGCCCACTTTGCCCACCCTGGAAGTAGGCTGGAAGTGTCAGAGATTTAACCTCTCTTTTCCCAGCAGCCCTTCACCAATGACTAAGAGAAAGTTATATAGAAATGCTTTATCTCACCCAGCTGGTGTGGCTCAATGGTTGAGCATTGACCCATGCATCAAGAGGTCTCAGGTTCTATTCCCGGTCAGGGCACATGCCCAGGTTGTGGGCCAGATCCCCAGTGTGGGGCATGCAGGAGATGGCCAGTCAATGTTCTCTCTCATCAATGTTTCTATCTTTCTCTACCTCTCCCTTCCTCTTTCTCTAAAAAAATAAAAAAGAAAGAAATGCTTTATCTCTTATCCTCTGGTGGGGTAACTGAATCACCTGATCTACATTGGTCTCCAGAGTTCTCCAATGGGATTAAGCACCATCTTCCTGGGGTCATCTCCTAAATAAATTACTTGTACTCAAATCCTTGATTCAACTTCTGCTTCTGTAGCTCAACGCAGAGTACATCTTCTCATTTGACAAGAGCCACATAGCCACATGGAAAGTGGTGAGGAACAGGTGAAGATTCTGGTTATTTTTCACAGAGCCTCCAGAACAGTCATGTAAAAAAACAAACAAAAAAATTATAATGCTTAGAGGCAGCCAGCCATAAATAATGCACACAAGAAGCTCCCAGCCTTCTTTTCCTGTCCTGTGGGCAGCAGGCATGGAAACATACCCAATTTCCTATTCAAGGTATCAGACCATGGATATTTTGCAAGAGTTATCAGAATCTCACAAGCTCATTCTTACACTATTTCTAGTTCTTTCCCAAGTGATGGAGAATCTCATGGACCTATCTTCCTGACAAGGATGCACAGACAAAAACAAGATCAGTACAACAGCCACAAGGAAAACCCTGTGTCTTTCTTCTGCTGACTCCAAATTGGCACAAAGGGAAGTGATATGCCAACAGACTGATTCAGTCATATAGCTGGGAAAGAACAGCGAGATCTCAATCTGGCTGTACAGAGGGAATGTGCTCAGAGTACATCACCATCATGGAGCATGAATCTTAGGTATATAGGCTTGGGTTGACAGAGTGTCTGAGTGGCTTTCTGGTTTTCCAGAAATGGTCACTTGTGCAGCACCGAGAGAGCCATTGGTGGTGTGGAGATACTAGAGGCCCCCAGAGTTAGAAAAGGCAGGACCTACACCAGATGCTCAGCTTTGGATGAGTCTACAGATCACTCAGAAGAAGAGAGTTTCAAAGAGCAGGCCAGTCAGTTGATGTCCCCTGGAGATCTTTTATCATTTATTCTATTCCATTGGCTCTTATAACCAGTGAATATTCCTTCTTGAACTTATGATACCGAGTATCATCTATCTTCTGGTGAAGTTTAAACTGGAGTTGGGTCTGCTTAAAATAACACTGACAAGCCTTAATTCATTTTTTTAAGCCTACCTGAAAGAGAAGTTGTATATTACCTCAAAGGTATTAAGTCACTGGGTTGATTGTGACTTCAAAAGATGTATAACAGGTCAGTGTCCATGACTGAGAAATGTGTCAGAAGCCCCTTCATCCTCATTCATTTCATTGTTTTTGAACACAAATTATGAGTGTGGGAGGCTGTGCCTGATTTTTCTTTCTATTTCTCAAAATGTACTCAGGGCATGTTTTTTGGACAATGTTGGGGGGATGTGATTCAAGCTTTTCTCTTGTCACAGCAGTTTTGTCCTTTGACTGCTTCTGAGATGAAGGATATGTTCCATTCTGACAAACTACATAAAGAACATCCACAAGCAGACAATTCTGGTAAACTTGAGGATCACTGGGGCTTGGGGTCATATTATTTATTTAATGTTTTTGCTTAAACTCTAGAAAATAAATAAGTGCATTAATTTAAAAATCACTTAATTCCTAAAATAGTAATAAATTATGTAATTCTGGAATAGGCAAGGTGATATTCCTACTGCCTAACTGGCTAAAGAAGGAGGCAAATTTCCTTCTCATATTATTTTAATGCAAAATGTTCCATTTTGGTCTACGTTTTATAAAGCTTATAATAATATTCTTCATTTTTCATCTATAAACATTTTGAAAGCAATCACCCATTTTCCAATAACTTATGACAGACCAACTGGATCTGCCAATTCTGCTCAAATGTGAAATTTAAACCAGCCTTTCCTTGATCTAGGTTATGCATAATTCTACCTTCTATGTAAAGTGTATGAATTAAAATATGTGTTCTGGCCAGACGGTGTGGGTCAATTGGTTGAGTGTTGTGCCATGCACCAGAAGGTCACAGGTTCAATTCCTGGTCAACAATAAAGAGAAATTTTAAAAAATATCAGCTCATATTAAATGAAAAACATGAAAATCTGTCTGACGTGTCAGCAACTCAAGCTAATGTGAAAAGTTTAAATTTTACATACTAAAGAAAGAAAATGCTTCCATCATGGGAGCAAGAATTTTTACAATACAAGGTAACACCATGCTTGCCACTGTGGCAGACACCTACACTTATGGATAGATCCACATATTTTATTTCCTATCATGGGTGTCACCAGGATTGTTTGGCTCATTCTATTATCCCAGATTTCTAAAGAGTACCTTTAATTCATTTACATAGATTTTACACATAAACACACACACACACACACACACACATACACACACTGGATCCTTAGCTCCAGTCCCTTTCTATTTTCTTGCCTTGATGGTCAGAGTTTAATCCTGGGTAAGATTTGAGGATTCTTTTTACTTACTTGAACTTAAAGTAGTTGAACACAATGACCAAAGTAGGGAAACAACCTAAATGTCCATCAATATATGAATGGTAAAGAAAACATGATATGTGCATGTGCATGTGTATTTATATATGTGAGTGTGTGTGTGTGTGTGTGTGTGTGTGTGTGTGTTATTCAGCTTTAAAAAAGAAGGAAATTCTTCCACTTATGATGACATGGATGGACCTGGAAAACATTATGCTAAGTGAAACAAAACAAACATACAAACATATAAAGAAGCGAATTTATCAGTACAGACAACAGAATGGTAATTACCGAGGGGGAAAAGGGGTAGGATGAGAAGACTAGAGAGGGTCAAAAACATGGTGATGGAAGGAGGCTAGATTTCAGGTAGTGACTATGCACTGATGTCATAGTATAATGTTGTACATCTGAAATTTATATAATGTTATTAACCAATATTATCCAAATACACTGGATAAGAATTTTAAAATAAGCATAAGACATATACAAACAGTTCACAAAAGAAAGAAAAAAATTAAGCCAGACACAGAAAGACAAACACTGTGTATCACTTATATATGAGGTCTAAAATAGTCAAACTCATAGAAGCAGAGAATAGAATGGTGGTGACCAGTGGCTAGGGAATGGTAAAATGGGGAGGTGATGGTCAAAGTGGTACAAAGTCTTATGCAAGATAAATAAGTTCTGGAGCTCTACAACATGATGTCTATGGTAACAATACTATATTGTATACTTAAAAATTTTCAAGGGGGTACATCTTATATTAAGTGTTCATATTATACACCAAAAAAAAAAACAACACACAAAATTTAATAATAATAAAATAATAATAATAATAATAATAATAATAATAAGTGTGAGAGTAAACATTGGGAGGTTATGGGTATGTCTATGTGATAGTTTCACAGGCAAATGCTTATCCTCGAACTCAGCAAGTTGCATACATTAAATATGTACAACTTTTCACATGTTAACATACTTCAATATGTGGGTTAAAAAATAAAAATAGTTGGAGCATTCTGGTTAGACATTGCATCTTTGCTTGTAGTCTGATTGTAGACTTCAAGGTTGATCAGTAAAAGCATGAAAAGATGAACTCAAAGGAAAATATTACCCCACAGACTAGAACAGAGCTGGTCTATGTTGTCAACTTCCATTTTTCCTAAGTCCATCTCAAATGATCTCCTGAAGGTAAAGAAGAGAAAGCCAGGACAGAGATCTGTTTGCTTTGGAAGAAAGACCAGCCTTCTCACTACAACGGTCTCATGAGAAAATAAATAGGGAATCCATCCAAAGAGGGAAGAGCTTGATCAAAATGTCCACCAGAACATGACTTTCAAATGGGGCTTTGGAAGTATGTAGACTTATTATTATATGACTGGCAGTTGTCCATAAAATCCATTTTCTTATTTTTATTTTTATGTCATCTTCAATTTAAAATAACTTAATACAAACATATTCTTAATTTCATTGCTAATATTTTTCTATTTCCACTCGGTTTCAGTCCATACATTTCTGCTTATATGTACAAAATCTATTGGCACAAAGTAATTACTTAAGTTATATCATTTAAAAAGCAAAGTTCTTAGACTGTGTTTTGCTGAACCCAGGAGCATAATGGGTCCACCTCTCTGGTGTGAGAAAAATAATAGTGCATTTCCCTAGTCTGGTTTTATTTGCAATCTTACTATTCCTACTCTAGAAAATCTATTCTCATGTCATAGTGGCCCCATTGTGACATAGGAGTCCAGGTTGTCCTTAATCTAGGTCAGGAGACCTCTTTCTTGTTAGTATTGGTCAGAAATAAAAATGAAGTGGAGAAAGGAATAGAGAAAGTCAGAGGTTTCTTCTACAGTTTAGAATATTTAACCAATTAATAGTTTAACACAAGATCTTAATAAATAAAGCAATATTACTTGACTATATTTTGACTATTCCAGATGGGCATAATGGCATCTTGAAACTGATTACAAAATACTAGGTTTTCTACTTTACATGAAGCAGAGAAGTGTATGCTTTGAAAGTGAAGAAACAAAAATGGATGCATTATTGTGTTAATTGACCAAAAGTGATAAGCAAGGTAGTGGCAACATAAGTCTTGCTACTATGCTTTCTTAGTACTCAATACAGTATAATGTGCTGTCCTCTCTATAATATGTAAAGATACAATGAATTTCTTTCCTTGACACATCAAAATATTCACATCAAAATACTGACCTAAGAATAAAGGGAAAAAAAGCGAATCTATTTCTTAATCTGCCAACTCTAGAAAATGACTTTGATGTGCCACTCCCATTTGAAGCTTTCTATTTTAAAAATCCAAAAACATACAAATATATGCATGAGCGTTTACTTTTAAATGATATACTTAAATTGTGGTCTAAAGATCAAGAGTATCTACAATGCCTGATAACTTGTTAACAATACAAATCTTCAGTACCTGAGATTTCCTGAAGCAAAATCTCTGTGTGGGGCCTAAAAATTTGTGTTTTCTGTTCTGTACTTGTGCCAATACCAGGCTGTTTTGATTACAGTACCTTTGTAGTATAACCTGATATCTGGTATTGTGATCCCTTCTACTTTGTTCTTCTTTTTCAAGGTTGATGTGGCTACTTGGGGTCTTTTTTGGTTCCAAATAAACTTTTGGAGTATTTGTTCTAGTTCTGTGAAGTATATCATTGGTATTTTGATGGGTATTGCATTGAATCTAGAGATTGCTTGGGGTAGTATGGACATTTTAATGATGTTAATTCTTCCAATCCATGAACCAGGTATATGCTTCCACTTTTCTATATCTTCCTCTATTCCTTTTTTCAGTGACCTGAAGTTTTCTGTGAATAGGCCCTTTACTTCTTTGGATAAGTTTATTCCTAGGTATCTTAATTTTTTTGCCGCAATGGTAAATGGGGTTGCTTTTTCAATTTCTATTTCATTGAATTCATTGTTGGTATACAAGAATGCCATCAATTTCTTGATGTTAATTTTGTACCCTGCTACTTTGCCAAATTCATTTATTAAATCTAGTAGATTTTTGATGGAGTCTTTAGGGTTTTCTACATACAGTACCATGTTATTTACAAATAATGACAGTTTCACTTCTTCCTTTCCAATTTGGATGTCTTTTATGTTTTCTTCATGTCTAATAGCTGTAGCTAAGATTTCCAGTGCTATGGAACAGAACCCAGAACCCAGAAACTGATCCAAGTCATTATGCTCAATTAATATTTGACAATGATGGCAAGAGCATACAATGGAGTAAAGACAGCCTCTTCAATAAATGGTGTTCGGAAAATTGGACAGCTACATGCGAAAAATGAAGCTAGACCACCAACTTACAACATACACAAGAATGAACTCAAAATGGATAAATGGGATCCATGAATCCATAAAAATCCTAGAAGAAAATGTAGGCAACAAAATTTCAGACATAACACGCAGCAGAATTTTCACCGATACAATGCCTAAGGCAATAGAAACAAAGGAAAAAATGAACACATGGGACTACATCAAACTACAAAGTTTCTGCACAGCAAAAGAAACAAATATCAAGAATGGAAAGGGAACCCACTATATGGAAGAGCATGACTACCAATGATACATCAGATAAGGGGCTAATTTCCAAAATATTTAGAGTACTCACTCAACTCAACAAAAGGAAGACAAAGAATCCAATTTAAAATGGGCAGGCCCTGGCCGGTTTGGCTCAGAGGTTAGAGAGTCGGCCTGAGGTCCAGAGAGACCCGGGTTCAGTTCCCGCTAAGGGCGCGTACCTCGGTTGCAGTTTTGTCCCTGACCCCTGGTGGGTCGTGTGGGTGGCAGCCACTCGATGTGTCCCTTTCACGTCGATGTTTCTCTCTCTTCCTCTCTCTCTCTCCCACTCTATCTGAACAAAAAGTGGAAAAAAAGTGTCCTCGGGTGAGGATGAAAAAAATAAATAAATAAAATAAAATGGGCAGAAGACCTAAATAGACACCTCACCAAACATAACATACAAATGGCCAAGAGATATATGAAAAAATGTTCAATGTCACTAATCATTAGAGAGATGCAAAATAAAACTATGAGGTATCACCTCACACCTGCCAGAATGGCTGCCATCAACAAATCACCAAACAACAAGTGCTGGCAAGAGTGTGGAGAAAAGGGGACTCTAGTACACTGCTGGTGGGAATAGATACTGGTGCAGCCACTATGGAAAACAATACGGTGTTCCCTCAAAAAATTAAAAATGAACTGCTATTTGATCCAGTGATCCCACTTCTAGGAAAATAACCTAAGAAGGCTGAAACACCAACCAGAAAGAATATATGTACCCCTATGTTGATAGCAGCACTATTTACAATTGCTAGGATCAGGAAACAGCCCATATCCAACAATAGACGAGTGGATAAAAAAGCTGTGGTATATATACACAATGGAGTACTATGCAGCTGTAAGAAAGAAAGATCTCTTATCCTTTGCGATGACATGGAAGGACCTGGAGAATATTATCCTAAGTGAAACAAGCCAATCAGAGAAGGGCAAATATCACATGATCTCACTTATTTGTGGAATATAGTAGACAAAACAAGCTGAGAAACAAAATAGACCCAGAGACATGGAAATAGGGTACAGACTGACAAACCTCAGGAGAGGTGGATGTGGGGAGAGGGAAGATGTGAACCACAGAAGTTATATGCATGTATGCATAAACAAGAACATAGACAATAATGCTGGGGGGGACAGAATTGGGAGGAGGGTGTCAATAGAGGAAAAAAGGAGAAAAATTTGTAACAAAAATAAATAAATAAAAATATGTGGAAAAAAATTGTGTTTTACTGACCTCTCCATGCATCAGTTTGAAAAGCAGTTTCCTACATGGATGACAGTTAATGCATATTAATAGGCTGATGGAATCTGTCCATATAAGGGGCATAATCACATAGTCATAACTCAAAATTGTAACTTGGCATAAAGCAGACTATGAAAGTTCTTACTCCCTCGTTGCTACTTCCTCTCTACTCTCTGTTGGCCCAGAGTAGAGAATAGCACAATGACTTTGTTTCTCCAGATTCAATTATTTTAGGAGGTAAATTGTGATGAAATATGACAGTGCTTACATTTATTAAGAGTGTCCAACAGAATACATGACACATAGTTAGGTTTTTCATGAATATTCATTGTATGAATTAAAATCTACCTCAATAAACAGAAATAGCAGGTATACTAAGCAGTAAAACATTTTGGAAAAGGTAAACCTAGGCCATGTTGGTTCTAAGAATTATTAGAAATTGTCATTGTTTCAGAGGCTACTGAACTTTGAAGTTAAAAATATGGATAGGTTAAAATTTTCAAAATAAATCTATATAAATCTCCAAAACCTTTTTCTGTTGCATACATCTCTAATTTTCTTTCCCGATAAAATTGATTTATTTAGATTGCCTTAAACTCAAATTTAAATTTTAACAATCTTACTCAGGTATAGATAAACATTGTCCTTGGACCAGATTCCCTGGTTCCTATATTACTTCTGTGCACCCTTCTCCAGCTGCTATGTGCTTTGATGCTAACTGCTTACATCTGTGACCTTCTGAGGGGGAACTGTCTTTAAACCAGCAGATCTGCTCTCTTTGTATCTGGAAGTTCCTTGGCATTCACAGTTTCGGTGACTGACTAAGGAATAAATGTGAAATCATTCTGTGCTCAGAGCTCGATTGTCTCTGGAGTGCAATTTAAGGAATTTCCCTGTGGAAAAATACAAAGGACCGGGCTAAAATTGCACCTTGCAAACCCCTGTCCTGCTTCACCACTTCCTTACTAGTCTACCCTGGGAACATGTCCTTAACAGACTATCTCAACTTAAAGTTGAACTCTGGGAAATCCAACCTAAGATACTTGATATCCCAAATCTCATCCAAATCCAACCAGCTAGATATATGAAAGACAGAAAATAATTCAAATACTATATTGTACAGCAAATCAGGTATGTCTTTGTCATTTGGACTTTTCTTTCCACACTGTAGTTACTTTTCTAAATACACCAAATTGTTATTGTTTTATGATATCACTGCTGGTATGTCCCTTCAGCTATAATGCTCCTGGAATTCACTGACTTGATTTTTGAACAATCAACTAGAAATTTGAAATATCTTTCTGCCCTATATCACAAGTATTAAAAACTGCAATAGATACCTTTTAATGCATAAGTATAATTTTAAAATGTTTAAGTTTATAGTTAATTTTAATGAATATGTGAAGATTGGTAAATAAATTTTAAAAAATATTTAGAATGTTTTCATCAATTTAATCAAAATTACAAATATATGCAATCTAAAGGAAGGTGTATAATTTTTAAAATTTATCTTTATTGTTGAAAGTATTACAGATGGCTCTCATTTTTTCCCCCACTGACATCCTCCTCCCCACTATTGCATCACCCTTGCCTTCACTGCACTGTTGCTGTGTCCATTGGTTATACGTATATGCATCAAAGTTCTTTGGTTTGTTGCATCCCACCACCAACCCTCTTCCCACTGAGGTTTGTCACTCTGTTCTCTACCTCCTTGTCTCTGGATCTATTTTGTTTGTCGGCTTACTTTGTTCATTATATTCCACAAATAAGTGAAATAATGTGATAATTGTCTTTCTCTGACTGGGTTACTTTGTTTGCACAATACTCTCCAGGTCCCTCCATGTTGACTCAAAGGATAAGAGATCTTTCTTTCTTACAGCTGCATAGTATCCCATTGTGTAAATGTACAACAGGCTTTTTTTTTTTATCCATTCCTCTACAGATGGACACTTGTGCTATTTTCTGATCATAGTTATTATAAATAGAACTGCTATAAACAGAGGGATACATATTCTTTCTGAATGGTGTTTCAAGCTTCTTAGGATATATTCCTGGAAGTGGGATTACTGGGTCAAATGGCAGTTCCATTTTCAGTTTTCTAAAGAAACACCATAATGTTTTCCACAGTGGCTACAAAAGTCTGCAATCCCACTAGCAGTGTAGTAGAGTACCCTTTTCTCTACATCCTTGCCAGTACTTGTTATTTGATTATTTGTGGATGGTAGCCATTTTGGTAGGTGTGTGGTGATACCTAATAGTTGTTTTAATTTGTATCTCTCTGATGATTAGTGACACTGAGCATTTCTTCACATGTATCTTGGCCTCTTTGGAGAAGTCTCTACTCAGATCCTCTGAGAATCATTTCTTTTTTATTTTAAATATGTTTTTATTGATTTTTAGAGATGAAGGGAGAGAGAGATAAAAACATCAAAGTGAGAGAGCAACATCCATTGGCTGCATCCTGGATGCCTCCGACTTGGGATAGAGCCCACAACCCAGGCATGTGCCACGACGGGAAATTGAAACAGAACCTCTCAGTCCATGGGAAGAAGTTCAGTGTACTGAGCCACACCGGTCAGGCAGACCATCTTTTAATTGGACTGTTTGTCTTCATTTTGTTGAGTTGTATGAGTACTTTATATATTTTTTATTTTTTATTTTTATTATTTTATTATTTTATTTTATTAATTTAATTTTGTTAAAAATGTATCTACATTTTCCCCCATTGACACCCTCCTCCCACTCCCTCCCCGCCAAGTCCCCAGTTTTGTTGTCCAAAACTATTGGTTATGAGTACATGCATACAAGTTCTGTGGTTCATCGTTCCCCTCCCCCACCTTCTCTTCTGGCCATTGTCAGTCTGTACCCTATTTCCATGTCTCTGGGACTACCCTGTTCCTCAGACTGTTCTGTTCATTATATTCCAAAAATAAGTGAGATCATATGATATTTGTCTTTCTCTGCATGGCTTGTTTCGCTTAGGATAATAGTTTCCAGGTCCTCCAATGTCATCTCAAAGGATAAGGGATCTTTCTTTGTTACAGCTGCATAGTACTCCATTGCGTATATGTACCATTGCTTTTTTATCCATTCGTCTACTGATGAACACTTGGGCAGTTTCCAGATCTTAGCTATTGTAACTGGAGCTGCTATGAACATGGGGGTACATGTATTCTTTCTGATTGGTGTTTCAGGTTTCTTAGGGTATATTCCTAGGAGTATTAACTGGATCAAATGGTAATTCAATTTTTAATTTTCTGAGGTAACACCATAGTGTTTTCCACAGTGGCTGCACCAGTCTGCATTCCCACCAGCAGTGTACTAGACTCCTCTTTTCTCCATGTCCTCACCAACACTTGTTGTTTGATGCTTTGTTGATGGCAGATATTCTGACAAGTGTGAGGTGATACCTCACTGTTGTTTTAATTTGCATCTCTCTGATGATTTGTGATGTTGAGCATTTCTTCATATGTCTCTTGGCCATTTGTATGTCCTCTTTGGAGACCTGTCTATTTAGTTCCTTTGCCCATTTTTTAATTGAGTTCTTTGTCTTCCCTTTGTTGTGTTGTATGAGCACTCTGTATATTTTGGAAATTAATCCCTTATCTGATATATCATTGGCAACTATGCTCTCCCATACAGTGGGTTGCCTTTCCACTTTGATAGTTGTTTCTCTTGCTGTGCAGAAGCTTTTGAGTTTGATGTAGTCCCATGTGTTCATTTCTTCATTTGTTTCTGTTGCCTTAGGTGATATATCACTGAAAATTCTGCTGCATATGATGTCCGAAATTTTGTTGCCTTCATTTTTTTCAAGGATTTTTATGGTTTCATGAGTCACACTTCAGTCTTTTATCCATTTTGAGTGTATTCTTGTGCATGGTGTAAGCTGATGGTCTAGTTTCATTTCTTTGCATGTAGTTGTCCAATTTTCCCAAAACCATTTATTAAAGAGTCTGTCTTTACTCCATTGTATGCTCTTGCCACCTTTGTCAAATATTAATTGAGCATAATGTTTTGGGGCAATTTCTGGGTTCTCTGTTCTATTCCATTGATCTATGTGCCTGTTTTTGTACCAGTACCAGGCTGTTTTTATTACAGTAGCTTTGTAGTATAACCTGATGTCCGGTATTGTGATCCCACCTACTTTATCCTTCTTTTTCACGATTGCTGTAGATATTCAGGGTCTTTTTTAATTCCATATGAACTTCTGAAGTATTTGTTCTAGTTCTGTGAAATATGTCGTTGGTATTTTGATGGGGATTGCATTAAATCTGTAGATTGCTTTGTGTAGTATGGACATTTTAATGATGTTAATTCTTCCAATCCATGAACAAGGTATGTGCTTCCACTTTTTTATATCTTCCTCTATTTCTTTTTTCAATGTCCTGTAGTTTTCTGCAAATAGGTCCTTTACTTCTTTGGTTAAGTTTATTCCTAGATATCTTAATTTTTTTCCACAATGGTAAATGGGATTGTTTTTTTAGTTTCTCTTTCTGTGAGTTCATCATTGGTGTATAAGAATGCCGTCAATTTCTTGATGTTAATTTTGTATCCTGCTACTTTGCCAAATTCATTAATTAAGTCTAGTAGATTTTTGATGGAGTCTTTAGGCTTTTCTATGTATAATATCATGTCATCTGCGAATAATGACAGTTTCACCTCCTCCTTTCCAATTCGGATCCCTTTTATTTTTTCTTCATGTCTGATTGCTGTGGCTAAGACTTCCAGTACTATGTTTTTTATTTTTTATTTTATTTTTATTAATTTATTTTTGTTACAGATGTTTCTCTTTTTTTCCCCATTGACACCCTCCTCCCCATCCCCCCACCCCATCCCCAGCCCTGTTGTCCATGTCCATCAGCTATGCATACATGTGCATAAGTTCTGTGGTTTATCTCCTCCCTCCCCCCCACCCCCTCCTCTGAGGAATGTCAGCCTATACCCTACTTCCACATCTCTTGGTCTACCCTGTTCCTCAGACTGTTATGTTCATTATATTCCACAAATAAGTGAGATCATGTGATATTTGTCTTTTTCTGCTTGGCTTGTTTCGCTTAGGATAATACTCTTGAGGTCCCTCCATGTTGTCTCAAAGGATAAGAGATCTTTCTTTCTTACAGCTGCATAGTACTCCATTGTGTATATGTACCACGGCTTTTTTATCCGTTCGTCTACTGATGGACACTTGGGCTGCGAATAATGACAGTTTCTCTTCCTCCTTTCCAATTTGCATTCCTTTTATTTTTTCTTCACATCTGATTGCTGTGGCTAAGACTTCCAGTACTATGTTAAATAAGAGTGGTGAAAGTAGGCATCCTTGTCTTGTTCCTGTTCTTAAGGGAAATGCTTTTAATTTTTGCTCATTAAGTATGATGTTGCCTGTAGGTTTTTCATATATGGCCTTTATTATGTTGATATATGATCCCTCTACTCCCAAAATGCTGAGCGTTTTTATCAAACATGGGTGCTGGATTTTGTCCAATGCTTTTTCAGCACCTATTGATATAATCGTATGATTTTTATCTTTCATTTTGTTTATGTGGTGTATCATCTTTATTGATTTGCAAATATTGTACCAGCTTGCATCCCTGGGATGAATCCCTCTTGATCATGATGTATAATTTTTTTGATGTATTGCTGGATCTGATTTGCTAGTATTTTGTTAAGGATTTTGGCATCTATGTTCATCAGGGATATTGGCATGTAGTTATCTTTCTTTGTAGTGTCTTTTTCTGGTTTTGGAATTAGAATTATGCTGGCCTCATAAAGTGAGTTTGGAAGTGTTTCTTCTTCTTGAATTTTTAGGAAGAGTTTGAGGAGAATAGATGTTAGTTCTTCTTTGAATGCTTGGTAAAACTCCCCCGTGAAGACGTCGGGACCTGGGCTTTAGTTTGCTGAGAGAGTCTTGATTACATCTTCAATTTCCTTCGTTGTTACTGGTTTGTACAAGTTTTGTATCTTTCCGCTGTTCAGTTTTTGGATACTATGTGTTTCTAGAAATTTGTTCATTTTGCGTAGCTTGGCCAATTTGTTGCCGTATAATTGTTCATAATATTTGTTAATGATCCTTTGTATTTCTGTTGTGTCAGTTATTACTTCTCCTCTTTCATTTCTGAGTTTGTGTATTTGAGTTCTCTCTCTTTGTTTCTTGGTGTGTCTTGCTAAGGGTCCATCAGTCTTGTTTATCTTTTCAAAAAACCGGCTGTTTCATTGATCCTTTGAATTTTTTTTTGTTCTCCATGTCGTTTATTTCTGCTCTGGTTTTTACTATTTCCTTTCTTCTACTTGCTCTGGGTGTTTTTTTTTTTTTTTTTTTTGCTTTCTAGTTCTTTAAGTTGTGAGGTTAGGTAGTCAATTAGAAATTTTTCTTCTTTCTTGAGGTGGGCTTGTAGTGCTATGAACTTGCCTCTCAGAACTGCTTTCACTGCATCCCATAGATTTTGCGTTGTTGTGTGTTCATTTTCATTGATTTCCAGGAAGTTTTTAATTTCTTCCTTGATCTCCTTGGTAACCCATTCATTAATGAATAACATGCTATTTAGCCTCCATGTGTTCAAATGTCTTTGCATGTTCATGTTGCAATTGATTTCTAGTTTCATGCCTTTGTGATCTGAGAACATTCTTGATATGATTTCAATCTTCTTGAACTTGTAGAGACTTAGTTTGTGCGCTAACATGTGGTCTGTCTTTGAGGATGTCCCATGTGCACTTGAGAAGAATGTGAATTCTGCAGATTTTAGGTGTAATTCTCTGTAGATATCTATTGAATCCATTTGATCTTGTATTTCTTTTAGAGTCCCTGTTTCCTAGTTCATTTTTTGTCTAGATGATTTATCCAGTGATGTCAGCAGGGTGTTGAAGTCCCCTGCTATAATTGTATTGCTGTCAATTTCTCCTTTGAAGTCCTCCAGAAAATTTTAAATATATTTTGTTGCTCCTATATTGGGTGCACATATGTTTACCAAGTTTATATCTTCCTGTTGGATAGATCCTTTCAATATTATGTAGTGGCGTTCTTTGTCTCTGGTTATCACCTTCATTTTGAAATCTATTTTATCAGATATGAATATTGCTACCCCAGCTTTTTTTTTTTTCCTATCTGTTTGTTTGGAAGAATTTTTTCCATCCCTTTACTTTCAACCTATGTGTGTCTTTTGTTTTGAGATAAGTTTCTTGTAAACAACATATGTGTAAGTCATGCTTTCTTATCCAGTCAGCTACTCTGTGTCTTTTTATCGGAGCATTCAAACCATTTACATTTAAGGTTATTATTGATATGTACTTATTTATTGCCATTTTTGTTTAGTATGGTTATATTTTTCTTCCTATTTGTTCTGCTAATTACAGCAGTCCTTTTAACATTTCTTGCAGTGCTGGTTTGGTGCTAATGTATTCCCTTAGCCTTTTTGTGACTGGGAAGCTCTTTATTTGACCTTCTATTTTGAATGACAGCCTTGCTGGATAGAGTAGTCTTGGATTCAGATCCTTGTTTTTTATGACCTTGATTACTTCATGCCATTCCCTTCTGGCCTGTGGTGTTTCTGTTGAGAAATCAGCTGATAGCCTTATGGGGATTCCTTTGTAGGTAACCTGTTGCTTATCTCTTCATGCCTTTAGGATTCTCTCTTTGTCTTTAATTTTTGGCGTTTTAATTATTATATGTCTTGGTAAGGACCTGTTTGGGTTCTTCTTGCTTGGAGCTCTCTGTGCTTCTTGAACTTGAATGCCTTCTTCCTTCACCAAGTTAGGAAAGTTTTCTGTCACTATTTCTTCAAATATATTCTCTAACCCTTGCTCATTTTCTTCTTCTTTGGGGACTCCTCTGATGTGAATGTTATTACATTTCCTGTTGTCCCACAGTTCTCTAAAGCTGTCTTCCTGTTTTTTAATTGGTTTTTCCTTTCGATTTTCTGATTGGTTGATTTTTTCTACCCTGTTTTCTAATTCACTGATCCGGTACTCAGCTTCCTCTACTCTGCTGTTTAATCCTTCCAATGTGTTCTTTATTTCTGCTATGTCATTATTCATTTCTTCTTGGTCGTTTTTCATTTCCAATTGGTTGATTTTCAATGTTTCTATATCTTTACTCATTGTGTTGATGTTTTTACTGATGCTGTTGAGGTTTCTCAAATCATGGCTCTGAACTCTACCTCTAATATCTTGCTTAACTGCATTTTATTTATCTCATCTTCGGTAGAGTTCTCTTGTTCTTTCATTTGGGATTTGTTTCTTTGTATCACCATTTTGGCTTTCTCAGTGGGTTTTGGAGCCTGCCAAATTTTCCCTTTGGGTGTTGGTGTTCTGCTGTTTGTGGCTCCCTCTGCTGGGTTTTGATGAGCGTGGAAGGGCCCACGTTAAATACCACTGTCAAGTCTTAGTTTCCTGGGTCAATTTGCAAGCCCAGGAAAGGTTCAGTTATCCTCTAGCATTTTGCCTGGAGGCTATTAGTCTGTTATTCAGGACCTTGGAATGTAGCCCTCTGGTATTTTGCATAAGAGGATTTCCAGAGGGTGGGACAGATGTTGTTTGTTAATGAGCCTCAATTTGCATTTCATTGACTCACCTGTAAGGGGCTGAATCTTTGAGAGAGGGGCTGCTGGTTTTCCCCATAGCTCTGGGAAGGAGCAAGCTGGCCACTGACCTTTGTGGCCATGACTCAGCAAAAACATTGAGCATTCTCCAAATACCATGTTTCCCCACTGAGTTCTCTAGTCCAGTCCACCCTCCCTTTGCCAGAGCCCAAGTTGAGTGGCTGTAGCCAATTCAGTGCTCTGTTCTGGCCTTCTGTGCTGTGGAGCAGGCTTGGGACATTAACCCTGAGGGCGCTGCTAACAGCTAAGTCCACTTCTGTCCATGGGTCCCATCCCGCTACCCTCTCAAGCATCCACAATCCTATCAGGATTGATTCAGTGTCCCTGGTTATATGGTCCTTTCCTACTGCTTTTCTCTTGCTTTTTTCTGACGATTGTCTTCATTTTAGTTGTAATTCCCATTTGGTCCTGGGAGATTGTCTGTGTAGCTTCCATTCACTCTGCCGCCATTTTTTTCCTCTGTCTTAGGTATTTTAATGGGGATCACATTGAATCCGTAGATTGCTTTGGGTAGTATGGACATTTTAATGATGTTAATTCTTCCAATCCATGAACAAGGTATATGCTTCCAATTTTATATTTTCCTCTATTTCTTTTTTCAATGTCATGTAGTTTTTTGCATACAGGTCCTTTACTTCTTTGGTTAAGTTTATTCCTATGTATCTTACTTTTTTGCTGCAATGGTAAATGGTATTGTTTTATTGTTTCTCTTTCTGTGAGTTCATTATAGTTGTGTAAGAATGTTGTCAATTTCTGGATTTCAATTTTGTGTACTGCTACTTTGCCAAATACATTTATTAACTCTAGTAGGTTTTTGATGAAGTCTTTAGGGTTTTCTATGTATAATAGCATGTCATCTGCAAATAATGACAGTTCACTTCCTCTTTTCCAATTTGTGTCCCTTTTATGTTTTCTTCATGTCTAATTGTTGTGCCTAAGACTTCTAAGACTATGTTAAATAAGAGTGGCAAAAGTGGGCATCTTTGTCTTATTCCTGTTCTTAAGGAAAATGCTTTTAGTTATTGCCCATTGAATATGACGTTGGCTGCAGTTTTTCATATATGCCCTTTATTATTTTGAGATGTAATCCCTCTATTCCACGTTGCTGACCATTTTTATCAGAAATGGGTGCTGGATTTTGTTGAATGCTTTTTCAGAATCTATTAATATGATCATTTTTTTTAATCTTTCATTTTGTTTAAGTGGTGTATTACATTTATTGATTTGCAAATATTGTACCAGTCTTTTATCCCTGGGATGAATCCCACTTCGTCATGGTGAATAATCTTTATAATGTATTGGTGGATCCGATTTGCTAATATTTTATTAATGATTTTGGCATCTACGTTTATCAGTGATATTGGCCTGTATCTTTTGTTCTTTGTAGTGTCTTCATCTGGTTTTGGAATTAAATTATGGTGGCCTCATAAAACTATTTTGGAAGTCTTCCCTCTTCTTGAATTCTTTGGAATAGCTTGAGAAGAATGGGTATTAGTTCTTCTTTGAATGTTCATTAAAACTCCCCTGAGAAGCCATCAGGGCCTTGACCTTTGTTTGCTTGGAGTTTCTTGATTACATATTCAATTTTATTAGTTATTAGTCTGTTCAAGTTTTCTATCTCTTTCCGGTTCAGTTTTAGGAGACTGTGATTCTGGAAATTTGTCCATTTCACCTAGATTTTCCAATTTGTTTGCATATAGTTGTTCATAGTATTTTTAAAATTATACTTTTTATTTCTGTGGAGTAAGTTGATACTTCTCCTTTTTCATTTCTGATTGTGTCTATTTGGGTCCTCTCTCTTTGTTTCTTGTCGAGTCTGGCTAAGGGTCAATAAATATTGATTATCTTTTCAAATAACCAACTCTGTCTTTCATTGATCTTTTGAATTGATTTTTTAGTCTCTATGACGTTTATTTCTGCTCTGACTTTTACTATTTCTTTCCTTCTACTTGCTCTTTTTTTATTTGTTTGTTGTTTATTTTCTAGTTCTTTAAGCAGTAGGCTTAGAAAGTCAATTAGAAATTTTCTTGTTTCTTGAGGTAGGCCAGTAGTGCTATGAATTTCCCTCTCAGGATTGCTTTTGTTGTGTCCCATAGATTTTGTGTTGTTGTGCGTTCATTTTCATTGGTTTCCAGGAAGTTTTTTATTTCTCTTTTGATGTCCTTGGTAACACAATTAATAACATGCTATTTAGCCTCCATGTGTTTGAATGTTTTTGAGTGTTTTTATTGTAATTGATTTCTAGTTTCATCCCATTGTGATATGAGAAGATCCTAGATATGATTTTAATCTTCTTGAACTTGTAGCAACTTCATTTGTGTCCTAACATGTGGTTTATCTTTGATAATGTCTCATGTGCACTTGAGAAGAATGTGAATTCTGCAATTTGGGGGTGTAATTTCTATAAATATCCATTAAATCTTTTGGATCTCATTCATCATTTAGAGTCCCTATTTCCTTGCTGATTTCTTTGTTTAAAGCAGTCGTTCTAAGCCTTCCTAATGTTGTGACCCTTTAATACAGTTCCTCAGGTTGTGGTGACCCCCAACTATAAAATTATTTTCATTGCTACTTTATAACTGTAATTTTGCTACTGTTATGAATCGTAATTTAAATATCTGATATGGAGAATGTATTTTCATTGTTACAAATTGAACAGAATTAAAGCATAGTGATAAATCATAAAAACAATATGTAATTATATATTGTGAAATATTTATTTCTAATTACAAATAAATTAAATTTTGTCTTGAAGCACGGTGTAGCATGGGTAACAGTCTTAACATAACAACAGTAAACTACATTGCCATATTTTGCAACAGTATGTGTAAAAAGCCAACGTCAGTGCGAAGGTTGAGATTGCTTCTTTCTCACCAGATCAGAAATTCTCAGGGAAGTCTTTGCAAGAGCACAATGAAGATCATCTTCCACAACAAGTCTACTTCTGTATTTAGACTTGATAACCAACAAGCTGGAAAATTCTGTTTCACAAAGATATGTTGTTGGAAATGGAAGAAGAATGTGCAACACAGTCTCAGACAGAACAGGATATGACTGCAAACACTTGATCCAGAATTTTGTAACTGGCATTGTAGAGAAATCATTTCTCACTGCATTGCTGTTAAGGTCAATGAAATCCTCTTATGCTGTCTCAGGTACACCTTCAGCTTTGACTGTGAATGAGCTTCTGGTAAGTGCAAATGAGGTGTCAGGTAGATTTAGAAAGTATGATGAAATTTTATCTGCAAGCATGTGCAAGTGTTCTTTCACAGAAATTATCATCATAATCTTTTTATCTGTTTCAATGTCATGTTCCTCAAAGAAAGCAGATAATAAGGTAGGCAACATGGAAAATTTATTTTCATACATTTTTTTTTTTTTTTTTTGCCAAAGCTGAAGTTTCATTTGGAATGATTGGATATTTTCAAACAAATCAAAGCATGTTGCATTTGGTCCTTGCAGTGATAAATTTATCTCATTCAAGATGGCAAAGATGTCAACCAAGTAAGCTATTTTCTGCAGTTCACTTTTATTGCTGAAAAGTGCTTCGAACTGTGGTCTTGCTTTCTGTTTAAAAAATGTTTTGAATTCATCATGAAGCTCAAAAACACATTTTAAAACTTTTCCTGTTGACTACCATCTCACTTCAATGTGAAAAAGCAGAGCATTGTTTAGCACATCCAACTCATTGCACAGTTGCGAAAACAGTCGACTGTTTAAAGTGCTCGCCTTTACAAAATTGACAGAACTTACGACGCTTTTCATTACTTCCTGTAACTCTTGTTGCAGCATCTTTGTTGCTAATATTTGCGGATGAATCATACAGTGAGTTCCAACAACTTTTGGTGACTCATTCAGTACCAAATGTTGAAATCCAGATCAACATCCTAGCATAGCTGGAGTACCATCTGTGCAAACACCACAAACCTTTTCCCAACAGATCTTATGCTCTTTCAGAAATGAACCAACTGTGTCAAATACATCACATGCAGTAGTTGTCATTTCAAAAGGTTTGCAAAAAAGAAACTCATCTTTAAAGTCGCCATCATAAACCAGTAACTGTGAACAGTTTGCAACATCTGTAGATTCATCAAGCTGGATGCTAAATATTGGAAGTGGAGCAGATTTAATTTCCTGGATTACCTGATCAAGAATATCAGCAGACATGTCATCTATTCTTCTGCAGACAGTGTCGATAGATAAGGAAATTGTACTAGATTTCATAACAAATTCGTCTCCGATCATAACTCGAACAATGTCTTTGACGGCTGGCAACAGGAAATCCTGAGCAATGGAGTGAGGTTACATAGCTCTGGCAATTCTGAGTGCCACCAAATATGAAGTTTCAATGGCTGCTATGTTTTGTTTGTGGTACTTGCCACCAGTGTCAAGTCTGGCTTTCCTGAGTCCATCAGCTTTGCTTCTAAAATAGTTGGTATCCTTGCCGGCAAAGCTCAGGTGCTTGGTATCAAAATGGCATTTTAGTTTGTTCACCTTCATAGATTTGGCTGCTAGAACTTCATAACAAATAACACATTATAGTTTCTCAATTCTTGCTGTAATTATTGAGGTAAAACCATACTGTAAAAAATTCTCACTATATTTTCTTTTCTTAACGTTCTTCTCTACACAATCCATTGTCATGGGATGGTTTGCTAATGAAAATAATATGTAACAATAGCTTTAATAATACAAAAGATGATACATGGCATAGTTTAGTCAATACAGTTCATTCAAGTTTCCTATGATTTACCATTCTCTGTGTTGCTTTTTTTACATACCTGTTACTATCACAAGGGGGCAGTATTCACATCAACCACAGCTGAATATAAAAAGACCAATCAACATCCAGATTACGTTCCCATGGTACAGATATATTTTTTTTTGCAGTAGTTGATGATTTTACAGTACATGATTTAACATTTACCCAGTAATTATAATTCATGAAGTGACATTTTACCTCCAATACTGCTGCTTTCAACACAGTAGCTGCTTTTAACAAAGTAGTTGCTTCCTACACAGTAGTTGCTCTCTACACATGTGTGACTGTTCCACATAAGTATATTATGGCGCTAACCCTGTCACGTACACCTGTATTTGTACAGGGTGTATGTGACGGGGTTGGCGCAATGATATCATCATGCTGGGTACTCATATGTGGGCATATCTTCATGTGGGCATATTTGCATGTGGGTGGACTCGCCTGCAGACGGATAGAGGAGTGGTGTCTCTGTACCTAAGACCATCAGAAATATGTGTTTTCCAATGGTCTTAGGTCATTTGACCCCCAAAGGGGTTGCGACCCACAGGTTGAGAACTACTGGTTTAGAGGATCTATCCAGTGATGTCAGCCAGTTGTTGAAGTCCCTCGCTATGGTTGTATTGAGGTTGATTTCTCCTTTGAATTCCTCCTGAAGATTTTTAATGTATTTTGGTTGTCCTATATTGTATGCATATATGTTTACCAAGGTTATATCCTCCTGATTGATGGATCCTTTCAATATTATGTAGTAACCTTCTTTGTCTCTAGTTATCGCCTTCATTTTGAAGTCTATTTTAAAGGATATGAGTATTGTTACACCAGCTTTTTCTTCTTTTCATTTGCCTGGAAAATTTTTTCCTTCCCTTCACTTTCAACGTATGTGAGTCTTTTGTTGTGAAGTGGGTCTCTTGTAAACAACATATATATGAGTCTGCTTTTTTATCCATTCAACTACTTTATGTCTTTTGATCTGAACATTTAACCCATTTACATTAAGGTTATTATTGGTATGTACTTATTTATTGCCATTTTTTATTCATTATGGTTATGTTTCTCATCCCATTTCTTCTGCTTATTACACCAGTCCTTTTAACATTTCTTGCAATGCTCGTTTGATTTTAATATATTCCCTTAGCCTTTATTTGTCTGAGAAGCTCTTTATTTTACCTTCTGTTTTGAATGATAGCCTTGCTGGATAGTGTAGTCTTGGATTCAGATCCTTGTTTTTCATTACTTTGGTTACTTCATACCATTACCTTCTGGTCTGTAGTGTTTCTGTTGAGAAGTCAGCTGATAGCCTTATGTGGGGTTCTTTGTAGATAACCTGTTGCATACCTCTTGCTGCCTTTAGAATTCTCTCTTTGTCTTTAATTTTTGGCACTTTAATTATTATGTGTCTTTTTGTGGGCCTCTTTGGGTCTTCTTACTTTGCGCTCTCTGTGATTCTTGAATTTGTATGCCTTTATCATTCACCAAGTTAGGGAATGTTTCTGTCACGATTTCTTCAAATATATTCTCTAATCCTTTCTCATTTTCTTTTTCTTCTGGAACTCTTACGATGTAGATATGACATTTCATATTGTTTCACAGTTCTCTTAAACTGTCTTCCTGGTTTTTAATTGTTGTTGTTTTTTTTTTTTGTTTTTTTTTCTTTTTGGTTCTCTGATTGGGTGATTTTTTTCTGCCCTGTCTTCTAATTCAGTGATCTGATCCTTGGCTTCCTCTACTCTGCTGGTTATTACTTCCAATGTGTTCTTTATTTCTTCTATGTTATTGTTCATTTCTGTTTTGTGGTTTTTCATTTCCAATTGGTTGATTTTCAATGTTTCTCTATCTTTACTCATGGTGTTAAGCTCTTTACACATGGTGTTGAGGTTCCTCAGTATCATTATTCTGAACTCTATCTCTGATAACTTGCTTAATTCCATTTCATTTATCATCTTCTGTTGAATTCTCTTGTTCTTTCATTGAGATTGGTTTCTTTGTTTCACCATTTTGGCTGTCTCAGTGGGATTTGGAGCCTGCCAAATTTTCCCTGTGGGTGTTGGTGTTTCACTGATTGTTGCTTCATCTGCTGGGTTTGGGTGAGTGCAGAAGAACCCACGTTAAACACCACTGTCAAATCTTACTTTCCTGGGTAGATTTCCAGGCCAAGCAAAGGTTCCGTTATCCTCTAGATTTTGCCTGCAGACTACTAGAATCAGTTAGTTGATGAACCTCAGGTTGTAGCCCTCAATTTGAATTTCTCTGTCCTGGCCTGGTGGTGTTAAATTCCTTAGAGAGGTGCTGTTTCTTCTTTCCAGGACTCTGGGAAGGAGTTATTTGAGTAAGATGGCTACTGTGCTATGAAGGAGTGATTCAGCATACAACTTCTGGTGTTCTTCCCAACTCTCTCCCCTTTGCTGCAAACCCCCATTCTCTTTACACAGTTCCAGTCCAATCTGCCCTCCCTCTGCCAGAGCCCAAGGTAAGCGATTGTAGCTGATTTAGTGCTCTGGCCCTTAAGGGAGGTACTGTTTTTCCTTGTGCCTCTCTTTGCTGGACAAAGCCTGAGCTCTGGTGATCTAACCCAGGTGTTATGCCAGCACCTTTCCCTGTCCCACCACTCTGTGCTGGGGGCCACCATTCTGTGCTGGGGAGCCACCCCTCTGTGTTGGGGAGCAGCCACTCTGTGCTGTGGAGCTAGCTTCAGGTTTTAATCCCCAACTTCTCAGAGGGAACTGCTCAAAGCTAAAACAGCCCTCAGCTGCTCTCCGTGGGCTCCCAGGCTACTCTCTTGCACCTCCACAGACCTACCAGGCTTGATTTGGTGTCCTCTTTCCATCCCTGGTTATAAGAATGCTCTCCAGATGCCTTTCAGTTGTTTTTTCAGGATGATTTGTCTTTATTTTAGTTGTAATATCAGTTTGGTGCTGAGATATGGTCCATGTATCTTCCATTCACTCCACCACCATTTTCCCTCTCTTTGGAGTTTATGTCTTCATGGGGTTAAAGTCTGGTCCTCAATATTTTGCCCAATTAATTCTCTTGGTACATTTACCCATGGAATTAATGTTTTGTTTTGTTTTTTTCTTTTAAAGTTTCCACAAAGCTCCTTATAGACATCTTATTCTAGGTGGCCCCATGGGATTTTGAACAGACTATATGTGGAACCAGAATGTGGATTGAGCTCACCGTGGTCACTAGTCTGCACCCACCCACCGTGGTGCATACACAGGGCCTGGCTCTTTGTGGGTTCCTGCAGCCCCACACTCAGAATTTCTTCGCTGAATCAATAAGGCAATGAGGGCATCAGGAAGGCTGGGGACACTGGAGACATGGATTGACGTGTAGCAGGATTTGTGGCCCTCAATTTCCTCTCTTCCTTCCAGTCCCCATGCCCTTAACCAATACATGCTCATAAAAGTGGGTAGGGTGCAGGTTGCCTTTGGTGTTTTAATAAGGATTGCATTGAATCTGTAGATTGCTTCGGGTACTATAGACCTTTAATGATGTTGATTCCTCCAATCCATAAACATGTTATTTGCTTCCACTCTTTTATATCTTCCTCTATTTCTTTTTTCAATGTCCTGTAGTTTTCTGAGAATGGAAATTTACCTTCATGGTTAAGTTTATTCCTAGGTATCTTAATTTTTTTGTTGCAAAGGTAAATAGGATTGTGTTTTTAGTTTATCTTTCTGAGTGCTCATTATTGGTGTATAAAAATGTCATTGATTTCTGGATGTGATTTTTTATCCTGCTACTTTGCTGAATTCATTCAATAATCTAGTAATTTTTTGGTGGGTAATTTTTAGTGTTTTCTATGTATGATATCATGTCATCTGCAAATAATGACAGTTTCACTTCCCCCTTTCCAATTTGAATGTCTTTCATTTTTTCTTCTTGTCTGATTACTGTGACTAAGGTTTCCAGTACTATGTTAAATAAGAGTGGCAAAAGTGGACATCTTTGTTTTGTTCTTGTTCTTAAGTGAAATACTTATAGTTTTTACCCATTGAGTATGATGTTGGCTGTAGGTTTGTCTTATATGGACTTTATTATGTTGTTTTTTGATCTTTCTATACCACTTTGCTGAGAGGTGCTGGATTTTGTTAAGTGCTTTTTCAGAATCTATTGATATAATCACATAATTTTTACCTTTCATTTTGTTTATAGGGTGTATAACATTTATTGATATGTGAATATTGTACCAGCCTTGCATGCCTGGGATAAACACCACTTTTTCGTGGTGAATAATTCATTTCCTATATTGCTGAATCCTACTTTCTAATGTTTTGTTGTGGATTTTTGCATCTATGTTCATCTGGGATATTGGCCTGTAATTTTCTTTCTTTGTAGTGTCATTATCTGTTTTTGGGATTAGGATTATGCTGGCCTCATAAAAAAAAAACAAAAACTTGGAAGTTTTCTTTCCTCTTGAGTTTTGTGGCGATAGTTTGAGCAGGACAGGTGTTAGTTCTTCTTTGAATGTTTGGTTAAACTCCCCTGTGAAGCCATCTGGACTAGGCATTTATTTGCTGGGAGATTATTGATTTCTGCTTCAATTTCTTTAGTTGGTTTGTTCAGGTTTTATGACTCTTCCTTATTAAGTTTTGGAAGGCAGTATGATGCTAAGAATTTGTCCATTTTGCCTTTGTTTTCCAATTTGGGGCATATAATTGTTCACAGTATTTTCTTATAATTTTTTGTATTTTTGTGGTGTCAGTTGTTACCTCATCTCTTTTGTTTCTGATTTTATTTATTTGGGTCTTCTCAATTTGTTTTTTTGTGAGTCTCACAAAATGTTGATCAATCTTATTTATCTGTTTAAAGAACTTACTCTTGATTTCATTGATATTTTGTATTTTGTATTTTTCTTTTGTCTCTATGGTATTTATTTCCACTCTGGTCTTTATTATTTCCTTCCTTCTACTTATTCCATTTTTTGTTTTGTTTTGTTTTTCCTTTTATCTCTTTCTAATTATTTACATTATAGTTTTGGATACTTTTTAAGATATTTTTCTTGTTTCTTGAGGGATGAACTTCCCTCACAGGACTGTTTTCACTGTGTCTCATAGATTTTGTGTTTCTGTGTGTTCATTTTTATTAGTATCCAGGAAGATTTTTCATTTCTTCCTTGCTATCATTGTAACCCATTTATTGTTAAATAGCATGCTATTTAACATCCATGTCTTTGAATGTTTCTTGAGTGTTTTTATTGTAACTGATTTTTGCTTTCATGCCATTGTGATCTCAGATGGTTAATATGATTTTAATCTTCTTGAGCTTGTAGAGACTTAGTTTGTGTCCTTACATGTGGTCTATCTTTGAGAATGACCTGTGTGCACTTGCTAAACATGTATATTCTGTAGCTTTGGAGTGAAATGTTCCGTAAGTATTGATTAAATCCATCTGATCCAGTGTACCATTTATAGTCTCTGTTTCTTTGTTAATTTTTTGTCTAGATCTATCCCGTGATGTCAGTGGGAGTGTAATATTTCCTTTCTGTGATATTGCTGTTGATCTCTCCCTTGAAATCCCCCAGAAGTTTTTAAATATATTTTTGTGTTTCTATATTGGGAGCATATATGTTTACCAGGGTTGTATCCTCTTGTTGGATAGATCATTTTAATATTATTTAGTGAACTACTTTTTCTCTTATTATAGCTTTAATTTTAAAGTCTATTTTATTGAGTATGAGTATTGGTACTCCTGCTTTCTTTTTGTTTCCATTTTAATGGAATATTTATTTCCATCCTTTCACTTTCTTCTTGTGTGAGTCTTTTGTTCTGAGGTGAGTCTCTTGTAGACAACATATAATGGGTCATGTTTCTTATCCATTCAGCTGCCCTATGTCATTTGATTGGAACATTTAATCCATTTACATTTAAGGTTATTATTGATGGGTATGTATTTGTTGCTATATTTATTCTTCATGTCTATATTTCCCCCCTCTCTTTATTCCCTCTCTCTCTCTTTTTCTTTCTTCTTACAACAGACCAATTAGCATTTGATGTAGTACTGGTTTGGTATTAGGAAATGCCTTTAGCCTTTTTTGTATGTGGAGCTTTTTATTTCACTTATAATTTTGAATGATGTCCTTGCTGGGTAGATTATTCTTGGATTCATTCACTTGCTTTTCACTACTTTGCATACTTCATGAAACTCCCTTCTGGCCTGCAGTGTTTCTATTGAGAAATCAGTTGACAGTCCAATGGCATGTCTCTTGTAGGCAATTTCTATCTCTCTCTTACAGCCTTTAAGGTTTTTATTTGTCTTTGATGTTTGTCATTTTAATTATGATGTGTCTAGGTGTGGGTCTTTTGGGGCTCATCTTGACTGGGACACTTTGTGTTTCCTGGACTGGTGTGACTTTTTCCTTCATAGGTTAGGGAAGTTTTCTGTCATTATTTCTTCAAATAGGTTCTCTATTCATTTCTCCAATTCTTCTCTTTCTGGTATTCCTATGATGTGAATGTTGTTACATTATATGTTGTCCCAAAGCTCCTTTAAACTCTCCTCCTGCTTTTATTTTATTTTTTTCCATTTGCTACTCTAATTGGGTGTTTTTCTCTACTTTGTCTTCTAATATGCTGATTTTGTCTTCAGCTTCTTCTAATGTACTATTGAATCTTTCCAGGTTTTTTTTCCCCCAACTATGTCATTCTTCACTTCTACTTGATTTTTATTCATAGCTTCTACCTCTTTTTTCATGCTGATGTATTTCCCACTGAGTTCTTTACCATTTTCTTTAAGTTGCTTGTAATTCTCAATTAGTTGTTTGAGCACTCTTAAAACTATTACTTTGAAGTCTTTATCCATCAAACTGCTTGCTTCTGTTTTATTTCATTTTTTGGTGATTCCTCATTTTCTCTCATTTGGAGATTATTTTTTTGTCTCGCAATTTTAGCAGTCTGGTAGTTTATGGCCAGGTGAGGTGCATTGGGGTGCATTGGCAGGCTGATGTGTATCAAATAACATTACTATGCCTCCCAGTCTTGGTGGGGTGGCCTTCTGGTGGGGTGGGACACAGTGGAGTAGTCTCCTTGATTACCTGAGCTGGGTGCTCTAGGAATGATGCTTGTATGGTTTATGTGGGCTATCTTGTTGAATTTTGGTCTTGATTGTTGTTGTCTATTTGTGGGTGGACTCAGCCTTCAGGGTTTCTTACTGTGAGTCTCAACCTCAACCCTGTTGTTATATGTGTGCTGACAGAACTGAACAAGGCAAAACCAGGCCAGAACAAAAGAACCCAAAAAGAAAATATCAGCAACAACAATAATAGAAGCAATAGCCTCAAAAAAAAGATCAAAATACAAACAAACAAATCACACACACACACACCCTAGAAAGTGCAAGAACAAAATAATTATAAGAGGGAAAAATAGTATAAAAGCAAAGAAGGCAAGGCAAAACCAGACTAAACCAAAATAAACCTGAAAAAATCATATCAGTAACAACAATGGTAAAAGTAACAGCCTCAACATAAAGATTAAAAGACAAACAGACAAAGAGAAAACACACACACACACACACAATGAAAGTAAAGAAGGCAGAGACCAGAGATAAAGTATAAGAAATAAATGGTAGAAAATAATGAATAAAATAATAATAATAATTTTATAAAGTAATAATGATAAATAAAATAGAATAGGAAAGTAATAAATGGGAAAAGAAAAAAAGACTCAAAAATTAAAATTAAAACAACACACACCCAAAAACAACCATCACAAAAAAACAAACAAACAAAAAAAACACCTTGGATCTCACTGGATTTTACTCCCATGTTGTTGGATCTGGTTCCCTGGTCTGTGAGTCCCTGCCTCTTGAGAAATTCTCTGGTGCAAGCCAATGTGAATTTCTTTCCTTGCCTGGGCCTGGGCCTCCTGGCTGAAGTCATGCAGGATAGGACTCCAAGTAGTCCAGTGGCAGGGCTTCCCTATCCTAGAGGCTGGGTTTGCTTCAGGCTTGCCCCTTGAATGTACTTGTTCTGGCCTGCTTTCCATTCCCCCATGGCACTGGGCTCTGTGGGGTATCATGTTCAGTCAGGATGGTATAAACAGTTTCATACTGGAGGTGGTGCCTGTAGCTTTTAGGAGGGTAGTCAGTCGCTTCTTCTCTTTCTAATGCCTCAGCTTTGCCTGGGTTGTTGACACCCCTTGGTTGTCACACTAAGCAGGGATAGACAGAATGAAAAAAAGAGGGAAAACAACCCACCCTGATTGGCTCTCTAATCTCTCAGCAGGCCTCGCTCTTGCTGGGCGGGGCTTCTTGCTGGGCGGGGCTTCTGCCCAGGCTCTCACCCAGCCAGGCATTTGAATTCCCAGTGCTGCCAGGTCCAGATGCTGGGGTGCCAATTTCCAACCCAGAGCTGTTACACAGGTGGGGAAAGGGATGCCTCCTCTTTGCTCCAGGTAAGAAGGATCATGCCTCTTTCCCTGAGTGTACTGACTAGCCCCATCAAAGTTATTTCAGTGAATAATTGGCCCCTCAGATTCACTGCTGGATGATCTTCTCAGACTACTCCTCAGGTCCATAGTTCTGCTTTGTGGCCCCTTCTACCAACCACAACCAGGGTGAGCTTCCCAGGCTGGTGTAACCAAGCGCTCACTTTTAACCTAGGGTATTGCTGTCTGAATCCCCCAGGTGGGCTGAATCACCTTTGATTCCCACTGTCCAATGCTATGTGAGCTCCCCTTCCCTACTCTGTTGTTCTTATTTGGGGATTTGTGTGAAGCTGAGTCCCCCCACTCCCAGGGGCAGGAGCTGCAGTGCTGCAACTTCCCTCCATCTTCCCAGCTGCACTGCACTGCTGCACAAGTTGGCTCACCCACTCTATGTCTTCTCCTGTCCCCTCTCCACACTCCCTGCTCACAGTATTTCTAATAAACTATTTCAGGTGGTTTTTCAAGTCAAATGTTCTGCAGTTTAGCCTCAAGTATGATCCTGTGTTAGGAACAAGCAAATGGAACTTCCTTAGGCTTCAGCCATCTTGCCTCCTTGCCCAGGAAGGTCTATAATTAATTTTCATGCTAATAACCAAAAAATGTGATAATAAAAATTAAGTAAAATGACATTTCACCTTCAAACAATCAATAAATGTACATACTCTTTGTATATTATCAACAATCAGATGTTAATTTGAAATAGAAAATATTTGTATCACCCTGGATTTCTCTGTTACTGTTAGAGTCAGAAATGTTTTTCTTTTTCTTTTTTATCAAAGACTGAATTTTTTAGGACCATGCAACAATTGCAGCACCATACAGACATTATTTAAACAATTGAGAAGATCATGAGCTGTTGGTGATGCTGTAGAAAACTATCTAAGTTCCTTATATCTAGGACATACATTTCTAATAGGACCGAAAGGGAGAAAATAGCATTTATGGAGAGCCTACGATATGCCTCACACTTTCATTTATCTTATTTAATTAATTGCATCTTCACACACCTTTGGGGGGAGTTCTCACCAGTCCCACTTTAATTAATGTCTTAGAAGTCCAAGATATGGTCTTCATGTGGTCAGCATGTGCCACATGTTCAATTCAAATCCTGACATAATTTATAGTACAGACCATTCTCTCTGATTCATGGAGATCTTATATGCTAAGAATTATTGTATTTTAATTTTAGAGATTAGAAAAAGGAGGCTCAAAGGGACCAAGTTTGCATAGCCAGGAGGTGACAGAATCAGATTAGAACTCAGACTGACTATAGTTTTACAGTATTAACCATGCCATCCTGCCTAGTCACACTTTGTATTCACGATGCTGAACTGGGCACATGTATACATATGCCTTTGCTGCATCTTATGGGCCCATTAAAGTGATGTGACTCATTACAAATTTTTATTGTTGTTTTTCTAAAAAGCTGTGGTAATGATTACTTTGCTAAAACCTTTTTTTAAAAAATAGAAGCATAACAAAGTTGTAATGGAAACCACAAACAGAAGAAAAATTGAGAACTATTAAAAGTCATGATCTCTTTGGAATGGGATTTGCATACAGAAGTAGAGAATGGTAATATTTAATTTTCATTTCACAAAGTTTGAACTTTCGTTACTGTGTGCAGATTCTATATCTATTTTTTTTTAGAGAAAAAAATAAAGGAAAAACAAGGAAATGGATGGAAAAATGAATAAACATGCAGTAATTTTTACACAGTAGAATATAATACAGCTGTCTAAAAGATGAACGTATATGCATTGTCTTGGAATGGAAAAATACCTAAAATACCACTAAATAAAGAATAACCCAGGTATGCCCTAGCCAGTTTTGTTCAGTGGTTAGAGCACCAGCCAGGAAACTGAGGGATTGCAGGTTTGATTCTGGTCAAGGGCACATACTTGGAGTATAGGTTCAATCCCTGGCCCTGGTCAGGGTCATGTGGGAGGCAAGCAATCAACATGTCTCTCTCACATTGATGTCGCTTTCTCTCTCTTTCTCTCTCACTTTTTCCCTCCCTTCCACTCTATCTAAAAAAGTAAATGGAAAAATATGCTTTGGTGAGAATTAACAAAAGATAAAGTAACCCAGGTGTAAAACACTATATGTAATATGGAACTCTCTGTGTAACACAAATTGTCTCTATTTGTATATGCCTAGAAAATATGGAAAATAGTTCACACCAAATCTAAGGCTTCTGTGAGGAGTAGAACTGAAACTTTAAGAAAGATTTAACTTGTTGTCTATTAAATTATCTATACCATATACTTCTAGATTACTTTTTATAGTAAACTTGGTTTATATGAATAGTTTTTTAATGTTTAAATGAATAAGACACTGACTTAGTTAGGTCTTCTGGGAATCAGACACCAAAACATCAGGAGTGCAAGTGGTGTGTTGGAGGAAATGCTTATGTAACATAAAAATGGGTTGGAATAGAACTGGGTGGGTGGGCCTTTGGACCACCAGGCATATCTCTCCCCAGTGACAGGAAAGGAGGAGGAAGCAGGATTGGACAAGGAGAATGTAAATTATGTTGTAGTGTTATAACCTGACGGCGAGATAACCAGAGACGCAGAGCCGAATTGTAAAGGAGCACTTTATTTCGCCAGCGGGCTGCGGAGGGCATAGTTTCCCCTCAGATCAACAGCCCCGATTCTCCTTGCTCATCCCATTTTAAGGACAGAAACTCCCTCCTCCTTTTGCCCCCTGCCCTCAGGGAACCAGTACAATAGTGGGAGTGACAGAGACTACAGAAGTCAAAATTAGGATTATTTACCGACGGCATAAGTATTTACAAGTACCTGCAAATACCTATACTCAGGAAACTGCAAATGCCTCCCAACTCCTGGGGCAACTATAATCTTAGGCAAAATTCCTTTCTGTCTAGGGGTAATTAACCTATTATTGGAAGAATATCGAGGAATGTCTATTGGTGACAAAATGGAGTCTTTTAGTCACCTTAACCAAGGGGCCTACATAAAATGGAATCTAGTTGCCTTAGCCTTGGAGCCCAGATCAGTAGATCTGATAAAGTCATGGCCAACCCAATGTGAGCACTGGGATACAACCTACCTGGCAGCTGTCTGGGAAGAGGGTGGCCTTGGCTGGGAAGATGAGATGCTAGAATCTGGAGACTGTCATCTATCTTGCAGCTGAACAGCAAGATTTTTCTTGAGAGGACTCAAGCCATGCAACTCCAGAGTTGCCATAAACACAGTATTCCCTTAGAAGCTTACTGTTGACAGTGGCCTCCCACTTTAGCAGGCATCCAGGGCCAACATCTAAGAAGGCTACAATCTTGGGCATGTGCTAGTTTAAGTTGACCTGTCCTGGGCTGGTTCCAGTGGTTCATCACCTTGAGCCTTGCTTCTCTACAACGACAAAATTGAAACCATTCACGAAAGAACGTTTCCTTTTTAGTGTCTTATTCCAGGACTCCATGTGTCTGCTCATAGATGGGATGGGGGATGGGAAAAAGCCAAAGATCTTTTTCATACTTGAGGCAAAGAAATGTTTTTTGAAAAACCCTAAAAATCCTAAGTTAAAACTCTAGCACCAGTGTAGTGCAATGCACTTGGGGTTTTCAAAATCTTCTGATAGGTAAAGGTTATGAAAGCTCATTAGGCTAATTTTCATGATTGTTTCTCTCTCTCTCTCTCTCAAAGATGATTATACCTGCATTTCTCCTTCTTCACATCTTAGTCAAGAATAACAAATTCAGGAACATTTTTCATCTATATTACTCTCCACCTATATCACAAGTTTTTACCCATCTACATACTTTTATGGATCAATTTTTTTTCCATTTATCTCTGCATGATATAATCAAAGTTTACTGAATTATTTTCTCCTAGGAAAAAGAGGAAGGAAGGAAAGAAAAAGAAAAAGGAAAGAAAGAAGGAAGGAAGAAAGGAAGGAAGGAAGGAAGGAAGGAAGGAAGGGAGGAAGGAAGGAAGGAAGGAAAAGAAAGAAGGAAGGAAAGAAGGAAGGAAAGAAGGAAGGAAGGAAGGAAAGAAGGAAGGAAAAGGAAGGAGGAGGAGGAGGAGAAAAGAAGGAAGGAAGGAAGAAAAAGAAAGAAAGAAAGAAAGAAAGAAAGAAAGAAAGAAAGAAAGAAAGAAAGAAAGAAAGAAGGAAGGAAGGAAAGAAGGAAGGAAGGAAGGAAGGAAAGAAAGAAAGAAAGAAAGAAAGAAAGAAAGAAAGAAAGAAAGAAAGAAAGAAAGAAAGAAAGAAAGAAAGAAAGAAAGAAAGAAAGAAAGAAAGAAAAAGAAAGACCGGCCATTTTCTTGCTTTCTTGCTTTTAGTAGATGGGGGTTCAATCCTTGTTGAGATACCTTCTCTTGAATTTACTTATCAATTGAAATTCACAATGGTACTTCTTTAAGAAAAATCAAAAGCCAGCTCATCCTGACTCACAAACAAAAATAGCTTTCTCTTTCATAAAAATAAGTGCATGTTCTAATTGTATGTATAGAATTGCTTCTGTTTATATCACCTCATACCGCATTTTCTAGAAGATAGGCCTTCTCCCAACCAAGCATCAAAATTTCTGACCTTCATTCTTTGTTCTACTCCATTCACTTGCTTACTCCTGAACCAATCACTTTGACCAGGACAAAGTTAATTGTTGGTTGACAATCCATGAACTGACAATTGAAGCCACTGCAATATATATTGTACATTGTGTGTGAATTAATTCTATTGCTTAAAACAATAAGCACTCAGTAATTTTTCTTTTACTAGAGATAGGATACTGAATAGTCTTTATTTTATTTGAAACCACAATTCCTGCAACTTTCAGAAGTAACTTTAGCAGAGCTAAGGCTTATAACTATGGCATAGGCTCCAAGTAAAACATTACTAGTGCTCACCAATATCTGGTTCTTCACTTCTTCTGAATTAACAGAAGACTACACTTCCCAATATATGTATTTATGCTAATCATAATAGTCCCTGCTCTCTAATTACGAAAAAGTTACATCTCTGGTTGAATAGATGTGACTTAGTACTAGAAATTCTAAATATTGCAATGACCAGAATAGAAATATAATTGCCATTGCTAGGGTATGTGAGGTGAAATTACACTAATAGTTCACATCTGCCCTAGCACATGACTATGTATATAGTTGCTGAACTTAAATTAATATATGTTTTACTTCTGCAATTGAATTGATACATGTTTATGAAACATTTGTTTACTGCTGGGCATTATTGATAATAATAGAAGGCACATTAGAAAACACAAAGCTTGGAAGATGGCGATGGGCAGGACCGGAGTGTGCGTGAGTGTGAGAGAGTGTGAGAGAGTGTGAGAGAGAGTGTAAGTGAATGTGATGTGGAAGACCAACCTTAAACAGTGCAGAGACATGGGACAGAAGGTTCCTGCGCTGTGGACAGAAAGCAAAAGGCTACGTGGTAAGCAGCAGGCCAGCGAACTTTCCTCAGCGAAGCCAGGAGGCCCCACCATCTTGGAGGATCTCGGGTCTTCCCTGGAAGGAGGAAATGAGGAGTGACTGGGGCCCAGCAACTTGAGTCCACTAGAGTGCCCTGCACCATCCATCCAGTGAACTCAACTGTGTTGGAATGGTCAGCACACAGTAGGTGCCTGCAGCAGTAGCTGAAACCAGCAGGAGCCAGAGCCCCACCCCGAACAGCAGCAGTGGCTCACCCAGGCCTGGGGCAGCAGTGCTACAGCCGGCAGGAACCAGGCCTGCAGCAGTGCGCACCCAGCTCGGGACCCCGGCCCACTGAGACAAGCAACCAGCCCAGGGCCCAGGCCCATGGTGGCACACAGCCAGCCCGGGAAACAGACCCTCGGCGGTGGGCAGGCCAGCCTGGGCCCAGGCTCCAGGCCTGCAGCAGAGCAGGAGCCCGCCCAGGTTCAAGGCAACTTGCCCAGGCTCACGTGGACACTAGCATCAGCTTGGGTGCCGGGCACCTCTCCCCACAACAGTGACTGGTTGCGAGTAGAGCCCCACCCCCAACAGGCATTAGCGGCTCAGTCTGGCAGCTGAAACCATCCCCAGTGGGATCAGCAAAGACTGACCAAGAGCGGTGCCCCAGACCAAGCAGCAGGGCTAGGGCAGTTGAGACCTGCCCCTGACAACTGCAGAAGTGGAGTTGGAGTGGAGCCCCTCCCCCCAGCAGCAGCAAAATCCCAGGTGTGGAGCATCCTCAGCCCCCAAGAGCAGTAAACAATTGGAACCTGAGAGCAGTCCCTGGCAGCAGCAGCAGCAGCAGTAGAAGTGTCAACTGGGAGCTGACACTCACCCCCAGCAGCAACTCTTTGGGAGCTGAGCCCCACCAGGCAGCAGGATCCCCAAACAGTACACCAGCAAGACCCATGCACCCCAGCAGAATAGCAGAGAGACCTACGAACCCCAGAAGTGCACCAGTGGAACCCATAAAACCCAGCAGCATACCAATGAAACCCATGAACATCAGAAGGACACCAGCTGGACCTACACGCCCCAGCAGCATACCAGAGGGACCCACGAACCTCAGCAGTGTGCCAGTGGAACCCATGCACTCTAACAGTGCACTGGTGGAACCCCACACACCCCAGCATCATACCAGCGGGTCCTACACACCCCAGCAGGGCACCAGATGAACCTGCACACCCCCAGGCAGCAGCAGCACATATTGGCAGCTAAGACCCATACCCAGCAGCATCAGCAGAAGCCGATCAAGAGTGGTGCCTCAGCACAAGCAGCAGCAAGTCTTGGGGAGCCGAGACCAGCACAACACATTAATTCCAGCCACCAGCTGTCAACCCTCCAGGACCCACAGCAGACAAGATGGCCTTAATTGATACACACTGACCTGCCTACACATTCCAACATCCCCTATCGGGCTTAGAACTACCAGATTGCTAAAATGGTGAGACAAAGAAACAACACCCAAGTGAAAAACAGAGAGAAATCACCAGAAATGGAACTACAGGAATTAGAAAAAAGCAACATGTCAGACAAAGAATTCAAAGCAATGATTATATGAGTGCTCAAACAATTTGGTGAGAACTAAAAGCAACTTAATAAGAATTATGAAGAGTTCATTGGAAACCACTTCAGCTTAAAAAAAGAGGTAGAGGCTATGAATAAAGAAGTAGAAGTTATACACAAAAATCAAGAGGAAATAAAGAATGACACAGCTGCTATGAGAAATAAATTAGAAGGGTTCAATAGTAGATTAGAAGAAGCTGAAGACCGAATCAGTGACTTAGAAGACATGGTAGAGAAAAATTCCCAAAAAGAGCAGCAAATAGAAAAAAAAAGTTAAAAAAGCAGGAGGAGAGTTTAAGGGAGGTGTGGGACAACACAAAACGTAACAACATTATCATTATAGGTCTATTGGAAGGAGAAGAATCAGAGAAAGCAATAGAGAACATGTTTGAAGAAATAATGGCAGAAAACTTTTCTAAACTGGTGAAGGAAAAAGTCACACAAGTCCAGGAAACACAGAGTGTCCCAAGCAAGATGAACCCCAGAAGACCCAGAGTTAGACACATCATAATAAAAATGGCAAACCTTTAAGACAAAGAAAGAATCTTAAAGGAAGCAAGAGACAGACAGAAAGTTACCTACAAGGGAGCTCCCATTAGACTGTCAGCTGATTTCTCAATAGAAATGCTGCAGTCCTGAAGGGAGTAACATGAAGTGCACAAAGTAATGCAAGGCAAGGGTCTGAATCCAAGACTACTCTATCCAGCAAGGCTATCATTCAAAATTGAAGGAGAAATAAAGAACTTCACGAATAAAAAAAAAAGCTGAAGGAATTTACCACCAACAAACCAGCACTGCAAGAAATGCTGAAGGGACTGTTGTAAGAAGAAGAAGAAACAGAGAGAGAGAAAAAGGAACACAGACATAAAATTAAAATGGCAACAAATAACTATCAATAATAACCTTAAGTGTAAATGGCTTAAATGCTCCAATCAAAACACAAGGGTAGCTGACTCGATAAGAAAGCATAACCCATATATATGCTGTCTACAAGAAACTCACCTCACAACAAAAGACTCACACAGGATGAAAGTGAAGGGATGGAAAAAAATTTACCAAGAAAATGGTAATGAAAAAAAAGCTGGTGTAGTAATACTCATTTCTGACAAGATAGACTTCAAAACGAGGGCCATAATAAGAGACATAGAAGGTCACTACATAATAGTAAAAGGATCAATCCAAAAAGAGGATATAACCCTGGTAAACATATATGCACCAAATATGGGAGCTCCAAGATATATTAAAAAGCTTCTGGAGGACTTCAAGGGAGAGATCACTAGCAATATAATCCTAGTGGGTGATTTTAACACCCCACTTACACAACTGGATAGAACTTCCAGACAAAAACTTGACAAGGACATAGAGTCCTTAAACGATGATCTAGATCAGTTGGACTTAATTGATATTTACAGAACATTTCACACCAAAGCTGCAGAATATACATTCTTCTCAAGTGCACATGAGACATTCTCAAAGATAGACCACATGTTAGGACACAAAGCAAGTCTCTACAAATTCAAAAAGATTGAAATCATATCAAACATCTTCTCAGATCACAACGGCATGAAACTAGAACTCAATTACAACAAAAAGATTCAAACACGTGGAGGCTTAATAGCATGTTATTAAACAACAAATGGGTTACCAACGAGACCAAAGAAGAAATTAAAAACTTCCTGGAAACCAATGAAAATTAACACACAACAACAAAAAACCTATGGGATGCAGCGAAAGTAGTCCTAAGAGGGAAGTTCAAAGCACTACAGGCCTACCTCAAGAAACAAGAAAAATCCCTAATTGACTCTCTAACCTACAACTTAAAGATCTAGAAAGAAAACAAAAAGAAAAACCCAGAGCAAGTAGAAGGAAAGAAATAGTAAAGGTCAGAGCAGAAATAAATGACAAAGAGACTAAAAAAACAATTCAAAAGATCAATAAAACAAAAGGCTGTTTCTTTGAAAGGATAAACAAGATCGATGGACCTTTAGGCCAGAATCACCAAGAAACAAAAAGAGAGGACCCAAATAAACAAAATCAGAAACGAAAGAGGAGAATTAACAACTGACACCACAGAAATACAAAGGATCATCGAAACATACTATAAAAAATTATACGCCAACAAATTGGACAATTGAGGTGAAATAGACACATTTCTATAAAAACACAGTCTCCCAAAACTGAACCGAGAAGAGAAAGAAAACTTGAACACACCAATAACAACAAAGGAAATTGAAGATGTATTTAAGAAACTCCCAGTAAACTAAAGCTCAGGCCCAGATGGCTTCAAGGGGAGTTTTGCTGAACATTCAAAGAAGATCTAATACCCATTCTACTCAAAATATTCCAGAAAATCCAAGAAGATGGAACACTTCCAAACTCATTTTATGAGGCCAGCATAATCCTAGTTCCAAAACTGGATAAAGACACTACAAAAAAAGAAAACTACAGGCCAATATCCCTGATGAATACAGATGCCAAAACCCTTAACAAAATATTAGCAAATAGGATCGACCAATACATCAAAAAAAGTATCCACCATGACCAACTGGGATTCATCCCAGGGATGCAAGGATGGTACAATATTCGCAAATCAATAAATGTGATACACCACATAAACAAAATGAAAGATAAAAACCACATGATCGTATCAATAGATGCAAAAAAAGCATTCAACAAATTTAGCACCCATTTCTGATAAAAACGCTCAGCAATTTGGGAATAGAGGGATCATATCTCAACATAATAAAGGTCATATATGAAAAACCCACAGCCAACATCATACTAAATGGGCAAAAACTAAAAGCATTTCCCTGAAGAATGGGTATAAGACAGGGAAGTCAACTTTTGCTACTCTTATTTAACATAGTACTGGAAGTCTTAGCCACAGCAATTAGACATGAAGAAAAAATAAAAGGGATACAAATTGCAAAGGAGGAAGTGAAACTGTTATTATTTGCAGATGGAATGATATTGTACATAGAAAACCCTAAAGATTCCATCAAAAATCTACTAGACTTAATAAATGAATTTGGCAAAGTAGTAGGATACAAAATTAACGTCAAGAAATCGACAACATTCTTATACACCAACGATGGACTCACAGAAAGAGAATCTAAAAATAAATCCCATTTACCATTGCAGCAAAAAAATTAAGATACCTAGGAATAAATTTAACCAAAGAAGTAACAATCTCTTTACAGAAAACTACAGGTCATTGAAAAAAGAAATAGAGGAAGATATTAAAAAGTGAAAACACATAGCTTGTTCATGGATTGGAAGAATTAACATCATTAAAATGTCCATATTACCCAAAGCTATAAATACATTCAATGCAATACCCATGAAAATACCAACAGCATATTTCAGAGAACTAGAACAAATACTCCAAAAGTTCATATGGAACCAAAAAAGGCCCCAAATAGCCACAGCAATCTTGAAAAAGAAGAACAAAGTAGGAGGGATCACATTACCAGACATCAGGTTATACTACAAAGCCAAAACAGCCTGGTACTTGTACAAGAACAGGCACATTGATCAATGGAACAGAATAGAGAACCCAGAAATTAACCCAAGACTATATGCTCAATTAATATTTGATAAAGGTGGCAAGAGCATACAATGGACTAAAGACAGCCTTTTTAATAAATGGTGTTGGGAAAATTGGACAGCTACATACAAAAAAATGAAGCTAGACCACCAACTTACACCATACACATGAATAAACTCAAAATGGATAAAAGACTTAAATGTGACTCATGATTCCATAAAAATCCTAGAAGAAAATGCAGGCAACAAAATTTCAGACATACACTGCAGAATTTTCACTGATACATCACCTAAGACAATAGAAACAAAGGAAAAAATGAACACATGTGACTACATCAAGCTAAAAAGCTTCTGCACAGCAAAAGAAACAACCATCAAAGTGGAAAAAGAAACCACTATATAGGAGAGTATAATTGCCAATGATACATCAGAAAAGGGGCTAATTTCCAAAATATATAGAATACTCACACAACTCAACAAAAGAAAGACAAAGAGCCCAATTAAAAAATGGGCAGAGGAACTAAAGAGACACCTCTCCAAACAGGACATACAAATAGCCAAGAGACATATGAAGAAATGCTCAACATCACTAATCATCAGAGAGATGCAAATTAAAACAACAATGAGGTATCACTTCACACCTGTCAGAATGGCTGCCATCAACAAATCATCAAACAAGTTCTGGCGAGGGTGCAGAGAAAAGGGGACCCTAGCACACTGCTGGTGGGAATGCAGACTGGTGCAGCCACTAGGGAAAACACTATGATGTTACCTCAAAAAATTAAAAATTGAACTGCCATTTGACCCAGTGATCCCACTTCTAGGAATATACCCTAAGAAGCCTGAAACACCAATCAGAAAGAAAATATGTACCCCCATGTTCATAGCAGCACTATTTATAATAACTAAGATCTGGAAACAGCCCAAGTATCCATTAGTAGACGAGTGGATAAAAAAGCTGTGGTACATACACACAATGGAGTACTATGCAGCTGTAAGAAAGAAAGATCTCTTATCCTTTGAGACGACATCTAAGGACCTGGAAAGTATTACCTTAAGTGAAACAAGCCAAGCAGAGAAAGACAAATATCTCACAATCTCACTTATTTCTGGAATATAATGAACTAAACAATCTGATGAACAAAATAGACACACAGTCATAGAAGTAGGGCACAGACTGACAATCCTCAGGGGTCGGAGGAGGGAAGGGATAAACCACAGAACTTATATGCATGTATGCATAACCGATTGACATAGACAACAAAGCTGGGGACTGGGTGGGAGGGGATAGGGAGGAGGGAATCAATGGGGGGGAAAGGAGAAACATCTGTAACAAAAATAAATTAATAAAAAAAAAGAAAACACAAAGCTCTAATTTCTGACTGCACAACTAGATATATATAAAATTAGTAGCAACACAGGATTCCATATAGTACTTTGCAAAATGGATTGCCCCAAGAAACAGACCCTGGGACAGGAGTTTTAATGCAAGTGATTTTTTTCATTCTAGAATGACTAAAGGTATAAATTAGCTTTCTATTGCTGCTAAAATAAATTATAATAAACTTAGTTGCTTAAAACAACACACATTTATTATTTTATAGATATGTAGGTCAGAAGTCTAAAGTGGATCTCACTGGGTTGAATCAATGTGTCAGCAGTCCTTGACCTTTCCAGTTTATAAAGGTCAACCATAATTCTTGGTTCATGACTCCCTTCTTCCACATGAAGAATATCATCTTCGAAACCAATAATGTTAGCAGGTTGCAAGATGTTGGAAGAATAGATAATAGCAACACATACCTCCTCCTGGTGCCAAACCAGGCTTACAAATAAACTGTAGATCAATCAACTTAAGTTAACAACAGAAGGACACCAGAACAGAGTATTGTATCCAAAGATGTAAAAATGAGCTACACAGAGACTGGTAAGATAAGTGGAGACACATAAAGGGCTGGTTCATGCACCCAGGGGCAGCAGCTGTAAAGCTGAAGAAATATTATGGCTACAAAAACCCTTCCTGGAGGAAATTGGAGTCTCAGTCCCAACTGGGACCCCCAACCTAGCGCACCAGTGATAAAAAGAAAAGCCTGCATAACATTTGGCAGCAAAAATAAGCAGGGACTTTGTCCACTGGAAAGAGTAGGGAGTCTGCTTAAATCCAAGGTAACCTCCTTAAGGGCTAATGTGCAGGGACTAGTTCTTGGGCACTCACCCAGGGCTCTGGTAGAGGGAAAGAGACTCAGGGCACACTGAAGCCCTAAAGAGTAGATCTGGATGGCATAGGTCTGGAGATCAGGAAAGTAGGCTTCTGAGATCCTGGTCCTGAGCCAACCTCCCACACTGTCCTCATATGCCATCTCTCAGGGTCTAGCACTTCTACTCTTACAGCTGGAGAAAGTGAACTAACCTTGTCCTAAAAATATTGGCAACACCACCCAGCCAAGCTCAAGTCTGGCATTAAGGACTGTTGGCTGTACCCAACAGGGACCTATGGTGGGCTATTTTTTTATTTTTATTTATATTTTTTTTGAGAAATTATAGACATACTCTTAGACAAACATTGAACTAAGTGGATTGGAGGAAAAGGGCCAATCTTTTCCCCTTCCCATGGGTTAGACAGGCACTACCCCCAATGGTAGGCTCCCTAGTTAGGGCCTCAGGCATCAGGCAGCTGCAGAGCTCAAGGGAGGCGTGTACTTACACCCATCCTAAGGCCCTGCACCACCACCAACAAAGGACTGCCTGGACTTGCATTCCCAAAATATGCTGGCACCACCTGCCAAGCACAGTCTCACAGGGGGAAGAAAGTGCAACTCAGAACTAGGACATTTGGCGTGACCCTCCTTGGGAGGCCTCCATCAGGGTCTTTGGCAGTGCACTGCAGAGATAAATGGAAGTGAGCAGCTCTCTCCCCTCTCAAGGTTGGGCACCACCTCAAGCAGAGGTGGCAGCCTTGATCAATTCCTCCAAGGCCACTGGTACCTTCCTGTGGTACAGCCTCACAGTGAAAAGGGGACACACCTCAGAACTGGAACATCTGGTATAACCCCCTCAGAGCCTACATCTGGGATCTTGGGCAGGGCACTGCCACACTAGAAGACAAGCATCTCTTCTCTGCCAAGAGTTGAGGGCCCATGCCACCCCATTCAAATGCAGATTGGATATTCATTCCAAAATCTTGTTATCCCCATCTGGTTAATTTCATATCTTCAGGGGGAAAGGCACAATACTCAGAACTGGAACATTTGACACAACCCCTAAGAGTCCTCTATCAGGGCCTCTGTAATGCACTGAAGATATAGGAGGAGGAGAGCAGTTCTCTTTTCTCCCATGGGCTGGTGCTATCTCAAGCACAGGGAGCATCCTTGATGTTTCTCCAAACCCCATCAGCATCATCAAGCTGGTGCATCCTTGCAGGGGAAAGTGGAGAAAACTCAAAACTGGGACATCTGGTGTGACCTCCTCAAAGCCTCCCTTCAGTGTCTCTTGTGGAGCACCACTGAGCTGGAAAGATGAGCAGCTAGCTCCCCTCTCAAGCACCAAGGGCCTATGCCCCTCCTCCAGTCAAAGGGTGGATTATATTTGCATTCCCAAATTCTGCTGGCCTCATTCTGCTAAATTTATTTCTGTGGGGTGAAGGAGACACAATTCAGAACTGGGACATTTGAGGTGACCCCCTTGAAACCATCCATTAGGGTCTCTGGCAGTGTGCTTCATTGATAGAGGAGGTGAGAAGCTCTCTCCCCTCCCAAGCACTGGTGCTACCCCAAATGGAGGGCTGCCCTAATCTGTCCCTCCAAGTCCTGCAGGGAAGAAGTGAGAAGGGAAAGCCCAGCTGGCTCTGTCAATTTTGAGGGGGAAGGAGGTTCTGTTCAGAGCCAGGACATTCAGAGGGTATCTACCTCAGAAGCACTGGTACAGGGCTTGAGCAGGAGTGGCTACAGAACTAAAAGGAGGAGTGCATCTCACCTACCTCCCACGGCACAGTTGGTGCCCCACCTAAAACAAGTTTTTCTCAACCTGTTTGCCCAAGTCCAAATGAACCCATCTTGTCTGGCTCAGGGCTCTTCTGCAGTGAGGGCAGCTGGCTATACCCAAACTGAACCTGCAGTGCACTCCTCCTGAGGGAGATAGAGTTAGAGATTCTGGAAGTCTTAAGGGTATGGTTTGGGAGTAGGTGCCACATTCTCTCTGTTGAATGCTGGACCATGCTGACCGAAACTAGGGGACTCACTAACCCTGTCTTCCCAAACTGGTTGCCTCAACCTACTAAGCCTGAGCCCTTTGGAAGAGTCAGTGGGGCATGGCCAGCTTGGGCCCACTCTACAGCCTTTCTGAATAAGTCTCTGAAGAAAGTCCAGGCAACATCAAGGAGAAGCAGAGAAGCTAAGAGGTGAATGTCAACCTCAGGCAGCCTTGGTCTTTTATTGATCTGACCCCAGCTCAAAGCTCCAAAAACCCAACCCACCTACACAGATTGGACACTCCTATGCACACCCAGGTCCAGTAAAGGCAGACACAAACAGTGAACAGATTGTGTCACCCATGAACAGGCCAAAAGAAATCAGGTCCCAATTATAATAGCAGGACCCACATAACACACACATAAGAGATAGTTCTAGAGCATCCAGCTCAGGAGATGAAGAAGATTGCACCAATAAGTTTCACAGGATTCTTACTACAAAAGGCAACCTCAAGAAGCCTGGGAGTCATAACAATTCTAATACATAGAGGGGATGGGAAAGAGACAGCTAAAATGGAGCAACAAAGGAACAACCCCTAAATGAAATAAAATGAAAAGAAAAAAATCTTCATAGAAAGAGCTAATGCAGTGGAGGAAAACAATTTATCAGACACAGATGTTAAATTAGTGATTATAAGGATGCTCAAACAAGGTAGTGAGAAATACAAGGAACTTAATAAGAACTATAAGACACTTAGTGGGAACTATATCAACATGAAAAGGGTGTATATACTATGAATAAGAACCAATCAGAAATGATGAATACCATATCTGACAGCAAGAATACACTGGAAGGAATTAAAAGTAGATAGGATGAAGTGGAGGATCAAATCAGCAATTTGGAACACAAGGTACAAAATAACACCCTAATAGAGCAATAAAAAGAAAAAGAATTTTAAAAAAATGATAGTTTAAGGTAACTATGGGACAACATACATTGTAACAACATCCACGTCATAGGGGTATCAAAAAAAGAAGAATTCAAGCAAGGGATAGATAACCTGTTTGAGGAAATAATGGCAGAAAACTTATCTAACCTGATAAAAGAAAAAGTCACAAGTTCAGGAAGCACAGAGACTCCCAATCAAGATAAACTTAAACAGACCCACACCAAGACACATCATAAATAAAATGTCCAAGGCTAAAGACAATGATAGATCTTAAATGGAGTGAGAGAGAGAGAGTTAGTTACCTACAAGGGAGGTTCCATAAGACTGTCAGTGATTTCTCTACAAGTAAAACAATTCAGGCCAGAAGGGAATGGCATAAAGTATTCAAAATAATAAAAACCAAGAAACTGCAATGACAACTGCTCTATCGAGCAAGGTTATCTTTTAAAATTGAAGGTAAAATATAGGTCTCTCCAGACCAAAAAAAAAAAAAAAAGGTTAAAGAATGTAGTACCACCAAACATCATTGTAAGAAATGCCAAAGGGACTGCTTTAAGGAGAAATAGAGACTTGAACATAGGCATAAAGAAAATAATGGCAATAAATAAGTACATATCAATCATAAACTTAAATGTAAATACATTAAATGTTCCAATTAAAAGACATAGGTTAGCTAAATGGATAAGAAAACACAAACCATATGTCCCTTGGCCATTTGTATGTCCTGTTTGGAGAGGTGTCTCTTTAGGTCCTCTGCCCATTTTTTAATTGGGTTCTTTGTCTTCCTTTTGTTGAGTTGTGTGAGTACTCTATATATTTTGGGAATTAACCCCTTGTCTGATGTATCATTGGAATTATGCTCTCCCATATAGTGGGTTCCCTTTCCATTTTGATGGTTGTTTTTTTTGCTGTGCAGAAGCTTTTTAGTTTGATGTAGTCCCATGTGTTCATTTTTTTCCTTTGTTTCTGTTGCCTTAGGTGATGTATCAGTGAAAATTCTGCAGCATATGATACCTGAAATTTTGTTGCCTGCATTTTCTTCTAGGATTTTTAATGTTCAACATCACTAATTATCAGAGAGATGCAAGTTAAAACAATGAGCTATCACCTCACACCTGTCAGAATGGCCACCATCAACAAATCATCAAACAACAAGTGCTGACGAGGATGCGGAGAAAAGGGAACCATAGTACACTGCTGGTGGGAATGCAGACTGGTGCAGCCACTATAGAAAACAATATGGTGTTACCTCAAAAAATTAAAAATTGAACTGCCATTTGACCCAGTGATCCCACTTCTAGGAATATACCCTAAGAAGCCTGAAACACCAATCAGAAAGAAAATATGTACCCCCATGTTCATAGCAGCACTATTTATAATAACTAAGATCTGGAAACAGCCCAAGTATCCATTAGTAGACGAGTGGATAAAAAAGCTGTGGTACATACACACAATGGAGTACTATGCAGCTGTAAGAAAGAAAGATCTCTTATCCTTTGAGACGACATGGAGGGACCTGGAAAGTATTATCCTAAGCAAAACAAGCCAAGCAGAGAAACACAAATATAACACGATCTTACTTATTTCTGGAATATAATAAACTAAACAAACTGGTGAACAAAATAGACCCAGAGTCATAGATGTAGGGTACAGACTGACAATCCTCAGAAGGGGGGCAGGGAGGGAAAGGATAAACCACAGAATTTATATGCATGTATGCATAACCAATTGACATAGACAACAAAGCTGGGGATGGGGTGGGGAGATGAGGAGGAGGGTGTCAATGGGGGGAAAAAGGATAACAAAAATAAATTAATAAAATAAATAAATAATAAATAAATATTTTTAAAAAAGAAAGAAAACACAAACCATATATATGTTGTATACAAGAGATCTACTTCAGAACAAAAGATTCACACAGGCTGAAAGGGGAGGGATAGAAAAAATATTACATGCAAATGGAAATTAAAATAAAAAGCTGGGGTAACAACATTTATGTCTGAAAAAGTAGACTTCAAAACAAAGGTCATAATGAGAGGTCACTACATAATACTAAAAGAGTCAATCCAACAAGAGGCCATAACCCTTATAAACATATATGCATCCAACATAAGAGCACCTAAATACATTTTTTAATCTTTTGGTGGTCTTTAAGAGTGAGATCAACAACAATGCAATTATAGTAGGGGATTCTAACACCCCACTGTCATCAATGGATAGATCATCCAGACAAAAAATTTCAAGGAAATAGAAACCTTAAATGATACACTTGATCTAATGGACTTAATTGATATTTACAGAACATTTCATCTCCAAGAAATAGGTACACATTCTTTTCAGGTACACATGAAACTTTCTCAAAGATAGACCACATGTTAGAACACAAAAGAAGTCTCAACAAGTACAAGAAGATTAAAATTGTTTCAAGCATCTTCTCAAATCACAATGGCATGAAATTAGATATCAACCACTATTTTTAAAAAAAACCCAAAACATTCATACACATGGAGGCTAAATAGCATGTTATTAGACAATGAATGGTTTATCAATGAGATCAAAAAGAAATAAAAAATTACCTGGAAGCAAATTAAAATGAAAACAAAACAATCCAAAATTTATGGGACATAGCAAAAACAGTCCTGAGAGAAAAGTTCATCGCATTACAGGTCTACCTAAAGAAACAAGAAACAGCTCAAGTAAACAATGTAACCCTACACCCAAAAGAACTAGAAAAACAACAACAACAACAAAAAGAAATTGAGAAAATCAACAGGAATAGCCCTGAGTAAATAGAAGGAAGGTGATAATAAAGATTAGAGGAGAAATAAATGATAAAGAGACTAAAAACAATAAAAATACCAAAGGTGAATGAAACCAAATGCTGCTTCTTTAAAAAGTCCAACAAAATTGATGAACCTTCAACAAGATATATCAAGAAACAAAGAGAGAGTACCCTGATAAATAAAATCATGAATGAAAGAGAAACTGAAATAAAAAAGATTGTAAGAAAATAGTATGAATGGGAGAACCTGGGTGAAATGGACAAATTTCTACCAACATACAATATTTCAAAACTCAATCAAGAAGAATCAAGAGGTCACCGGTTCACCAGTTTGATTCCTGGTCAGGACACATACCCAGGTTGTGGGCCAAATCCCCAGTGGGGAGGCATGCAGGAGGCAGCCAATCAATGTTTCTCTCTCTCTCTAAATATCAATAAAGAAAAAAATATTTAAAAAAAAGAATCAGAAAACCTGAATAGGCTGATAACAACAAATAAAAGAAAAGAAAATAGATACCTAGGAATACAATTAACCAAGGAGGTAAAAGACCTGTACTCAGAAACCTATAGGACATTGAAGAAAGAAATAGAGGAAGATACAAACAAGTGGAAGCATATACTGTGTTCATGGAATTGAAAAACGAGCATCATTAAAATGTCCATACTACCAAAAGCAATCTATAGATTCGATGCAATTCCTATTAAAATATCATTGGCATAATTCACAGATCTAGAATAAATATTCCAAAAAATTTATATGAAACCACAAAAGACCCCATATAGCTGCAACAAGCTTTAGAAAGAAGAACCAAGTTGGAGGCATCACAATACTAGATATCAAATTATATTACAAAGCTGTGATACATTTACATAGTGGAATAATATGCAGCTGTAAAAAAAAAAGAATATCTTACCCTTTGAGGCAGCATTTATGGATCTGGAGATTATTATGCTAAGCAAAATAAGTCCATTAGAGAAAGAGGAATATTACATAATCTCATTTATACGTGAAATCTAATGAACAAAATAAACTAATAAAAAATATGTCCAGAAACGTGGAAGCATGGAACAGACTGACAGATCTCAGAGGGAAGGTGGGAGAGGGGGTAGGAAGAGATTAACCAAAGAATTAATATGCATATATGCATAGTCCATGGACAGAGACAATAGTGAGGTGAAGGCTGGGCTTGGGTGGGAGCCAGGTGAAGGGGGGGCAAAGGGGAAAATTGGGAGACATCTGCAGTACTCTCAACAAAAAGAAAAAAGAATTTTAAATAGTGTATCTTACCAAATAGAGGGGGGATGGAAAGAGGGCAAAGTGAGTAAATGAGATCAAATATATGGTAGTGAAAGGAAAATAGAATTTGCGTGATGAGCACACAGTAGAGTATACTGATGTTGAATTTTAATGTTATATACCTGAAATTTATATAATGTTATTAACTAATGTCATCCCAATAAAATTACTTAAACAAAAAACAAATAAGAATAAAAACTAACAATGTTTCATCTCTCTGACTCTTACTCTATCAGCACATCTCTGCCTCACTACAGAAGGGAGAGGTTTTCAGCTTTCAAGGACCCATGCCATCAGATTGAGTCCAACTAAATAATTCTGATTAATCTCCCTGTCTGAAATTTCAATATGTTATTACCATTTGCAAAGTCCCCCTTTGCTGTATAAGGTAACACATTCATAGGTTCTAGGGATTAAGGTATAGTTACCTTTGGGGCCATTATTCTGCTTACCACAGGGAGTGTGGAAGTGAAACAGCAAAAATAAGGAAAAGGTGTGCATTAATGAGCAGGTCACTGCTGTATATAATAAGCACCTGGGGCACAACCCCAGTGGGGACATCTGGAATATGGCATAGAACTGGCCTTAGAGTTGTCCTACTCTAAGGGCTAAGAGTCATAGATGCTTCCAGTAGGAAGCTGAGAGCAGAGTATCCATGGGAACTGTGATTCCTGAAAAAAATATGGTGGTCAACAGCACCTGCTACACAGAGAAACAATTTAAAATGTCAGAGTCAATGTGAAGCAATAGATGAATCCTTTGTAATCTCTTCATCTCTTCTTCAATTAAAAGTGATTTAGAGAAATTATAAGACCAAGAACAGAAAATCTGAGTTCATGTTTTCTATCTGCCAGATAGCATCAAATTATTGGTCCAAAAATTTGTCTGAGAACCATTTCCATTCTCAAAAAGTTGGACCAGATATTCTATAAAATTCCTTCCAGTTCAGACACACTGCTTTCTATGAGTTTCAATACACTCACCCTGGTGATATCTATGACTTTTCAAAAATCATTTCATAAAATAATTCTATACCAAAGCAGAGGGCAGCTGCAAATATGCACTTTGCCCCAACTCAAATATTAAATTTCACCACATAGTCTACTTATAATAAATCACAGGGAACAGCCCTCGCCAGTTTGGCTCAGTGGTTAGAGCGTCGGCCCGCAGACCAGAGAGTCCCGGATTTGGTTCCCACTAAGGGAACGTACCTCGGTTGTAGTTTGTCCCCGGCCCCGGTTGGGGTCATGTGGGTGGCAACCAATTGATGTGTATCTCTCACATCGATATTTCTCTCTCTTTCCCCCTCTCTCCCTCCTGCTGTATCTGAAGATAAATGCAAAAATGTCCTCGGGTGAGGATAAAAAAATAAAATAAGTAACAGGAAACAAAAAATAATTATTTATGGAAGAATGTAATTATAATAAATTCTGCCTTCAATTGAATTGGGATGCTAACCAGGGAAACCAAGAATGGATTAAATCAGACCTTAAACAACCACAGGGAAGTTGGAAAATTAATCAAATATGCCAAACTCCAAAAATTCTTGACCTTAGGAATTATTTTTTCCTTTGGAAAACTTGTGAGTCAACACAAAATTTCCAGAGAATTTTTGAGGTAGATACGAAAATATTCAGACAGACTCTGAGTTTACAAAATATTGTGGTTCAAAACAAAAGTTCAACCCTGGGAAATTGGACCTTTTTTGATACATGATAGGGGTGAGGCGGAGACATATGGGTATGAAGGAGAATCAAGTGCTACCTTTCACAATCACTTGGCTTTACTTTCAGAGTATTTGTCGCTAAACAACCAGATTACATCTCTGTCATTCATACACATGTCCCCATAGTCTTCTTTATCGGTTGTCTTCAGCCTACATAAGTATTGACCTGGACATAGAACATAACACCATTTGTCCTTTGACCCTGCTTATCACCCTATACTTATATGAGAATATACCACAGGGTTTAGGATGTTACTGGTCTGGACAGGTGACAGTTTAATGTGAGTTCTCTAGTGATCTGAGCATATGTTGTGCATTCAGGGTCCAGTCTTTTTCTGTATTTTTACCTTTATAAGAAGAAAAATTTACACAAGGTTGAACAAATGCAATGAAACAGGTATGTTGTTTGCCTGGTTGGTTTGTTTCTAAATTTTATGGTAATTCAGTTAATATGGACAGACATACACAGTATTATAAGTACACCCAGTTGTAATAATTTTAAAGTAATTACCTTGTCTTTCATGTACCAGATTTTTACATTTCTGGGTCAGTCTTCAGATGTTTCCCCTACATTTCTATTACATATTAAATTGGGCCCTGGCTAGGGTTGCTCAGTTAGTTGGAGTGTCACAGTTTCTATTCCTAGTCAAGGCACATACCCACTTTGTGGGTTTGATCCCCAGGCAAGCACATACAGGAGGCAACCCATCAATGTCTCTCTCTCTCTCTCTCTCTCTTCCTCTCTCTCTGAAATCAGTAAAAACATATCCTTGGGTGAGGATTAAATAATAAGAATAATAAAAAATAAAATAAAAATGGGTAGGCATTTATTTTAAATCATATTTAAATATTTAATATCTTTTTAAAATAACAAAAGAAGAAAAACATTTATAATTAATTGTAATAGAATACATTCAAAACATAGTTTTTGCATTCATTTTAACCTTTTGAAATAATAAATTCTAATTAAAAAGTGAAAATAATAAACATGTATGAACTTAACCTTATGAATGAATGGCACTTGATAATTTATTAAAGAAGGTTTCAATTGTTATTACATTTGTGAATCTTAATAATGCTCTTAGGTAGGAGATAGGTATAGCCTCATCTAGCAGGAAACTGAGGTTCAGAGAAGCTAAGTAATTCACTCAGGGCTACTCAGTTAAGGTTCAGAGAATTCTAATTCTGGCCACATTCCCACCTCATCCTTACAATAGATTGATTGGGGTCTGCTGGTTGCATTAACCCACACAACATAAGAAAATGAGCAAAATATGTCCAAGTCTTAAAAATATTTCCAATTCTAGGTTTAATAACTTCTCTCTTTGACTCTTACAAGTTTCCAACTGCTGTCACATTAATTTCTTAGCAAAACCTATGCTCAAGGAGGATTTAAAATCAGCTAATATTCCTGCGTGGCCTAGTGTTTTCTCTAACACCAGAATTTGACTTTTACTAGAGTTCTGGAACTTAAGCTCTAGGAATGAAATTTTCAAGGAGCTTTGAACTGAAAAACTGTGGCTGACTGTTGAAGTTTGTGAAAAGCAGTTGTGTTGTAGAAAAGAGGGAGAAGACTACTTTATAACATCATTTCTGTGTTGGGCAATAAGGTCTTTCATGCTTAAACTAGGTTTACTTTTTTTTTAAGACTGCTTTATTCATGCTATCTTCAGTATTTCTTATAATTTAACATTTTTCTTTGAAGAGTTTTGCTGTGAAATGGAAATTGAAGCTTTATTCCAAAACATTTCTCAAAACTTGTTCTGTTAGAAACCAAGTGGTTTGTGTGGTTTACATTTTCATCACTGTCTGAAACATATTTTCCAAAAGAGAGAGCCACACATGCCCGCTGTTGCCCTGCTGTCTTGGCAGCCTGTGAAAGTTTTTTTTTTTTTTTTTTGGTGACTTTGTTCATCTAACACTTAGTTAACCTCAAAGACATGCCATAATTACTCACAGGACTCTGCATATGGACTTTTTAAAGTTATAATGATGATTGAAAACTGCAGATTTTTTGTCATTAAAGTACTCTTGATTTGGTTCTATATATTACAAGATAGGGGCCTAGTCCTGATCAAGTCTGCCTAGGGCCAGGCAGTAGTATGTGGGTTCTTGACTTTATGCAGGAAAAATTTTACAACATGAGTCCAGGTGACTTCAAGGGTACATTTATTAAAGCTGGGGACAGTGAAATAAGTCAGGGCTTAGCATAGAAGAAGCAACAGGAGAGACCTAGGCAGAGCAGCTTTGGTTCTTTAAAAATGTTATAGGAAAGAAATGAACCAAGGTGGGGCTGCTTTAGCTCACTGGGAAGTCAGAGAAAAGGAAACCTTGGAGACAGGTTCAAGGGGTTATCCCAGGACAAGCTATTGTTGCTCATTGCTCCCCTGGTTGCAAGTCTCATGGGAACCCTTAGCATTTAGGAAACGTGTGCCTGTAGGGAAAGAAGAGGGGGAAATAAAAGGTACAGGCATGCTCCAGAAAGAGAGAGCACATACTGGGTCCCTTGAGGGTTTTTATGTTTTTCTTCCAGGCAGGAATCTTAGGGGAGGTCTCATGCAAGGGTTTTAGCAGAATATTCATTAGTTTTCCATGTGTGCCCTTTCAGGGTCATGGTCTCTACTGATTGGTCACCAGGGCAGGGGGTTATTAGTCATTGCAGCTCGTACTAGAATTGCCCACCTGGTTTTGCTGTTTTTGTGGGCCTGGAGTTGAAATACAACTGAAGCCTAGGTATTATTTCTAGGGAGGTGACTTTCTGTATCTGGCTATAAATTACTCATCCAGTTTGTTCACCTATCTGTCTCAGTTTTTCCAATCTACTTGCCAAGGAATTTTCCTAGCTTCTTGATATCCTGCCTTACTTAAAGTTAACATTCCATTCATTACTATACTTGCACAAATAGAAAAATAACAACCAAAATTCTAAAGATAAATTATATATATATATAATTTAGGTTATCAAAGAATATCTTTGCTATGCAGACATGGACTAAACTCTTTTTTTATTTTTTTGGTAAATATTCAATTCATGATAGAAAAAAATGTATTCAAAGGAAAGCAAGAAGTTCATCTGTTTGTATGTGTTGGTTAAGGGTGTGGGGAGAATGATGAGCAACCCTAGAGGAAGAGAAACAAAAGACACACTGAGATTGTAAGTCAGTCAGAACAAAGTAATTTTAGACAAGTTATTTATCTCCACTGAGTCTCTTTTCTCTCAGTTGTAAAATAAGGGCTTGACCAGCAATGTTGTAAGACTCCACCCAAAACATTTTCTTCCACAAAACCCAGTGGACCAGCCTCAGGAAGCAGAACAACAGTAAGAAACTCCTGAAATATCTACCCCCTAGAATCCAGCCCTCAATTGAGGCCTCTAGGGAAGACAATTTCAATTGTTGGCCATTGACTTTTTTCCCCATTGACCCCTCCTTCTCCTCACTCCCACCCCCTCCTGCTTTCCCCCAACAAATATCTGTGTCTATTGGTTGTGTGCATATGCATATAAGTTCTTTGATTTATCTCTTCTCACCTCCCCACCCCACATTCCTCTGAGGTTTGTCAGTCTGTCTCCTAAGAAGCCTGAAACACCAATCAGAAAGAATATATGTACCCCTATGTTCATAGCAGTGCTATTTACAATAGCTAAGATCTGGAAACAGCCCAAGTGTCCATCAATAGATGAATGGATAAAAAAGCTGTAGTACATTTACACAATGGTATACTATGCAGCTGTAAGAAAGAAAGATCTCTTATCCTTTGAGATGATATGGATGGACCTGGAAAGTATTATGCTGAGCAAAATAAGCCAGTCAGAGAAAGACAAGTACCACATGATCTCACTTATTTATGGAATATAATGAACAAAATAAGCTGTTGATCAAAATAGATCCTGGACCATTGACTATTTAATCTGTTAGGGCCCAGGGAGAAAAGAGTGGGCTGTTCTTATAATATAGGCACTTCTGGGGAAAATTTAAACCTAAACAAGATTAGGTTTTTTTCACAAACTAATCAGTAAACACTATCACTTAAGGTTAATGGATTCATTTTAGACACAGAAAGTAGGCATACCCAACTGTACTTACTTCAGTCTACTGTGTTTGAGTTCACTTTAATGCTTAGGCCAGAATTCACAAATCAAGCCCAGTGGGGGTCATAGTAGAACATAGTATTTGACCTCATTGAATTCAAGTGTTCACTGGTGTTTGTAACAAGAAAACTAATTGGCTCCAAATCCCACATGAAAAAGATATTCATGTATCCCAGCATAAAAGAACAACTAACAAATTTATAAATTAAAGTTCGACAGTCACCCTAATATTTGTACTATGACTTTAAGAAAGTCTATGAAACAAACATTTTTTAAATTTCTTAAGAAAGAAATTGGGGATGAGTAAAAGCTCTCAAATATAACATGCATTTGAAGGTACCTAATGGAGGGTAAAATGTCAACTGGGACATGTTAGAGTAATGCCGTAGTCATGGTGACTTGAGAATAAGTAATATGAGATGGAAACTAGAATGTATGCTCCCTTTCTTCTCCAAAGGAGAGACATGTTGGTCTCAGCTTAGAAGCTCAAGATAAATTGCTAATATGAAGGTTGAAATAGGTGGTTTTTAAAAATAAAGAGGTAAGCTGAGCAATCTCTGGAAAACTGGGAGTTCACAGGTGGAATGAGGAAATCTGTGAAAGCACCAGAGTAGGTAAGAGGGTTGTTTTATGTCCAGAACTAGAGTGAAACTATTCAACAGAATGTATGTAGACATCATCCAGGGGCAGCAGTGGATTCATAGTCTAGGTAGCTGCTTTAATATAGGACCAAGAAAAGAAAATACTATACTTTCCAGAAATGAACAATAGCAAATTTGGATTTAGACTGGGGATAAAGCTAGAGAAAAATAACAGGAAATTCCACATTAGGATTTGGAGCTAGAGAAAGAATCAGTTGCTTTGATAATAAAGGATGAAATATCAAAGTAACCATAGAGATGGCTATGCTTAAATAGAGATTGAGCTAGTAGGTCCAGGGCCAACCCCAATCCCACCATCCTCACTTACCCAGGTCTGGGTTTCTACACATAGTTGATGCGTATGATGAATGTCTTTTCCTAGTGTACATGGGGAGAAGTCTGTACATAGATGTCAGAGAGACAGGTAAAGAGAGTAAGATAATGTAAGGTGGCATAATATCTCTCTCTACTTTGGACTATTTTGAAAACCTTGAAAAAGTGGATATCAGCCAATTTACTTGGGAAATTTTGTGAATTTATGAACATAGGTGAGGTCATTTTCTTCCCCACTACCTCACTCTATCATGCAGCATCTGCACCCCTGAAGATTGTGGGGAAACAGTGGCAAGAATTCATGCCAGTAGAGAGTGAGCAAACTGGTGGAACCAGGGAGGATATATTCTCATTGAGGCATGGTCAACCTTTATGTAATTACACACTTCCATCCAATAATTTTCAGACAGAAAATTCCACAAAGCAACCTGGTGTTTCTAGAGAAACATGAACACCTTTATTTCTGAGCCTAGGTGACACTTTCTCTGAAACTCCAAAAAATAACTGGTGAAGATTTTGAGGAGAGGCAGAGATACATTGCACTACAAAGAAGCTAACAGTCTAGGAAATTATATCAGTGTTCAAAATGGACTCTTAGATACCACATGGATATGAGGTCTAGGCTGAAATCTATATCTTTCTCCCCACTTGTTTGTTCTGTTCCTTCTTTCCTTCAATTCCAACTACCATCCTGCAACATACTCTCCCTTTAGCCAGGTTCTGTTTACTTCTATGACCTATTGCTCTTAGCACAACCGAGCCAGTCTGGCTTTATCCAAACTCCTGCAACTCATTTTGCTTTGATGACTGAGAGCCATATTACCTGTTCTTCTACTTTCTTACAGTATATTTCCTGGATCTTACCCAAATTTTCCAGCTCTTTCTCTGAACAACCTCTAAATGTAGGTATTCCACAAGATTATTTGTAGCTTTTTAATTGGATTTTATAACATAAACTCTGTTCATGTAAGATGTCATGTCTCTGTAGAAGAATGTTCTACTTGGTAAAGACTTAAGGAGGTCCTGCAGCCATTCACTATCATTACATTTTCTTATAAATCATTTAATTGCATTTAATTTTATAAATGTTATTTCAGCTGTGGGAGTCAGAAATAACTTGATATATATGAAATTTCTTCCTTCTTTGTCCAGCTGCTGACTAGAATTAGGCTAGTCATTTGTGCTTATGATGTCATGATTTGTTGCCATGGTAACAAATATACAGTCACATATGTCTCATTATCATTTCATTAGAGTGATGACATATTTATAGTATTCAGGAACAGCAGCATATCACCCTTTTAAATAAAGTGTTCTTATGTAGAACACAAATACCCTTCAGCCTCACTGTACAGCTTTCCCTGTGGTTTACATCATTTCCTATGTATGCTACACACTTGTAGCTTGTTTCTTACAGAGGGGGAAAAAAAAGCTTTTTTAAAAGAAGGCTCGCTGCTCTGTATGCAGAGTAGTCATTCTCTGTCTCACTGCTTCACTAATAAACTCTCTTTCACTTTAAACTCTAAAAAAATAGTAAGACAATACAAATGTGTTCAAACAATTGTATCTGAGATTCTAAGATGGCTGCAGTGTAGGTGGAAGCTGCACCCACATGCTCCCTGCCCCAAACTGAATTTACAGCTAAATTATCGAGCAATCAACCTGAACAACCAACTGAATACTAGCTTAACTGAAATATTATAAGTAAGGATTATAGAAGAAGCCACAAAAACACTGGTAGGAAGGATGGAGACATAAAAGGGGTTAGCCCCTGGACTCAGGCGTGGTGGTGGTTGAGAAGGTGGGGGGCTATCACAGCTGAAATACTCTCTCCCCCTAGGAGCATGGGGTCTCAGCCCCATACAGGGATGCCCAACCCAGAGCAACAGAGAGGGGAAGAAGAGCTTGTGTATCATCTGGCAGTAAAAATCAGTGGGGATTCAGTCAGTCTGGGAGACTCAGACTGAGCCATCCAAGGAAGAGCACTTCTATTGTTACAGCACCAGCCTGGGTAGTTCACAGTCCAGACTCTGACTTCTGGTGAGGTCACACTGCCATACTTGGGTTCTGAAGAAGTGTCCACAGGCTACACTCAGCAGTGACTTTAAGAGGCCCTCTTTTTTCTTGGGTGGCTTCTGGCAGAAACCCAGAGAGTGACTAAATTGTATGTCTTGGGAAAGAGGGCCAGTCTCCCCAACCTTGAGTGCACAGCTGGTACCTCTCCCCCCCACCCTGTTGAGCCACTTTCCCTGCCTTCTCCTGCTAAGTCTAGAGGTACAGAGGAGCCACACAGAGCTAGGACATCCAGCCCCATCCTACTGGGTTTAGTGGTACAGGGAAAGCATGCAGAGCTGGGACTTTTGACCCTGTCCTGCCAAGACCAGCCAAGTGAAGAGATAAGAGTGTTGTGCTGGGCTAGGACCTTTGGCCCCATTCTGTTTGGTTCATCAGTGTGGGGGGACTGGTGAACTGTGCAGCACTGGAATTTTCAGACAGTGTTTCCCAGAAAGTCTGTCCAGGAGGCAGAAAAGCAAGGGCTGGGCTGTGTGGTTACCTTTCAAGTAGATGAATCCAATCTTCCCTGTCAGTTCAGCCAATGCTGCCCTAGAAGGAGTGCCTGCCCCCTTCTACATTCTTGTGGGCACCGCCCCCCAACAGGAGACTATTTGGATCAGCCTTGCAAAGTCCTGGATACCCACACTGAATACAGTTTCATGGGCAGAAGAGAAAGTGGCTCAAAGAAGAGACATTCAAAATGTGAGACTCTTGGTGCTATTGTCTGGGACTGGGACAAAGTGCTTAGCCCACTCCTACAGGCTGGGCGGGAATCATCTCACACAGGAGATTCTTTGAATCTACCTTTTTGAGCCCATGGCAGCTGAGCTTGCTCCTGCACAGGGTACAGTTGGTTGTACACAACATGAACCTACAGAAAGCCCCATAGAAGAAAAGAGAGTTGAAGGCTCTAGCAGAGATTGAGTGATTTGATTTTGAAGCAGGGGCTACCATCCCTTAATTGAGTGCCCGACTATGTGATCCCCAAGTGGGGGACCCACTAGCCCTATCCTATTGACGTCTGTTTCCCTGCCACAACAAGCCCTCAACCTGTGGAAAGGCCTGTGGATCATTACTAGCCTGAGCTAATCCTACAGTCTTTCCTCAGAAGGTTGTAGAGGAAGACCAGGAAACCATAGGGGAAGATGGAGTAGCTGACCAGTGGTGAAAAACCTAAGGGAGCCCCTGGGTCTAAGCTGAAAGAAACTGACCATTTTACAAATATTTACCCCTCCCACACCAACTCAGATCCAGTATGTGCAGACACAGTGAACAGTGTGGTAGCTACAAACAGGTGAGCCAAGGCCAGTTAAACACAAAGTCTACAGTGACCTGTACCTGAACTACACCAAAATGGACACAGAACTAACACAACCACTGGTGGGATTTAGACTAAACCAGAGCCCAATAAAACTAATCACACAAGCAGCACCTCAAAGGGAGATTCTGGCAAGCAACAGACACTGCTGGGAACAATTTCACCTCAGGTAGCAGCCCCTGCATAGCATCTCATACAATGTGATTGAGGTTTGCCCTATAGTCACTAAGCCTGAAGGGTAAATTACACACACAGAAAAGCAAACAATATTTAAGACTCAACTACAACAGGGGTTTCACATACCCACAAGAAATATTCCTGGAGCATAGAGCTAAAATGATCTGAAAGACTGCCACTGAGCCCAACAAGACACCTCTATCATAAAGCCATCATAACAAGTTTGGGAGTCAAAGCAGATCTATCTAATAATAGACAGAGACAAAATGGGGAGACAAAGAAAAAGGCCCCAAACCAAAGAAAAAGAAAAAAAAATCCAGAAAATAAATTAAATGAAATGGAAGCAACCAAAATATGACATGCAGAGTTTAAAACAGTGGTTATAAAAATGTTCTAGGACTTTAGGGGAAGAATGGATAATCTCAGTAAGAATTAAAACAAAAAGATAGTAAGCATTAAAAAGGACATGAAAACCATAAAGAAAAACCAGTCAAAAATAAAGAATACAATATCTGAAAGGAAAAATGCACTAGAAAAAATAAAGAGCAGGTTAGATGAAGCAGAGGATTGAATCAGGAAATTAGAGGGCAAAATAACAATAAGCACTCAGGTAGAGCAACAACAACAACAACAAAATAATTGAAAAAAATGAGGAAAATCTAAGAAATCTCTGAGACAAAATCAGGTGCAAAAACAGCCACATCAGGATTCCAAAATGGCAGCGGAGTGAATGGAAGCTACACAGACCATCTCCCAGGACCAAACTGGAATTACAACTAAAATAAAGACAAATCATCAGGAAAAAACAACAGAAAAGAAGCTTGCGAGGACCACACAACCAGGGACATTGAATCGATACTGGTAGGATTGCGGAAGCGTGAGAGGGGCCTGGGAGCCCACAGAGAGCAGAGGCCTTAGCCGTGAGCAGCGCACCGCCCTCGGGGTTAAAGCCAAAGCCAGCTCCACAGCACAGAGGGCCAGGACAGAGCGCTAAAATAGCCGCAGCCACTCACCTGGGGCTCCGGCAGAGGGAGGGCGAACTAGAATGGAACTGTGTAGGGACACTCAGGATTTGGAGGGTGCTCAGAGCTTTTGCTGAGTTGTGGCCACGCAGGACTGTGGCCTGGCCGTCTTACTCCATCCCAGGGCTCTGGGGAGAGGAGGCAGCCCCTCCCTCAGAGATCCAGCCACACTCTAGTGGGCCATTGAAATGCAAACTGAGGCTCATTAACTACCATCATCTGCCCTACCTTTGGGAAATCCTCTCATGCTGAACACCTGAGGGAGGTTTTCATTCAACTGAAAACCCAAGGCTCTTCAAGCAACCAGGACTAATAGCTTCCAGGCAAAAACCTAGAGGATAACTTAACCTTTGCTGGGCTTGCAAATATACCCTGGAAAGTAAGACGCCACAGTGGTGTTTAACGTGGGTCCTCCCATGCTCATCCACACCCAGTAGAGGGAGCCACAAACAGCAGAACACTAACATCCATAGGAAAATTTGGCAGGCTCCAAAAACCACTGAGATAGCCAAAATGGTGAAACAAAGAAACAGATCCCAAATGAAAGAACAAGAGACCTCTACCGAAGATGAGATAAATGAAATGGAGTTAAGCAAGTTAACAGAGCTAGCATTTAGAGCCATGATCTTGAGGAAGCTCAACAGCATGAGTAAGGACATCAACACCTTGAGTAAATACATCAACACCATGAGCAAAGGCATAGAAACACTGAAAACCAAGCAAGTGAAAATTAAGACGCACCAAGAAGAAATGAAGAATGACATAGCAGAAATGAAGAACACATTGGAAGGACTAAACAGCAGAGTAGAGGAAGCGGAGGACAAGATCAGTGAATTAGAAGACAGTGTAGAAAAAATCAACCAATCAGAGAAACAAAAGGAAAAAACAATGAAAAAACAGGAAGACAGCTTAAGAGCACTGTGGGACAACACGAAACGTAAAAATATTCGCATCACTGGAGTCCCTGAAACAGAAGAAAATGAGCAAGGATTAGAGAATATATTTGAAGAAATAGTGATAGAAAAATTCCCTAATTTGGTGAAGAAAGAAGGCATTCAAGTTCAAGAAGCACAGAGAGTCCCAAGTATGAAGAACCCAAACAGGCCCACACCAAGACACATAGTAATTAAAATGCCAAAAAATTAAGACAAAGAGAGAATCCTAAAGGCAGCAAGAGATAAGCAACAGGTTACCTACAAAGGAACCCCCATAAGGTTATCAGCTGACTTCTCAACAGAAACACTACAGGCCAGAAGGGAATGGCATGAAGTAATCAAGGTCATGAAAAACTAGGATCTGAATCCAAGACTACTCTACCCAGCAAGGCTTTCATTCAAAATAGGCCAAATAAAGAGCTTCTCAGAAAAAAAAAAAAAAAAAAAGGCTAAGGGAATACATTAGCACTAAATCAGCACTGCAAGAAATGTTAAAAGGACTGCTATAATTAGTAGAAGAAATAGGAAGGAAAATAGAACCACACTAAACAAAAATGGCAGTAAATAAGTACATATGAATAATCACCTTAAATGTAAATAGATTGAATGATCCAATAAAAAGACACAGAGTAGAGGATTGGATAAGAAATCATGACCCATATATATGTTGTTTACAAGAGACCCATCTCACAGCAAAAGACTCACATAGGCTGAAAGTGAAGGGATGGAAAAAAATCTTCAAAGAAAACAGAAAGGAAAAAAAAGCTGGGGTAGCAATAGTCATATCTGATAAAATAGATTTCAAAATGAAAGCTATAACTAGAGACAAAGAAGGTCGCTACATAATATTGAAAGGATGTATCCAACAGGAAGACATAACCTTGGTGAACATATATGCACCCAATATAGGAGCACCAAAATATATTAAAAATATTCTGGAGGACTTCAAAGGAGAAATCGACAGCAATACAATTATAGCAGGGGACTTCAACACCCCACTGACATCACTGGGTAGATCCTCTAGACAAAATTTAACAAGGAAACAGAGGCTCTAAATGAAGCACTAGACCAAATGGATTTAATAGATATTTACAAAGAATTACACCACAAAATTTCAGAATTCACATTCTTCTCAAGTGCACATGGCACATTCTCAAAGATAGACCACGTGATAGGACACAAACGAAGTTTCTACAAGTTCAAGAATATTGAAATCATATCAAGCATCTTCTCAGATCACAATGGCATGAAACTAAAAATCAATTGCAACAAGAACATGCAAAGACATTTGAATACATGGAGGCTAAATAGCATATTATTAAACAACGAATGCGTTACTGAGGAGATCAAGGAGGAAATTAAAAACTTCCTGGAAACCAATGAAAATGAACACACAACAACACAAAATCTATGGGATGCAGCAAAAGCAGTTCTGAGAGGGAAGTTCAGAGCACTCTAGGCCTAACTCAAGAAACAAGAAAATTTTTAATGGACTATCTAACCTCACAACTTAAAGATCTAGAAAGCAAATAAAAAGAAAACCCCAGAGCAAGTAGAGGGAAGGAAATATTAAAGATCAGAGCATAAATAAATGACATAGAGACCAGAAAAACAGTTCGAAGGATCAATGAAAGAAAGAGCTGGTTTTTTGAAAAGATAAACCAGATTGATGGACCCTTAGCTAGACTCACCAAGAAACGAAGATAGAGAACTCAAATACACAAATTCAGAAATGAAAGAGAAGTAATAACTGACACAACAAAAATACAAAGGATCGTTAGCAAATACTATGAACATTTATATGGCAACAAATTCAACAAGCTAAGTGAAATGGACAAATTTCTAGAAACACATAGGCTCCCAAAACTGGACCGGGAAGAGATAGAAAACTTGAACAGACAAATAACAGCTAAGGAAATAGAAGATGTAATCAAGACTCTCCCAGCAAACAAAAGCCCAAGCCCATATGGCTTCACCAGGGAGTTTTACCGAACATTCAAAGAAGAACTAACACCCACTCTCCTCAAACTATTTCAAAAAATTCAAGAAGAAGGAAGACTTTCAAACTCCTTTTATGAGGCCAGCATAATTCTAATTCCAAAACCAGAAAAAGACATTACAAAGAAAGAAAACTACAGGCCAATATCCCTGATGAACACAGATGCCAAATCCTAAACAAAATACTAGCAAATCAGATCCAGCAATACATCAAAAAAATAATTCACCATGTCTAAGTGGGATTCATCCCAGGGATGCAAGGCTGGTTCAATATTCGCAAATCAATCAATGTGATACACCACATAAACAAAATGAAAGATAAAAACCACATGATCATATAAATAGTTGCTGAAAAAGCATTCAACAAAGTCCAGCACCCATTTCTGATAAAAACGCTCAGCAATTTGGGAATAGAGGGATCATATCTTGGTATAATAAAGGCCATATATGAAAGACCTACAGCCAACATCATACTCAATGGACAAAAACTAAAAACATTTCCCTTAAGAACAAGAGAAAGACAGGGATATCCACTTTCACCACTCTTATTTAACATAGTATTGGAAGTCTTAGCCACAGCAATCAGACATGAAGAAAAAATAAAAGGGATCCAAATTGGAAAGGAGGAAGTGAAACTGTCATTATTCGCAGACGATATGATATTATATATAGAAAACCCTAAAGACTCCATCAAAAATCTACTAGACTTAATAAATGAATTTGGCAAAGTAGCAGGATACAAAATTAATGTCAAGATATCGATGGCATTCTTATACACCAATGATGAACTCACAGAAAGAGAAACTAAAAAAACAATTCCATTTACCATCACGACAAAAAAATTAAGATACCTAGGAATAAACTTAACCAAAGAAGTACAGGATCTATTTGCAGAAAACTACAGTACATTGAAAAAAGAAATAGAGGAAGATATAAAAAAGTGGAAGCACATACCTTGTTCATGGATTGGAAGAATTAACATCATTAAAATGTCCATATTATCCAAAGCAATCTATAGATTCAATGCAATCCCCATCAAAATACCAGTGACATATTTCACAGAACTAGAACAAATATTTCAAAAGTTCATATGGAACCAAAAAAGACCCCGAATAGCCACAGCAATCTTGAAAAAGAAAGACAGAGTAGGTGGGATCACAATACCAGATATTAGCTTATACTACAAAGCTACTGTAATCAAAACAGCCTGGTACTGGCACAAGAACAGCCACATAGATCAATGGAATAGAACAGAGAACCGAGAAATTAACCCAAACATTATGCTCAATTAATATTCGACAAAGGTGGCCAGAGCATACAATGGAGTAAAGACAGCCTCTTTAATAAATGGTTTTGGGAAAATTGGACAGCTACATGCAAAGAAAATGAAACTAGACCATCAACTCACACCATACACAAGAATAAACTCAGAATGGATAAAAGACTTAAATGTGACTCATGAATCCATAAAAATCCTAGAAGAAAATGTAGGCAACTAAATTTCGGACATCATACCCAGCACAATCTTCACTGATACATCACCTAAGGCAACAGAAACAAACAGAAAAATGAACACATGGGACTACATCAAACTCAAAAACTTCTGCACAGCAAAAGAAACAACCATCAAAACAGAAAGGGAACCCCGGTATGGGAGAGCATAATTGCCAATGATACATCAGATAAGGGGTTAATCTTTAAAATATATAGAGTGCTCATACAAATCAACAATAGGAAGATAAAGAACCCAATTAAAAAATGGGCAGAAGAACTAAATAGACACTTCTCCAAACAGAACATACATATGGCTAAGAGACATATGAAGAAATGCTCAACTTCACTAATCACCAGAGAGATGCAAATTAAAACAACAATGAGGTATCACCTCACACCTGTCAGAATAGCCACCATCAAGAAAGCATCAAACAACAAGTGTTGGCGAGGGTGTGGAGAAAAGGGGACTCTAATACACTGCTGGTGGGAGTGCAAACTTGTGCAGCCACTATGGAAAACACTATGGTGTTACCTCAAAAAATTAAAAATTGAATTACAATTTGACTCAGTGATCCCACTCCTAGGAATATACCCTAAGAAGCCTGAAACACCAATCAGAAAGAATACATGTACCCCCATGTTCATAGCAGCACTATTTACAATAGCTAAGATCTGGAAACAGTCCAAGTGTCCATAAGTAGAAGAATGGATAAAAAAGCTGTGGTACATATACACAATGGAGTACTATGCAGCTGTAAGAAAGAAAGATCTCTTATCCTTTGCGACGACATGGGAGGACCTGGAATCTATTATCCTAAGTGAAACAAGCCAAGCAGAGATAGACAAATATTATATGATCTCACTTATTTCTGGAATATAATGAACATAACAGTCTGAGGAACAGGGTAGTACCAGAGACGTGGAAGTAGGGTACAGACTGACATTTGCCAGAACAGGGGGTGGGGGAGGGGAACGATGAACACAGAATTTGTATTCATGTACTCATAACCAATGGACATGGACAACAAAACTGGGGACGGAGCAGGGTGGGAGGGGGAGGAGGGTGTCAATGGGGGGAAAAGTAGAAACATCTGTAACAAAAGTAAATTAATAAAAAAAAAAAAAAAAAAAACTAGGGCCATAATAAGAGACAAAAAGAGTCACTACATGATATTAAAGGGATCAATCCAACAAGATGATATTACTCTAGTAAACATATATGCACCGAATATAGGAGCACCAAAATATATTTAAAAACTTCTGGAGGACTTCAAGGGAGAGATCAATAGCAATACAATCACAGAAGGCAACTTTAACACTCCACTGACACAACTGGATGGATCTTCTAGACAAAAATTTAACAAGGAAACAGAGTCCTTAAATGACAAACTAGATCAGTTGGACTTAATTGATATTTACAGAACATTTCACCCCAAAGCTGCAGAGTATACATTCTTCTCAAGTGCACACGGGACGTTCTCAAAGATAGACTACAAATTAGGACACAAAGGAAGTCTCCACAAATTCAAGAAGATTGAAATCATATCAAGCATCATCTCAGATCACAATGGCATGAAACCAGTAATAAATCGCAATAAAAACACTAAAAATCATTCAAACACATGGAGGCTAAAGAGCATGTTATTAAACAGTGAATGGGTTCCCAATGAGATCAAGAAAAAATCAAAACCTTCCTGGAAACTAATGAAAATGAACACAACAACACATAATTTATAGGACACAGCAAAAGCAATCCTGAGAGGAAAGTTCATAGAAATATAAGCCTACCTCAAGAAAGAAGAAAATTTCTAGTAAACTATCTAACCCAACAACTTAAAGATTTAGAAAGAGAAGAAAAATGAAAACCCAGATTTAGTAGAAGGAAGGAAATAATAAAAATCAGAGCAGAAATACATGACATAGAGACAAAAAAAAAAAAAAAAAGAAAGAAAAAAAACACGACTAAGATGATCAATGAAACTAAGAGCTGCTTCTTTGAAAAGATAAACAAGATTGACCAACTTTTAGCCAAACTCACCAGAAACAAAGAGAGAACCCAAATTAATAAAATCAGAAATAAAAGAGGTGAAGTAACAACTGAAACCACAGAAATACCAACGATTGTAAGAAAATACTATGAACAATTATATGGCAAAAAATTCAGCCACCTGGGTGAAATGAACAAATTCTTAGAGTCACATACTATTCATAAACTTAAATGAGAAGAGTCAGAATAGCAAAACATACCAAAAACAATTGAGGAAACAGAAGAAGTAATCAATAAAATCCCAGTAAATAAAAGCCCTGGTCTGAACAGCTACACAGGGGAGTTTTACCAAACATTCAAAGAAGAACTATCACCTATTGTCCTCAAACTATTCCAAAAAATTCAAGAAGAAGGAAGACTTTCAAGCTCTCTTTAAAAAAAATATTAATTTTAGAGAGAGAGGAAGTAAAAGTATAGAGAGATAGAAATATTGATGAGAGAGAACATCGATGGGCTGCCTCCTACATGCCCCGCACTGGGGATTTGGCCCACAACCTGGGCATGTGCCTTGACTGGGAATCAAACGGGTGACATCTTGATACATAGGTTGATGTTCAACCACTGAGCTACACTGGCCCGTCCTTCCAAGCTCTTTTTATAAGGCCAGCATAATCCTAATCACAAAACCAGATAAAGACACCACAAAGAAAGAAAACTACAGGCCAGTATCCCTGATGAACATAGATGCCAAAATCCTGAACAATATTATACCAAATCAAATCCAGCAATATATTTTAAAAAGTATACACCACAATCTAGTGGGATTTATCCCAGGGATGCAAGGCTGGTACAATATCTGTAAATCAATAAATGTGATACACCATATAAACAAAATGAAAGATAAAAATTATGTGATCTTATCAATAGATGCTAAAAAAGAATTTGACAAAATCCAGCATCCATTTTTGATGAAAACACTCAGCAAAGTGGGAATAGAAGGATTATATCTCAACATAATAAAGGACATTTATGACAAAACTACATCCAACATCATACTCAATGGGCAAAAACTAAAAGCATTTCCCTTAAGAACAGTAAGGAGAGAGGGATGTCCACTTTCACCACTACTATTTAACATAGTATTGGAAGTCTTAGCCACAACAATCAGACAAGAAAAAAATAAATAAAAGGGATCCAAATTAGAAAGAAAGAAGTGATACTGTCATTATTCACAGATGACATAATATTGTGCATAGAACACCCTAACTACTCCATCTAAAAACTACTAGATTTAACAAATGAATTTGGCAAAGTAGCAGGATACAAATTCAACATCCAAAAATCATTGGCATTTTTATACACCAATAATGAACACACAGAAAGAAAAACTAAAACAATTCCATTTACCATTGCAAATATTCCTTAAATTTATTCCTAAATTTATATATATATATATAAATTTATATATATATAAATTTAGGAATAAATTTAACCAAAGAAGTAAAGGACCTGTTCACAGAAAACTATAGGACATTGAAAACAGAAATAGAGGAATATATAAAAACAGTGGAAGCATATAACTTGTACATGGATTGGAAGAACATCATTAAAATGTCCATACTACCCAAAGAAATCTATAGATTAAATGAAATCCCCATCAAAATACCAATGACATATTTCACAGAACTAGAACAAACACTCCGAAAGTTTATATGAAACCCAAAAAGACCCAGAATAGCCACAGCAATCTTGAAAAAAAAAAGAACAAAGTAGCAGGGATTACAATACTGGATATAAGGTTATACTAAAAAGCCACTGTAATCAAAACAGCCTGGTACTGGCATAAGAACAGACACATAAATCAATGGAACAGAACAGAGAACCCAGAAATTTATCCTAGATATTATGCTTAATTAATATTTGACAAAGGTGTAAGTGAATACAAATAAAGACTGCCTCTTTAATAAATGGTGTTGGGAAAATTGGACAGCTACATGCAAGAAAATGAAACTAGACCACCAACTTACACCATACACTCGATTAAACTCAAAATGGATAAAAGACTTAAATGTGACTTGTGAATCCATAAAAATCCTAGAAGAAAATGTAAGCAACAAAATTTCAGACATCACATGCAGCAGAATTTTCACTGATGCAACATCTAAGGCAAGAGAAACAAAGAAAAATATTAATACATGGGACTATCAAACTAAAATGCTTCTTCACAGCAAAAGAAACAAGCATCAAAAAGGGAATGGAACCCATAAATGGGAAAGCATAATTGCCAACGATACATCAGATTAGAGGCTAATTTCCAAAATATATAGAGTACTCATACAATTCAAGAAAAGGAAGACAAAATCCAATTAAAATGGGCAGAGTACTTAAAGAGACAACTCTCCAAACAGGACATACAAATGGTTAAGAGACATATAAAAAAATGCTTAATGGGCCTGGCCAGTTTGGCTCAGCAGTTAGAGTATCGACACCCAGACCAAAGAGTCGTGTGTTCAATTCCAGGCAAGGGCATGTACCTCAGTTGTGGTTCATGCCTGGCCCTGGTCCGAGTCGGGTGGGAGGCAATCAATCAATGTGTCCCTGTCACATTGATGTTTCTCTCTCTCTCTCTCAGTCTTTCTCTCTCTCCCATTCTGTCTGAAGATATTTGAAAAAATTTTCTCTGGTGAAGATTGAAAAAAAAAAAAGCTCAACATCACTAATTATTAGAGAGATGCATATTAAAACAACTATTAGGTATCACCTCACACCTGCCAGAATGGCTGTCATCAACAAATCATCAAACAACAAGTGCTGGCAAGGGTGTAGAGAAAAGGGGACTCTAGTACACTACTGGTGGGAATGCAGACTGGTGCAGCCACTATGGAAAACAATATGTTGTTTCCTCAAAAAATTAAAACTTGAACTGCCATTTGACCCAGTGATCCCACTTCTAGGAATATATCCTAAGAAGCCTGGAACACCAATCAGAAAGAATATATGTACCCCTATGTTCATAGCAGCACTATTTACAATTGCTAAGATTTGGAAATAGCCTGTGTCCATAAATAGATGAGTGGACAAGTAAGCTGTGGTACATATACACAATGGAATACTATGCAGCTGTAAGAAAGATCTCTTATTCTTTGAGACAACGTGAAGGGGCCTAGAGAGTATTATGCTAAGCATAATAAGCCAGTCACAGAAAGGCAAGTATCACATGATCACACTTATTTGTGGAATATAATGAACAAAATAAGGTGATGAACAAAATAGACCCAGAGACATAGAAGTAGGTTTCAGACTGACAAACTTCAGAGGAGGGAGTGGGGGGAGGAAAGATATAAACCAAAGAACTTATACATACAAAATAATCAATGGACATAGACAACAATGCTGGGGAGGGAGGCGGAAACAGGAGGAGGATGTCAATGGCAGGGAAAGGAGCAACATCTCTAACAAAACTAAATAATTAAATAAAAATAATAACAATAAAGTAAAATTTTAAAAATACTAGTGGCACAATGAAAAATGGTAGTGGAGTGAATGGAAGCTACATTGATTGCCTCTCAGGATCAAACTGGAATTATAACAAAAATAAAGAAAAATCATCCAGAATAAAAAACTGAAGACTAGCTGTGGAGAACCGTTATAACCAGTGATGTAAAGAGGAGCCCAAATTGAGTCTGGTAGGAGATGCAGAGTCATGAGAAGACTGGCTAGGCTCTTATGGGTAGCAGCTTAGGGCTATCTCAGCTGTGAGAATTTCTCCCTGAAACATCTGGGGTTTAAACCCCAAGCCAGGCTCCCCAGCACAGAGTGGTAGAACAGGGAACATAACATCTGGCTGTGGAAAACACCAGAGCCAAGGTCCTGCCCAGCAGGGAGAAGCACTGAAAACACAGTTACCTGCCTAAATGGCCGGTGCACTAAATTTCAGCTACAGCTACTCACCTTGGACTCCTGTAGAGTGAGGGCTGACTTGTCTGGAGCTGCATGAGAAACGTCAGTGGTTCATGGCACCTGGGAGAGAGCTGCGTCATTCCCTGATGTTACAGAGATCATTTTTCTCTAGCACACTTTTCCCATCAAAGTGGCTTTAGCCCAGAGGGAAAGCAACTTATCCCACCTGATGGAATTTTACACTGCCCACCTGGAGTTAGTATCTAGTACAGAACTCCAATCTGAGGTTCATTGACTGTCAGAGACTATCAGCCAGCCTGCAGGCACAGATGTGTCTCTACATGCTTTGAGCCTTAGGCTAGGCCCATGGTTGTTGGGTTTTATGGCTCTGAGGACCAAGCTGTGAAGGTGGCTGCCTGAGCCTCTGTACTGAGCTATTAACCCACACTGAAGAAACCATTTTTCTCAGGCAGAGTTCTCTCATCACAACAGCTATAGCCCAAGGGGGAAGCAACTGCCCCAACTGTTGGACTTTCACCCCACCCACTGGGAGTAGTTTGCACCTAGCACAGAGCTGCAACTTGAGCCTCTTTAACTTTCAGAAACCATCAGCTAGTCTGTAGGCAGAGATGAATCTTTGATCCTTAGGCCTGGCTCATGGTCATTGGCTTTGAGGACTTAGCTGTGAAGACTGAGGCCTGGTTCCCTTGTCTGAACCATTAACCCATGCTTCAGAAATCATTTTTTTCAGGCAGAGTTTTCCCATCAAAGCAACTATGGACTGGGGGGAAAGCAACTGCCCCACCCATTAGAATTTCAGTTTGTCCAATGGGAGGAGTTTGCACCTAGCACAGAGCTGCAACCTGAGGCTCATTAACCATCAGACACTACCAACAAGACTGCAGGCAGAGATGAGTCTCTGGGTGTTGAGCTTTGGGCTGGCTCATCATTATTGAGTTTTGTGGCTCTGGGGACCTAGCTGTGAAGATGGCTGACTAGGTCTCTCTGCTACAGAAACTGTCTTTCTCAGGAAGTGTTTTCCTCTCAAATCAGCTATAGACTGGGGGGAAGCAATTGCCCCACCCACTGGAAATCCTCTCAGCCTGCTTGCTGGGGGTGGGAAGCTTATGACCAGCTGAAGCCTACAATGTGAGGCTCATTAAGTAAGTGAGACGAACAGTCAGTCTGCAGGTAGAGCAATATTTCTGAAATATTTGAATGTTTGCCTGACCTACAATTCTACCTGGGAGAGTAAGACCAGACATTGGTGTTCACCTTGGTCCCTTCCATACACTTCTAAATGCATCAGAGAAAGCCACAATCTATGCAACATTGATATCCACAGGGAGATTTTGGCAGGCTTCAAACCCAGTTGAGACAGCTAAAATGGTGAAACAAAGAAGAAACAAGTCCCAAATGAAAGAACAAAAAAATTACCAAGAAGAGCTAAATTCAAAGGAGACAAACAACTTATCAGATATAGAATTTATAGTAATTATTATGAGAATGCTCAGTAGCATTATAAACGATATAGAAATAATAAAATATGACCAATCAGAAAGCAAGATTAACATAGCAGAAATAAAGAACACATTGGAAGGAATAACCAGAAGATTAAACGAAGCTGAGGATTGGATCAGTGAATTAGAAGACAGGGTAGAAAACAAATCACTGAATCAGAGAACCAAAAAGAAAAAAAAAAAAACAATTAAAAAACAGGAGGACAGTTTAAGCGAGCTGAGGGACAATCTGAAACATGACAACATCCTCATCATAGGAGTACCAGAAGAAGAAAAAGCGAGCAAAGGTTAGATAATCTGTTTGAAGAAATAGTGGCAGAAAATTTTCTTAATGTGGTGAAGGAAAAAGCCATACAACTTCAGAAAGCAGAGAGCCCCTAGTAAGAAGAACCCAAAGAGGCCCACACCAAGATACATCATAATTAAAATGCTAAAAATTATAGATGAAGAGAATCCTAAATACAGCAAGAGGTAAGCAACAGATCACCTACAAAAGAGCTCCCATAAGGCTATCAGCTGACTTCTCAACAGAAACACTACAAGCCAGAAGGGAATGGCATGAAGTATTCAAGGTAATGAAAAACAAGGGTCTGAGTCAAGAAAACTGTATCTAATAAGGCTATCATTCAAAATAGTAAGTGAAATAAGAGCTAATCAGATGGGGAAAAAAAGGCTTAAGAAAATATCACCACCAAACCAGCAGTGCAAGTATTGTTAAAGGGACTGTTGTAGTAAGAAGAAGAAACAGAGAGAGAGAGAGATTTAGAAATAATAAACAAAAGTAGCAATAAATAAGAACATATCAATAACAAATTTAAATGTAAAGAAATTAAATGCTCCACTCAAAGGATACAAAATAGCTGAATGGATAAAAGAGCATGATCTATATATATGCTGTCTACAAGACACCCACTTCAGAACAAAAGAGTCACACAGGATGAAAGAGAAGGAATGGAAAAAATTTTCCAAGAAAATGGAAAAAAATAAAGAAATTTACCCATACCTGATAAAATAGACTTCAAAATCAAGGCCATAACAAGAGACAAAGAAGGCCACTACAAAGTATTAAAGGATCAATCCAAGACAAAGATATAGCCTTGACAAACATATATGAACTTAATAGAAGAGCACCAAAATATATTTAAAATTTTCTGGAGGACGTCAAGGGAGAGATAGCAAAGCAATCATAATAGGGCACTTTGACACCCACTGACATCACTGGATAGATCCTATAGACAAAAAATTAACAAGGAAACAGAAACCCTAAACAATGCACTAGAATGGGTGGATTTAATTGATGTTTATAAAGAATTACACACCCAAACTACAGAATGCACATTCTTCTTAAGTGCACATGAAACATTCCCAAAGATAGACCACAAGTTAGCACACAAACTAGTCTCTACATGTTCAAAAAGATTAAAATCATATCAAGCATCTTCTCAGATGACAATGGCAAGAAACTAGAAATTAATTACAATAAAAACACCCAAAAACATTCAAACACATGGAGGATACATAGCATGTTATTATACAATGAATGGGTTACCAAGAAGATCAAGAAGAAATAAAAAAACTTCCTGGAAACCAATAAAAATGAACACAAAACAACTCAAATCTATTGGATGCAGTGAAAGCAGTACTGAGAAAGAAGTTTATAGCATTACAAGCCTACCTCAACAAACAAGAAAAATTGCTAATAAACTATCTAACTCTATAATTTAACTACAAAGTGAATAAAAAAAAGAAAAAGCCAGAATAAGTAGAAGGCAAGAAATAATAAAGGTCAGAATGGAAATAAATGTCCTAGAGAATAATAATTTTTAAAAAAGCAATACAAAAGATCAATGAAACCAAGAGCAGGTTTTATGAAAAGATAAACAAGTTCAGGGAAACTTTAGCCAGAACTATCAAAAAACAAAGAGAGAGGAACCAAATAAACAACATCAGAAATGAAAGAGGAGAGTAACAACTGACCCCACAGAAATAAAAAGGATTTTTAGAAAACACTATGAGCAATTATACACACACAAATTAAACAACTTAGAAAAATGGACAAATTCCCAGTATCATACAGTCATCCAAAACTCAACCAGAAAAACTCAGAAAACCTGAACAGACCAATAACAACTAAAGAAATTGAAGTAGTAATCAATAAACTTCCAGTAAACAAAAGCTCAGGTCTGGACTGATTCACAGGGGATTTCCACTGACCATTCAAAGAATTGACACCTATTCTCCTCAAACATTTCCCAAAAATTCAAGAGAAAGAAAACTTCCAAAATCTTTTCATAGGGCCAGCATAATCCTAATTCCAAAACCAGATAAAGAAACTACAAAGAAAGAAAATTACAGACCGATATCCCTCATGAATATAGACACCAAAATCCTCAACAAAATATTAGCAAATCAGATCCAGAAATATATTTAAAATATTATTCATCATGACCATGTGGGATTTATCCCAGGGATGCAAGAAAGGTACAATATTCGCAAATGAATAGATGTGATACACCACATAAAAATAATAAAATCATATCAATAGTTGCTGAAAAAGCATTTGACAAAATCCAACACCCATTTCTGGTTTAAAAAAAAAAAAAAAAGCTCAGCAAAGTGGGAATAGAGGGATCATATCTCAACATAATAAAGGACATTTATGACAAACCTACATCCAAAATCATACTCAATGGGCAAAAACTAAAAGGATTTTCATTAAGGACAGGAACAAGACAGGAATGTCCACTTTCACCACTCGTATTAACATCGTACTGGAAGTTTTAGCCACAGTGATCAGCCTAGAAAATAAAATAAAAGGCATTCAAATTGGAAAGAAGGAAATGAAACTGTCATTATTCACAGATGACATGATAATGTACAAAGAAAACCCTAAAGACTCCATCAAAAAACTACTAAATTTAATAAATGAAAGCAAAATAGCAGGATACAAAATCAACATCCAGAAATCTATAGCATTCTTATACACCAAAAAAAAAAAGCCTCTGCACAGCAAAAGTAACCAGCATCAAAATGAAAAGGGAACCCATTTTATGGGAGAACATATTTGCCAATGATACATCAGACAAGAGGTTAATATCTAAAATATATAGACTACTCATAGAACTCAACAAAAGCAAGACAATCAAATTAAAAAATAAGCAGAGAACCTGAATAACACCTTTCTAAACAGGACATATAAATGGCCAAGTGACATATGAAAAATACACATCACTAATCAGTAGAGAAATGCAAATTAAAATGACTATGAGGTATCACCTCACACTTGCAAGAATGCTTGCCATCAACAAATCATCAAACAACAAGTGCTGGAAAGGATGTGAAGAGAACAGTACTCTAGTACACTGCTGGTGGGAATGCAGACCGGTGCAGCCACTATGGAAAACAATATGATGTTTCCTCAAAAAATTAAAAATTGAACTGCCATTTGACACAGTGATCCCACATCTAGGAATATATACTAAGAACCCCGAAACACCAATCAGAACGAATATATGCACCCCTATTTTAATAGCAATGCTGTTTACAATATGTAAGAGATGGAAACAAGTGCCCATCAGTAGATGAGTAGATAAAAAAGCTGTGGTACATTACACAATGGAATATTATGCAGTTGTAAGAAAGAAAGATCTCTTACTCTTTGAGATGACATGGAGGGATCTGGAGAGTATTATGCTGAGTGAAATAAGCCAATCAGAGAAAGCCAATTACCACATTATCTCACTTATTTATGGAATGTAATAAACAAAATAAGCTGACCATCAAAATAGATCCAGACATATGGAAGTAGGGAACAGACTGACAAACCTCAGAGGGAAGGGAAATGGGGGGGGGGTGAGAGATAAACCAAAGAACTTATATACATGTATTCATAACCAATGGATATAGAAAATATTGTTAGAAGGCAGGAGGGTGCTGGGAATGGGGACAAGGGAGCTCATGGAGGAAAAAAAAGGGGATACCTGTAATTCTTTCAATAATAATATATATATAATACAATTTAAAAATTAAAAACCAAAAAGAGTAGCAAACACCTTATTGAAACAACTAAAAGAAAAATATTTAAATGATGGTAATTTACAGTGTCTGTGGGACATCATCAAGCATATCAACATTTCCATCATAGGGGCACCAAAAAGAGAAGAGAAGGAACTAAGAATTTAAAACCTTTCAAAGAAATAATGATGGAAAACTTTTCTAACCTGGCAAAAGAAATAGACATACAAGATCAGAAAGCATAGAGGTTCTCAGAGAAGATAAGCCCAAAAAGTTTCACACCAAGATACATTATAATTTAAATGGAAAATTTTAAATACAAATAGAGTATCTTAAAAAGCAAAAGAACAGCAGTTAGTTTCATTCAAGGGAGTTCTCATAAGACTTTCAACTGATTTTTCAAGGGAAATACTGCAGGCCACAAGGTATTGGCACTAAATATTCAAAGTGATGAAAACCAGACTTACAGTCAAGATATCTCTACACAACAAGGCTACATTTTAGAATCAAAGCACAGATAAAAGATTCTCAGACCAAAAAAAAGGGGGGGGGAGTTCATTACCACCAAACTTTTATTACAACAAATAATTTTATTTTTTCATCAATATTTATACCCATATATCCACTTCCACCTCCATCAACCTACCTTATCCCTGCAGTAACCACACTTTGTCCATGTCCATGAGTTCTTTTTCATTTTTACTCAACCCCTCCACCCCCTCCAACACTCAACCCACCAGAGCTGTCTGCCTGTTCTCCATCTATGAGTCTTTCTCTATTTTGCTTGTTCAGTTTGTTCATTAAATTACACATATGCGGAAAATAATATGGTACTTGTCTTTCTCTGTCTGTCTTATTTCACTTAGCAAAATGCTCTCCAGGTTTAGTCGTGCTGTCTAAAAGGATAAAATGTTCTTCTTTTCTTAAAGCTGAGTAGTATTCCATTGTGTAAATGTACCATAGCTGTTTTATCCATTCATTAACTGACGGACACTTGGGCTGCTTCCAAATCTTAGCTAGTGTATGCAATGCTGCCATGAACATAAGGGTGACTATATTCTTCTGAATTCATGTTTTGGGTTTCTTTGAATGAATTCCCAGAAATGGAATTGCTGGGTCATAAAGCAGTTCCATTTTTAATTTCTTCATGTAACTCCATATTGCTTTAACAGTGGCTGCACTAATCTGCATTCCCACCAACAGTACAAAGGGGTTCCCTTTAATCCACATCCTCACCAATACTTATTGTTTCTTGATCTATTGATGTAATGATTCTAAAAATTGTGAGGTGATATCTCATTGTGGTTATAATTTTCATCTCTCTGATGATTAATGACATAGAGCATTTTTTCATATGTTTAATGGAAATCTGTATGTCCTCATTGGAGAAATTTTTAATCAGTTACATTGCCCATTTTTAATTGAATTGTTTGTGTTTTGGGTGTTAAGTTTCACAAGTTCTTCATAAATTTTAGATATTAATCCCTTATCATAAGTATGGGTAAATATGATCTCTCATTCAGTGGGTTGTCTTTTCATTGTGTTGATAGCTTCTTTGGCTGTTCAAAACTTTTCAGTTTGATATAGTCCCATTTTGCTTGTTTGTTTTCTTTGCCTGAGAAGATATATCAGAAAAACATATTGTTAAGAGAAATGTTTGAACTTTTACTGCCTATGTTTACTGCTAGGATTTTTATGGTTTTGAGTTTTACATTTAAGTCTTTAATCCACTTTTAGTTTATTCTTGTGTACAGTGTAAGAAGGTGGTCTAGTTTTGTTATTTGCAAGTATCTGTCCAATTTCATAACACTATTTATTGAATAGACTATCTTTTACCCATTGTACATTTTTGCCTCCTTTGTCAAATACTAATTGACTATAAAGGTGTAGTTTTATTTCTGGCTCTCTGTTCTTTTCCATTGATTGATATATCGGTGTTTATGCCAGAACTATGCTGTTTTGATTACTATGGCCTTGTAGTATACATTGAAATCCAGTAGCATAATTCTAATTCCTCCTACTCTGTTCTTCCTTCTCAAGAGTGCTGTTGACATTCTGGTTTTGTTTGTTTGTTTGTTTTGTTTTTTTGTGGTTCTATATAAATTTTTGGAATATTTATTCTAGTTCTGTGAAATATGCCATTGATATCTTGGTAAAAAATGCATTGAATCTATAGATTGCTTTAGGCAGTCTGGCCATATTAATGATATTATTTCTTTCTATCCATAAAAGTTGTATAGGCTTCCACTTATTTGTATCTTCTTCATTTTCTTCCTTCAGTGTCTTAAATTTTCCAAGTATAGGTCCTTTTAATCATTGGTTAAAATTATTCCTAAATATTTTCATCTCTGTGAAGCAGTTGTGAATGGGACTTTTTAAAAATTTCCTTTTCTGATAGTTCATATTTGATTTATAAAAATGCAACTGAGGAGTGGAGGCAAGATGGCGGAAGACTGAGGAATTTCCATTGGCTTCCTCCTAGCACTGAACCAGACTTGAGGCCAAACTGCAGAATATTTGACTTCAGAAACCACATGAAAATAGCTGATTGAAAATATTGCATGTGTAGAGTAGGGAGAGGGGACAGGAGAAGTAGCAGAGTGTGTGAGTCAACACATTCAGATAAGCAGTGCAGCTAGGAATACAGAGAGAAGGTGCAGCAGCTCAGTTCCTGTCCCCTGGGAGTGGGGGGGATGCAGCCACACACAGGGATGCCCAAACAAAAGCAACAAAGAAGAGAAGAAGAACTCATGTAACATTGTACAGCAGGAGTCAGAGGTGATTCAGCCCACTGGAAGGATTCAGACAACACTATCCCAAACTAAAAGCAAGTGCTATGTTAAAACACTTGCACCAGAGAACTGTCTGAGAGGCATGGAATCACATACCAAAATCAACAACATCATGGCAAAATCCAGTGAGCTCCACAAACAGCATATCCAAAGCTTTTTGTTGTTGTTGTTGGGGTTGTTTTTGTGGGGTTTTTATTTGTTTGTTTGTGTTTGTTTTAATTTGTAATTCTAATGTTTTTCTTCTGTCCTTTTCCCATTGTTTACTTTCATAGTCTATATTTTATTTTATTTAGTGTTATTTCTTTAAAAAATTATTATTATATCATTCACTATTTTCTTCCTTTTATTTTTTATACTTAACCTATTTCTGGTCACTGTTTTCTTTGCATTCTTCTAATTCTTTTGGTCTCATGCCTTTTAGTATTCTTTCTCTTTCTGTGTGTGTGTGTGTGTGTGTGTGTGTGTGTGTTTTGTTTGTTTTTTAATCTTTTTTGTTGAGATTATTGCTTTTATTATTTTTGCTGCTGATTTTTTCAGGTTCTTTTTGGTTTGGTCTGATTTTGCCTTGTTTTGTTCTGACAGCACATATATAAGAGTTGCCATGAGAGGGTTGGGGTTGAGTCTAACAGTCAACAACTCTAAGGACTACGTCCACCCACAAAAGGACAAAAGCAATCAAGACAAAAATTCAACAGGAGAGTACACAAAACCCATACAAGGGTCATCCCCATACCACCAAGCTCAGAAGCTCAAGAGACTACTCCACTGGGTCCCACAAAAAGACTACTGCAGCAAGACTGAGAGGTGCATCATTCTTATCTGATATATAGAGAAAGACACAAAGAAATACACAAAAAATGAGGAAACAAAGAAATAGGCCCCAAATGAGAGATTAGGATGAATCTCCAAAAAAAAAGAACTAAATAAAATGCAGGAAAGCAATTTATCAGATATAGAGTTGAAAGTAATGGTTATAAGGATGCTTAAACAACTTAATGAGAACTACAATGAACTTAGTGGATACATCATTGGTATAAAAACAAATATATGAACAATATATAAGAACCAATTGGCAATGAAGAATGACATAGCTGAAATAAAGAATACCCAGGAAGGATTCAACAATAGATTAGAAGATGCTGAGAGCCAAATCAGTGAATTAGATGACAAGGTAGAAAAAAAATCTGAGCATCAAATAGAAAATAAAATTTAAAAGCAAGAGGGTAGTTTAAAGGAGCTTAACAACAATATGAAATGTAACAACATCCACATCATTGGGGTACCAGAGAAGAATAAGAGCAAGAATAAACAACCTGTTTAAAGAAATAATAATTGAAAACCTACCTAGGCTGATGGAGGAAAAAGTAACTTAAGTTAAGGAAACACAGAGAGTCCAAATCAAGATGAACCCCAAAAGACCCACACTTAGACATATCATATTTAAAATGGCAAACATTAAAGACAAAGAAAGAATCTTAAAGGCAGCAAGAGAGAGACAGCAAGTTACATACAAGAGAGCTTCCATTGGACTGCCAGGTAATTTCTCAATAAAACACTGTAGTCCAGAGGGAGTGGCATGTAGTATACAAAGTACTAAAAAGCAAGAGATTGAATCCAAGACAATTCTATCCAGAAAGGCTATCAGTCAAAATTGAAGGTGAAATAAAGAACTTTGCAGACAAACAAACAAAAACGGCTAAAGGATTTTACTACTACCAAATCATCACTGCAAGAAATACTAAAGAGACTGTTGTAAGAAGTTCTATTACAACATGGTGGCAGGCAGGAACAAAGTGAGGGTGAGAATATGAGAAGATGAGTCAGTGTGAGAAAGAGTGTGCATGGGTGTGAGTTTGGGTGTGCAGCTGCCTGTTGGTGGGGGAGCCAGAGTGGGCCATTTGGGCACTCTGGGCAGAGAGAGATGCCAGCAGATGAAGTGCACTCTCCAGCTGGGCATTTTTCCCCTCTCTGGACCAGAGGGTGTGAAATTTTGGAGGAACTGCAGGGTCATTCTTAAAAAGAGACTGCAGGGAATTGCAGGCACCCTGTGCCTGGAGGCTACAGATAGACATGCTAAGCTCAACTGTTTCTCCCCTGGCAGCAGAGGGCCTGGCCACCCCATGGGACTGCCAGCAGCAGAGGAGCCTACCACTTCCCTGTGACAAGCCGACAAAAGAGTGTTCCACCACCCCAAAGGGCCCGCCAGCAGCAGAGAGCCACCTGCCCTATTGCAGCCACATACTGCCAACTCCACAAGCCACCCTGAAGCAGAGACCCACTGTCCCACCAGCCCTGCTCCAGCAAAAAGATGCTGGCCCCATTGCCACCACTGAGAACCACCACTGCCCATAGAGGACAGAACTGAATCCCATATCGAATACACATAACCTGCAATGACCCAATTCCCATGGATGAAATGACCTGCTGCTGAAAGCCAGCCCACAACACCTGGCCCAGGACTACCAAAGTGATAAAACACTGAGACAAGGAAACAACCCTCAAATAAAAGAAATGAAGGAATCACAAGAAAAGGAATAAAATCAAATGGAGATAAGCAATTCATTAGATAAAGAATTCAATGTAAATGGTCATAAGGGTGCAAAAACAACTTAGTGAGAGTTACAAGAAACTAAATGAGAATTATAAATAACACAGTGGCAAGCAAATACATCAGCAGGATAAAAGAGATAGAAGCTATAAATAAAAACCAAGTAGAAATGAAATAAATAAAATAAAAAATAAGCTGGAAAGGTGCAGTAATAAACCAGAAGAAGCTGAAGACCAAATCGTTGAATTAGAAGACAACATAGAGGAGGAATCCAAAATGGTGGCAAAGTGAATGGAAGCTACACAGACAATCACCCAGGACCAAACTGGAATTACAACTAAAATAAAGACAACTCATTGGGAAAAAGCAAAAGAAAAGCAGCTTAAAAGGACCATATAACCAGGACCATTGAATCGAGCCTGGTAGGTCTGAGGAGGTGTGAGAAGGGGGCTGCCAGCCCACGGACAGCAGTGGTCTTAGTTGTGAGCAGCACTCTCCGGGTTACAATCCCAAGCTGGCTCCAGAGCACAGAGGTCCAGGACAGAGCACCAAATTAGCTACAGCCACTCACCTTGAGCTCCGGCAGAGGAAGGGCAGATTAGACTGGAACTGTGTGGGCAAACTCAGGATTTGGAGGGAGCTCAGAGTTCTTGATGAGTTGCAGCCATGCAGGACAGTGACCATCTTGCTCCTTCCCAGAGCTCTGGGGAGAAGCAGCAGCCCCTCCCTCAGAGATTCAACTGCACACACACCTGGGCCAAAGAAATGCAAATTGAGGCTCAATAACAACCAGCATCTGCCTCACCCTCAGGAAATCCTCTTATGCTAAACACCTGAGGGAGTTTTTAATTCAACAGAGAACACAAGGTTCTTCAAGTAACTGAGATGAATAGGCTCCAAGAAAAAAGCTAGAGGATAACTGAACCTTTCCTGGGCTTGCAAACTACTGAAAAAAGTAAGACTTGACAGTGGTGTTTAATGTGGGTCCTCCCATGCTGATCCAAAACCAGTAGAAAGAGCCACAAACAGCAGAACACCAACACCCACAGAGAAAATTTGGCAGGCTCCAAAACCATCTGAGATAACCAAATGGTGAAACAAACAAACAAAAAAAAATCCTATATGAAGGAACAGGAGACCTCTACCGAAGATGAGATAAATGAAATGCAGTTAAGCAAGTTATCAGAGGTAGAGTTCAGAGCCATGACCTTAAGGAAGCTCAATAGCATGAGTAAAGATATCAACACCATTAGTAAAGATATAGAATCATTGAAAATCAACCAACTGGAAATAAAAAACCACCAATAAGAAATGAAGAATGACATAGCAGTAATAAAGAACACATTAAAGGACTAAACAGCAGAGTAGAGAAAGCTGAGGACAAGATCAGTGAATTAGAAGACAGGGTAGAAAAAATCAACCAATCAGAAAAACAAAAGGAAAAAACAAAAAACAGGAAGACAGCTTAAGAGAACTGTGGGACAACTGGAAATGTAGTAATATTTGCATCATAGGATTGGATAAGAAAGCATGACCCATATTTGCATCCCCGAAAAAAAAGAAAATGAGCAAGGGTTAGAGAATATATTTGAAGAAATAATGACAGAAAACTTTCCTAACCTGGTGAAGGAGGAAGGCATTCGAGTTCAAAAAGCACAGAGAGCCCCAAGTAAAAAGAACCCAAACAAGCCACATCAAGACACATAGTCATTAAAATGTCAAAAATTAAAGACAAAGGAAGAATCCTAAAGTCAGCAAGAGATAAGGAACAGGTTACCTACAAAGGAACCCCATAAGGCTATCAGCTGACTTCTCAAAAGAAACACTACAGGCCAGAAGGGAATGGCATGAAGTAATCAAGGTCATAAAAACAAGGATATGAATCCAACACTACTCTATTCAGCAAGGCTATCATTCAAAATAGAAGGTCAAATAAAGAGCTTCTCAGTCAAAAAAAAAAAAGGCTAAGGGAATATATTAGCACCAAACCAGCACTGCAAGAAATGCTAAAAGGACTGCTGTAATTAGTAGAAGAAATAGGAAGAAAGATAAAAACACACTGAACAAAAATGGCAATAAATAAGTACATATCAATAATTACCTTAAATGTAAATGGATTGAATGCTTCGATAAAAAGACAGAGTAGAGGATTGGATAAGAAAGCATGACCCATATATATGTTCTTGACAAGAGACCCATCTCACAACAAAAGACTCACATAGGTTGAAAGTGAAGAGATGGAAAAAAATCTTCCAAGCAAATGGAAAGGAAAAAAAGCTGGGGTAGCAATACTCAACATCTGATAAAATAGATTTCAAAATGAAGGCCATAAGTAGAGACAAAGAAAGCCACGACATAATATTGAAAAGATATATCTGACAGGAAGGTATAACATTCATAAACATATATGCACACAATATAGGAGCAACAAAATATATTAAAAATCTTCTGGAGGACTTCACAAAATATATCAACAGCAATACAATCACAGCAGGGGACTTCAACACCCCACGGATATCACTGGATAGATCCTCTAAACAAAAAATGAACAAAAAAACAGAGACTTTAAATGAAACACCAGATCAAATGGATTTAATAGATATCTACAGAGAATTACACCTCAAAACTGCGGAATTCACATTCTTCTCAAGTGCACAGGGGACATTCTCAAAGATAGACTACATGTTAGGGCACAAAATAAGTCTCTACAATTTCAAGAAGATTGAAATCATATCAAAGCATCTTCTCAGATCACAGTGGCATGAAACAAGAAATCAATTGCAACAAGAACATGCAAAGATTTTTGAACATATGGAGGCTAAATAGCATGTTATTAAACAATGAATGGGTTACCAAGGTGATCAAAGAAGAAATTAAAAACTTCCTGGAAACCAATGAAAATGAACACACAACAACACAAAATCTATGAAATGCAGCAAAAGCAGATCTGAGAGGGAAGTTCATAGCACTACAGGCCCACCTTAAGAAACAAGAATTTCTAATTGACTACTTAACTTCACAACTTAAAGAACCAGAAAGCAAACAAAAAGAAAACCCCAGACCAAGAGAAGGAAGGAAATGGTAAAGATCAGAGAAGAAATAAATGATATAACGACCATACAAAAAACAATTCAAAAGATCTATGAAACAAAGACTGGTTTTTCAAAAAGAAAAACAAGATTGATGGATACTTAGCTAAACTCACCAAGAAACAAAGAGAGAGAACCCAAATACACACAATCAGAAATGAAAGAAAAAAGAAACAACTGATACCACAGAAATACAAAGGATCATTAACAAATACTATGAACATTTATATGACAACAAATTTGACAATCTAAACGAAATGGACACATTTCTAGAAACACATAGTCTCCCAAAACTGGACCGGGAAGAGATAGAAAACTTGAACAGGCCAATAACAACGAAGGAAATTGAAGATGTAATCAAGACACTCCCAGTAAACAAAAGCCCAGGCCCTGACGGCTTCACGGGGGAGTTTTAAAGAACATTCAAACAAGAACTAATACCCATTCTCCTCAAACTATTCAAAGGAACTCAAGAAGAAGGAAGATTTCCAAACTCATTTTACAAGGCAATCATAATTCTAATTCCAAAACCAGAAAAAGACACTACAAAGAAAGAAAATGACAGGGAAATATCCCTGATGAACATAGATGACATAATCCTTAACAAAATACTAGCAAATCAGATTGAGCAATACATTAAAAAAATTATTCAGCATGACCAAGCGGGATTCATCCCAGGGATGCAAGGCTGGTACAATATTTGCAAATCAATAAATGTGATACACCACATAAACAAAATGAAATATAAAAACCACATATTCATATCAATAGATGCTGAAAAAGCTTTCAACAAAACCCAGCACCCATTTCTCATAAAAAATGTTCAGCAATGTGGGAATAGAGGGATCATATCTAAACATAATAAAGGTCATATATGAAAAACCTGCAGCCAACAGCATACTCCATGGGCACAAACAAAAAGCATTTCCCTTAAGAACAGGTACAAGACAGGGATGCCCACTTTTGCCACTCTTATTTAACGTAGTACTGGAAGTCTTAACCACAGCAATCAGACATGAAGAAAAAATAAAAAGGATCCAAATTGGAAAGGAAGAAGTGAAATTGTCATTATTCGGAGATGATATGATATTATACATAGAAAACCCAAATGATATAATCAAAAATCTACTAGACTTAATAAATGAATTTGGCAAAGTAACAAGATACAAAATTAACGTCAAAAAATTGATGGCATTTTTAGACATCAATGATGAACTCACAGAAAGAGAAACCAAAAAAAAAAAAAAATCCCATTTACAATCATGGCAAAATAATTAAGATACCCAGGAATAAACTTAATCAAAGAAGTAAAGGACCTATTTGCATAAAACTACAGGACATTAAAAAAATAAATAGAGGAAGATATAAAAAAGTGGAAACACATACCCTGTACATGGATCGGAAGAATTAACATCATTAAAATGTCCATACTACCCAAAGCAATCTATAGATTCAATGCAATTTCCATCAAAATACCAGCAACATGTTTCACAGAACTAGAACAAATACTTCAAAAGTTCATATGAAACCAAAAAAGACCCCAAATAGCCACAGAAATCTTGAAAAAGAAGGACAAAGTAGGTGGGATCACAATAATGGATATCAGATTATACTACAAAGCTACTGCAATCATAACAGACTTGTACTGACACAAGAACAGGCTGATAGATCAGTGGAACAGAACAGAGAACAAGGAAATTGACAAAAGACATTATGCTCAAATAATATTTTACAAAGGTGGCAAGAGCATACAATGGAGTCAAGACAGCCTCTTTAATAAATGGTGTTGGGAAAATTGGACAGGTACATGCAAAAAAATGAAACTAGACCATCAACTTACACCTTACGCAAGAAAAAACTCAAAATGGATAAAAGACTTAAATGTAACTCATGAACCCATAAAAATCCTACAAGAAATTGTAGGCAACAAAATTTCAGACATCATATGCAGCACAATTTTCACTGATACATCACCTAAGGCAAAAGAAACAAAGAAAATAATAAACACATGGGACTACATAAAACTCAAAAGCTTCTGCACAGCAAAAGAAACAACCATAAAAATGGAAAGGGAACCCACTGTATGGGATAGCATAATTGCCAGTGATACATCAGATAAGGATTAATTTCCAAAATATATAAAGTGCTCATACAGCTCAGCTAAAGGAAAACAAAGAACCCAATTAAAAATGGGGAGAGGAACTAAATAGACACCTCTCCAAACGGGACATACAAATGGCCAAGAGACATATGAAGAAATGCTCAACATCATTAATCATCAGAGAGATGCAAATTAAAACAACTATGAGGTATCAATTCACACCTGTCAGAATGGCCGCCATCAACAAATCATCAAACAACAAAGGTTGGTGAGGGTGTGGATAAAGGGGACTCTAGTACACTGCTGGTGTGAAAGCAAACTGGTGCAGCAACTATGGAAAAAACTATGGTATTACCTCAAAAAATTAAAAATGGAATTGTCATTTGACCCAGGATCCCACTTCTAGGAATATACACTAAGAAGTCTGAAACACCAATCCAAAAGTATATATGTACCCCCATGTTCATAGCAGCATTATTTACAATTGTTAAGATCTGGAAACCGCCCAAGTGTCCATCAGTAGGTGAATGGATAAAGAAGCAGTAGTACATATAGACAATGAGTACTATGCAGCTGTAAGAAAGAAAGATCTCTTATTTTTTGAGATGACATAGAGGGACCTGGAGAGTATTATCCTAAGTGAAACAAGCCAAGCATAGAAAGTCAAATATCATGTGATCTCACTTATTTGTAAAATATAATGAACATAACAGTCTGAGGAACAGGGTAGACCCAGAGATGTGGAAACAGTATACAGATTGACAATCCTCAGAAGAAGGGTTGGAGGGGAGGGAAGTGATAAACCACAGAACTTATATGCATGTATGCATAATTGATGGACATGGACAACAAAGCTGGGGATGGGGTGGGGAAGAAATGGGAAGGAGGGAGTCAATGGGGGAAAAAAAGAGAAACATCTGTAACAATAATAAATTAAAATAAATAAATAAATAAATAAATAAATAAAGAAGAGAAGATAGAAAAAAACAATTAGAACAATAAACAACAACAAAATTGAAAAGCAGAAGACATTAGGGGAGTTTTGGGACAATACAAAAGGTAACAACACTTGCATCCTAAGAATACCAGAGGGAGAAAAATCAAAGAAAGGAATAGAGAACCTGTTTGAAAAAATAATGGCAGGAAACTTCCTTAACCTGGTGAAGAAAAATGTCACAGAAGTCCAGGAACACAGAGATTCCCAATCAAGATGAACCCAAAAGGACCCATATGTAGAAATATCATCATTAAAATGGCAAACATTGAAGACAAAGAAAGAATCCTAAACGCAGTAAGAGAGAGACAAAAAGTTACATACAAGGGAGCTCTCATTAGACTGTCAGCTGATTTCTTAATAGAAACACTGCAAATCAGAAGAAAGTGGTATGAAGTATACAGAGAAATGAAAATCAAGGGACTGAATCCAAGAGTACTCCATCCAGCAAGGCTATCATTAAAAATTGATGGGGAAATAAAGAGCTTCACAGACAAAGAAATCTAAAGGAGTTTAATACCACCAAACCAATACTGCAAGAAATGCTATAGAGACTGTGGAAAGAAGAAAAACAAATAGAGAGGAAGAGGAACACAGGAATAAAGAATAAAAATGGTAACAAATATGTACCTACCAAAAATAACCTTAAAAGTAAATAGTTTAAATGCTCCAATAAAAAGACATAAAGATGCTGAATGGATTAAAAAAAAAACAAAAATACATAACATTATATATATGTGTGTGTGTGTGTGTGTGTGTGTGTGTGTGTGTGTTGTCTACCAGAGACTCATATCAAAACAAGGAACTTACAAAAGCTGAAAGTGAAGGGATGATAAAAATATTCCATACAAATGAAAACAAAATAGGTAGAGTAGTAAAACTCATATGTGATAAAATAGCCTTCAAAATGAAGGCCATAAGAAGAGACAATGAAGGTCACTACATGTTATTAATCAATCCAACAAGAGGATATAACCCTTGTAAATATATATGCACACAATAAAGGAGCACCAAATGTATATTTAACATTTTTTGGAGGACTTCAAAGGAGAGATCAACAGCAATACAATAATTGCAGAGGATTTACAACCCCAATGAACTCACTGGATAGATTTTCTAGACACGAAAAAACCCACAAAAATTAGCAAGAAAACATAGACCTTAAATGACACACTAGATCACATTTATTTAATTGGTATTTTCGGAACACTTCACCCCAAAATAACAGAGTATACAACCTTCTCAGATGTATATGGGACATTCTAAAAAATAGAGCATGTGTTAGGACACAAACTAAGTATCTATAAGTTCAAGAAGCTTGTAATCATATCAAGCATATTCTTGGATCATAATGGCATAAAACTAGAAACAAGTTACAATAAAGCATTCAAACACATGAAGGCTGTCATGTTATTTAACAATAAATGGGTTACAAATGAGATCAAGGAAGAAATATAAAACTTCCTGGAAACTAATGAAAATGAGTACACAACAACACAAAATCTATGGGACACAGCAAAAGCAGTCCTCAAAAGGAAGTTCATAGCATTACAGGCCTACCTCAAACACAAAAATAATTTATAATAAAATATATAACCTAAAACTTAAATAACTAAAAAGAGACCAAAAAGAAAAATCCAAAGTAGAAAAAAAATAATAAATATCTGAGCAAAAATAACATAAAGAATAATTTAAAAATACAAAAGATCAATAAAACCAAGAGATGGTTCTTTGAAAAGACGTTAGCCACACTCACCAAGAAACAAAGAGAAAGGACCCAAATAAATAAAATCAGAAACTGAAGAGGTAAAGGAACAACTGACACCACAGAAATACAAAGGATTATAAGAAAATACTATGAACAATTGGACAAACGTGGTGAAATGGGAAAATTTCTAGAATCATACAGTATTCCAACACTCAACCAGGAAGATTCAGAAAACCTGAACAGACCAATAACAACTAAGGAAATTGAATTAGTAATCAATAAATGCCCAGCAAACAAAATCCTTGGATGGATGGCTTCATAGGGGTGTACTGCCAAACAATCAAAGAAGAAGTAACACCCATTCTTCTCAAAGCATTCATAAAAATTCAAGAGGCAGGAAGATGTTCAAGTTGTTTTTAGGAGGCCAGCATAATTCTAATTCTAAAACCAGATAAAGACATTACAAATAAGGAAACTTACAGGCCAACATCTCTAGTGAACATTGACACCAAAATCCTCAACAAAATATTAGCAAATTCAGTCTAGAAATTTTTTTTTAATAAATTATTCACCATGACCAAGTTAGATTTACCCTAAAGATGCTGATACAATATTCACAAATCATTAAATGTCATACATAAGAGAAAACAAAGTGAAAGATAAAAATAATATGATAATATCCATAGATGCTGGGAAAGCATTTGACAAAATCCAGCACTCATTTTCTATAAAATCTCATTAAAGTGAAAATAGAAGGATCATAACACAACATAATAAAGACCATATATGACAAATATACAGTCAATATCATACACAATGGGAAAATACTAAAAACATTTTCCTTAAGAACAGGAATAAGACAGAGATGTCAGCTTTCACCACTCTTATTCAACATAGTACTGGAAGTCTTAGCCACAGTGATCAAACAAGAAGGAAAAATAAGTCATTAAAATTGGAAAGAAGGAAGTGAAACTGTCATTTGCTGATGACATGATATTGTACATAGAAAACCCTAAAGACTCCACCAAAAATCTACTAGATTTAATAAACAAATTAAGCAAATTGGCAAGATAAAAATTAACATCCAGAAATTGGTGTCATATTTATACACAAATAATGAACGCTCAGAAAGAGAAACTAAAAAAAAAAAAAAAAAAAGTCAATGTGCCATTGCAACAAAAAAATTAAAGACACCTAGGAATAAACTTAACCAAAGAGGTAAAAGTCTTGTTCACAGAAAACTACAGGACATTAAAAAATAATAATACAAGAAGATAGAAAAGCGTGGAAGCATACACCATATACATGGTTTGGAAGAATCAATAAAACTAAAATGTCCATACTTCCCAAAGTAATCTATAGATCTATAGATTCAATGGAATCTCTATTAAACTATCAATGGCATATTTTATTTACTTATTTATTTATTTTCAATTAATTAATTTTTTTACAGATGTTTCTCCTTTTTCCCTCATTGACACACTCTTCCCCACTCCCGCCCTCCCACACAGTATTGTTGTGTAGGCCATTGGTTATGCATATAAGTTCTTTGGTTTATCTCATCCATTCCCCCCACCCCCCACACCACTCCTCTGAGGTTTCTCATTCTGAACCGTACTCCTTCCTAGGTCTCTGCATCTATTTTGTTCATTATATCCCACAAATAAGTGAGATCACATGATACTTGTCTTTCTCTGACTGGCTTATTTGCTTAGCATAATACTCTCCAGATCCCTCCATGTTGTCTCAAAGGATAAGAGATCTTTCTTTCTTATAGCTGCATAGTATTCCATTGTGTAAATATATCACAGCTTTTATCCACTCATCTATTGATGGACACTTGGGTTGTTTCCAGATCTTAGCTATTGTAAATAGTTCTGCTATGAACATAGGGGTACATATATTCTTTCTGACTGGTGTTTCAGGCTTCCTAGGGTATATTCGTAGAAGTGGAATCACTGGGTCAAATGGCAGTTAAATTTTTAAGTTTTTGAGGTAACACCATAGTGTTTTCCATAGTGGCTGCATCAGTCTGCATTCCCACCAGAATGTACTAGAGTACAGTTCTCTTCACACCCTCACCAACACTTGTTGTTTGATGATTTATTGATGGTGGTCATTCTGACAGGTGTGAAGTGATACCTCATTGTTGTTTTAATTTGCATCTCTCTGATAATTAGTGAAGTTGAGCATTTTTTTATATGTCTTTTGGCCATTTGTATGTCGTGTTTGGAGAGGTGTCTATTTAGGTCTTCTGCCTATTTTTTAATTGGGTTCTTTGTAAAGGACCTCCTCACAGAAAACTACAGGTCATTGAAAAAAGAAACAGAGGAAGATATAAAAAAGTGGAAGAATATAACATGTTCATGGATTGGAAGAATTAACATCATTAAAATGTCCATTCTACCCAAAGCAATCTATAGATTCTATGCAATATCCATAAAAATACCAACAACATATTTCACAGAACTAGAACAAACACTCTAAAAGTATATATGGAACCAAAAAAGACCCTGAATAGTCACAGTAATCTTGAAAAAGAAGGACAAAGTAGGAGGGATCACATTACCAGATATCAGGTTATACTACAAAGCCACTGTAACCAAAACATCCTGGTACTGGCACAAGAACAGGCAGATAGATCAATGGAACAGAACAGAGAATCTAGAAATTGACCCAAGACAATATGCTCAATTAATATTTGACAAAGGTGGCAAGAGCATACAGTGGAGTCAAAACAGTCTCTTGAATAAATCGTGTTGGGAAAATTATACAGCTACTTGCAAAAAAATGAAGCTAGACCACCAACTTACACCATACACAAGAATAAACTCAAAATGGATAAAAGACGTAATTGTAACTTGTGAATCCATAAAAATTCTAGAAGAAAATGTAAGCAACAAAATTTCAGACATCATACGCAGCATAATTTTCACTGATGCAACACCTAAGGCAAGAGAAATAAAGGAAAAAATGAACACATGGGACTACATCAAACTCAAAAGCTTCTGCACAGCCAAAGAAACAATCATCAAAATGGAAAGGGAACACACTGTATGGGAGATGATAATTGTCAATGATGCATCAGATAAGAGGTTAATTTCCAAAATATATAGAGTACTCATACAACTCAACAAAAGGAAGACATTTAAGTTTTTATCCATTTTCAGTTTATTCTTATGTAATATTGGTGGTCTAGTTTTATTTTTTGCATGAGCTGTTCAGTTTCCCAACACCATTTGTGATACAGCCTGCCTTTACTCCATTGTATGCTTTTGCTAGTTTGTCAAATATTAATTGAGCCTACTGTCTTGGGTACATTTCTAGGTTCTCTGTTCTGTTCCATTGATCTATCTGCCTGTTCTTGTACCAGTACCAGGCTGGTTTGATTACAATGGCTTTTTAATATAACCTGATATCTGGTGTTGTGATCCCTCCTACTTTTTTCTTTCTTAATAAGATTGCTGTGGCTATTCGGGGTCTAATTTCATTCCATATACTTTTGTATATTCATTCTAGTTCTGTGAAATATTCCATTGGTATTTCAATGGGGATAGCATTGAATCTATAGATTGCTTTGGGTTGTATGGGCAATGATGTTGATTTTCCTGATCCATGAACAAGTATATGCTTCCACTTTTTTATATCTTCCTTTATTTTTTTCCCACATCTTTTAGTTTCTGTAAACAGGTCCTTTACTTCTTTGGTTAAGTTTATTCCTAGGTGTCTAAAATTTTTTGTTGCAAAGGTAAATGTGATTGTATTTTTTAGTTTCTCTTTCTGTGTGTTCATTATTGGTGTATAAAAATGCAAACAATTTCTGAGTGTTGATTTTGTATCCTGCTACTTTGCCAAATTCATTTGTAAATCTAATAGTTTTTTGATGGAAGCTTTAAGGTTTTTATGTAAAATATTATGTCATCTGCAAATAATGGCAGTTTCACTTCTTGCTTTCCAATTTGGATCCTTTTTTTTTTTTTTCTTGTCTGATTGCTGTGGTTTTTCCTCTTCTTAAGGGGAATGCTTTTAGTTTTCCCCATTGTGTATGATGTTGGCTGTAGGTTTTTCATGCATGGACTTTATTATGTCAAGATATATCCCTCTATTTCCACATTGCTGAATGTTTTTATCAGAAATGGGTGCTGGATTTTGTCAAATGCTTTTCCAGTGTCTTTTGATATGATCATATTATTTTTATCTTTTATTTTGTTTATGTGGTGTATCAAATTTATTTATTTACAAATATTGTACCATCCTTGTATCCCTGGGATAAATCCCACTTGGTTATGGTGTATAATTTTTAAATATATTGCTGGATTCTACTTGCTAAGATTTTTTTTTTTTTGAGAATTTGGCATCTATGATCATCAGGGATATTGGCCTGTAATTTTCTTTCCTTGTGGTATCTTTATCTGGATTTGTGATTAGGACTATGCTGGCCTCATAAAAAAATCTTGGAAGTCTTCCTTCCTCTCAAATTTTTTGGAATAGTTTGAGGAGAACAGGAGATAGTTCTTCTTTGAATGTTTGGTAAAACTCTCTAGTGTAACTGTGTGAACCAGAGCTTTTGTTTGTTGGTATTTTATTGATTATTTATTATATTTCCTTAATTGTTATCAGTCTGTTCAGGTTTTCTGACTCTTCCCAGTTGCGTTTTGAAATACTATATGATTCTAAGAACTTGTCCATTTCACCTAGGTTGTCGAATTTGTTGGCATATAATTAATTCTTCATAGTATGTTTTTTACAATCCATTGTATTTCTGTGGTGTTCGTTGTTACTTTACCTCTTTTGTTTCTGATTTTATTAATTTGGGTTCTCTTTGTTTCTCAGTGAGTTTGGGTTAAAGTTTATCAATCTTGTTTATCTTTTAAAAAGAAAAAACAGTTCTTTATTTCATTGATTTTTTGTATTGTTTTATTAGTTTCTATGTCATTTATATCTGCTTCAATCTTTATTATTTCCTTCCTTCTACTACCTCTGGGTTTTTCTTTTTGTTCTCTTTCTAAATCTTTAAGTTGTTGTGTTGTGTTCTTCTTTCTTGAGTTAGGCCTGGAGTGCTATGAACTTCGCTCTCAGGACTGATTTTGCTCCTTCTCATATTTATTTTATTGTTGCGTGATCATTTTCATTAGTTTCCAGGAATTTTTTTTGTTTCTTTCTTGATCTCATTGGTAACCCATTCATTGTTTAATAACATGTGATTTAGTCCCCATGTGTTTGAATGGTTTTGAGTGTTTTTATTGTGATTGATTTTTAGTTTCATACCATTGTGATCTGAGAAGATGGTTGATATGATTTCAATCTTCTTGAATTTGTGGAGACTTCCTTTGTGTCCTAACATGTGCTCTATCTTTAAGAATGCCCCATGTGCACTTGAGAATAATATATATTTGCAACTTTGGGGTGATATGTTCTGTAAATATCAATTAAGTCCAACTGATCTAGTTTGTCATTTAGGGACTCTTTTTTCTTGTTAATTTTTTGTCTAGAAGATCTATCCTGTGGTGTCAGTAGGGTGTTAAGTTTTCCCACTATGATTTTATTGCATTTGATCTCTCCCTTGAAGTCCTCCAGAAGATTTTAATATATTTTGTTTCTCCTATATTTGGTTCATACATGTTCACCAGGGTTATATCCTCTTGTTGGATCCATCTCTTTAATATCAAACAATGACCTTCTTTGTCTCTTATTATAGCCCTTATTTGAAGTTTATCTTAACAGATGTAATTATTGCTACACCAACATTTGTTTCATTTCCATTTGCCTGAGAAATTTCTTTCCATACCTTCATTATATCTTGTGTGAGTATTTTGTTGTGAGGTGGGTCTATTGTAGACAGTATATATATATATATATATATATATATATATATATATATATATATATATATATTCCGTTTTCTTACCCAATCAGCTACCATATGTCTTTTGATTGAAGCATTTAAACCATTTACATTAAAATTATTATTGATAGGTACTTATTAGTTGCCATTTTTTATTTTATGCCTGTGTTCCTCTCTCTCTGTCTCTCTCTGTTTCTTTTTCTTCTTACAACAGTCCCTTTAGCATTTCTTGCAGTGCGGTTTGGTGGTAGTAAATTCCTTTAGTTTTTTTTTTTTTTTTGTCTGTGAAGCTCTTTATTTCATTTGCAGTTTTGAATGATAGCCTTGCTGGATAGAGTAGTCTTGGATTCAGACCCATGACTTTCATTACTTTGTATACTTCATACCATTCCCTTCTGGCCTTCAGTGTTTCTATTGAGAAATCAGCTGACAGTCTAATGAGAGCTCCTGTGTAGGTAACTTTCTGTCTCTCTCTCGCTCCCTTTAAGATTCTTTCTTTGTCTTTAGTGTTTGCCATTGTAATTATAATGTGTCTATCCTTGGGTCGTTTTGGGTTCATCTTGCTTGGTACTCTCTGTTTCCTGGACTTGTGTGACTATTTTCTTCAGCAAATTAGAGAAGTTTTCTGTTATTATTTCTTCAAACAGTTTCTCTATTCTTTTCTCAGATTCTTTTCCTTCTGGTATCCCTATGATGTGAATGTTGTTAGGTTTCATATTGCCCCAAAGCTCCCTTAAAATCTCCTTCTGCTTTTTATTTTTCCAATTTAATGTTCTATTTGGGTGTGTTTTTTTCTACCTTGTCTTATAATTCGCTGATTCAGTCTTCAGCTTCTTCTGATCTACAATTGAATCCTTCCAATGTATTTTTTATATCAACTATGTCATTTTTTATTTTCACTTGATTTTTATTCATAGCTTCTACCTCTTTTTTATGCTAATGTAGTTCCCACTGAGCTCTTTATAATTCTCTTTAAGTTGCATGTAGTTTTAAGTTTTTTGAACACCCTTAAGCCATTGCTTTTAAATCTATATCTTACAAATTGCTTGCTTCCATAACACGTATTCTTTTTATTAAAATTCCCCCTTTTCTTTCATTTGGGAGTTGTTTCTTTGTCTCACCATTTTAGCAGTCTAGTTGTTTCAGGACTGGTGAGGCATGTTTGAATATGTAGGCATGTCCAGGTGTGTCAAATAAGACTGCTACACCTCCCAGACTGTTCTGGTATATGGTGCCTCTTGCCTGCTGTGTGTCCTGGAGGAGTGACAACTAGAGCTGGTATTGTTCTGTTGTGGTTGGCGTTGCTGTGGTGAGTGGGTCCAGCTGGTACACTGCTGGGCTGTGCGGGTCCTCAGGTACCACTACTGCCTGGTGGGGCTCAACTCCGGATCATTTGCTGTTGATGTTGCTGGAGGCAAGTGTCAGCTCCCAGTTTGTGCTGCTACTGCTGCTGTTGCTGCCAGGAGATGTTCTCAGTTCCCAATCCTCTACTACTGTTGGGGGTGAGGATGCTCAGCTCCCAGGACTTTGCTGCTGCTGGAGGAGGGATTCCACTCCCAATCCACTGCTGCAGTTTTCAGGGGTGGGTCTCTGCTGCTTGAGCATTGCTGCTGCTTGGGCTGGGGCACCGCTCCTTATCAGCCTCTGCTGATGCAGCTGGGCATATGTCTCAACTGATGATATGCTCAACTGAGGATGGATGTCCACTCCCAAGCTTCAGTTGATGTCAGGCATGGGGCTCACTCCTGTGCCAGTCACTGCTGCTGTGCGGGAAGGTGCTGGTCTCCCAAACTGGTTCTACTGCTAATGCAGTGGAAGATGGGGCTCTTCTCCTGGTGGTCTGCTGCTTCTGTAAGCAGGTACCTTGACAGCACTGCTACTGTGCGCTGGTCCATATTGACACAGCAGGGTCCACTGATCTAATGTTGCTAGGTGCACTGGTAGACTCAGGTCGGTTGGCCCTAGCCACTCCCCACTGCTCCCTCCAAGAGAAGACCAGAGGATCTTCCAAATGGCAGGGGCTTCTGTCCAAGCAGGGAGAAGTGCCCTGATAAGCTGCTTATAGTCCATAGCACTGGAACACTCTGCCCTACATTTCTTCACTGCTCAAGATTGCTTGTCCACATTCATATCCATTCACACTCTCTCTTGAACTCACTCTCACACACTCACCCTCACACCAGTGCTGCCCACTGTCATCTCCCAATGGCATATTTTAAAGATATAGAAAAAATATTCCAAAGTTTATATGGAATAAAAAAAAATGAACAACCACAGCAATCTTGAAAAAGAAGAATAAGGTTGGAGGGACCACCATACTGTATTTCAGGTTATATGAAATAGACATTGTAATCAAAACAGCCTGATCAGGCACAAGAACAGGCATATAGACAAATGGAACAGAAAAAAGAACCTAGAAATTAAACCAAACCATTATGATCAATTAATATTTGATAAAGAAGGTTACAGCATACAATGAAGTAAAGATGGTCTCTTCAATAAATAGTGTTGTAAATTAGACAGGTACATGCAAAAAATAAAACTAAACCACCAGCTTACATTATATACAAGAATAAACTGAACATGGATAAAAGAGTAAATGTAACTCTTAAAACAATAAAAAAAATCTAGAAGAAAATGTAGGCATCAAAATCTCAGACACAACATGGAGCAGAATTTTCAATGATACATCATATAGCACCATAGAAACAAAGGAAAAAATTAATTAATGGGTCTACATCAAACTAGAACATTTCTGCAGCATCAAAATGTAAAGGGCACCCACTGTATGAGAGAACATGTTTGCCAATGATACATAAGATAATGGGTAATTTACAAAATATATAAAATACTCATGCAAGTCAGCAAAAGGAAGACAAAAAATTCAATTAAAAAAATGGGCAGAGGACCTAAATAGACATCTCTCCAAACAAGACATACAAATGGCCAATAGACACATGAAAAAATGCTCAATGCCACTAATCATCAGAGAGAAGCAAATTAAAATGACAATGAAGTATCACCTCACACCTGCCAGAATGGCTGCCATCAACAAATCATCAAACAAGTGCTGGCAAGAGTGTGGAGAAAAGGACTCTAGTGCACTGCCGGTGGGAATGCAGGCTGGTGAAGCCACTATGGAAAACAATATTGTGTATCCTCAAAATTTAAAAATTGAATTGCCATTTGACCCAGTGTTTCCACTTCTAGAAATGTATCCTAAGAAGCCTGAAATACCAATCAGAAAGAATATATGCACCTTTATGTTCATAGTAGTACTATTTACAATTGCTAAGATCTGGAAACAGCAGAAGTGTCCATCAATAGATGAGTGGATAAAAAAGCTGTGGTACATATATATGATGGAATACTATGCAGATGTAAGAAAGAAAGATCTCTTATCCTTTGAGATGACCTGGAGGGACCTGGAGAGTATTATGCTAAGTGTAATAAACCAGTCAGAGAAAGACAAGGATCACATGATCGCACTTATTTGTGGAATATAGTGAACAAAATAAGGTGATGAACAAAATAGACCCAGATACATAGAGGTAGGGTTCAGATTGACAAACTTTAGAAGAGGGGGTGGGGAAGAGGGAAGAGATAAACCAAAGAACTTATATGCATATAAGCATAACCAATGGACCTAGACAACAATGCTGGGGGGAGGTGGGGAGAGTGGGAACAGGAGGAGGGTGTCAATGGGTGAAAAAAGAGAAACATCTGTAACAAAAATAAATTAATTAAATAAATTGTTAAAAAGGCAAAATAAAAAAAAAATAATAAAGCATCCAAATTGGAAAGGAGGGAGTGAAACTGTCATTATTTGCAGATGACATGATATTATACATAGAAAATCCTAGATTTGAGAAATAAATTTGGCATATTAGCAGAATATAAAATTAACATCTAAAAATCAATAGCATTTTTATACACCAATAATGAACACTCAGAAAGATAATTTTTAAAAATATTATTTATCATTGCAACAAAAAAATAAGATACCTAAGAATAAACTTAGCCAAGAAGGTAAAAGTTATGGAAGTAGAAAACAGATTGACAGGGGCATCTGTAATACTTTCAACAATAAAGATATTTTTTAAATGCAACTGATTTTTCAATATTTATTTTGTATACTACTGCTTAATGAATTCCTTTATCAGTTCTAGTATATTTTTTGTGGATTCTTTAGGGTTCTCTATATACCATAACATGTCATCTGCAAATAATGACAGTTTTACTTCTTCTTTTCTAATTTGTATGCCTTTTATTTCTTCTTCTTGTGTGACTGCTGTGGCTAGGACTTCCAGTAATATATTAAATAAGCTTGGTGAAAGAGGGCATCTTTTTCTTGTTCCAGATTTTCAGGGGAATGCATGTAGTTTTTTCCACTGAGTACAATTTTGGCTATGGGTTTGTTATATTATGTTTAGGTAGGTTCCCACTTTGCTGAGAGTTTTTATCATAAACGGGTGTTGTCAAATGCTTTTTCTCCATTTATTGATATGATCATATGTTTTCTTTTTATTTCATTGTGTTTATGTGTTGTATCACATTTACTGTTTTGCATCCCTGGCATTAATCCCACATAATTATGGTGTAAGGTCCTTTTCTAAAGTATTACTGTATTCAGTTTGCTAATATTTGCTTAAGATTTTACAATCTAAGTTCATCAGGGATATTAGCTTATAATTTTCTTTCTTTTCATGTCTTTATCTGGTTTAGAAATTAGGATAATGCTGGCCCCATTATATTAGCTTGGGAATATGACCTCCTCTAAGTTATTTTTTTAATAGTATGAGAAAAATACGTTTTAGTTCTTTTAATGTTTGGTAAAATTGATTTGTAAAGCTATCTGGTTCAGGGCTTTTGCTTTTTGGAAGCTTTTTGCTTGCTGTTTCAGTTTCACTTGTAATATGTCTGCTGAGACTCTGATTCTTCTTGATGTAATTTTGTCCAATTTAATGGCATATAATTCTTTGTAATATTTTCTTAAAATCTTTTGTATTTCTTTGTTGTCAGTTGTTCTTTCTCCTTTTTGATTTCTAATTTTATTTATTTGGGTTTTCCCTTTCTTTTTCATGATGAATCTGACTAAATATTTGTCAGTCTTTTCAAAGAACCAGATTTTTTGTTTTATTTATCTTTTGTGGTTTTTTCATTGTTTGTTTTCAGTCTCATATTTGTTTCCACTGTAATATTTATTCTTTCATTCTACTTATACTTTTTGTTGTTGTTCTTCTTCTTCTAGTTCTTTTAGGTATGGGGTTAGATTATTTATTGGTTATTTTTTCTTGTCTCTTGAGGTAGGCCTGTAATGCTGTGAACTTTCCTCTTGGAAGTGTTTTCTGCTGTGTCCCATAAATTTGCTGTTGTGTTCATTTCATTTGTTTTAAGGTAATTTTTTATTTCTTCCTTTATCTCATTGGTAACTCACTCATTGTCTAAAAACATGCTATTTAGCCTCCATGTATTTAAATACTTTGAATTATTATATTGTAGTTGATTTCTAGTTTTATGCCATTTTTATCTAAAAAGATCTTAATATAATTTCAATCTTCTTGAATTTGTCAAGAATTTTTTGTGTCCTAACATTGACTATCTTTTAAAATGTTTTATGTGCTCTTCATAAGAATGTATAGTCTCCTGCTTTGAGATAAAATATTCTGTGAATATCAATAAAATCTATTCAACATAGTGTGTCATTTAAGGTCAATCTTTCCTTGTTGGTTATTGTCTGGAATATCTGTCCAGTGATGACAGTGGGGTGTTACTATCTCCTACTGTGACTATATTCCTGGCCATCTCTTCATTAAAGTTCTCAATAATATTTGTTAAGTATTTTGTTGCTTTTATATTGGGTGCATATATGTTTACAAGGGTTATATCTTCTTGTTGGGACAACCCTTTTAGTATTATGCAGTGACCTTCTTTGTGTCTTGTATTGGTCTTTATTTTGAAGTACATTTTGTCATATATAAGTATTACTACCACAGCTTCTATTTCACTTTTATTTGGATGGGATATTTTTTCCATCACTTCACTTTCAGCCTTTGTGTATCTTCAGTTTTGAGGTGGGTCTCTGTAGACAGCATATATAGGGGTCATATCTTTTGTATTCAATCATCTAACCATTTATCGTTCATTCACATGATATTTATCCTCAATGTGTATGTGTGTTTTTCAGTTTTCTTCCTGTTATTCATTTCAAGCTTCACACCATTATGGTCAGAGAAGATTGATATTATTTCAATCTTCTTAAATTAATATAGACTTTTTCTATGTCCTAAAATGTGGCTTATCCTAGAAAACATTTTGGGTACTTAAAAATAATGTAGGGGGGGGATTCTAAAATGGTAGCAGAGTGAATGGAAGCTACCCAGACCATCTCCCAGGACCAAAATAGAATTACAACTACAATAAAGATAAATTGTCAAAAAAAAAAAAAAAAAAAAAGCAACAGAAAACACTCACATAACCAAGGACAAGAAAAAGGGACACTGAATCAACAATGGTAGGTCTGTGGAGGCACAAAAGGATGGGCTGGGAGCCCAAGGACAGCAGCTGTTTTAGCTATGAGGCGCTCTCTCTGGATTAAAATCCCAAGATGGCTCCACAGTGCAGAGGGCCTGGACAGAGCACTAAATTAGGTACAGCCACTCACCTTTGTTTCCAGCAGAGGGAGGGTGGACTGGATTGGAACTGTGTGGGGATACTCAGGATTTGGAGGGCACTGAGAGTTTTTGCTGGGTCATGGCCACACAGGATGGTGGCCATCTTGCTCACAGAGCCCCGGCCTTGAGTTCTGGGGAGAAACAGCAGCCCCACCTAGGAGATTTAACCCCATCCAACTGAGCCAGAGAAATGCAGATTGAGGTTCATTAACAATCAGCATCTGCCCTGCCCTCAGAAAATCCTCTTTTGCTGAACATCTGAGGGAGTTTTTAATTCAGTTGAAGGCTACAACCCAAGGCTCATCAAGTAAGTGAGACTAATAGCCTCCAGACAAAAAGCTAGGGGATAAGTGAACGATTCCTGGGCTTGCAAATCTACCCAGAAAAGTAACGTTTGACAGTGGTGTTTAACGTGGGTCCTCCCACACTCATCCAAACCCAGTAAAGGGAGCCACACACAGAAGAACACCAGAACCCACAGGGAACATTTGGTAAGCTCTAAAACCCACTGAGATAGCCAAAATGGTGAAACAAAGAAACAAATCCCAAATGAAAAAACAAGAGAACTCTACTGAAGATGACATAAATGAAATGCATTTAAACAAGTTATCAGAGGTAGAGTTCAGAGCCATGATCTTGAGGAAGTTCAACAGCATAAGTAAGGACCTCAACGCCATGAGTAAAGATATAGAAACATTGAAAAACAACCAAGTGGAAATAAATATTGACATAGCAGAAATAAAGAACATGTTGGAAGGAATAACCAGCAGAGTAGAGGAAGCTGAGGACTGGATCAGTGAATTAGAAGACAGAGTAGAAAAAATCAACCAATCAAAAAATCAAAATAAAAAAAAACAATTGAAAAACAGGAGGACAGCTTAAGAGAACTGTGGGAAAATATGAAATGTAACAACATTCACACCATAGGAGTTCCAGAAGCATGAGAAAATGAGCAACTGTTAGAGAATATATTTGAAGAAATAGTGACAGAAAACTTCCCTAACTTAGTGAAGAAAGCATTCAAGTTCAAGAAACACAGTTCCCCAAGTAAGAAGAACCCTAACAGGCGCACACCAAGACACATAGTAATCAAAATGTCAAAAATTAAAGACAAAGAGAGAATCCTAAAGGCAGCAAGAGATAAGCAACAGGTTACCTACAAAGGAATCCCCATAAGGCTATAAACAGACTTCTCAACAGAAACACTACAGGCCAGGAGGGAATGGCATAAAGTAATCAAGGAAATGAAAAACAAGGACCTGAATCCAAGACTACTCTTTCCAATAAGGCTATCATTCAAAATAGAAGGTGAAATAAGTTTTCCAGACAAAAAAAAAAAGACTAAGGGAATATATTAGCACCAAACCAGCACTGCAAGAAATGTTAAAAGGACTGCTGCAATTAGTAGAAGAAATTGGAAGAAAAATATAACCACTATAAACAAAAATGGCAGTAAATAAGTATATATCAATAATAACCTTAAATGTAAATGAATTGAACTCTCCGATCAAAAGACACAAAGTAGCTGAATGGATAAGAAAGCACGCTTCACATATATGTTGCTTACAAGAGACCCACCTCACAACAAAAGACTCACATAGGTTGAAAGTGAAGTGATGGGAAAAAAATCCTCCAAGAAAACGGAAAAGAAAAGAAAGCTGTGTTAGCAATACTCATATCTGATCAAATAGATTTCAAAATGAAGGCCATAACTAGAGACAAAGAAGGCCTCGACATAATATTGAAAGGATTCATCCAATAGGAAGATATAACCTTGGTAAACATATATGCACCCAATAGGGGAGCACCAAAATATATTAAAAATATTCTGGAGGACTTAAAAGGAGAAATCAATAGCAATACAATCATAGCAGGGGAGGTCAACACCCCACTGACATCACTGGATAGATCCTCTAGACAAAAAATTAACAACAACAACAACAACAAAAACGGAGACTGTAAATGATGCACTAGATCAAATGGATTTAATAGATATCTACAGAGAATTACACCCCAAAACTGCACATTCTTCTCAAGTGCAAAGGGGACATTCTCAAAGATAGACCACGTGTTAGGACACAAACTAAGTCTCTACAAGTTCAACAAAATTGAAATCATATCAAGCATCTTCTCAGATCACAATGATATAACAAGAAATCAATGGCAACAAGAACATGCAAACACATTTCAACACATGGAGCCTAAACAGCATGTTCTTAAACAATGAATGGGCTACCAAGGTGATCAAAGAGGAAAATAAAAACTTCCTGAAAACCAATGAAAATGAACGCACAAAAATACAAAATCTATGGGATGCAGCGAAAGCAGTTCTGAGAGGGAAGTTCATAGCTCTACACAGGCCTACCTCAAGAAACAAGAAAAATTTCTAATAGACAATCTAACCTCACAACTTAAAGAACTAGAAAGCAAAGAAAAGGAAAACCCCAGAGCAAGTAAAAAGAAAGAAATAGTAAAGATCAGAGCAGAAATAAACGACATAGAGACAAAAAACAAAACAAAACAAACAAACAAAAAAACAATCTAAAGGATCAATGAAACAAAGAGCTGGTTCTTTGAAAAGATAAACAAGATCGATGGACCCTTAGCAAGACTCACCAAAAAAAAAAAATGAGAACCCAAATACACAAAATGAGAAATGAAAAAAGAGAAGTAACAACTGACACTACAGAAATACAGAAGATAGTTAACAAATACTATGAACAATTATATGCAACAAATTAGAAAATCTAAGCAAAATGGACAAATTTCTAGAAACACACAGTCTCCCAAAACTGAACCGGGAAGAGATAGAAAACTTGAAAAGACCAATAACAACTAAGGAAATTGAAGATGTAATCAACACTCTCTCAGCAAACAAAAGCTCAGGCCTGGATGCCTTCATGGGGGAGTTTTACCAAACATTTGAAGAACTAACACTCATTCTTCTCAAACTTTTCCAAAAAATTGAAGAAGAAGAAAGACTTCCAAAGTCATTTTAAGAGGCCAGCATAATTCCAGTTTTAAAACCAGATAAAGACACTACAAAGAAAGAAAACTACAGGCCCATATCCCTGATGAATATAGATGCCAAAATCCTTAACAAAATACTAGCAAATTGGATCCAGTAATACATTAAAAAATTATTCAGCATGACCAAGTGGGATTCATCCCAGGGATGCAAGGCTGGTACAATATTCACAAATCAATAAATTTGATACACCACATAAACAAAATGAAAGATAAAAACCATTTGATCACCCAGTCAGTGTGGCTCAGTGGTTGACTGTCAACCGTGCACCAAGAAGTCACTGGTTGGATTCCTGGTCAGGCCACATGCCCAGGTTGTGGGCCCAATCCCCTGTCAGGGGCATGGAGGAGACCACTAATCAATGTTCTCTTTCATTGATATTTCTCTCTCTCTCCATTCCACCCTCTCTAAAAATCCTTAATATAAAAAATAATAAAAAATAAAGGAATTTGGCAAATTAGCAGTATACAAAATTAACATCAATACATTGACAGCATTCTTATACACCAATAATGAACTCACAGAAAGAGAAACTAAAAAAACAATCCCAGATGGCAATGGGCAGGACCGGAGCATGGGTGAGTGTGTGAGAGTGTGAGAGAGAGTGTGAGTGAAGGTGACATGGAAGACCAACCTTGAGCAGTGCAGAGACATGGGACAAAAGGCTCCTGTACTGTGGAGGAAAGCAGAAGGCTACGTGGTAAGTGGTGGGCCAGCAAACTTTCCCCAGCGTGGCCGGGAGGCCCCACCATTTTGAAGGATCCTGGGTCTGCTCTGGGAGGAGGAAACAGGAAGCGGCTGGGGCCCAACAACCTGAGTCCATTAGAGTGCCCTGCACCATCAGTCCAGTGAACTCAGCTGTGTTGGCATGGTCAGCACACAGTAGGTACCTGCAGCAGTAGCTGAAACAAGCAGGAGCCCAGCCAGAGACCCACCCCCAACAGCAGTGGCAGCTAACCCAGGTCTGCGGCAGCCGCACTACGGCCCACAGGACCCAGGCCTGTGGTGGAGCACAGGCTCCAGACTGCAAGCCCACAGCAGCATGCACCCAGCCTGGGACCCAGTCCCGCAGAGGCATGCACCCAGCCTGGGACCAAGGCCCAGAGCAGCATGCACCCAGCCTGGGACTCAGGCCCATGGTGGTGCACACCTAGCCCAGGACCAAGGACTGCGGCAGCTGGCAGGCCAGCCCGGCCCCCAGGCTCCAGGCCTGCAGTGGTGCAGCATCCCTCCCAGGCTCAAGGCAGCTTGCCCAGGTCCGTGGGGGCGCTAGAACCAGCTTGGGAGCCCGGCACCTCCCCACACAACAACAGTGACTGGGCTCGAGTAGAGCCCTACCTCCAACAGACATTAGCAGCTCAGTCTGGCAGCAGAAACCATCCTCAGAAGCATCAGCAAAGACTGACCAAGAGCGGTGTTCCAGACCAAGCAACAGGGCTAGGGCAGCTGAGACCTGCCCCTGACAACCGAAGAAGTGGAGTTGGAGTGGAGCCCCTCCCCCCAGCAGCAGCAAAATCCCAGGTGTGGAGCATCCTCAGCCCCCAATAGCAGTAAAAGATTGGGACCTGAGAGCAGTCTCTGGCAGCAGCAGCAACAGCAGCAGTAGCAGTGTCAACTGGGATCTGACACTCATCCCCAGCGGTGACTGTTCAGAAGCTGAGCCCCACCAGGCAACAGGGTCCCCCAACTGTACACCAGCAAGACCCATGCACCCCAACAGCATAGCAGAGAGACCCACGAACCCCAGAAGTGCACCAGTGGAACCCACAAACCCAGCAGCATAGCAATGAAACCCACGAACCCCAGAAGGACACCAGCTGGAACCACACACCCCAGCGGCATACCAGAGGGACCCACAAAACCCAGCAGTGTGCCAGTGGAACCCACACACCCAAACAGTACATTAGTTTAACCCCACACACCCCAGCATCAAACTAGCAGGTCCCCCAAACCCCAGAAGGGCACCAGGTGAACCTGCACACCTCCAGGCAGCAGCAGCAGCACATATTGGCAGCTAAGACCAATACCCAGCAGCATCAGCAGAAGCCAATCAAGAGTGGTGCCCCAGCCCAAGCAGCAGTGAGTATCAGGGAGCCGAGACCAGCATGACAGACCAACTTCAGCCACCAGCTGTCAACCTTCCAGGACCCACAGGAGACAAGAGGAACTATACACCAAAACAGGCTGAGAGGCACAGCAGCCTTAATTGATACACACTGACCTGCCTACACATTCCAATATCCCTCACCAGGCTTAGAACTACCAGATTGCTAAAATGGTGAGACAAAGAAACAACACCCAAATGAAAAACAGAGATAAATTACCAGAAATGGAACTACAGAAACAAGAAGAAAGCAACTTGTCAGATGAAGAATTCAAAGCAATGATTAAAAGGGTGCTCAAACAATTTGTTGAGAACTACAAGCAACTTAATAAGAATTATGAGGAGCTCACTGGGAACTACCTCAGCTTAAAAAAAGAGGTAGAAGCTATACATAAAAATCAAGAGGAAATAAAGAATGACATAGCTGATATGAAAAATACCTTAGAAGGGTTCAATAGTAGATTAGAAGAAGCTGAAGACCAAAGCAGTGACTTAGAAGACAAGGTAGAGAAAAACACCCCAAAAGAGCAGCAAATGGAAAAAAGGCGTAAAAAGCAGGAGGAGAGTTTAAGGGAACTGTGGGATAATACAAAACGTAACAATATTCCCATTATAGGTGTACCAGAAGGAGAAGAATCAGAGAAAGGAATAGAGAGCCTGTTTGAAGAAATATGGCAGAAAACTTTCCTAAACTGGTGAAGGAAAAAGTTACAAAGGTTCAGAAAACACAGAGACTCCCAAGCAAGATGAACCCCAGAAGTACCACAGCTAGACACATCATAATAAAAATGGAAAACATTAAAGACAAAGAAAGAGTCTTAAAGTAAGGGAGAGACAGAAAAATACCTATAAGGGAGCTCCCATTAGACTGTCAGCCGATTTCTCAATAAAAATGCTGTAAGCCAGAAGGGAGTGGCATGAAGTGTACAAAGTAATGCAAGTCAAGGGTCTGAATCCAAGACTACTCTATCCAGCAAGGCTATCATTCAAAATTGAAGGAGAAATAAAGAGCTTCACAGATTAAAAAAAAAAAAAGCTAAAGGAATTTACCACCAACAAACCAGCACTGCAAGAAATGCTGAAGGGACTGTTGTAAGAAGAAGAAGAAGAAGAAACAGAGAGAGAGAAAGAGGAACACAGACATAAAATTAAAATGGCAACTAATAACTATCTATCAATAATAACCTCAAATGTAAATGGCTTAAACTCTCAAATCAAAAGACATAGGGTAGCTGATTGAATAAGAAAGCATGACCCATATATATGCTGTCACCTCACAACAAAAGACTCACACAAGATGAAAATGAAGGGATGGAAAAAAATTTACTAAGAAAATGGTAATGAAAAAAAAGCTAATGTAGCAATACTCATATCTGAAAGATAGACTTCAAAACAAGGGCCATAATAAGAGACATAGAAGATCACTACATAATAGTAAAAAGATCAATCCAACAAGAGACTATAACCCTGGTAAACATATATGCACCAAATATGGGAGCTCCAAAATATATTAAAAATCTTCTGGAGGACTTCAAGGGAGAGATCAATAGCAATACAATCTTATTGGGTGATTTTAACACCCCACTTACACCACAGGACAGATCTTCCAGACAGAAACTTAACAAGGACATAGAATCCTTAAACGCTGACCTAGATCAGTTGGACTTAATTGATATTTACAGAACATTTCACACCAAAGCTGCAGAATACACATTCTTCTCAAGTGCACACAGGACATTCTCAAAGATAGACCACATGTTAGGACACAAAGCAAGACTCTACAAATTCAAAGAGACTGAAATATATCAAACATCTTCTCAGATCACAATGGCATGAAACTAGAACTCAGTTACAACAAAAACACACAGACATACAAATACTTGGAGGCTAAATAACATGTTATTAAACAATGAATGGGTTACTGACAAGATCAAGGAAGAAATTAAAAACTTCCTTGAAACCAATGAAAATGAACACACAACAACACAAAATCTATGAGATGCAGTGAAAGCAGTTCTGAGAGGGAAGTTCATAGCACCACAGGCCTACTTCAAGAAACAAGAAAAATCCCTAATTGACTCTCCCTACAACTTAAAGATCTAGAAAGAAACCAAAAAGAAAAACCCAGAGCAAGTAGAAGGAAGGAAATGGTAAAGATCAGAGCAGAAATAAACAACATAGAGAACAAACAAAAAACAATTCAAAGGGTCAATGAAACAAAAAGCTGGTTCTTTGAAAAGACAAACAAGATCGATGGATCTTTAGCCAGACTCACCAAGAATCAAAAAGAGAGGACTCAAATAAACAAAATCAGAAATGAAAGAGGAGAATTAACAACTGACACCACAGAAATACAAAGGTTCATCAAAACATACAATGAACAATTATACGCCAACAAATTGGACAATCTAGACGAAATGGACACATTTCTAGAAACACACAGTCTCCCAAAACTGATCCGGGAAGAGATAGAAAACTTGAACAGACCAAAAGCAACACAGGAAATTGAAGACATAATTAAGAAAGTCCCAACAAACAAATGCCCAGGTCCAGATGGCTTCATGGAAGAGTTTTACCAAACATTCAAAGAAGATCTAATACCCATTCTACTCAAACTATTCCAGAAAATCCAAGAAGATGGAACACTTCCCAACTCATTTTATGAGGCCACCATAATCCTAATTACAAAACCAGATAAAGACACTGCAAAGAAAGAAAACTACAGGCTGATATCACTGATGAACACAGATGCCAAAAACCTTAACAAAATATTAGCAAATAGGATCGAGAAATACATCAAAAAAAGTATCCACCATGACCAAGTGGGATTCATCCCAGGGATGCAAGGATGGTGCAATATTCGCAAATCAATAAAAGTGATACACCATATAAACAAAATTAAAGGTAAAAAACATATGATCATATTAATAGATGCTGAAAAGGCATTCGACAAAATCCAGCACCAATTTCTGATAAAAACGCTAAGCAATTTGGGAATAGAGGGATCATATCTCAACATAATAAAAGCCATATATGAAAAACCTACAGCCAACATCATATTCAATGGGCAAAAAATTAACACATTTCCCTTAAGAACGGGTACAGGACAGGGATGTCCACTTTCGCCACTCTTATCTAACATAGTACTGGAAGTCTTAGCCACAGCAATAAAACATGAAGAAAAAATAAAAGGGATCCAAATGGAAAAGGAGAAAATGAAACTGTCATTATTTGCAGATGACATATTGTACATAGAAAACCCTAAAGACTCCATCAAAAATCTACAAGACTTAATAAATGAATTTGGCAATGTAGCAGGATACAAAATTAACGTCAAGGGATCGACGGCATTTTTATACACCAACAATGAAGTCATAGAAAGAGAAACTAAAAAAAACAATCCCATTTACAATTGTGGCAAAAAAATTAAGATACCTAGGAATAAACTTAACCAAAGAAGTAAAGAACCTATTTGCAGAAAACTACAGGACATTGAAAAAAGAAATAGAGGAAGATATAAAAAAGTGGAAGCACATACCTTGTTCATGGATTGGAAGAATTAACATCATTAAAATGTCCATATTACCCAAAGCAATCTATAGATTCAATGCAATCCCCATCAAAATACGAACAATATACTTCACAGAACTAGAACAAATACTCCAAAAGTTCATATGGAACCAAAAAAGACCCCGAATAGCCATAGTAATCTTGAAAAAGAAGGACAAAGTAGGAGGGATCACATTACCAGACATCAGGTTATACTACAAAGCCACTGTAATCAAAACAGCCTGGTACTGACACAAGAACAGGCATATAGATCAATGGAACAAAATAGAGAACCCAGAAATTGCCCCAACACAATATGCTCAATTAATATTTGACAAAGATAGCAAGAGCATACAGTGGATTCAAGACAGGCTCTTTAATAAATGGTGTTGGGAAAATTGGACAGCTACATACAAAAAAATGAAGCTAGACCACCAACTTACACCATACACACAAATAAAATCGAAATGGATAAAAGACTTAAATGTGACTCGTGATTCCATAAAAATCCTGGAAGAAAATGCAGGCAACTAAATTTCAGACATCAAACGCTGCAGAATTTTCACTGATACATCACCTAAGGCAACAGAAACTAAGGAAGAAATGAACACATGGGACTACATCAAACTCAAAAGCTTCTGCACAGCAAAAGAAACAACAATCAAAGTGGAAAGGGAAACCATTATATGGGAGAGCATAATTGCCAACGATACATCAGATAAAGGGTTAATTTCCAAAATATATAGAGTACTCACACAACTCAACAAAAGGAAGACAAAGAATCCAATTTAAGTTATTATGCTAAGTGAAACAAGCCAAGCAGAGAAAGGTAGATATCAAAATGGGCAGAGGATCTAAAGAGACATCTTTCCAAACAGGACATACAAATAACCAAGAGACATATGAAAAAATGCTCAACATCACTAATCATCAGAGAGATGCAAATTAAAACCACAATAAGGTATCATTTCACACCTGTCAGAATGGCCGCCATCAACAAATCATCAAAGAACAAGTGCTTGCAAGGGTGTGGACAAAAAGAAACCCTAGCACACTGCTGGTGGGAATGCAGACTGGTGCCGCTACTATGAAAAACACTATGGTGTTACCTCAAAAAATTAAAAATTGAACTGCCATTTGACCCAGTAATCCCACTCTAGGAATATAGCCTAAGAAGCCTGAAAGACCAATCAGAAAGAAAATGTATACCAGTATGTTCATAGCAGCACTATTTATGATAGCTAAGATCTGGAAACAGCCCAAGTGTCCATCAGTAGATAAGTTGATAAAAAAGCTGTGGTACATATACACAATGGAGTACTATGCAACTGTAACAAAGAAAGATATCTCATCATTTGAGACAATATGGAGGGACCTGGAAAGTATTATGCTAAATGAAACAAGCCAAGCAGAGAAAGATAGATATCACATGATCTCACTTATTTCTGGAATATAATGAACTAAACAAACTGGTGAACAAAGTAGACCCAGAGTCATGGAAGTAGGGCACATAATGACAGTCATCAGAAGGGGTGGTGGGGTGGGAGGGGATAAACCACACAACTTATATGCATGTATGCATAACCGATGGACATAGACAACAAAGCTGAGGACAGGGTCGGAGGGGATGAGGAGGAGGGATTTAATGGGGGGGGGGAGGAGAAATATCTGTAACAATAATAAATTAATGAAAATAAAAAAAATAATAACAACAACAACAACAAAATAAATCAATGTCATTCTTATACACCAACAATGAACTCACAGTAAAAGAAACTAAAAAAAAAAAATCCCATTTACCATTGCAGCAAAAAAGTTATGATACCTAGGAATAAACTTAACCAAAGAAGTAAAGGATCTCTTCACAGAAAACTACAGGTCATTGGAAAAAGAAATAGAGGAAGATATAAAAAAAGTGGAAGCATATACCTTGTTCATGGATTGGAAGAATTAACATCATTAAAATGTCCACACTACCCAAAGCTATATATAGATTCAATGCAATCCCCATCAAAATATGAACGATATACTTCACAGAACTAGAACAAATACTCCAAAAGTTCATATGGAACCAAAAAAGGCCCCGAATAGCCACAGCCATCTTGAAAAAGAAGAACAAAGTAGGAGAGATCACATTAGCAGACATCAGGTTATACTACAAAGCCACTGTAATCAAAACAGCCTGGTACTGGCACAGGAACAGGCGTATAGATCAATGGAACATAATAGAGAACTCAGAAATTGACCCAACACAATATGCTGAATTAATATTTGACAAAGGTGGCAAGAGCATACAGTGGATTCAAGACAGCCTCTTTAATAAATGGTGTTGGGAAAATTGGACAGCTACATGCAAAAAAATGAAGCTAGACCACCAACTTACATCATAAACACGAATAAACTCAAAATGGATTAAAGACTTAAATGTGAATTGTGATTCCATAAGAATCCTAGAAGAAAATGCAGGCAACCTAATTTCAGACATCATACACTGCAGAATTTTCACTGATGCATCATTTAAGGCAACAGAAACAAAGGAAAAAATGAACAAATGGGACTACATAGAACTCAAAACCTTCTGAATGGCAAAAGAAACAACGATCAAAGTGGAAAGGGAAACCACTATATGGGAGAGCATAATTGCCAATGATACATCAGATAAGGGGTTAATTTCCAAAATATATAGAGTACTCACACAACTCAACAAAAGGAAGACAAAGAACACAATTAAAAAATGGGCAGAGAACCTAAAGAGACACCTCTCCAAACAGGACATACAAATGGCCAAGAGACATGAAAAAATGCTCAACGTCACTAATCGTCAGAGAGATGCAAAGTAAAACAACAATGAGGTATCACTGTGAGAATGTGAGAATGGCCACCATCTGCAAATCATCAAACAACAAGTGCTGGCGAGGGTGCAGAGAAAAGGGGACCCTAGTACACTGCTGGTGAGAATGCAGACTGGTGCAGCCACTATGGAAAACACTATGGTGTTACCTCAAAAAATTAAAAATTGAACTGCCATTTGACCCAGTGATCCCCCCTCTAGGAATATACCCTAAGAAGCTTGAAACACCAATCAGAAAGAATATATGTACCCCTATGTTCATAGCAGCACTATTTACAATAGCTAAGATCTGGAAACAACACAAGTGTCCATCAGTAGATGAGTGGATAAAAAAACTGTGGTACATATACACAATGGAGTGCTATGCAGCTGTAAGAAAGAAAGATCTCTTATCCTTTGAGACGACATGGAGGGACCTGGAAAGTATTATCCTAAGCGAAACAAGTCAAGCAGAGAAAGACAAATACCATGATCTCACTTATTTCTGGAATATAATGAACTAAACAAACTGATGAGCAAAATAGACCCAGAGTCATAGAAGTAGGGCACAGACTGACAATCCTCCGGGGGGGGGGGGGGAGGGATAAATCACAGAACTTATATGCATGTATGCATAACCGATGGACATAGACAACAAAGCTGGGGATGGTGTGGGAGGGAATAGGGAGGAGAGAGTCAATGGGGGGAAAAAGGAGAAACATCTATAACAAAAATAAATTAATAAAAAAGAAAAAATAATAAAAAGAAAAAATAAATAAATAAACAATCCCATTTTCCTTTGCAGCAAAATAAATTAAGATACCTAGGAATAAACTTAACCAAAGAAGTAAAAGACCTATTTGCAGAAAACTATAGGACATTGAAAAAAGAAATAGAGGAAGATATAGAAAAGCAGAAGCATGTACCTTGTTCATGGATTGGAAGAATTAACATCATTAAAATGTCCATACTTCCCAAAGCAATCTATAGATTCAACGCTATCCCATTAAAACACCAATAACATATTTCAAAGAAATATAACAAATACTTCAAAAATTTCTATGGAACCAAAAAGACCCATTATAGCCACAGCAACCTTGAAAAAGAAGGACAAAGTAAGAGAGATCACAATACTGGATATCAGGTTATACTACAAAGCCACTGTAATCAAAACAGCCTGGTAGTGGCACAAGAATAGGCATATAGATCAGTGTAGCAGAACAAGGAACCTGGAGATTGACTCAAGACATTATGCTCAATTAATTTTTGACAAAGGTGGGAAGTGCATACAATGGAGTAAAGACAGCCTCTTCAATAAATGGTGTTGGGAAAATCGGACATCTATATGCAAAAAATGAAGCTAGACCACCAACTTATACCATACACAAGAATAAACTCAAAATGTATAAAAGACTTAAATGTGACTCATGAATCCAAAAAAATCCTAGACGAAAATGTAAGCAACAAAATTTCAGACATCACACACAGCAGAATTTCCATTGATATAATGCCTAAGGCAAGAGAAACATAGGAAAAAATTAATACATAAGACTACATCAAACTAAAAAGCTTCTTCACAGCAAAAAACAAAAGCAAAAACAACAAAAAAAAATAATCATCAAAATCGAAAGGGAACCCACTATATGGGAGAGTATAATTGCCAACCATACATCAGATAAGGGATTAATTTCCAAAATATATAGAGTACTCATACAATTCAACAAAAGGAAGACAAAGAACCCAATTAAAAAATAGGCAGAGGATCTAAATAGACAGCTCTCCAAACAGGACATACAAATGGCCATGAGACATATAAAAAAAAAAAATGCTCAATGTCAGTAATCATCGTAGAGATGCAAATTAAAACAACTATGAAGTATCACCTCACACCTGCCAGAATGGCTGCTATCAACAAATCATCAAAGAACAAGTGCTGGCAAGGGTATGGATAAAAGGGGACTCTAGTACAGTGCTGGTGGGAATGCAGACTGGTGCAGCCACTGTGCAGAACTATATGGTGTTTCTTCAAAAAATTAAAAATTGATCTGCCATTTGACCCAGTGATCCCACTTCTGCAAATACATCCTAAGAAGCCTGAAACACCAATCAGAAAGAATATATGTATCCCTATTTTCATAGCAGCACTATTTACAACTGCTAAGATCTGGAAAAAGCCCAAGTGTTCATCAATAGATGAGTGGATAAAAAACTGTGATACATATACACAGTGGAACACTTACAGCTGTAAGAGAGAGAGATCTCTTATCCTTTGAGATGACATGGAATTTCCTGGAGAGCATTATGCTAAGCAAAATAAGCCAATCAGGGAAAGACAAATACCACATGATCTAACTTATTTGTGAAATATAATGAACAAAATAAGCTGATGAACAAAATAGACCCAGAGATATAGAAAGGAGTGTGGTTCAGACTGACAAACCTCAGAGGAGGGGGACAGAGAGGATGGATGAGATAAACCAAAGAACTTATATGCATGTAGGTGTAACCAGTGGACCTAGCCATCAATGCTGGCAGGGGGAGGATGGGGAGAAGGGTGTCTAGGGGGGAAAAAGAGGAAACATCTGTAACAAAAATAAATTAATAAAAATTTCAAAAGAAATACTAAATAGAAAGAAAGAAAGAAAAAAAAAGACTGTTTCCCTTTCCTTCAAGTCTTTGCTCATATGGCACCCTCTCAATGAGAGTTGCCCTGGAACAATCTACCTCACACTCTTTTTTTTTTTTTTTTAATTTATTTTTATTACAGATGTTTCTCCTTTTTCCCCCATTGACACCCTCCTCCCCATCTCCCCCCAACCCTGTCCCCAGCTTTGTTGTCCATGTCTATTGGTTATGTGTACCTGCATATAAGTCCTGTGGTCTATCTCTTCCCTCCCCCCTCACCCCCTCTTCTGAGGATTGTCAATCTGTACCCTACTTCCATGTCTCTGGGTCTACCCTGTTCCTCAGACTGTTATATTTATTATATTCCACAATTAAGTGAGATCATGTGATATTTGTCTTTCTCTGCTTGGCTTTACCTCACACTCTTGCACTCCCAATTCCCATTTCTCCGCTTTATTTTTTTATGGTGCTTATCCTCTTTCAACATTCCACATAACTTACATATTTATTTTATTATCTGACCCAGCATATTCACTGAAATATAAGCTCTGTGAGATCAGGGAATTTAGTGTGTTTGGTTACAAGTCCCTAGAACAGTGTCTGGAACATAGCAAATGCTCAATCAATGTTGTCAAAGAAGTAAGTGAATGAATCTTGGTACTCAATGGGCATAGTGATGAGTCCTAGAATTATTTTCAATATTTCTACTAGAAGACGTAGTAGAGGAAAACCCATCCCCTTATCTGAAATCCAAGAATTTCCAAGTTAGAAATGTTCATTAGGTCTTTACTATGACTTTCACTAAAATTTATCAATCGTCTATAATTGTCACATTATTAAAGTTATTTTGTAGATGTCTGTTATTTTATCAGTTCTGTATTCCACTCTGCCAGGATTATATGTTTAGACGTTAAGATGTTCGAGGCAAGGATTATAGTTTTCAACATGATTAGTAAATGTATCTGTGATTGTTTCAAATGAACATTTTAGAAAATTTTCTTGACTTTTATATCTATTCTCTATATTTAGACCCAAACTAACTGAAAAAGAGGGGTAAGTTCAGGAAACAGGAGCATTCTCCCACCCACCCAAGATCCCCTGTAAACCAGCCCTAGAGAGCAGCTCTAGCCACACTGGGCTGCCATAACCTCATAAATGAGCCTACCTTTATCTGAAAGAAAGTCTGAGAAAGAGACCAGAGGGTTTCAAGACCATTTGTTTCTCCAATCCCAAGAGGCTAGGTCACTGGTATCTAGATAAAAGCTGAGCATTACAGTCATTGTTTTAAATAGGCTCTCTTTGATCTGGTTTTAAAATACAAACAAAAGAGCCTTTGCTCAATCTGAATTTTACATGTGTCCTTTGATTATGTAAGTAATCATATTTTAACATAGTGTGTCTTATCCACAACTGAAAAGAATGGAATGAAGCAAGTTTTTGTTATAAAAACACACATTGTATTTATTAAACAATATTTTACAATAATATTTTTTGTTTCTGAAATCCTAAGCACGTTCCTTCATCAGTGTAAGTATGAATTATTTCTTTTCTTTTTACCAACACCAACAATTCTCAACAATAAAGGAAAATCTATTTAAAAGATCTCATTTTCCACAGAGACAAAACAAAATGTTTTCAAAAGAATCAAAACCAAAGTGATTCAGATCAGTTCAATCAGCATCTTCAGAACAGCTTGAATATTGAGAGTAGTATGATTAGTTAAAAGGCTTCTTGTGGATACCAGAGGTTAACACTTTCTGGTTATTATCAGATATGTGAAACACTAGGCCCAGGGAAGGAAAAGGCTCTGCAGGATGTAGGAAAGCATTTACTTTCAACCCTTTCAATGAGGAAATGCAAGCCAGTAAACCTACTTTCTTGGGTCTTTTACCCTGTGGATTTCTAAGCCACAGGTCCCAAGAGAGGTTGCAACCTTGAGCCCAAGCTCCCTAGAACACCAAGGTAATTTCTGAACTTATAGGGTGAAATATATTTAAAGCCCTTCCCCAAAGAGAGGTTGTTTCACTGTCAGGGTCAATTTATATTTGAAAATGTGCCAGAGATGTGGTCCTTGCCCAGGGGACTTCCTAGGAAAAACATAACTGACCTATTTTTAAACAGAATAAATTTCAGAACTCTGTCAGTCCTTATGACCAACTCCCTACCTATATCTGTTCTCTGTTCTTCCAGTGTAGAAGAGAACTTTCTGCAAATCACTTCTATTAACAATTGTTACCCTCAATACAAGAAACTACCAGCATCATTGATACCCTTAGTCCATGTCATTAACTCTAATCACTGCATTCCAATGCCAAGAGTTTAATATCAAATGCAATTATGCAGGGTCATTGACTAACAAGTCAGTATTAGCTTCCATTTTTTCTATTGTAATATTAACCTTAAAAAATATTTCTGACTTTTACCCTGGCCAGATTGCTCAGTTGGTTGGAGTGTCATCTTGTAAACCAAAAATATTATGAGTTCAATTTCCAGTCAGGACATATACCTAGGTAGCAGGTTCAGTCCCCAGTTTGGGTGTGTATGCGAGGCAAATGATCAATGTCTCTCTCTGTCTCTCTGTCTCTCTCTATCTCTATCTCTCTATCTATCTCTCTCTGTCTCTGTCTCTGTATCTCTCTCTAATTCAATAAAAACATATCCTCAGATGAGGATTACAATTTTTTTTTCTGACTTCCTAAAATTATTATTAATTAAAAATAATCACTGATATAACTTAGATGTGGGGGCATTGCAACTTTTTTTTTAGTATCAGAATTTCTGAAGTTCACAGAAATGCCTTCCCCATTAAGCCTATAAAGCATGCACCATGCAAGTCCAGGAAATAGGGAAGCAAGACTTACATGTATCACCACTTACAGCCAGCTCAGTTATAGAAAGTATTATTTTAAATAACACAAGAAATGGCCATAGATCAGAGAAACAAGCCAGAACTGTATCAGCCTGCTACAAGGTTATTCATGCAAATGGTTTAATGAAGAATTAGATGTCTCAATTCTATACACCCATTTGGAATAAGAGCTCATCTAAATTGTTTCAGTGTGTGCCACTTTCTTTTGTATTCTAAACAAGATAGCATGTGATAATACTTCCTAAACAGCAATTACCTATATAAATAAAAGTTATGTGCAAGAAGTTTGCCATTCTCTATTTTTTCAGTAGTCACCAAAATTCAAAGCCGGTAAAAGAACTATCTCTGCAGAGTAGGTAAATTACTGTGTTTTTTCTGTAAATGTTCATCATATTTCTGTTAAATCATAGGGTCACAAGAACAGCTTTGTGTTTCTGATTATTTATTTCTATTTGCACAAGGGAAAACAAAAATAAAAAACAGTGGTCATCTCTGATACTCACTCTTATGGAGAGAACTAACAGTAGTGCTGTTCCTTTCAACATTGGCTGGAATCCCACGTAAATAGGAAGTTTTAAATATATGCTTCACTTCATTTTTTTAGTACTAGATGCTCAGTACAAGGATTAGACTTCTACACAGGATACAAAGTAATCTTTTGGACTCTCAGAGACATTAAGCTCCCCTCTGGAATCCAACTCCTCTCCTTCCACTCATTACTAAAGGTCCAGGCCTGGGCACATGGAGCCTACTTAATTGCGGGCCACTAACCAGCTGTGTTCTGGGATCTGTCACTTTTGGTATTCTGGGTGTCACTTTCTTTCTTTCTGAGATAAGGAGATAGACCCAGAACTGGTCTTGTTCTTCAGACAATTGTGTGAATATGTTATTAATTAGTTCTTAATAAGGACATAGGCAAAATTAACTGAATCTATAGTCAATTACGTAATCACGGAGCTGCTGTAAATACATTTGTGCAAGTGTTTCTTGTGTAAAAAAGTAAGTAGAATATTCTTATTGCCCTTCATATAGAAACTGATAATATGGAAACACATAAAATTCATAGAAAATAATCTTGTTTTATAAATGTAGCTCAAATCCTAAATCATCATTAGAAATGTATCCATTTCATTCAAGGATGTATCCCATCATGAAGTTAAATATATCACCATGAGAAATAGTCATTTATCCCATAGAATGAATAAGTTCATCGGTTCGTTTTCTTTCTTTCTTTCTTTCTTTCTTTCTTTCTTTCTTTCTTTCTTTCTTTCTTTCTTTCTTTCTTTCTTTCTTTCTTTCTTTCGTTCTTTTAAATCCTCACCTGAGGATATTTTTTCATTAATTTTTTTTTTTTTTTTTTTTTTTAGAGTGGAAAGGAGAGGGAGAGAGGAAGAGAAACATCATTGTGAGATAGACACATCGATTGGTTGCCTCCTGCACAACCCTGACCGGGGCTGGGGAATCAAACCTGCAACCCAGGTGCGTGCCCTTGACCACAATTGAAACTGAGACCCTTCGGTCTGAGGGCCAATGCTCTAATCACTGAGCCAAACTGGCCAGGACCGTCAGTTCATTTTCTAAGAGAAGCTCCAGTGAGAAAAAAAGAGAGAGGGAGAGAGAACTTTCTGAAATGTTCTTTAGGAACTTTAGGGAAAAGTGCACAAGGGAGTGCTTGAAGTGTTAACTAGAGTGACCTGGGTCAAACTTGGCCTCTGCACAGTTTTGCCTGAGCTTGGTTTGAATCACAGGGAACATCATAATCTCCATTTGTTTCTTTTTTAAAAACTAAGTTATCATTCTGTCATTTTGTCAACAAAGCAGGAAGATGAATATATAGCCTTTGATTCAAATACAGTAGGGTTGACCCCAGGGTAAAACTTGCATGAGATTCTTAGCAAAATAATTTCTTCCTTAACTGGCTGGCACACATGAACTTTAAAGCTTTAATTAGAACTTTACCCCTGTCAGTAGGAAATTTGAGAAATTTGGTCCAAACATGGAAAATCTGATTTCACTTTCTGGAGTTGGGACACTTGCAAGGAATAGAGGGAAAGAGAGAAATTTATTTAAGTCAAATGAGAAGTCTTTGTGCCCTGCTTCCATTACATCATTCATTAAGAGAGCTGTACTGCAGACTTCAAAGGTCACCTTTACTGTGTGATGGAATGGAAGAAGTGATCAGACAGAGAATTAATTGGTGAGCATGTGCTTGGCCATAGCTTTAAGTGTTGATGGAGTGCTTAAAAAAACATCAAGGTAGAAGCAAATGATTGTAGTCACATGGCTAAGCCATAGAATTACTGAAGTGATTAGCAGAGCTGCTGCCTTATATCCAGGACTTTTTGGAATGGAAGAGATCTGAACTATTCATGAGCAAGCATTATAAGCAGGAAATCAAACTACATACTGTAGGCACTAGACTTCAAATATTTGGCCAAAAAACTTCCAGATCTACCCTCTAATTCTCCTAGTTTCTAACTGTATGAACTTGGGCAAGTTAACTTATCTAGTTTTGTATGATTATCCTGAGACTCCACTGAGGCAATGACTAAAAACACTATTTTATTTTTCTTTGTTTTACTAAGTTGTAGGGTCACACGGAGATATAGCCCAATTCCCCCTCCCAGTCTGTTGAATGGTGTACGACTGGCCAGCGGCCACAAGGAGCAGAGTAACACAGAACCAGGAGTTTTCCCACATCCTCTACAGTGAAAAAGTTTTCTTTAGCCTGAAAGCAAGCTGTTCCCACATGGCATCCTCCCCCTCCCCACTGCTAGATAAGTCCTTGCCTGACTATGGCCAAGTGTGGTAACTCACCTGATCTGCTGCAATCAGGTATTCCCCCTTATGTAAATAATAAAGGCTATGTCCTTCCCCTTTGGTCCCCGTGTGTGGGGTTTTTTTTGTTTGTTTGTTTTTGGTTTGTTTTTTTTTGAACTACTAAAGGACAGAGTGGTGCTCCCAGGTTTGAAGCTCCTGTGTTACAGTTTGCATAGTTCGCAGGATGGTCCATAAAACCCCAGGGTGGAGACTGAGGACATGGGCATGCTCTGAGAAAGTGCTGGGGGAATCTTGGTTCTGCTGGATGCAATCCCAGATCTGCTGGGGACAATCCTGGATCCGCCAGGGGCAATTCTGGCTCCACTGAGGATAGTTCAAGATCCAATGGGGGCAATCCTGGATGTCTGCCAGAGCAATCCTGGCTCTTCCAGGGGCAATCCTGTGGGTGGACCAAAGGCTCCATGTGGTTTGAAGTAGCAAGCTTGCTTATGGGCACCACCAAGGGACAAGGGGCATGCCCCCTGTACCGTGTTGGGATTGCTTATGGTCTTGGGGACCATGAGAAAAGGGCAGGTAGGGAAAGGAAAGGATTGCCAGGGCATGGCTGCTGAAGTTGCATTGCCTCTGTTACAGGCAGTGTAGGATGCCATGGCAAAACAGTTGGCTGCTGAAGCAAAAGTATGAAAGTCAGAGGAAGAAATGAAGTGGAAACAAGATTGTCCCTGATGCAGGCAGTTTAAAAGGAGGCTTAGGGCAGCAGCTAGAGCAAACTGGGGACCAGCCACAGGATTTAGTGGTCTAGTTTGCTCACCTGAGGGGGAGGAAGCTGACCCCAGCCCAAATCCAGGTCATGGTAGTGCCCTCAGAATGGAACCCTAGTAAGTGGGACCCTACTGCTGAGAGTGACACAGACTCTAATGAGAAGATGCTGGTTGAAACAAATTCAGATGGCCCGGCCATGTAGGCCCAACCCCTTATCATTCAGAAAGAGAAAACTCAACAGAAGAGGCCAGACAGGAAGTACCCTGCCCAGCTGCCTCCACTACTAATTTTCATACACACCTCAGCCTGGCCTTACACCCCAGCTGAGCTGATGGAGTTGGCCATCAAGTATTGCCAGAAGAGGATGGAGTCCATCATGGGTGGCTGCTGAGGGTGGGAGGACACTGTGGTCTCAGGGACTGTCCGGGAATTTGTGTTGCCCCCAAGCCCTGTGCCGGCTGCGGGAGAAGCATTTGAGGAAAAACTGGTACTTTTACATTCAAGCCCTGCAGGCCCGGGAGCTGCTGCAGTCCTGGGAGTAAACCCAAACCTATCTCCCTCTGCTTTTTCTCTAACCTCCTGAAAGTGGTCAAGGACTCTAGATAATTCAACAGCTTACTTTTCAGCATGCTAAAGGAAAGATTCATGTTATCTCTGTTATACCTATGGAAAATGTATGTTTATTAGTGAAAATTCTGTTCTGAAAGTTATAAAATGGGTTCATAAATTTGCCAAAGAATACTAATTGCTTGCTTTTAGTTGTCACTAAAAATTACGGTTTCTAAAAATTAAGATTTCTAATTAAGTTGGGGAAAAGTATATGACTTTGCTATGGCAATATATTTTGAAGAAAATAGGGGTAATGACTGTTAATGGCAGAAGACTTGACTTGGGGTAGTGAACACATAATGCAATGTGCAGACAATATATTATAGAATTAATTGTAACCTAAAACCTTTGTATGCTCTTATAAAGAAAGGGCAACAATGGAATTGGCAGGAGAAGAACCAGTAGGTTTTTAAAGAGGGGAAAAAAGCAGTTAAACATGTACAGGGACTTGGTGTCTATAATCCATCCTTAGCTGGGGAATTGGATATACATGTAACCTAGGAGAGGATGTCATGGGGATCTCTGGTAGCAACAGGAGGGACTCTGTATCCCAGAAGGGTTTTAACTTCAGGTATGGAAAGGGACTGAAGAAAGATACAGCCTAATATAGAAACTCACCTCCCAGGCTGAGCAAATTCTTCTGTAATGGTGTGGGCTACCTATTTCATCATGGGGTGGCTACACAATGTGTCTCACACCCTGAAATCTGGTGCAGCAAAGATACAAGCTATAATGAGATAGAGTATATACCTGCAGCAGAGACATACCCATTCAACATCCCCCCTTAGCCGAGGTTTACAGACATTGTTAGGGTCAGTCACCTTTGTGTCAGAAGAAGATACTAAAAAGGCACTCAAGGAGGAGCCCATTGGCTTTTGCCAGTGAAAGTAGGTATAGTTCCATTGCCACCTGAAGCATGGTATACTGATATCTCATGCAAAAGACAGCCCCCTAAATGGCATGCTCAGACTGGACTATCAACAACAGACCCCTATAGGGACAAACCATGTGGGCTGGTTATATGGACTAAGGAGGTAATCCTATAGTGTGTCACAGGACATCAACCATTAGTGTCCAGGGAATGATGAAGCAGATGTGCTTGCTTATATTCGATGGCTAGAAGGGGCCCCAGCAGAAGACCTGGCTACATTGTTACACAGGAAAATGAACCATATAGAGCAGAAAATTCTGTGAGCAACGGCTAAAGCCTGAGGCCTCCAAGTGAAAATGACTGACATTATTACAGCTTGTCAATCATATTCTGTATGTGTGAAGTGGAATCTACATCCTTTGCCAGCAGCAACAGGACATTACATGCAAGATTGGGTTGACAGCAACACTGAATGGTGACTGCACCTCCTTTATAATCCAACAAGAGCTGGGCTGATCAAACATTACAGTGGACTGTTGAAAAAAAATTGCCCTGAAAATTGATGGAGGGTCATTATATGGATGGACCACAAGACTCTCTGATGTACTGCTAACCATGAATGAAAAGCCTCAACCATATCAACCTGAAATATTCCAGATGCTGCAGCAGGTGTGGGTATCCCCACTGAAAGTTCAGGTTTGAATAATGGATGCTAAGGACAGAAAATGTTGGGGAGTGGAGAATAACCTGTTGTTTCCAGCACCCTATAACATACACCCTGGAGCTAGTGTATTAACCTGGTCCTGGGAAACTCAAACTGGTACCTGCTGGTGCACTTTCCTAACCCCATGGTGGGGGAGGGTCTTGCCCAGGGCTTGCTTATATAACCTACTATAATTGGTAAGTGGCCAGCTACTATTCCATCTGACAGACTTGTATTTCTCCTTTCATAGCTAGTATTCCAGGCTGGAAGGGATGCTACTAGTCAAGAAGTATGGTATAGAAGGCCAAGGAAACCACCTGAACAAGAACAGAGCAACAGCCTATATACTACCCACCAGTGCTGATTTGCCTCTGTTGGTGCCTATTAAACATTTGTCTTATATTCCTGAGTTTTGTGCCAGCTAACAATCTTAGAGGATGAGCTGGTGAAGTGGCTCTTTGGTCCAATGTTTCAGATTGTTGGGTGTAGTTGGGGATGTCCCTCTCTGTTACTGCTGGGCTGCCTTGGTAAACAACTTTAGTTAACCTGGCAGAATAGAGCCACCTGCACCTGTGGAACAACACTGCCCCTGACTTCAACTGCAGGCGCAAGTAAATCTTTCACCTCATCTGAGAACAGATCAATCACATTCAACCCTGGCTAGGGTATTCTGTGAAAATCAGACAGGGGTGGTTGACTTTGGTGCAGGTAGAATTGTGGGGTGAGACTGCCCACTACTGTATTGAGAGACAGAATAATTCCACACCAAACATCATACAATATAACATGGGGTGGACACTTAAGGAACAATGCCAGAACACACCCATCCTCATTTATCAAGACCTTTGGGGAAAACAGAACAACAGCTGAGGGATGGGCACATTCCCTGTCCTTTGGGGGACCCTCTGGGTCTGCAGGACATATCTCCCCTACAATTGGACAGGTTGCTGCACTTGGGGGAGCCCCAACATCCCTGGCCAGGTGGTGACCACTCTGCTGGCTATCACCTGCAACTGGGATGCCTACTGGCCCAGCGTAGGACTATGTACACCAGGTGCCCTGGTGACCCTTGGGGAACATATGGACACAACATGAAATCCAGCTTTAGCAGACCACGTGGTTCAGGCCTTAAGCCACACTGACCAAGCCATCACCTTGCTGAATCAGGAAGTCACACAGATGCACAATGTTGTGTTACAGAACTGGATTGCTCTAAACATGCTGACTGCAGTGCAGGGAGGAACTTGTGCTCTCATCAGGTCCAAGTGCTACACGTACATACCTGACTCATAACAAAATGTCGGTTTAGCCTTCCAGGCCTTGAGAACAGACGGAAATTGGTACCATCTCTGCCCTAGGCACTGACCCTCTCACCTCCTGGTGGAACTCCCTTGGTTCCTGGAGGTGCTACATTTTTTAGGGGTTGAGGGTCTCCTCCTGCTGTTATTACTCTGTGCTTATAGCCTATACTGCATTTGTGGGATTTGGATGCAATGTGCTAACACCTAACTATACAGGTCCCCTACCAGAAGACTGGTGCATAGACTGTGAGGTGGAATGGGCAATATCAGAGTGGAGTGTAGGGCCACATGGGGATGTAGCCCAATTCCCCTTCCCAGTCAGTTGAACAGTGTTCGCCTAGTCAGTGATCACAAGGACCAGAGTAGCACAGAACCAGGAGTTTTCCCACATCCTTGGCAGCAAGCAAGTTTTGCTTTGTCTTTAGCCTGCAAGCAAGCTGTTCCCAGCACCATACCCTCCACCTCCTCACTGCTAGATAAGCCCCTACGTGACTCTGGCTGAGTGTGGTAACTCACCAGACCGACTGGCCACATCAGGTCTTCTCCATTATGCAAGTAATAAAGGCTATGCCCTTCCCCGCTGGTCTCCTATGTGGTTTTTTCAAACTACCAAAGAACAGAGTGGTGCTCCCAGGCTTGGAGCTCCTGTGTTACACTAAGTACATTATTATTTCTATAAAAATTATATGCATGCTTGTCAAGCAATATAAAAAACTTTAAACATAAAGCAACAAATCACCCAAATTCCTATCATACAAAAATAACCTGTGATGAAATTTGATGAACATTCTATATCTGTATTAATAGCTTAATTTTTTTACTGAGTAATTTAAGCTACTGACTACTAAATTAGTTGCCCAAATTAAAGCAGAATGCATTTGTTTTCATCTAATTGCCTGGCTCTATTGATTGATTTCACCAAAGTATTAATTAATCACTATCTTATATTAAGCAGAAATAGTAAAATTTGACACAATGTCCAGTACGACCATTTTCCAGTAGTGCCCCCCACCACCAACCCTGGGAGTCATAGAAGTAGTTCTGCAGATATTTGATCCAAATTTTACTTTTTACAATTTTTTCAACTATTTTTTAGAATTTTCATTTAAAAAACTCAACTTGGAGATTTACCTACTTATTACAATGTATGTAAATTAACTGTTTTCCTAAGACTAAGGGGTGAAGTTACTTCTGCCATCACATTCAATAAGATAAAGAACATTCTTAGGTTGAAGGTGAGTGGTTAAAAAGTGGTATAATTTCTATTGCTACTTTGTATAAATCCAAATTTTCTCAACATTGTATAACCCTCCCAAAATGTAAATATTAAAGTACTTTATGACTGCAATTTGAAATCATAATATCCAAATATTGACTTTCTGTTTATTGTTATCCTTAATCAATATAATAATAAGGAAAGATTTTCATCGCACTAAAATAATTTTATGCCTATCAGAAAAATGTTTGTGAATATCCTCTTAAGGATAAATAGATGGAGAAATGATAGCCAAATTATAGCTTATTTTTTGTGTGTATGTAATATTTCATTTTGATTCCTCAATTTTAACAGAAAAAGTGAAATAAAATGATACTAAGTAAATTGCTTAACTTCAGATACATTTTTGAAAAGGGAATGTACAAAATTAATCTGTGTATTTAAAAGAATTATACTTATGTTTATATCCAGGTGATATTATCTAAGTTTGGAAATGGAAAACTCTGTAGGCCTTTCCAGATCACCTGCACCTCGCCTGCATTACTTTTGCATTAATAATTTCCTGTTCTATTTAATGTGGATGCTTATTTCCTATTTTACTTAGTTTTACTGTATATGAAAGTATCCCTAAACAATATTTGTTTAGGCTTGCCTGAAGTATTATGTACAAAGAGTCATATTATGTACAAAGAGTCATAGTGTATGTATGCAGCTTGCTTTTTTGCTCAGTATTATATTTCTAATATTCATGTATATATAAATGGATAGTTGCAGTAGATTTATTTTGGGTGTTGTATGTATATAGTTTCATTAAAAGAAAATACTACAATCGATTTATCCATTCCATTGATTATGGTTATTTAGGTTTTTAATTTTTGGCTAATACAAGTCATGCTTCTTTGAACATTTTCGAGAACTCTCTGGTATATGTGTGCAAGAGTGTTTCTTGGATGTGTACTTCAGGGTAGAATTACTGAGTTGTTTACTGTGCAAATATTCCATTTTTCTAGGTAACACCAACCTCTTTTCCAATATTACCAGTAATAGACCAATATTCACTCCTACTTTCAATGGATAAGAGTTTGCATTGTTTCCCAGCCTCACCAGAACTTGGTATTGTAAATCTTTTAAATTTATTAGAACCAGTATGTATATAATAGTGTTTCTCTTTGTGGTTTTACTTTGTACTTATTTAATTAGTAATGACATTTAGTTTTTTGCCATATACTTATTGTTCATATGTTCTCTCTTTTAATAAAAGCTTGTTTAATCTTTTGCCTATTTTTCTATTGGGTTGTACATATTTATTACTTATAAATGTATACATATAGATACATGATTAATTGACTGAGAGACGGATAGAGATAGATATCTAGGTACATATACATATATATTCTAGATCCCAGTTTTGCCAGTTATTAGGCTATTATCTCTTATTTACAACTGTATCTTTCTATACTTTGCTCTGTGATTCTAAAGCTATGTTTTCTTTTTTTATAAAGCTATGTATTTGGCCCGGGCCGGTTTGGTTCAGCGGTTACAGCGTCGGCCTGTGGACCAGAGAGACCCAAGTTCAGTTCCCACTATGGGCAGGTACCTTGGTTGCAGTTTGTCCCCGGCCCTGGTCGTGTGGGTGGCAACCAGTTGATGTGTCTCTCTCACATGGATGTTTCTCTCTCTCTTCCTCTCTCTCTCCCTCCCGCTCTATCTGAAGATAAATGCAAAAAAATGTCCTCAGGTGAGGATCAAAAAAAAACCAAAACAAAACAAAAGCTATGTATTTGTTAGCTACTACCAAGTAACAAATTACTTTAAAATACAGCAATTTTAAACAACACACATCTATTATCTCCCAATTTCTGTGATCCAAGAATTCAGACATAGCTTAGCTGTATCCCTTTTTTCAGTCTCTCACAAAGCTGCAATAAATGTGCCAGCTCTGAGTCTGTAGTCTCATCTTAGGGATCAACTGAGGAAGGATCTACTTTCAAGTTCACTTGATGGTATTTAGCAGGACTCCATTTCTCACAGGCTATTGAACTGCAGGTCTTGGGTCCTCACTTGCTCTTGGCTGAAATCAACCCTCAGTTACTTGACAGATAGGTTTCTCTCACATGGCAGTTTGCTTCATCAAAGCATGGAAGCCAAGAAGACAATAGACACAGTATACCAGCAAGACAGAAGTCACACAGTTATGATATCTTTTAACTTTTGCTATATTATAGCAAGTGACTAGGTCCAGCCAACACTCAAAGGGAGGGTATTATACGAGGACATGAATATCAGGATTCAGGGATCACTGCGAACCACATCAGAAGCTTTTATCCAGGCTAGGAATCTATATTTCTCCATTTTTTTATTGGTTGCTATTAGGGTCAATCAATATGGGGCTCTGGTGGAGTTAAGAAGTCAGGAATAGGGAGATAATCTTGTGCTTTCTATTCCCATTATTCCTATTAGTGTACCTACAACAATGGCTCTTCATCTTGGAAGCAGCAATTAGAACAAGTAGCATCTAGTTATAGTCTCCAGCATTTTTTCACACTCCTAGAATCAGTATTATCACACCTCCTCAGTGATACCAACATCAACAGGGCAGCATCCTCTCATTAAAAGCTGAAGCTCTAACTTCATAAGTCTCCTCCCCCAACCACCAGTATAAGAGCATGCTTCTTCAGAGGTCTGAGTTCTGTCTCCACCAAACCCTTGTCCCAGCTTCTAGCTTCTGGTCACTCTACCACTTCTCTGAGATCCTGCCACCTCAAGGGTGGTAGCTGCCTTTTGCAGTTACCACTTTACATTACCTTGGCATTTCCTTTTTCACTTCTCAGGCCTCCCATATCTATTATCCAGTTTCCTACATTAAACAATTTCTGTTAAAACAACTAGCATGATTTCTGACTTGTACACCATCTTTGCCCAGTTTAAGAGATTTGAAATAGAACCAAAAGAGCCTCTTTTCTTCAAAGATTCAAAGCTTAGTAAGAAAATAATATACACACACAAACGTATAATACAGACAGAAATGGACTGGTGGTATGAAAAAGCTATATAGTTTCAGGAGTTTAAAGGAAGAAAAAAAAATGTTTTTGGCTAGGAGAACCAGGTAGTCTTCATAAAGAGGTTTTTAGGTAGCTCCTAAAGAGTGGTTAGTCCTTAAAATGAACATCATCTAAGAGGAGTAAACAGCAAAAGAAATGCAAAGAAGAAAACATAATAGGAATTAAGGTATAAAAGTTAAGTATAGAAAAAAGAAAAACAAAACACAGTTTGGTCTCTACACCAGCATTGTTCAATAACATTATACTGTGAGCCACAAATGCAAGTCACAGAAGTAGTTTTAAATTTTCTAGTAGCCAAATTTAAAACAAAAAGAAACATATAAAATAAATTATAATGTTAATTCAATATATCTAAAATATTATTTTAATTGATAATATCAGAAAGAATATATGCACCCTTATATTCATAGCAACACCATTTAAAATAGCTAAGATCTGGAAAAAGCCCAAGTGCCCATCAGTAGATGTGTGGACAAAAAAATCTGTGGCACATTTACACACTGGAAAACTATGCAGCTGTAAAAAAGAAGAATCTATTACCCTTTGAGACAGCATGGAGTGACCTATAGAGTATTATACTAAGTGAAATAAGCTATTGAGAGAAAAGACAAGTATCACATGATCTCACTTATATGTGTAATCTAATGAAGAAAATAAACTGATGAACAAAATAGAACCAGAGACATGGAAGCATGGAGCAGACTGACAAATCTCAGAAGGAAGAGGGGAGAGGTGAAAAGAGATTAACCAAAGAATTTATATACATATATGAATAACCCATGGACACAGATAATAATGTAGTGAAGGCCTGGGGGGAAGTCGAAGTAGGGGGTCAATGGGGAAAAATGGGGGGACATCTGTAATACTTTCAACAATAAAGATTTTAAAAAGTACTCAGGGAACTATTTTACATTCTTTTTCTTATATAAAGTCCTCAAAATCTAGGATGTATTTGACATTTATAGCACATTTCAGTTTACACTATCCCCATTTCAAGTACTCATAACCATATGTGGCTTTTGGCTACTATAGTGAACAGTATAGCTCTAAACAATAGAGAACCATGGAAGATTTCTCAGTGAGGAGCTAAAAATAACCAAAGAAGTGCTTTGGGTATTTTAGTATGAAAAAAACCTGTTTATTCAGTGGAAAGACATTTATAAACTACCTCAGATCTAACAGCAACAACATTAAGAAAGTTACTATTTACTGAGTGCAAATAATCAATCAATAAAAACCTTTGGAATTATTTTTAATAAAGAAAAATTAGATGTCCTGCACTAACAATGTCTTCAATTATTTTTTAAACAGTAGTTAAATTTTATAAATGTGGTGAGAGTCTTACATGAAACTTTGAATTTTCCAAAATGTTTACCTAGGTCTAAAAATATAAAGTTGCATTTTGGACTCATGCTTCCTGAATATTTTAGGATTGATATATCCTTCTACTAATCTTCTCCCCTAGACATCTTTAGTATGGTGATTACTGACATTCCTACTAAAATGATAAAAATAAAGGAAATGTTATTTTAATAATTGTGGGTTTCAACCTTTCAAAGTTATGAGATTTAAATGAGAATTATTTATAAATGTAGTTTACTATCCCCTAGGAATTCATTTGGTTCACCTGGATTTATGGATGTAGCCTGTTTTCCATTTTATCTTATAAATGTTGAGCTAGTTATTAAAAGAGGAAACACATTTTTAAAAGATAGGAAACACATATTGATAATGTATGGAGTGGGGGCAGAGCCATGCTCTTTCCATAATGAGCAATGCTAATGTTACTGATTTCATTTAATCCTGGGAAATCAGTTATAGGTCTCTGCATCTTATCTTTTAATACTTGCTATTTATTGTTCTCCTACAAAAGAAATAAAGAAAAGAAATGTAATCTCTATAGTCAAGCTCTTAAATTACTAAAATGAAGTAGGTTGAGGAATGAGGAAATTTTTCTGTTCTTATTTTAATTAGCCTGGGAACTTAAACTTTTGAACTTTCTAGTCCTGCATCAATGACTGGATATAAATCAAACCTCCAGATAACACTCTGATTACCCCCTGAAGGACTAAGGAAAGGATGTTTACATGTCCAGACCACTTGAGAACAATCCAGAGGCTAAGAATGTAGGACTAATTCTTCTCAAGAATATACTTTACACTACAAGAGCTCAGCTTTTCATTCTTCTTTGGAATACTCTGGCTATTGCCTACATGTGTTTATTGTTTGCAAACCCTAAGACCCTTGAATAAATCTTTATTATTTATTTCTAGCAAAGCTTTCAGAGTCTTTGAGTTCATTCAAGACGTCATTCCTTTCTGGAATCAAGACAGAAGCAAACAATCTCCAAACTTCTTCAAATATTAACACAGCTACCATCATACTTTTTGTCTGTTTGAGAATTTGGTAAATATGCTCTTTCTATGTTTGGGGTAATATCACCTGAGATTATAATATGATAATGGAATCTGGGTTCTAAACACATCTTCATTAATATAGGCTTTGCTGAATAACTCTGGACCTGGCCTTGATTGCTGGCAGTATGGAGAAGGTGAAGAGAAAAGGTAATGAAACATATTTTTTTAATTGCAGAACCATAATTATGAGATGTCAGTTAATATGGCTCTCTATTTTTTATTTTTGACAGTATTACAGATGTCTCCCATTCTGCCCCTTTGCCCTCCTTCACCCAGCCCCTGCCCCACCCCAGGCTTTCACCACTCTATTGTCTGTGTCCATGGGTTATGCATATATGCATATAAGTTCTTTGGTTAATTGCCCCCTGCCACTCTCCTTCCCTCTGTCTCAGTCTGTTCCATGCATCCATGCCTCTGGACCAAAAATTTTCTTCAGTTTATTTTGTTTATTAAATTCCACATATAAGTAAGATCATGTGATATTTGTCTTTCTCTGACTTGCTTATTTCACTTAGCATAATAATCTCTAGGTCCATTCATGTTGTCGCAAAGAGTAAAAGATCTTTCTTTTTTATAGCTGCATAGTATTACATTGTATAAATGTACCACAGTTTTTTTTATATAATTTTTTTCTTTATTGATTTTAGAGAGAGAGGAAGGGAGAAGTAGAAAGAGATAGAAACATTGATGAGAGAGAACATTGATCAGCCGCCTCCTGTGTACCCCCCACTGGGGATTTGGCCCACAACTTGGGCATGTGCCCTGCCCGGGAATCAAACCAGCGACCTCTTCATGCATGGGTCGATGCTCAACCACTGAACCACATTGACCGGGCTACCACAGCATTTTTATCCACACATCCACTGATGAGAACTGGGGCTGTTTCCAGATCTTGGCTATTATAAATAACACTGCTATCAGAAAAAAATATGTGCACCCCTATATATTTATTTTTCTGATTGATGTTTCAGGATTCTTAGGCTATATTCCTAAAAGTGGGATGGCTGGGTCAAATGGCAATTCCATTTTTAATTTTTTAAGGAAATATTTTTTAAGTACATTACAACCTGGCTATGAGATAAGTCATATTTACATGGGGAGTAAGACTGAAAAAGGGAGACCTATTTGGGAGGGGTCATTATTGATAAGAGCTTGAACTAATACTTATAATATAGGAAAGGAGAAGTCAGGCTAAAGAGAGCTAGCCTTGATGTGAACTCAGCAACTGACTTGATGCTAATAGAGAGTGTGTCTTCTCTCTACCTTAGCTACTGGGTACCTGAGTGTCATTTTGTGTCATTCTTCAAGAAATAAACATGAAGCAGGAGTGAATTTGGAGTCTAGAAGAGGAGAAGGAGTGGCTCATGGACATAATGGATTCAACTTTGTGTAGATTAAGATTCTCAGGGGACACAAAAGAGAAGATTGCCACAGACAACTGGATATGTATGCTTAGAACTCAAGAGACAGATCTGGATAGAAAGCATATATACTTCAGAATCAAAAGGTAATGAAGGCATAAAAGTGGATTAGCACTCCTGGACGATACGTGTAAAAAGAGAGGGAAAGGACATAACTCTGGGAAACCAGCATTTAAAGGAAGAGAAAACAAAGATTTTTTTTTGCAAAGGATTCTGAGACTCTTGATGACACCTCTTTCCCTGCCCTGGTCCACATCTGTGTTCATTTGCAGCTGTGCTGGGGAGTTCTGGTGAACTGACAGCTTCCCACCTTTCTGCTTCACTGCCTGAAGACTTTCTCTAGTGCCAGGGGAACTTACTCAGGAAGCACAGCGGCATCCCACAGTGCTGAAAATTTAACAAATTCAGGTAGAAAAATAATCCAGCTTTCTACCTTTGGTGGGCAAATTTTGAGGTATGTTCCACAGAAGTCATCAGAGGTGCCAGGGTTCCCACCACACTAAACTGATCATTACACCATTTATTGGCTTGTTTTCCTACACCTATTTCACTTTAAAAATTTCAATGTTTACACTTCCTGGAATCATTTTACAAATAAATTACCCGAATTCTCTGTCCCCTCTTCTAAAAAAAAAAATGTACCTGTCTCAGGATCTTGGATGGAAAAATTAAACTAATACAGAAGAGAAGACTAGTAGGTAGGAAAGAATCAGTAGTCTGGTGTCTTGGGGGCAAAAAAGAACACGGATAAAATTTTATGAAGAAATTGACCAAGAGTAAAAAATAGTAAAGATAAGGCCTGAAAATATTTCTCTAAATTTAGCAAATAAAAAGTAAATGACAAGAGCATTTTCAGCAAATTGGTAGGAGTAGTAGGTATATTTATGTGCTGGTATGTGACTGTGAGTTGACAAAGAAGAGGCAGAAAAAGGGCAAAATTGGTAATAGCTAGAAAGAAACATAGATCAAGAGGACATTCTTATTAATTTACTTAACATGGTATGAGCTGAGTGTGCTGAACAAGAAAAGGTCAGTAGAAACAGTGTCAATCAAAGAACATGGAAAATTAATAGAGTAGAAAAGGAAGAAGTGAAAGTATGGAATCCAGAGTGGAAATCATCCATCTTGGTTCTACTTGGTTCTACTGTCCACAAAAATCATACCCAATGACAAATGTATAATGAGAAACTTTATGGTGGGTAAGAAATAGAGAAAGTTTGTAACTTCATTTCTATTTTCTCTGTAAAGTAGACCAGTCATCAGTCAATATCTATAACAGTGATGATTAGGGATGGTACTTTGAGGACAGTAGTGAGGTTTGAAATGCAGTTGTGGGAACTCAGAGCTGCAGAATGTATAGATGCACAGAAGGATGACTAGGAAGTACTGAGAGCATTGCAGAACTTAAAAATGTGATGGTGTGATGGCCTGAATCACCAAGGTTTTTCAGAAACTCAGAGAAAAAAGGCCTAGAATCATAAATTTTGTGTTTATTCATATGGGCACAGAAGTTTATTGTTGTATTAGTCAGAATTCTCCAGAGAAACAGAACCAACAGTGTGTGTGTGTGTGTGTGTGTGTGTGTGTGTGCGTGTGTGTGTGTATATGTTGAGAGAAAGAGAGAGTGAGAAAATGTTTTAATTTAAGAAATTAGCTCATATGACTGTGGGGTCTAACAAGTCCAAATTTTTCAGGGGAAACTGTCAGTCTAGAGACACAGGGAAGAGCTGATGTTGCAGCTCAAGTCTGAAGGTAGACTGTAGGCAGAATTTCCTCTTCCTTGGGAGACCTCAGTCTTTTTCTTTAAGGTCTTCAACTGATTAGTGAGGCTCAGCCACATTATGGTGGTAATCCACTTTACTCAAAATCTACTGGTTTAAAAACTAATCTTATCTAAAAAAAAAAAAAAAAAAAAAACAAAAAAAAACAAAAAAAAACCTTTGCTGCAACATCTAGATTGGTGTTGGACTAGTTATCTGGGTACCATAGCCTAACCAAGTTGACATATAAAAGTAACCATTACACTGTGGTAGTAAGAAAGTGGTTTAAATTATAGATAAAAGCCTACACACTGATTACAAGTTAAAGTGCAACTGGAGAAGCCTGACACCCTGAGAAAGAAAGTGAAGGGTTCAAGCAGTTTCTCAGGGTTGTCTGAGAATCATTAGTTGCACAAGAATCATCTAGAATGTTTTTGAAATGTTGATTTCTAGGCATTGCCAGCACACCTAGATAGTTAGAAACTCTGAGAGAATGCTTTAAAATCCTGCATTTTTACATTCTTCTCAGAAAATTGTTATGTTTATTAAAGTTTGAAAACTGCAGCATTAAAGAGGAGTCGTTAATGAAATTACCAGATAAGTATGATAGAAATAAGGAGTAAGGAGAGTTTTTAAAATAAGATGCTGTGTCAAGTGTGCAATATTAATAATGAAAGTTTATGTGCTATCTAGTTCCATGTTTATGGGTGGCTGAAATGAAGGCAAAGTTTAATGTAGCTGCCTTGATCAAGAAAGTCTGAGGCTAGGTGGTTGCCTAGGTCATCCACTGGCTATTTGAGTTGTCCTGGTTGAAGATAGCATTGGGGTTGGATGGTGAATGACTGCTGTATTAGTAAAGGGATACATAACTATAAGAGCAGAAAGTGAACTATACCATTTTCTCTTCTGACCTCATACTATACAAAATTTGCAAAGATGAGCCCTCTTAACAAATTGACAGGAAAGCAATGTCCCTAGGGAGACCCAGATTTCAGTGTTATTTTATGAAGAGTCAGCAGACAGCAAATGACTTTGTTTCTATTTGAACAGGAGTGGCAGAGGGCACCAGAGAAATTGAAAGGAAGGAGTGAGAAGAAGGATTGGAGAAGGGGGTCTGGAGCATTGTGTGTGTGTTACATGATATTGAGTTTGCTCCAACTCCTGGAGACCCTATGAATGAGTAATATCCACAATGGCTTGTCTTCGACAGCCCTGCTCAGCTGCAGACTCATGGTTTTTGCTTCTTTTATGGATTCAATCCATCTCATATTTGGTCTTCCTCTTTTCATGCTGGCTTCTATTCTGGAGCGTTAAGAAAAGTTAAATGTCCAATTGGTATTCAGGAGCATAGGCCAAGTAATACAGGATTTGGAGTCTGCAGAATAAACTGTAGTTGCAGAATAAACTGTAGTTGACTTTGTTTCTATTTGAACAGGAGTGGCAGAGGGCACCAGAGAAATTGAAAGGAAGGAGTGAGAAGAAGGATTGGAGAAGGGGGTCTGGAGCATTGTGTGTGTGTTACATGATATTGAGTTTGCTCCAACTCAAAATTTAATTTCCAAATTAAATTTTGGATGAAGACAAATCAGTGCCCTTATAGAGCCTCAGATTGTTTTATTAAACAGTGGTTATAGTAGGTTGCCTTTTTCCCTTGGTTCCCCAGAGACTAAGCTATTATGGTCCTTAGGGAAACTCCTATCTCAGATGTGCAAGTGAAGATAATGGTTATTTCCTAGGATTTTGTGGAGGGGGCATCACAAGCTGGATCTTGGAGGAAGGATGAGAAGAGAATTTCAGGTGGATGAGAAAAAGCATGGAGAAGAGAAAGAAAAGGAAATTTAGACCATAGCAAACAGACACTGAATAACTGGGAAGAGACTGTGCGATGTTTTTACTTCATGAAACCCTCATTTATTTCTAGTATCACTGACATTGCTCAATTAAGTGGTGAGATTTCTTCATAATTGTGAGTGTGCAAAAAATTGTTCAGTCTGTCTTTGTTATTCTGGGAAGGAGAGGATATAATACAGACCTCCTTACTGTGCTGGTTTTATTCCTAAAGAATAATGGGCCTTGAGAGGTTGAATGTCACTCTCAGGAGTCTGGGAACTGGTCACATCCCAGTAGTAATGCTTAATATCTTAAACAGAAGATGGCTGTTTCTCAAAACATGAGATTGGTGAGAACTAATTTGAACCTGGCTAAAGTGAATGATGTGGAGAATAATTTTGGAAAATTTTCTATTTTTATCTGCCTTAGAGACACTAATACCAATGTAATCAATTGTGGGGGGAAAAAAGTGGGTCCTCCCACATTCATCCAAACCTAGTATAGGAAGCCACAACCAGAGGAACACCAACACCCACAGGGAAAATTTGGCAGGCTCCAAAACTGACCGAGACAACCAAAATGGTGAAACAAAGAAACAAATTTCAAATGAAAGAACAAGAGAATTCTACAGAAGAAGGGATAAATGAGGTGGAATTATGCAAGTTATCAGAGGTAGAGTTCAGAGTGATAATTATGAGGAAACTCAACAGCATGAGTAAAGAGTTCAACAGCATGAGTAAAGACATAGAAACAATAAAAATCAACCAATTGGAAATGAAAAACCACCAAGCAGAAATGAAGAATGACATAGCACAAATAAAGAACACATTAGAAGGCATAACCAGCAGAGTAGAGAAAGCCAAGGATCATCAGTGAATTAGAAAACAGGGTAAAAAAAAAAAATCACCCAATCAGAGAACGAAAGAGAAAAAAAAAACAATTAAAAAACAAGAAGACAGCTTAAGAGAACTGTGGGACAGTATGAAACATAACAATAATGGCATCATAAGAGTTCCAGAAGAAGAAGAAAATGAGCAATGGTTAGAGAATATATTTGAAAAAATAGTGACAGAAAATATCCCTATCTTGGTGAATGAAAAAGGCATATAAGTTCAAGAAGACAGAGAGTGTCAAGTAAGAAGAACCTAAACAGGCACACACCAAGACATAATAATAATTAAAATGCCAAAATTTAAGACAAATAAAGCAATTAGCTGACTTCTCAATAGAAACACTGCAGGCCATAAGAAAATGGCATAAAGTAATCAAGATAATGAAAAATAAGGATGTGAATCCAAGACTACTCCATCCAGCAAGGTTATAATTCAAAATAGAAGGTCAAATAAAGAACTTCTGAGAAAGAAAAAAAAAAAAAAAAAAAGGCTAAGGGAATATATTAACACCAAACCAGCACTGCAAGAAATGTTAAAAGGACTGCTGTAATAAGCAGAGGAAATAGGAATAAAAAAATAACCATAATAAATAAAAATGGCAATAAATAAGTACATATCAATAATAACCTTAACTGTAAATAGATTAAATGCTCCAATCAAAAGACACGAAATAGCTGAATGGATAAGAAAGCATGGTTCATATATATGTTGTTTACAAGAGACCCACCTTACAACAAAAGACTCACATAGGTTGAAAGTGAAGGGATGGGAAAAAATCTTCCAAGCAAAATGAAAAGAAAAAAGAACTGGGGTAGCACTACTCATATCTGATAAAATAGACTTCAAAAGAAAGGCCATAACTAGAGACAAAGAAGGTCACTACATAATATTGAAAGAATCTATCCAAGAGGAGGCTATAACCTTATAAATACATATATGTACCCAATATAAGAACACCAAAATATATTTTAAAACTTCTTGAGGACTCAAGAAAGAAATTGACAGCAATACAATCATAGCAGGAGACTTCAACATCCTGCTAACATCACTGGATAGATCCTCTAGACAAATAATGTGAATAAGAAAACAGAGACTGTAAATGATACACTAGATTAAATGGATTTAATAGATATCTGCAGAGAATTACACCCCAACATATCAGAATTCACATTTTTATCAAGTGCAAAGAGGACATCATCAAAGATAGACCACATATTAAGATACAAACTAAGTCTCTACCAATTAAAGAAGATAGAAATCACATCAAACATCTTCTCAAATCACAATGGCATAAAACTAGAAATCAATTACAATAAAAACCCTCAAAAACATTCAAACACGTGGAGGCTAAATAGCATGTTATTAAACAATAAATGAGTTACCAAGGAGATAAAAAAAAGAATTAAATAACTTCTGGGAAATAAATGAAAATGAACAACTACAATACAAAATCTAGGGGACATAACAAAAAGAGTCCTGTGAGGGAAGTTCATAGCACTAAAGGCCTACCTCGAGAAACGAGAAAAATTTCTAATTAACTATCTAACCCTACAACTTAAAGAAATAGAAAGTAAACAAAAATAAAAACCCAGAGAAAGTAGAATGAAAGAAATAGTAAAGATCAGAGCAGAATTAAACAACACAGAGACAAAAAAACAATTCAACGATTAAGGTAACAAAGAGTTGGTTCTTTGAAAAGAGAAACAATATTGATAGACCCTTAGCCAGACTCACTAAGAAACAAAGAGAGAAGATCCAAATAAACAAAATTAGAAACGAAAGAGGAGAAGTAACAGAAATACAAAGGACCATTTCAAAATACTGTGAACAATTATACGCCAACAGATTGGGCAATTTAGGAAAATGAACAAATTTCTAGAATCACACAGTCTCCAAAAACTGAACTGGGAAGAGATAAGAAACTTGAATAGACCAATAACAACTGAGGAATTTGAAGATGTAATAAAAAAAAACTCTGAGCAAACAAGAGCCTAGGACCCAACAGCTTCAAAGGGGAATTTTAATGAATATTCAAAAAGAACTAATATCCATTCTCCTCAAACTATTCCAAAAATTTCAAGAAGAGGGAAGACGTCCAAACTTTTTTTTATAAGGCCAGCATAATTATAATTCCAAAACCAGATAAAGACACTACAAAGAAAGAAAACTACAGGTCAATATCCCTGATGAACATAGATGCCAAAATCCTTAACAAAATATTAGCAAATCAGATTCTGCAATACATTAAATAATTATTCACCATGACAAAGTGAGATTCATCTCAGGGTTGCAAGGCTGGCAAAATATTCACAAATCAATAAATGTGATACACCACACAAACAAAATTAAAGATAAAATGAAAGATAAAAAATATGATCATATCAATAGATGCAGAAAAAGCATTTGACAAAATCTGGTACCCCATTCTGATAAAAACACTCAGCAATATCGGAACAAAAGGATTGTATCTCAACATAATAAACACCATATATGAAAAACCTACAGCCAGGAGCATACTAAGTGGGCAAAAACTAAAAGCATTTGCTTGAGAACAGGAACAATCAGGGATTACCACTTTTGCCACTCTTATTTAACATAGTACTGAAAGTCTTAGCCACAGCAATCACACAAGAAAAAATGAAAGGGATCCAAATAGGAAAGAAGGAAGTGAAACTGTCATTATTTGCAGATGACATGATATTATGCATAGAAAACAATATAGAAACCATCAAAAATCTAAAAAAAAAAATCTAATAGATTTAATAAATGAATTTGGCAATGTAGCAGGATACAAAATTAACATCAAGAAACTGACTTCTGAGATTTCGGAAATGGTGGTGGAGTGAATGGAAGCTACACTAATGATCTCCCAGGACCAAACAGTAAATACAACTAAAATAAAGACAAATCGTCAGGACAAAGCAACAGAAAAGCAGCGAGAGAGGATCATACAACCAGGGACACTGAATGAGCCTGGTAGGATCTGCAGAGGTGCGTGAGGGTGGTGGGCTGGGAGCCCATGGACAGCAGAGGCCTTAGCTGTGAGCAGCGGTCATGCCCAGCCTTGGGGTTAAAATGCCAAGCTGCTCCACAGAGCAGAGGGCCGGGACAGAGCACTAAATAGCCACAGCCACTCACCTGGGGTTCTGGCAGAAGGAGGGAAGACTGGACTGGAACTCTGTGGGGACACCTGGGATTTGGAGGGCGCTCAGAGTTTGTGCTGAGCTGTGGCCACAAAGGACGGTGGTGACCAGCCCGCTCCTTCCAGGTTACACAGAACGACAGCCAAGTTTACTCTTTCCCAGAGCTGTGGCAGCCCCTCCCTCGGATTCCCAGGTGAGGTAAAGAGGTAAAAAAATGCAAATTGAAACTCATTAACAACCAGCATCCACCCCACCCTCAGGAAATTCTCTTACACTATAAACACCTGAGGGACTTTCTCATTCAACAGAGATCCTAAGGCTTTTCAAGTAACTGAGGCTAATAGCCTCCAGGCAAAAAGCTAGAGCATAACTGAACCTTTCCTGAGCTTGCAAATCTACCCAGGAAAGTGAGACTTCACAGTGGTGTTAAGAAGGGCCCTCCATGCTCATCCAAACCCAGTAGAGGAAGCCACAAATAGCAGAACACCGACACCCACAGTAAAAATTTGTCATGCTCTAAAACCCTCTGAGACAGCAAAATTGGTGAAACAATGAAACAGATTCCAAATGAAAGAACAAGAGAACTCTACCGAGGATGAGATAAATGAAATGCAGTTAAGCAAATTATCAGAGGTAGAGTTCAGAGCCATGATCTTGAGAACACTAAACAGCATAAGTAAGGATATGGACACCATGAAAACCATCCAAGTGGAAATAAAGAATGACATAGCAGAAATAAAGAACACATTGGAAGGACTGACCAGCAGAGTAGAGGAAGCAGAGGACCTTATCAGTGAATTAGAAGACAGAGTAGAAAAAAAATCAATCAATCAGAAAACCAAAAGGAAAATACAATTAAAAAACAGGAGGACAGCTTAAGAGAACTGTGGGACATCTGGAAACATGATAACATTCGCATTATAGGAGTCCCCGAAGAAGAAGAAAATGAGCAAGGGTTAGAGAATATTTTTGAAGAAATAGTGACAGAAAACTTTCCTAACCTGGTGAAGGAAGAAGGCATTCAAGTTCAAGAAGCACAGAGAGCCCCAAGTAAGAAGAACCCAAACAGGCCCACACCAAGACACATACTAATTAAAATGCCAAAAATTAAAGACAAAGAGAGAATCCTAAAGGCAGCAAGAGATAAGCAACAGGATACCATCAGGCTATCAGCTGACTTCTCAACAGAAACACTACAAGCCAGAAGGGAATGGCATGAAGTAATCAAGGTCATGAAAAACAAGGATCTGAATCCAAGACTATTCTATCCAGCAAGGCTATCATTCAAAATAGAAGGTCAAATAAAGAGCTTCCCAGACAAAAAAAAAAAAAAAAAAAAAAGCTAAGGGAAAATATCAGCACCAAACCAGCACTGCAAGAAATGTTAAAAGGACTGCTGTACGCTATTTACAATAGCTAAGATCTGGAAACAGCCCAAGTGTCCATCAGTAGACGAATGGATAAAAAAGCTGTGATACATATACACAATGGAGTACTATGCAGCTGTAAGAAAGAAAGATCTCTTATCTTTTGAGATGATATGGGAGGACCTGGAAACTATTATCCTAAGCGAAACAAGCCAAGCAGAGAAAGACAAATATCATATGATCTCACTTATTTCTGGAATATAATGAACATAACAGTGTGAGGAACAGGGTAGTCCCAGAGACGTGGAAGCAGGGTACAGACTGACATGTGCCAGAAGAGGGGGTGGGGGAGGGGAGCAATGAACACAGAACTAGTACGCATGTACTCATAACCAATGGACATGGACAACAAAAATGGGGACGGGACAGGGAGGGAGGGGGAGGAGGGTGTCAATGGAGGAAAAAAGGAGAAACATCTGTAACTAAAGTAAATTAATAAAAAATAATAATTAAAAATAAATAAATAAATAAAAATAAAAGGACTGCTGTAATTAGTAGAAGAAATAGGAAGAAAAATATAACCACACTGAACAAAAATGGCAAGAAATAAGTACATATTAATAATCACCTTAAATGTAAACGGATTGACTGCTCCAATAAAAAGACACAGAGTAGCTTACTGGATAAGAAAGCATAATTCACATATCTGTTGTTTACAAGAGACCCCTCTCACAACAAAAAACTCACGTAGGTGGAAAGTAAAAAGATGGAAAAAAATCTTCCAAGCAAACAGAAAGGAAAAAAAAGCTGGGGTAGCAATACTCATATCTGATAAATTAGATTTCAAATTGAAGACCATAACTAGAGACAAAGAAGATTCCTACATAATATTGAAAGGGTCAATCCACAGGAAGATATAACCTTGGTAAACATATATGCACCCGATATAGGAGCACCAAAATATATTAAAAATCTTCTGGAGGACTTCAAAGGAGAAATCGACAGCAATACAATCATAGCAGGGGACTTCAACACCCCACTGACATCACTGGGTAGATCCTCCAGACAAAAAAATTAACAAGGAAACAGAAATTCTAAATGAAGCACTAGATCAAATGGATTTAATAGATATATACAGAGAATTACATCCAAAAACTGCAGAACTCACATTCTTCTCAAGTGCACATGGGACATTCTCAATGATAGACCATATGTTAGGACACACACTAAGTATCTACAAGTTCAAGAAGATTGAAATCATATCAAGCATCTTCTCAGACCACAATGGCATGAAACTAGAAATCAATTGCAACAAGAACATGCAAAGACATTTGAACACATGGAGGCTAAATAGCATGATACTGAACAATGAATGGGTTACCATGGAGAAAACAAAGGGAAAAATGAACACATGGGACTACATCAAACTCAAAAGCTTCTGCACACCAAAAGAAACAACCATCAAAGTGGAAAGGCAACCCACTGTATGGGAGAGCATAATTGCCTATGATATATCAGCTAAGGGATTAATTTCCAAAATATATAGAGTGCTCATACATCTCAACAAAAAGAAGACAAAGAACCCAATTTAAAAATGGGCAGAGGAACTAAATAGACACCTCCCCAAACAGGACATACAAATCGCCAAGAGACATATGAAGAAATGTTCAACTTCACTAATCAGCAGAAAGATGCAAATTAAAACAACAATGAAGAATCACCTCACACCTGTCAGAATAGTCGCCATCAACAAAGCATCAAACAACAATCATTGGCAAGGGTGTTGAGAAAAGGAGACTCTAGTACACTGCTGGTGGGAATGCAGACTGGTGCAGCCATTATGGAAAACACTATGGTGTTACCTCAAAAAATTAAAAATTGAATTACCATTTGACCCAGTGATCCCACTCCTAGGAATATACCCTAAGAAGCCTGAAATACCAATCAGAAAGAATATATGTACCCCCATGTTCATAGCAGCACTATTTACAATAGTTAAGATCTGGAAACAGACCAAGTGTCCATCAGTAGATGAATGGATAAAAAAGCTGTGGTACATATACACAATGGAGTACTATGCAGCTGTAAGAAAGAAAGATCTCTTATCCTTTGAGGTGACATGGTAGGACCTGGAAATTATTATCCTAAGTGAAACAAGCCAAGCAGAGAAAGACAAATATCATATGATCTCACTTATTTCTGGAATATAATAAATATAACAGTCTGAGGACAGGTTTGTCCCAGAGACGTGGAAGTAGGGTACAGACTGACAATTGCCAGAAGAGGGGGTGGGGTAGGGGAGCGATGAACCACAGAATTTGTACACATGTACTCATAACCAATGGACATGGACAACAAAACTGGGGATGGGGCAGGAAGGGAGGGGGAGGAGGGTGTCAATGGGGGAAAAAGGAGAAACATCTGTAACAAAAATAAATTAATAAAAAATAAATTAAAAAAAAGAACAAGCGAAATAAACTGTTCTTGATAGAAAAAAAAAAGAAAGAAAGAAATAGTCCTACAGAATAGGAGAGGATTAGACCTCTTATTTCTTTAGGAAGCAGGGTTATGTGTTTCACTGGCAGAAAAATGTTGTTTTTATGAGAATAGTTCAGGGATTATTCAAGAAAGTTTACCACTAGTTAGGAAAAATATCAAGGAACAAGAAAGAAAAAGGCGACACCTGAAAATTGGTTTACAACTCTATTATCCGCCATTGCTGGCCCTCTCGCTATATTATATTTACTCCTAGCCTTTGGGCCATGTCTAATAAACAGCCTCATAAAAACTAAGTCAAATCAATGATTTGACTTCTTAGGAAAACCAGTGGGGTATGACCTAGGCCCCGAGGCTAAGGCAACTAGATTCCATTCATATGTAGGTCCCTTGGCTAAGGGGACTAAATGACTCCATTTTTATCATCAATGGGTCCTTCCTCAATATTTTTTCACTAATAGGTTAATTACCCCTAGAAGTAAAGGAATTTTGCCTAAGATTATAGTTGCCCCACGTATTGGGAGGCATTTGCAGTTTCTGAGTATCGGTATTTGCAGGCATTTGCAGGTACTTGTGAGCTTGGTGAATAATGCTAATTTTGACTTCTGTAATTGCTGTCACACCAACTATTGTACAGGTCCCCTGGGGGGGGGGGCAAAAGGGGGATGGGGCTTCTGTCTTTAAAATCAGATGAGTAAGAAGAATCTGTGCTGAGGATCTGGGGAAGTTGTACATCCCCAGCCCACCTATGTAATAAAGTGCTCCTTTACAATTCGGCTGTGTGTCTCTGGTTATCTCGCGGACACATTACAACATTACCATTTGCAGAAAAATGCGCTGTACATGAACTGAAAGATAAAATTGCAGCACTCCTAAGTATCTGAGCTGTTCTCTGCTTGGCCACTTTTTAACACTCCTGTAGATAAATATAATAGAAAAAACTCCAACATGGAAGGTGAAGGCAAATTGTTAGGCTTCTCTTCCAACTTCATACAGATTCTCTGCTTTCTTCTTCATATCACTAGTTAAAATTATTAGGTAGCAGACATGCTGTCAAAAGCCTATATAATTATGTGTCATTTTCCATGTCTGAAGACAACCTTCCACCACTGCAACTGCATGGATAAGCTGTGCTTTGCATACTAAAGTTTATTATATTTAAATTTTGTGTAGATGTACATGATCTCTTAAGGGTGAAACCTCCAGAAATCTCACTTCTGCTCACCACCTCTCCCCAACCTCCACCTTAACCACACTCAGCCCAAAATGCACCACATACACACACACACACCACAAGTACTACCACCACTACCAACACACACTCTCTCTCTCTCTCCTCTCTCTCTCTCTCTCCCCCCCCCAAAGCAGAGTTCTAGGAACCAACAACTAACCAAAAAAAGTTTTGATTCTTGTTTATTATTTTTAAACTATGAATATATTCTTGTATTCTCATTTTCTAACCCAATTAATATTTGGTCATATGTAGTCAAGTAGAAAAAACAAAACAGAAAACAACTCCAAACACTGATGAAACTTTCCCTTAAGATACCATTGCTCTTTACAAAAGGTTATCTCATTGCATAGAAAATATGATGGCAATAACTTTAGAGTTGAAGTCATCCTTTAATGAACTGTTCATTAAAGATAAAAATCAAAATGATGACTCAGTAGAAAATATTATTTGAGTTCTTTTACCACCTACAGAAATAGACCCACAGTGATGTATTTCTGTCTCTAGATTGTCTCTTATTGGAATCAACACCTTGTATTTTTAGGACATCTTATTGAAAGTAAATAAACTTTCTCACTTAGTCTAAAATGTTATTCAGACAATATGATCATGAAGAACAATCATGTGTTTACTTAGAACAAATAATAAATTTCTAAAGACTGTGAAGTAGGTAAACTCTGATATCACCTCCTCCCAAGATCAAATCTAAACTACAGATATGAAGTAGAAGCCATATCAAGATTGGTAGGAGGAATGGAGATGTGGAACAGGCAGGAACCACATCCACAGTGTGGTAATTAAGAAACAGGAGGGGGGCCCAGCTGGTGTGGTTCAGTGGTTGAGCATCGACTATGTACCAAGAGGTCGCTGGTTTGATTCCCAGTCAAGGCACATGCCCAGGTTTTGGGCCTGATCCCCAGTGGGGGAATGCAGGAGGCAGCCAATCAATGTTCTCTCTCATCGATGTTTCTATCTCTCTCTCCCTCTCCCTTCCTCTCTCTCTAAAATTCAATAAAGAAAAAAAAAATTTTTTTTTAATGAAATAGGAGGGGAAATTCCAACCTGGCAATGGATTAAATGGAAGCTACACTGACCTTCTCCCACATCCAAACTGGAATTAAAACTAAAATATAGAAAAATCATCATGGATAACCAACTGAATATTAGCGGGAGGGAACCCTTATACCCGGCGATGTAAAGAAGAGCCCACACTGAGACTGATAGGAAGTGTGGAGGCATGAGAGGCCTGGCGACCTTCCACAGGCAGCAGCTGAAGTGCTGGAAGTATATCTCAGCTGTGGGGGATTCCCACTCAGAAGTTTGGGATCTAACCCCAAGCTGGGTTGCCCAGCCTAGAGTAAAAGAACCTGGAAATGTGCCAACATAACATCTGGCTATAAAAAATACCACAGATTCTTTCTGTCAGGGAGAGATGGCTAGGAACAGAGGTACCCTCTTAAAGGGCCAACACACTAAATTTTGTTTGCAGCCACTAACTTTGGGCTGTGGCAGAGGGAGGGCAGAGTGGACTAGAGCTGCATGAGAAGAATGTGGGTTAGTGGCTCTGGGGAAAGAGCTGGGAAGGCAGCCAACATGATCCCTGTGCTGAGTTGTTGTCCCACACTGCAGAAGCCATCTTTCTCAAGCAGAATTTTTCTATCCAGGCAGCTTTAGCAATTGCCCCACCCATTGGAAACTCTATAGCCCCATCCTGTGGAGTTTACATCTGGCTGAAGGCTACAGCCAGAAGCTCACTAAATGACTGAAACTTACAATCATACTGGAGGCAGAAGTGAATCTCTGGGGCTTTCAGTGTTTGCCTAACCTGCTCCTCCACCTGGGGCTAGTAAAAGCAGACCTTGGTGTTTAGCTTGGTCCTTTCCATATGCACCCAGCCCCAGCAGAGAGAGCCGCAAGCTGTGGATCGCTCCTAGCTCCAAACAGGGTACTCAGTCACAAATGTCACTCAGTCTCTGATATTGGCCTGCACCAGAGACCCTCTGAAGATTCCCAAAATCAGTAAACCCAGTGGCCAGCTTCAGTCAACAGCAGAGCATGATCCAATAAGCTTCACAAGCAGTATATCCATAGGGAGATATTGGCAGGCTCCAAATTCTGCTGAGACAAACTGCACTTCATGTGATAAGCACCTGAATAGAGGCAAACATGCATGCTAGGGGTTGAGCCTGTCAGCCAGCTTGAGGGTCAAAATTATGTATGGATGAACCAAGAGCAATCAAGACACAATTACAACAGAAGGGTCCACACAACATAAACAAGAAATATTTTTAGAACACAAAGGTCTGGTAATCAGGGAGACAGTGCAACTGGGTCACACAAGTCACTTTCTACATGAGGCCACCCTGCTAAGACTGTGATTCATAGCAGATCTACCTAATAGAGATAAACAAACCCAAAAAGTGAGCCAAAATGGGGAGACGAAGAAACAATCTCCAAGTAAAAGAACAAGAAATTTTTCCAGAAGAAGAGCTAAATGAAATGGAGATAAGCAATTTATCAGATATACAGTTCAGAGTAATACTTATAAGGATGCTCAACAGCATGAAAAAAATACATAGAAACTATGAAAAGCAATCAGTCAGAAATGAAGAATGATATAACAGAAATAAAGAATACACTGGAAGGAATAAATAGCAGATTAGACAAAGCCAAGGATGGAACCAGTAAATTAGAAGACAGGATAGAAAACAAAAAAATTACTCAGAGAACAACAACAAAAATCCTAAATCAATTAAAAACAGGATAGTTTAAGAGAGCTGTGGGACAACAGGAAACATACAACATCCACATCATAGAAGTACCAGAACAAGAAGAAAGTGAGCAAGGGATAGAGAAACTGTTTGAATAAATAATGGCAGAAAACTTCCCTATCTTGGTGAAGAAAAAGTGACACAAGTTTAGGAAGCACAGAAGAACCCAAAGAGGCCTATACCAACACAATCGTAGATAAAATGTCAAAAATTAAAGACAAAAAGATCATCTTAAAAGCAGCAAGTGGAATAATGTGTTACCTACAAAGGTGCTCCAATTAAGGTGTCAGGTGATTTCTCAAAAAGAATACTACTACAGGCCTGAAGGGAATGGCATGAAGCATTTAAGGTAATAAAAAGCAAGGATCTAAAACCAAGACTACTCTACCAACAAGGCTATTATTCAAAATAGAAGGTGAAATAAAGAGCTTCCAAGGAAAAAAAGCATAAGGAATTTATTATGACCAAACTAGCCTTGCAAGAAATGCTAAAGTAACTGCTGTAAATATAATAAGGAACAGAGAAAGAGAAACATAAATATGATGAATAAAAATGGTAATAAATAAGTACCTATCAATAATAATCTTAAATATAAATGGATTAAATACTCAAATCAAAAGATATAGGGTAGCTGAACAGATAAGAAAACATGACCATATATATGTTCTCTACAAGAGACCGACCGCAGAACAAAAGACTCACATGGAAAGAAAGTGAAAGAATGGAAAAATGTTTTCCTACAAATAAACATAAAAAATAATAATAATAACTGGGGTAGTGATACTCATATCTGAAAAATAGACTTCAAAGTAAATGCCATAACAAGATACAATAAAGTTAACTGCATAATACTAAAGGGACTGACCCAATAAGAGGATATAACCCTGGTAAACAAACATGCACCCAATATACGAACACCAAAATATATTGTAAAACTTTTGAAGAACTTTAAAGGAGAGATCAACAGCAAAAGAATCACAGTAGGGGACTTTCACACCCCACTGGCCTCACTGGATTCATCTTCTAGACAACAAATTAACAAGAAAACAGAGACCCTAAATGTCGCACTAGATCAAATAGATTTAATTATTATTTACAGAACACTTTACCCAAAGCTGCAGAATGTACATTCTTCTCAAGTGCACACAGGACATTCTCAAAAATAGACCACATGTTAGGACACAAACTAGGTTAGCACACGTTCAAGAAGATTGAAATCATATCAAGTATATTCTTAGATCACAGTGGCATGAAACTAGAAACCAACTACAATAAAAAACATTCAAACATATGGAAGCTAAACAGAATGCTATTAAAAAATGCATGGGTTACAAATAAAATCAAGGAAGAAATTAAAAACTTCCTGGAAACTATTGAAAATAAATTCACAACAACAAAAAATCCAAGGGACACAGTGAAAATAGTCTGGAGATGGAAGTTCATAACATCAGAGGCCTACCTCAAGAAACAAGAACAAATTTCTAATAAACTATGAAACATGGCAATAAAATAATCAGAAAGAGAACCAAAAGAAAAACCTAAAGTAGAAGGAAGAAAATAATAAAGATCAAAGGGGACATAAATGGCATAGAAACCAATATACAATACAAAAGATAAATAAAACCAAGAGCTGGTTCTTTAAACAGATAAACAAGATTGATCAACTGATAGACTCACCAAGAAACAAAATAAGAGGACCAAAATAAATAAAACCTGAAATGAAAGAGGTGAAGTAACAACTGACACCACAAAGATACAAGAGATTGTAAGAAAATACTGTGAACAATCATATGCAAAAACAAAAATAAAAATTGGACTACTTAGGTGAAATGAACAAGTTGCTAGAATCATAGTCTTCCAAAACTCAACCATGAAAAGTCAGAAATCTGAAAAGACCAATAACAACTAAGGAAATTAAGCAGTAATCCATAAATTCCCAGAAAACCAAAGCCCTGTTCTGGACAGCTTCAGAGTGGGATTTTTCTAAACGTTCAAAAAGAACTAACACCTATTCTTCTCAAACTATTACAAAAAATGCAAGAGGAAGAAAGATTTCCAAGCTCTTTTTGTAAGGCCAGCATAATACTAATTGGAAACCAGATAATGACACTACAAAGAAATAAAATTACAGGCCAGTATCAAGGATGAACACAGACACCAAAATCCTCAACAAATCTTAGAAGATCATATCCAGCAATATATTAAAAAAAATATTCACCATGATCAGTGAGATTTATCCCAAGGATGAAAGGCTAGTATGGTATTTGAAATCAATAAATTTGGTACACCACATAAACAAAATGAAGGATAAAAATCATATGATCATATCAATAGATGTCTAAAAAGCATTTGACAAAATTCAGCACCCATTTTTGATAAAAACTCTCAGCAAAGTGGGAATAGAAGGCTCATATGTCAACATAATAAAGGCCATATATGAAAAACCTACAGACAACATCATACTCAATGGGCAAAAACTGAAAGCACTTTCCTTAAGATCAGGAACAAGACAGGGGTGTCACTGATTCCAGGATTATTCAACATAGTACTGGAAGTCTTAGTTATAGTTATCAGATAAGAAGAAAAAATAAAAGGCATCCAAATTGGAAAGGAGGAAGTAAAACTGTAATTATTCGCAGATGACATGATATTGTACATAGAAAACCCTAAAGACTCCAACATAAACTACTAGATTTAATAAATCAATTCAACAAATTGGCAAGAAAAAAATTAACATCCAGATATTGATGTCATATTTATACACCAATAATGAACACTCACAAAGAGAAATTAAAAAAACAATCTCATTAACCATTGCAATAACAAAAAATAAATACCTAGGAATAAACTTAATCTAGGAGGTAAAAGACCTGTTATCAGAAAACTACAGGGCATTGAAAAAAGAAATAGAGGAAGATGTAAAAAAGTAGAAGCATATACCATGTTTATGGATTGGAATAATCAACATCATTAAAATGTGCTTACTACCCAAAGCAATCTATAGATTCAGAGCAATCCATATTAAAATAACAATGTCATATTTGATCTAAAATAAATACTTCAAAATTTATATGGAACCAAAAATGAACCTGAATAGCCACAGCAGTCTTGAAAAAGAAGAACAAAGTCAGAGGGATTACAATTCCATATATCAGTTTACATTACAAAGCAATTGTAATCAAAACAGCCTGCTACTCACACAAGAACAGGCATATAGATCAATGGAAAAGAAGAGAGAACCCAGGAATAAACCCAAGATATTATTCTCAATTAATATTTGACAAAAGAAGCAAGAGCATGCAATTGAGTAAAGACGGTCTCTTCAATAAATGTCGGGAAAATTGGACTGGTACATGAAAAACAAAACTAGACCACCAACTTACACTTTAAACAAGAATAAATTCCAAATGGATAAAGACTTAAATGTAAGTTGTGAAACCATAAAAATCCTAGAAGAAGTTATAGGCACCAAAATCTCAGACATCTCGTGTAGCAGAATTTTCATTGATACATCGCCTAGGGCAAGAGTAACAAAGGTAAAAAATGAATAAATGGGAGTACATCAAACTAAAAAGCTTCTGCACAACAAAAGAAACTGGATATCTAAATAAAAAGTGAGCTCAATATGTGAGAACATATTTTCCAATGATACTTCAGATAAGGGGTTAATTTCCAAAATATATGTACTTATACAACTCAACTAAAGAAAGACAAACAACCCAATTAAATAAATGGACAGAGAACCTGAGTAGATACTTCTCCAAAGAGGACATACAAATGGCCAAAAGACACACAGAAAAATGCTCAACATCACTAATCATTAGAGAGACGCAAATTAAAATGACTATGAGGTATCATCTCACACCTGCCGGAATAGCTACCATCAACAAATCATCAAACAAGTTCTGGCAAGGATGTGGAGAAAAGGTACTCCTAGTACACTGCTGGTTCAGAATGTAGAATGGTGCAGCCACTATGAAGAACAGTATGGTGTTTCCTCAGAAACTAAAAAAAATAGAACTGCCTTTTTATCCAGTGACCCCACTTTCAGGAATATATTCTAAGAAGCTTGAAATGCCAATCAGAAAGAATATATGCACCCCTGTGTGTGTTTTTTTCTTTATTGATTTTTTTTAGAGAGAAAGAAGGGAGAGGGAGAGAAACATCAATGAGAGAGAACATCGATTGGTCGCTTCCTGCATGCCCTCCACTGGGGATTTGGTCCACCACCTGGGCATGTGCCCTGACTGGGAATCAAACTGGAGACCTCTTGGTGCATGGGTCGACACTCAACCACTGAGCCACACCAGCCAGGCAGCACCCCTATGTTTATAGCAGTGCTATTTACAATAGCTAAAATCTGGAAACATACCATGTATCCTTCAGTAGATGAGTGGATAAAAAAAGCTGTGGAACATTTACACAATGGAATACTATGTAACTGTAAGAAAGAAAGATCTCTTACCTTTTGAGATGACTTGCAGAGACCTGGAGAGTATTATGTTGTGTATTAAGCCAGTCAGAGAAAAACAAGTATCCCATGATCTCACTTATTTGTGGAATATAATGAACAAAATCAGCTGATGCACAAAACAGATCCAGAGACATGGAAGTAGGGAACAGACTGACAAACCTCAGATGGAAGGGGTGGGAGATACGGAAAGAGATAAACCAAAGAACTTATATGCACATATGCATAACCAATAAACACTGTCAACAGTGTGGGGAAGGCAGTGGGGGATAGGAGTGGAGAGTAGTGCAACAATCGGTGGTGGGGGGGAACATCTATAATAATTTCAACAATAAAGATAAATTTTTAAAAATTGTGCAAAGAATATAAATAGACTCCAAAGAGAACATACAGATGGCCAACAGACATATGAAAAGATGCTTAATATCATTACTCATAAGAGAAATGCAAATTAAAACACAATGACATATCACTCTTACCTGTCACAATGGCCATCATCAATAAATCAACAAGCAATTATAGATGAGGATATGGACAAAAGGAAAACCTTGTGCGCTGTTGTTGGGAATGCAGATTGGTGCAGTCATTGTGGAAAAGAGCATGGAGTTTCCTCAGAAATATAAAAATGGAATTGCCTTGTGACTCAGCAATTATATTTCTGGGAATATGTCCTAAGAATCTTGAAACACCAATTAGAAAGGATATATGCATCCTATGTTCATAGAAGCATTACTTACAAAAGCCAATGTTTGGAAGCAGCCCACGTATGCATCAGTAGATTTGTGGATAAAAATCTATGGTACATTTACACAATGGAGTATTTCATGGCTGCAAAAAGAAGAAAATCTTATTTTGCAACAGTATAGATGGGCCTGGAGATAATTTTGCTAAGCAAAATCAGCCAGTAGAGGAAGACAAATATTATATTATTTCACCTATATGTGGAATTTAATGAACGAAAAGTAAACAGATGCATAGCTACAAAGAACAGACTGGCAGTTGTCAGAAGCGTGGGGGGTTGGGGTCTGGGTGAAATAAGTGAAGAAATGAAGCAAAAAGGAAACTCATAGACACAGAGGGAAAGCAGGGTGTGTGGCAGGTAGAAGAGGGTAAAGGAGTAATAAATGGTGATGGAAGGAGATTTGACTTGGGGTGGTGTACACACAATACAATATACACAAGATGTATTATAGAATTGTACTCTTGAAACCTATATAATTTTATTAACCAATGTCACTCCAGTAAATTCAATAAAATTTTTTGAAAAAAGAAACAGAAGAGATTTCTCAGCCCCAGATGTCAACCTAATGAGTGAAGTGTCCCAGCTTTGCATCAGGCTCCCCAGTCTGGGACACCAGTGCCAGGAAGAAGAGTCCCTGTAATATCTGGCTGTGAAAACCAGAAGGTATTGTATCCCAGTGAGACGAAAGACTGATGAAGACCAAGACATGCTGCTCATAAAGGGTCAGCACACACTCACTTTCTATAATCACCAACAGCATCTGAAAACTACCAGGGGAATACAAGGAGGAACCAAAATGACTAACTTCAAGGTGAGTGCTTAACAGGCAACGGTTCAGAAATATTATTCTGGGGACTGGAAGCACTGGTGGGTAACGTTTTTTACTTTGTTCAGTTCTTTCACCAAGCTGGCCAAGTACAGGCATCCAAATCTGTGCTCTCCATTAATATGATTAACATTTTCATTGGTGATTTCCTAAAATTCCACCCCACTCAATTCCCTTGCCCAGCCTGAGCCTCTTCCACTGGCTCCTCCACAGGGGCAACATGCCTCAAATCATGCAACAGATTCATCCAGCGGACTGCAAGCCTCACATGAGTGGTAGTTCTCCTGGGCTTGCACTACAGACTTTCTCAAAGGTCCACAGACCTCACACAAACAGCAGCAGCTTCAATGTACATTGTGGCTCCTGCCTAGCACCTCAAGCCCAGCACAAGCAATGACTTTTTCTATTTCTATTATAACACCTATCAAGTGGCCCCAGAACTGGCAGAAGTAAAGGTCACTCTGGCCTATATGGTAGCTCCATTAAGCAGCCACAAACGTGGCACAAATAGTGACTGGCTTCAGCTCACATTGTAATGCTCCAAAAAAGGAGCCAAGCCCAACAAATGTGGCTGCTAGCTTTTCCCAAGTACCTTCAAGCCCCGCACAAGTCACAACAAATTGAAGATCACTTTGTATCTCCTACCAAGCAGACCCAAGCCCTCCACAAGTGATAGCTGAAATTTATTGACAATAGAGCACCCCCCAAGAGGCTCCAGGCTCAACATACCTGGTATATAACTTCAGAGTGCACCAGACCTCTTGAATCAGCTTCAGAACTGATACACCCAAAGGACAGTACTGGCTGGCACCACATCCCACTCGATGTAGTCAGCCCCCATCCAATAACTGGTCTAATGTAGTCATAGCCACCCCTCACAGCCACTCACACTGAAGGACAACTTCAACCATTGATGTGCCAACAACAATTGAGACCCAATTAAAATAGAAGAGCACACACAAGCAACACAGGGGACACGCCTGGAGCACTCATCTCAATTGACCAGAGAGACTGTGCCACTGTGTCACATAGGAAACCATTTACCTAAGGCCACTCTGCAGAAATGACATAGTAGCTCTACCCAATACATAGAAAAAACACAGAGTCAGCAAAAATGAGGAGACAAAGAAATATGTCCAAAAAAAATTAAAATTAAAAAAATAGAACAAAACTCCAGAAAAATAACTAAAAATGGCAATCTACCAGATACAAAGTTTGAAACACTGGTTATAGGAATGTTCAATGAACTTGGGAGTAGAATAGAAAATTTCAACAAAGAGATTAAAAAACAGAAGGAAAAAACATTTTTTTAAAAATCAGAAATAAAAAATAGAGTCCAAGATGGCTGCAGAGTATGTGGAAGCTACACTCATCCGCTTCCAGTGCCAACCCAAATTTACAGCTATATTATATAGCAATCAATATAAATAACAAATTAAAGACTAACTGAGCTAAAATATTATAACCAAAGATTTACCGAAGAAGCTACATAAAAACTGGTAAAAGAGTGGAGAAGGGGAAAGGGCTAGCCCCCGCACCTAATTGTTATGGCTGAGAAGCCAGAGAGATATTGTGGCTGCAAAACTCCCTCTCCCCAGGAGTGAGGGGTTTCAACCCCATGCAGGGATCCCCAACACAGTGCAACAGAGATGGGCAGAGGAGCCTGCACAGCATCTGATGGTGAAAATCAGTGGGGATTCATTCTGCCTGAAAGAAAAGAGAGTCTACTGGAGACCAAGATGCCACCTATCCAGGGTCAAGCACACCTAATGTTATAGCACCAGCCTGGGGAGTGCACTGCCTGGTCTTCCAACTACTGGTGACACTTTGCTATGCTTAGGTACTGCAGAGCGGTTTGCTGGCTTCGCCCAGCAGAAACCTTTGGGGTGCCCTTTTTTCTGGAAAATCTCTTAGTGGAGAAACAGACAGTATTGAACTGTGTAGCTTTGGAAAGATTATTATTCTTCTCTACCTTGAGAACAAAACCTGTGTGCCCCTCCCAACTTGTTGACTAAGTTGCCTTGCTCTGCTACTCCGTGACTCACCCTGATGAGCTCAGTCATACAGAAGGATCTGAGTACAACCCAGAGCTGGGACTTTTGGAGCATCTCCCAAGAAGGCTTTTGTCTGGGAATCATATAGCGTGTGCTGGGTTATGTGTCTACATCATGGGGGAACCACTTTTATCTCACCTGCAAGCCTAGCCCATGCTATCCAAGGAAGAGGAAGAAGTGTCCCACACCCTTTTATAGGCTTTCTGGTAATACTTCCAATCGGAGACTATTTGGATGGACCCACACAAGTCCCAGTGGTCCTTCTTGGCTGAGCTCAATTATGCAGCATTGGGGGAGGGTGTACAGCTTAAAGCTGAGGCATTTGGAGTATGCCTCCCTTGGAAGTTATTGTCTGGAATCAGGACAAAGTGCTTGGATCCTTCCTGCAGGCTAGGCTGGAACCAACCCAACAGCAGACTCTTTTGATCTGTCCTCCTGAGCCTAGTGGCTCTACTCAGTTAAGCTTGCTTCTTCAGAAAAAAATGGGTGACTGTACCCAAATTAAACTTGTGGCATGCTTTTCCTGGAAGAGCTAGAGTGAGAGACTCAGGCAGAGACTGAGTGGTTTGGATCTGAAGTAGGGGCCATTTCCACCTCACTGAGTGCCTGACTGTGCAGACCTTAAGTAGGGAACCCAATAGCCCCATCTCAAATTCTCGACCCTGGTCACCTGGCAACACCGAGATTGTGACCAGTGGAAGAGTGTGTGTGTTGTGACCAGCCTGGGCCATTTTCACAGTCTTTCTTTGGAAGGCTCTGCAGAAACACCAGGCAACCTCAGGTGAAGGCAAAGTAATTGACATGGGGGGGGATCTAAGAGAGCCTTTTTCAGAACTGCCCCTAACTCTGTGCTAAAGGAAGCCAACCTTTGTACACAAATTGTCTCCTCCCATGCATACCCAGGTGCAATAAAATCAGCCACAAAATATGAATAGTGTGATAGCTCCAGATAGGTAGCCCAAGGCTGGTTACACAGAATGTCTGACATTGATCTCTACCTGAAACCCACCCAACTGGACCCAGAACCAGTGAAATCACTGGTGGGATTCAAACCACACAAGAGTTTAACTTAACTAGCCACATAAATGGCACACCAAAAGAGGGATTCTGGCAGGCACAAGACCTTGCAGGGAACAATCCCTACCCAAGGGGTAGCCTCTCAACAGCAATTCAGACAAGGTGATTGAGGTTTATCCATATAGTCAGGAAGCCTGAAGGGTTAACTTCATCCACAAAATACCAAACAGCATTAAAGACAAAATGACAACAGGAGAGTTCACCTAAGCCACAAGAAAATTTCCTAGAGCACCAAACTCAGGTGATCTAGAAGATTGTGTCACTAAGCCCAATAAGACACCTATATTATAAAATCTTCATAACAAGTTTGGGAGTCATAGCATATCTACCTAATACACAGATACAAATAGAGAGACAAAAAAATATGCCCCTAAAAAAAGAAAATGAGTAATCCCCAGAGAAAGAATTAAATGAAATGGAACCAACAAAAGTACCAGATGCAGTTGAAAATAATGGTTATATGGATGTCCAAGGACCTTAGAGAAAGAATGACTGATCTCAGCTAGAACTTAAACAAAGAGATAGTAGCATTAAAAAAAGACATAAAATCCATAAAAAAGAGCAAGTCAGAAATGAGGAATACAATGTCCTAGTTGAAGAATACACTAGAAAGAATCAACAGCAGGCTAGATGAAGCAGAGGATCAAATCAGCAATTTAGAGGGAAAAAATAACAGTAATAACCCAAGCAGAGCATCAAAAAGAAAAAATAACTTTAAAAAATTAGGAAGGTCTAAGGGGATTCTGGGAAAACATCATGTGTAACAATATTCACATCATAGGGGAACCAGAAGAAGAAGAGAATGAACAAGGAATATAAAACTTGCTGGAGATCATGTGATATTTGCCTCTCAGTGACTAGCTTATTTCACATAGCATAATAATCTCCAGGTTCATTGCAAAGGGTAAGAGATCCTCCTTTTTCACAGCTGCATAGTATTCCATTGTGTAAATGTACCACAACATTTTTTATCCACGCATCTACTGATGGGAACTAACACTGCTATGAACATAGCGGTGCATATATTCTTTCTGACTGGTGTTTCAGGATTCCTAGAATATATTCCCAAAAGTTAGATTACTGGGTCAAAAAGCAGGTCCATTTTTAATTTTTTGAATAAACTCCATAGTGTTTTCCATAGTGGATGTACCAGTCTGCATTTTCACCAGCAGTGAACAAGTGTTCCCTTTTCTACACATGCTTGCCAGCACTTGTTTGTTGATTTATTGATAGTAGCCATTTTGGCAGTTGTAACATGATGCCTCATTGTAGTTTGTATTTGCATCTCTCTGATAATTAGTGACCTTGATAATTTTTTTATATGTCTATTGGAGATCTGTATGTCCTCTTTGGAGAAGTGTTTATTCAGGTCCTTTGCCCATTTTTTAATTTTGTTTCACTTTCTGGTGTTCAGTTCTTTACGTTCTTTATATATTTTGGCAATAAACCTATTATTGGATATATCATTGGTGAATATATTCTCCAATAGAGTAGGTTCCTTTTTCATTTTGTTGATGATTTCTATTAATTTGAAGAAGCTTTTTAGCTTGAGGTAGTCCCATTTGTTTATCTTGTCCTCAGAAACATATCAGCAAAAAGATGGCAGTGAGAGATGTCTGAGATTTGATTCCCTATGTTTTCTTTTAGGATTTTTATTGTTTCACGACTTATATTTAAGTCTTTTATCCATTTTGAGTTCATTCTTGTGTATGGTGTAAGTTGATGGTCTAGTTTCATTATTTTGCATATACCTTTCCAATATTCCAAACATCATTTATTGAAGAGACTTTCTTTACTCCATTGTATGCTCTTGCCTCCTTTGTCAAATATTAATTGGCCATAAAGGCATGGCTTGGTTTCTGGGCTTTCTATTGTGTTCCATTGGTGTATATGCTTTTTCATATGCCAGTACCAGGGTGTTTTGATTACAATGGCCTTGTACTATAGTTTGATATCTGGTATTGTGATACCTCCAATTTTGTTCTTCTTTTTCTCTTTCTTTTTCCTTTATTGATTTTAGAGAGAGAGGAAGGGAGAGGGAGAGAGAGATAGAAACATCGATGAGAGAGAACGTTGATTGGCCACTTCCTGCATGCTGCCACTGGGTTTCAGGACCACAACCTGGGCATGTGTCCTGACCAGGAATCGAACCTGCGACCTCTTGGTGCATGGGTCAATGCTCAACCACTGAGCAACACTGGCCTGATTGTTCTTTTTTTTCAAGATTGCTGCAGCTATTTGTGTCTTTTTTTATTTCATATAAATTTCTGCAATATTTTTGCAGTTTTTAAAAATATACCATTTATATTTTAAGAGAAATTGCATTGAATCCATAGATTGCTTTATGGACATTTTAATGTTGATAATTCTTCCAATCCATGTACATGGTATATGCTTCCACTTGTGCGTACAGTCATCCCTTGCCACTTTGCACTTCGACGTTGGCGGCTTCCTGGGAAGCCGCGAAAGTTGAAGCACGAATTTGAAAAAACCGCGATAGAGAGAAGTCAGGAAAGTTGAAGCAAGAAGTGGTGAGGGACCACTGTATATAAATAAACAATCCTACTTCGCGGAAATTCATTTATCGCGGTAGCGTCTGGAACTGATTAACCGCGATAAACGAGGGATGACTGTATCTTCTTTAATTTCTTTCTTCAATGTTATATAGTTCTCTAAATACAGGACTTTTATCTCCTTGGTTAAATTTATTCTTGAGTAACTTATTTTTTTGTTGCAATACTAAATTGGGTTGTTTTCTTAGTTTGTCTTTCTGAGAGTTAATTATTGGTGTATAAAAATACCATGGATTTCTGGGTGTTGGTTTTGTATCCTACCACTTTGTCAAATTCATATATCTAGTCATTTTTTGGTGGAGTCTTTAGGGTTTTCTATACACAATATTATGTCATTGGCAAATAATGACAGTGTTACTTCCTCGTTACCAATTTGGATGCCTTTTATTTCTTCTTCTTGTCTAAGCTTTGTGACTAAAACTTCCAGTACTATGTTGAAGAAGAGTGGTAAAAAATGGACAACCATGCCTTGTTCCTGATCTTAAGGAAAATGCTTTTAGTTTTTGACAATTGAGTATGATGTTGGTTGTAGGTTTTTCATATACAGCCTTAATTATGTTGAGGTATGATCCCTTTTTTCCCACTTTGCTGAGAGTTTTTATTATAAATGTATGCTGGATTTTATCAAATGCTTTATCTCCTCCTATTGATATGATCAGGTGATTTTTATCTTTTATTTTATTTATATGCTGTCTTACTTTTTTTTTATTATTATTAGAATGTATTATAGCAACCTTGCATCCCTGGAATAAATCCCACTTGATCATGGTGTATAATTTTTTAATGTATTGCTGGATACAATTTGCTAATATTTTGTTGAAGATTTTAGCATCTATGTTCATCAGGGATATTGACCTATGATTTTCTTACATTGTTGTGTCTTTATTTGTGTCTTTATGTTGGCCTTGTAAAAGTAGCTTGGAAGTCTTCCCTCCTTTTGAATTTTTTGTAATAGTTTGAGGAGGATACATGTTAGATCTTCTTTGAATGTTTGGTGAAATATGCCTGTGAAGTCATTCTGTCCAGGATTTTTGTTTGCTGGATGATTTTTTATTATTGCTTCTATTTCATTCGTTGTTAGTTTATTCAGGTGTTCTACTTCTTTCTGATTAAGTTTTGGAATATTGTATATTTCTAGGAATTTATCCATTTTCCCAGGTTGTCTATTTTGTTGGTATATATTTGTTCATAATATTTTCTTGCAATCCTTTGCATTTCTGTGATTTCAGTTGTTTCCACTCCTCTTTCATTTCTGATTATATTTATTTGTGTTTGCCTTTTTTTCTTTATAAATCTGGCTAAAGTTTCATGAAACTTGTTTATCTTTTCAAAGAACCAACTTTTGGTTTCATTGATCTTTTTTACTGTTTTCTTGTTGTTGTTATTTGTTTGTTTCCATGTCACTTATTTCTGCTCTGATCTTTATTATTAATATTTTCTTCCTTGTACATACTCTCAGCTTTTCCTATTGTTCTCTTTCTAATTCTTTTAGGTGTAGGGTTAGATTTTTTACAAGAAATGTTTCTTACTTCTTGAGGAAAGACTATAATACTATGAACTTCCCTCACAGGAGTGCTTTCACTGTGTCCTATAGATTTGGGATGGTTGTGTGTTTATTTTTGTTTATTTCCAGGTAATTTTCTATTTCTTCCTTGATCTCATTTGTAACCTACTTATTGCTTAAAAACCTGCTACTTAGCCTTTATGTTGTTGAGTATTTTTTAGCTGTTTATCATTGTTGATTTTTAGTTTCATGCCCTTGTGTTCAGAGAAGATGCAAGATATGATTTTAATCTTAAACTTATTGAGATGTCCTAACATATTTTTTATCTTAGAGAATGTTCCATGTGTACTTGATAAGGATGTGTATTTGTTGTGTGGAAATGAAATGTTCTGTAAATATCAATTAATTCCATCAGATCTACTGTGTCATTTCAGGTCACTCTTATGTTGATTTTTTTGTCTGGAAGATCAACCCTTTGATGACGGTGGGGTTTTAAGGTCCCCCTACTATGATTGTATTGCTGTTGATCTTTCCCTTGAAGGCCACCAAAGATTTATTTTTTATATATATACTTAGGTGCTCCTCTATTGGGTGCATAATATTTATTAGGATTATATGTTCTTCTTGGAACAATCTTTTTATTATTAGGTAGTGACCATCGTATTATGGTGTTTGTTTTCAAGTCTATTTGGTCAGATATTAAGTATTACTACTCACGTTTTTTTTTTGTTTGTTTGTTTGTTTGTTTGTTTGTTTGTTTTAGATTCAATTTGCATGAAATAATTTTTTCCATCCCTTCACTTTCAGCCTGTGTGTATCTTTTCTTCTGAGGTTGGTGTCTTGCAGACAGTATATATATATATATGAGTCATGTTTTCTTATTCATTCAACTACACATTTTTTATTGTAGTATTTATCCATTTACATATAAGGTTATTATTAATAGGTACTTATTTATCACCATTTTTAATGTCTATGTTCCTCTCTCTATATATTTCTTTTTCTTCTTAAAGCAAATTTCTTTCAATGCTTGTTTGGTGGTAAGAACTATTCTTTTCTCTGGGAAGCTATTTTGCCTTCAATTTTAAATAATAGACTTGCTGGATAGAGCAGTCTTGGTTGCAGTTTCTTGCTTTTCACTACTTTGAGTACTTCAGTTCCTTCTGGACTGAAGTGTTTCTGTTGAGAACTCAACTGACAGTTTTATGGGAACACCTTTGTAGGAAATTGCCTCTTTCTTCCTTGCTGACTTTAAGATTCTCTCTTTGTGTTTAATCTTGATTATTTCAATTATGATGGGTCTTTGTGTGAGTCTCTCTCTGTTTATCTTGTTTAGAACTCTCTGTGTTTCCTGAACTTGTGTGACATTTTCAATCACCAGGACAGGGAAATTTTTTTTCATTATTTCTTCATACTGGTTCTCTATCCCTCGCGTGCATTCTTCTCCTTCTGGTGCCCCTGTGGTACATATGATATTATGTTTCATATTGTCTCAAAGTTTTCTTAAACTGTCCTCTGAGTTTGTTTTTGTTTTTTTATTGATTAAATGTTTTGTTTTGCTTTTTTTTGTCCTCTAATTCACTGATTTATTTTTTCAAACAAGTTACATCATCGGGATGTACAATTACTTAATTATTTTATTTTATTATTAATTTATTTATTTTTTGTTACAGCTGTTTCTCCTTTTTCTCCCCAGACAACCTCCTCCCAACCCCCTATCAAGCTTTGTTGTTTATGTCCTTGGTTATGCATAAATGCATATAAGTTATTTGGTTTATCTCTTCCCTCCCCCCATCCCCTCCTCTGAGGTTTATCAGTCTGAACCATACTCCTTTCTATGTATTTGGGGCAATTTTGTTCATCAGCTTATTTTGTTCATTATATTCCAAAATAAGTGAGATCATGTGGTATTTGTCTTTCTCTGATTGGCTTATTTCATTTAATACTCTCCAGGTCCCTCCATGTCATCTCAAAGGATAAGAGATCTTTCTTTCTTATAGCTGCATAGTATTCCACTGTATATATGTACCATAACTTTTTTATCCACTCATCTATTGAGGGACACTTGGGCTGTTTCCAGACCATAGCAATTGTAAATAGTGCTACTATTAACATAGGGGTACATATATTCTCTCTGATTGGTGATTCAGGCTCCTTAGGATATGTTCCTAGAAGTAGGACCACTGGGTCAAATGGCAGTTCAATTTTTAATTTTTTGAGGAAACATCATATTGTTTTCCATAGTGGCTGCACCAGTCTGCAATCCCTTGAGAAGTATACTAGAGTTCCCTTTCCTCCACACCCTTGCCAGCACTTGTATGATAATTTGTTGATGGCAGCTATTCTGGCAGGTGTGAGGTGATACGTCATAGTCATTTTAATTGGCTTCTCTCTGATGATTAGTGATGATAAACACTTTTTCATATGCCTCTTGGCCATTTGTATGTCCTGTTTGGAGAGGTGTTTACTTAGGACCTCTGCTCATTTTTTAATTGGGTTCTTTGTCTTCCTTCTGTTGAGTTGTAAGAGTAATTTATATGTTTTGAAAATTAACCCCTGATCTGATGTATCATTGGCAGTTATGCTCTCCCCTATAGTGGGTTCCCTTTCCATTATACTGCTCCTTTTGATGTGGAGAATCTTTTTAGTTTGATGTAGGCCCAGGTATTCATTTTTCCTTTGTTTCTCTTGCCTTAGGCATTGTATCAGTGAAAATTCTGCTGTGTGTTATGTCTCAAATTTTGTCTCCTACATTTTCTTCTAGGATTTTTATGGATTCACATTTAAGTCTTTTATCCATTTTGAGTTTATTCCTGTGTATGGTATAAGCTGGTAGTCTGGTTTCATTTTTTTTTTTTTTTTTTTTTGCATGTAGCAGTCCAATTTTCCCAATACCATTTATTCTTTTTTTTTTTTTTTTTTTTGGTACGTGCCCTTAGTGGGAATCGAACCCGGGACTCTCTGGTCCACAGGCCGAGCTCCAACCACTGAGCCAAACTGGCCAGGGCCCAATACCATTTATTAAAGAGGCTGTCTTTACTCCATTGTATGCTATTGCCACCTTTGTCAAATATTAATTGAGAATAATGTCTTGGGTCAATTTCCAGGTTCCCTGTTCTGTTCTATTGATCTATATGCCTGTTCTTGTGTCAAAACGAGGCTGTTTGTATTACATTGGCTTATCTGGTACTATGATCCCTCCTACTATGTTCTTTTTCAAGATTGCTGTGGCTACTAAGGGTCTTTTTTGGCTCCATATGAACATTTGAAATATTTGTCCTAGTTCGGTGAAATATGTCATAGGTATTTTAATGGAGATTGCATTGAATCTGTAGATTGCTTTTGGTAGTATGAACATTTTAATGATGTTAATTTTCCAATCCAAGAACAAGGTATATGCTTCCACTTTTTTATCTCTTCCTCTATTTCTTTTTTCAATGACTTTTAGTTTTCTGTGAATAGATCCTTTACTTGTTTGGTTAAGTTTATTCCTAGGTATCTTAATTTTTTTTTGCCACATTGGTAAATGATATTTTTTGTTTGTTTGTTTTTAGTTTCCCTTTCTATGAGTTCATTATTATATTTTTTTTTATTCTCACCCAAGGACATTTTTTTTCATTCATCTTCAGATAGAGCGGGAGGGAGAGAGAGAGGAAGAGAGAGAGAGAAACATCGATGTGAGAAAGACACATCAAGTGGTTGCCACCCACACGACACCAACCAGGGCCGGGGACAAACCAAAACTGAGGTACATGCCCTTAGCGGGAACAGAACTTGGGATGCTTCAGTCCGTGGGCCAACCCTCTAACTGCTGAGCCAAACCAAACAGGGCGAGTTCATTACTGATGTATAAGAATGCCGTAGAATTATTGACATTAATTTTGTATTCTGCTACTTTGGCAAACTCATTTATTAAAACTAGATTTTTGATGGAGTCTTTAGGGTTTTCTATGTACAATATCTTATCATATACAAATAATGACAGTTTCACTTTCTCCTTTCCAAATTGAATCTCTTTTATTTTTTCTTCATGTCTAATTGTTGTGGCTTAGATATCCAGTATTATGTAAATAAGAGTGGCAAAAGCGGAAATCCTGTCTGGTTCCTGTTCTTAAGGGAAATGGTTTTAGGTTTTGCCCATTGAGTATGATGTTGACTGTAGGTTCTTCACATATGGCCTTTATTATGTCGAGATATGATCACTCTATTCCCACATTGCTGAGCTTTTTTATCAGAAATAGGAACTGGATTTCGTCAAATGTTTTTTCAACAAATATTGATATGATCATATGGTTTTTATCTTTCATTTTGTTTATATGGTGTATCACATTTATTGATTTATGAATATTGTACGAGCCTTGCATCCATGGGATGAATCCCACTTGGTCATGATGAATAATTTTTTTTAATGTATTGCTGGATCCAATATGCTAATATTATGTTAAGGATTTTGGCATTTAAGTTCATTAGGGATACTGGCCTCTAGTTTCCTTTCTTTGTAGTGTCTTTATCTGGTTTTGAAATTAGAGTTATGCTGGCCTCATAAAATGAGTTTGGAAGTCTTCCTTCTTCTTGAATTTTTTTTGAATAGTTTGAGGAGAATGGGTGTTAGATCTTCTTTGAATGTTTGGTAAAACTCCCCCAGGCCTGGGCTTTTGTTTGCTGGGAGTTTCTTGATTACATCTTCAATTTCCTCAATTGTTATTGGTCTGTTCAAGTTTTCTATCTCTACCTGGTTCAGTTTTGGGAGATTGTGTGTTTCTAGAAATGTGTCCATTTCACCTACGTTGTCCAATTTTTTGGCATATAATTGTTCGGAGTATGTTTTAATGATTCTTTGTATTTCTGTGGTGTCAGCTGTTACTTCTCTTTCATTTCTGATTTTGTTTATTTGGGTCTTCTGTTTTGTTTCTTGGTGAGTCTGGCTAAGGGTCTATCAATCTTGTTTATCTTTACAAAAAACCAGCTCTTTGTTTCATTCATCTTTTGAGTTTTTTTTGTTTTTTTTTTTAGTTTCTATGTCGTTTATTTCTGTTCTGAACTTCACTATTTCTTTCCTTCTAATTGCTCTCAGTTTTTCTTTTGTTTACTTTCTAGTTCTTTGAGTTGTAGGGTTAGATAGTCAACTAAAAATTTTTCTTGTTTCTTGAGATGGGCCTATGAAGTTCCTTCTCAGGACTGCTTTTGCTGCTTCCCATAGAATTTATGTGTTCATTTTCATTGGTTTCTATGAATTTTTAAATTTATTCCTTGATCTTCTTGGTAACCCCTTTGTTGTTTAATAACATGCGATTTAACCTCCATGTGTTTTAATGTTTTTGCGTGTTTTTGTTGTAATTGATTTCTAGTTTCATGCCATCATGATCTGAGAAGATGCTTGATATGATTTCAATCTTCTTGAATTTGTAGAGTTTGTGTCCTAACATGTGGTCTATCTTTGAGAATGTCCCATGTGCACTTGAGAAGAATGTGAATTCTGTAATTGTGGGTTGTAGTTCTCCATAGATATCTATTCAATCCATTTGATTTAGAGCATCATTTAGAGTCTCAGTATCCTTGCTAGTTTTTTGCCTAGAGGATCTATCCAGTGATGACAGCAGGGTGTTGAATTCCCCTGCTATGATTGTATTGCTGCCAATTTCTCCTTTGAAGTCCTCCAGAAGATTTTTAAATATATTTTGGTGTTGCTATCTTGGGTTTATATATGTTTACCAAGGTTCTATTTTCTGGTTGGATATATCCTTTCAATTTTATGTAGTGGCCTTCTTTTTCTCTAATTATGGCCTTCATTTTTCTGTCTATTTTATTGGATATAAGTATTGCTACCCCAGCTCTTTTTCCTTTCCATTTTCTTGGAAGGTTTTTTTCCATCCGTTCACTTTCAATCTACTTGAGTCTTTTGTTGTGAGGTGAGTCTCTTTTAAACAACATATATATGTGTCATGCTTTCTTATCCAATCAGCTACTCTGTGTCTTTTGATCGGAGCACTCAGTTCATCTATATTTGAGGTTATTATTGATATGTACTTATTTATTGCCATTTTTATTTATTGTGGTTATATTTTTCTTCCTATTTCTTCTACTAATTACAGCAGTCCTTTTAACATTTCTTGCACTGCTGGTTTGGTACGAATACATTCCCTTAGCCTTTTTTTTTTTTTTTTTGGTCTGGAAAACTCTTTATTTCATCTTCTATTTTGTTTTTTTTTTTTTTTTTTTTTTTTTATTAATTTACTTTTGTTACAGATGATTCTCCTTTTTCCCCCCATTGACACCCCCTCCCCCTCCCTCCCTGCCCCGTCCCCATTTTTGTTGTCCATGTCCATTGGTTATGAGTTCATGCGTACAAGTTCTGTGTTCATCGCTCCCCTCCCCCACCCCCTCTTCTGGCAGATGTCAGTCTGTACCCCACTTCCACGTCCCCGGGACTACCCTGCTCCTCCCCCTGTTATGTTCATTATATTCCAGAAATAAGTGAGATCATATGATGTTTGTCTTTCTCTGCTTGGCTTGTTTCACTTAGGATAATAGTTTCCAGGTCCTCCCATGTCGACGCAAAGGATAAGAGATCGTTCTTTCTTAAAGCTGCATAGTACTCCATTGTGTATATGTACCACAGCTTTTTTATCCATTCATCTACTGATGGACACTTGGGCTGTTTCCAGATCTTAGCTATTGTAAATAGCGCTGCTATGAACATGGGGGTACATGTATTCTTTCTGATTGGTGTTTCAGGCTTCTTAGGGTATATTCCTAGGAGTGGGATCACTGGGTCAAATGGTAATTCAATTTTTAATTTTTTGAGGTAACACCATAGTGTTTTCCATAGTGGCTGCACCAGTCTGCACTCCCACCAGCAGTGTACTAGAGTCCCCTTTTCTCCACATCCTCGCCAACACTTGTTGTTTGATGCTTTGTTGATGGCGGCTATTCTGACAGGTGTGAGGTGATACCTCATTGTTGTTTTAATTTGCATCTCTCTGATGATTAGTGAAGTTGAGCATTTCTTCATATGTCTCTTGGCCATTTGTATGTCCTGTTTGGAGAGGTGTCTATTTAGTTCCTCTGCCCATTTTTTAATTGGGTTCTTTGTCTTCCTTTTGTTGAGATGTATGAGCACTCTATATATTTTGGAAATTAGACCCTTATCTGATATATCATAGGCAATTATGCTCTCCCATACAGTGGGTTGCCTTTCCACTTTGATGGTTGTTTCTTTTGCTGTGCAGAAGCTTTTGAGTTTGATGTAGTCCCATGTGTTCATTTTTTCCTTTGTTTCTCTTGCCTTAGGTGATTTATCAGTGAAAATTTTGCTGCGTGTGATGTCTGAAATTTTGTTGCCTACATTTTCTTCTAGGATTTTTATGGATTCATGAGTCACATTTAAGTCTTTTATCCATTTTGAGTTTATTCTTGTGTATGGTGTAAGTTGATGATCTAGTTTCATTTTTTTGCATGTAGCTGTCCAATTTTCCCAACACCATTTATTGAAGAGGCTGTCTTTACTCCATTGTATGCTCTTACCACCTTTGTCAAATATTAATTGAGCATAATGTCTTGGGTCAATTTCCGGATTCTCTGTTCTGTTCCACTGGTCTATATGCCTGTTCTTGTGCCAGTACCAGGCTGTTTTGATTACGGTAGCTTTGTAGTATAACCTGATGTCCGGTATTGTGATCCCTCCTACTTTGTCCTTCTTTTTCAAGATTGCTGTAGCTATTCGGGGTCTTTTTTGGTTCCATATGAACTTCTGAAGTATTTGTTCTAGTTCTGTGAAATATGTCGTTGGTATTTTGATGGGGATTGCATTAAATCTGTAGATTGCTTTGGGTAGTATGGACATTTTAATGATGTTAATTCTTCCAATCCATGAACAAGGTATGTGCTTCCACTTTTTTATATCTTCCTCTATTTCTTTTTTCAATGTCTTGTAGTTTTCTGCAAATAGGTCCTTTACTTCTTTGGTTAAGTTTATTCCTAGGTATCTTAATTTCTTTGCCGCGATGGTAAATGGGATTGTTTTTTTAGTTTCTCTTTCTGTGAGTTCATCATTAGTGTATAAGAATGCCGTCGATTTCTTGACGTTAATTTTGTATCCTGCTACTTTGCCAAATTCATTTATTAAGTCTAGTAGATTTTTGATGGAGTCTTTAGGGTTTTCTATGTATAATATCATGTCATCTGCGAATAATGACAGTTTCACTTCCTCCTTTCCAATTTGGATCCCTTTTATTTTTTCTTCACGTCTGATTGCTGTGGCTAAGACTTCCAGTACTATGTTGAATAAGAGTGGTGAAAGTGGGCATCCTTGTCTTGTTCCTGTTCTTAAGGGAAATGCTTTTAGTTTTTGTCCATTGAGTATGATGTTGGCTGTAGGTCTTTCATATATGGCCTTTATAATGTTGAGATATGATCCCTCTATTCCCAAATTGCTGAGCGTTTTTATCAGAAATGGGTGCTGGATTTTGTCAAATGCTTTTTCAGCATCTATTGATATGATCATATGGTTTTTATCTTTCATTTTGGTTATGTGATGTATTACATTTATTGATTTGCGTATATTGTACCATCCTTGCATCCCTGGGATGAATCCCACTTGGTCATGGTGAATAATTTTCTTGATGTATTGCTGAATCCGATTTGCTAGTATTTTGTTCAGGATTTTGGCATCTATGTTCATCAGGGATATTGGCCTGTAGTTTTCTTTCTTTGTAGTGTCTTTTTCTGGTTTTGGGATGAGAATTATGCTGGCCTCATAAAACGAGTTTGGAAGTCTTCCTTCTTCTTGAATTTTTTGGAATAGTTTGAGGAGAATGGGTGTTAGTTCTTCTTTGAATGTTCGGTAAAACTCCCCCGTGAAGCCGTCAGGGCCTGGGCTTTTGTTTGCTGGGAGAGTCTTGATTACATCTTCAATTTCCTTCATTGTTATTGGCCTGTTCAAGTTTTCTATCTCTTTCCGATTCAGTTTTGGGAGACTATGTGTTTCTAGAAATGTGTCCATTTCGCCTAGATTGTCGAATTTGTTGCCATACAAATGTTCATAGTATTTGCTAATGATCCTTTGTATTTCTGTGGTGTCAGTTGTTATTTCTCCTCTTTCATTTCTGATTTTGTGTATTTGGGTTCTCTCTCTTTGTTTCTTGGTGAGTCTAGCTAAGGGTCCATCAATCTTGTTTATCTTTTCAAAAAACCAGCTCTTTGTTTTATTGATCCTTTGAATTGTTTTTTTGGTCTCCATGTCGTTTATTTCTGCTCTGATCTTTACTATTTCCTTCCTTCTACTTGCTCTAGGGTTTTCTTTTTGTTTGCTTTCCAGTTCTTTAAGTTGTGAGGTTAGGTAGTCAATTAGAAATTTTTCTTCTTTCTTAAGGTGGGCCTGTAGTGCTATGAACTTCCCTCTCAGAACTGCTTTCGCAGTATCCCATAGGTTTTGCGTTGTTGTGTGTTCATTTTCATTGGTTTCCAGAAATTTTTTAAATTCTTCCTTGATCTCCATGGTAACCCATTCATTGTTCAGTAACATGCTATTTAGCCTCCATGTGTTCATATGTTTTTGCATGTTCTTGTTGCAATTGATTTCTAGTTTCATGCCATTGTGGTCTGAGAAGATGCTTGATATGATTTCAATCTTCTTGAACTTGTAGAGACTTAGTTTGTGCCCTAACATATGGTCTATCTTTGAGAATGTCCCATGTGCACTTGAGAAGAATGTGAATTCTGCAGTTTTGGGGTGTAATTCTCTGTATATATCTATTAAATCCATTTGATCTAGTGCTTCATTTAGAGTCTCTGTTTCCTTGTTGATTTTTTGTCTAGATGATCTATCCAGTGATGTCAGTGGGGTGTTGAAGTCTCCTGCTATGATTGTATTGTGGTCGATTTCTCCTTTGAAGTCCTCCAGAAGATTTTTAATATATTTTGGTGCTCCTATATTGGGTGCATATATGTTTACCAAGGTTATATCTTCCTGTTGGATAGACCCTTTCAATATTATGTAGTGGCCTTCTTTGTCTCTAGTTATGGTCTTCAATTTGAAATCTGATTTATCAGATATGAGTATTGCTACCCCAGCTTTTTTTTCCTTTCCGTTTGCTTGGAAGATTTTTTTCCATCCCTTTACTTTCAACCTATGTGAGTCTTTTGTTGTGAGGTGGGTCTCTTGTAAGCAACATATGTGTGAATCATGCTTTCTTATCCAGTCAGCTACTCTGTGTCTTTTTATTGGAGCATTCAGTCCATTTACATTTAAGGTGATTATTGATATGTACTTATTTATTGCCATTTTTGTACAGTGTGGTTCTAATTATCTTTCTATTTCTTCTCATAATTATAGCAGTCCTTTTAACATGTCTTGCAGTGCTGGTTTGGTGCTAATATATTCCCTTAGCCTTTTTTTGTCTGGGAAGCTCTTTATTTGACCTTCTATTTTGAATGATAGCCTTGCTGGATAGAGTAGTCTTGGATTCAGATCCTTGTTTTTCATGACCTTGATTACTTCATGCCATTCCCTTCTGGCCTGTAGTGTTTCTGTTGAGAAGTCAGATGATAGCCTAATGGGGTTTCCTTTGTAGGTAACCTGTTGCTTATCTCTTGCTGCCTTTAGGATTCTCTCTTTGTCTTTGATTTTTGGCATTTTAATTATTATGTGTCTTGGTGTGGGCCTGCTTGGGTTCTTCTTACTTGGGGCTCTCTGTGCTTCTTGAACTTGAATGCTTTCTTTCTTCACCAGATTAGGAAAGTTTTCTGTCACTATTTCTTCAAATATATTCTCTAACCCTTGGTCATTTTCTTCTTCTTCGGGGACTCCAATAATTCTAATGTTATTACGTTTCCAGTTGTCCCACAGTTCTCTTAAGCTATCTTCCTGTTTTTTCATTGTTTTTTCCTTTTGGTTTTCTGATTGATTGATTTTTTCTACTCTGTCTTCTAATTCACTGATCCGGTCCTCTGCTTCCTCTACTCTGCTGGTCAATCCTTCCAATGTGTTCTTTATTTCTGCTATGTCATTCTTCATTTCCACTTGGTTGGTTTTCAGTGTTTCTATATCTTTACTCATGGTGTTGATGTCCTTACTCATGCTGTTTAGTTTCCTCCAGATCATGGCTCGGAACTCTCCCTCTGATAATTTGCTTAGCTGCATTTCATTTATCTCATCTTCGGTGGAGTTCTCTTGTTCTTTCATTTGGGATCTGTTTCTTTGTTTCACCATTTTTGCTATCACAGTGGGTTTTGGAGCCTGCCAAATTTTCCCTGTGGGTGTTGGTGTTCTGCTACTTGTGGCTCCCTCTACTGGGTTTGGATGAGCGTGGAGGGCCCTCCTTCAACACCACTATCAAGTCTCACTTTCCTGGGTAGCTATGCAAGCTCAGGAAAGGTTTAGTTATGCTCTAGCTTTTTGCCTGGAGGCTATTAGCCTCAGTTACTTGAAAAGCTTTAGGATCTCAGTTGAATGAGAACCTCCCTCAGATGTTTACAGTGTAAGAGGGTTTCTGAGGGTGGGGCCAATGCTGGTTGTTAATGAGCCTCAATTTGCAGTTCTTTACCCCTTTACCTCACCTGGGAATCTCCGAGGGAGGGGCTTCCACAGCTCCGGGAAGGAGCAAACTTGGCTGCAGGTCTGTGCAATCGGGAAGGAGGGGCTGACCACCACCGTCCTTTGTGGCCACAGCTCAGCACAAACTCTGAGCGCCCTCCAAATCCCAGGTGTCCCCTCAGAGTTCCAGTCCAGTCCGCCCTCCCTCTGTCGGAGCCTCAGGTGAGTGGCTGTGGCTATTTAGCGCTCTGTCCCGGCTCTCTGCGCTGTGGAGCAGCTGGTGCTCTTATCCCCGAGGGCGGGCGCCGCCTCCGCCGCTACCAGCCGGGGCCGCTACCAGCCGGGGCCGCCGCTTACGGGCGGGGCCGCCGCTTACGGGCGGGGCCGCCGCTTCCCGCCGGGGCGCCGCTTCCCGCAGGGGCAGCCGCTTCCCGCAGGGGCAGCCGCTTCCCGCCGGGGCAGCCGCTTCCCGCCGGGGCGCCGCTTCCAGCCGGGGCAGCCGCTTCCAGCCGGGCCGCAGTTCACAGCCGAGGTCGCTGCTGTCCGTGGGCTCCCAGCCCGCCACCCTCACGCGCCTCCGCAGATCCTACCAGGTTCATTCAGTGTCCCTGGTTGTATGGTCCTCTCCCGCTGCTTTTCTGTTGCTTTTTCCCGATGTTTTGTCTTTATTTTAGTTGTAATTCCCGTTTGATCCTGGGAGATCGTCTGTGTAGCTTCCATTCACTCCACCGCCATTTTTCGGAAATATATATTTTTTAAAATGTTTTTTCCTTTACTGCGTGCGCTCCCACCGGCTCAGGTGTCTCCTCTCTCATCTTCTATTTTGAATGATAGACTCTCTGGATGGAGTAGTCTTGGATTCAGATCCTTGTGTTTCATTTCCTTGATTACTTCATGCCATTCCCTTCTGGCCTGTAGTATTTTTGTTGAGAAGTCAGCTGATAGCCTCATGGGATTTTCTTTGTAGGTAACCTGTTGTTTATCTCTTGCTGCCTTTAGGATTCTCTCTTTGTTTTTAATTTTTTGCATTAATTATTTTGTGTCTTGATGTGGACCTGTTTGGGTTCTATTTACTTGGGGCTCTCTGTTCTTCTTGAACTTGAATGCCTTTCTCCTTCACCAAGTTAGGGAAATTTTCTGTCACTATTTCTTCAAATATATTGTCTAACCCTTGCTCATTTTCTTCTTCTTCTGGAACTGTTATGATGCAGATTTTGTTACATTTCATGATGCTTTACAGTTCTCTTAGGCTGTCTTCCTGTTTTTTAATTGTTTCTACTTTTTGTTCTCTGATTGGGTGATTTTTTCTACCCTGTCTTTTACTTAATTGCTCTGATCCTCAGCCTCCCCTACTCTGTTGGTTATTCCTTTCAGTGTGTTATTTATTTCTTCCATGTCACTTCTCATTTCCAATTGGTTGGTTTTCAATGCTTCTATATCTTTAATCATGCTGTTGAGCTTCTTCATAATTATTACTCTGAACTCTCCCTCTCATATATTGCTCAAGTCCCTTTTAGTTAATTCATACTCTGTTGAATTATGTTGTTCTTTCATTTGGGGTTTCTTTGTTTCATCATTTTGGCTGTCTCGGTGGGTTTTGAAGCCTGCCAAATTTTCCCTGTGGATGTTAGTGTTCTACTGGTTGTGGCTGCCTCTAGACAGTTTGGATGAGTGTGGAAGGACCCATGTTAAACATCACTGTCAAGTCTTACTTTCCTGGGTATATTTTCAAGCCCAAGAAATGTTCAGTTATCCTCTAGCTTATTGCCTGGAGGCTATTAGTCTCAGTTACCTTCTTCAGGCTGCCTATGTGTAGTTATCACTTTGTTCACTGTTTGTGTCTGAGTCTGCATGACCTGTGTGTTCATGGGAGGCACCAATCTGTGTAAATGAGTGAGCTTCTTTTAGGTTAGAGCTGGTGGTAGATATGTGGTCAGACCCATGCTCCCGGAGGTCCACCTCCACCTGTCAGCTACTCCATCTCTCACTTAAGGTTGCTGGTCTTTGTCAGAGCCTTCTGGAGAAAGTTGGTATGCCAGATAGACCCAAGCTAGTCTATCCTGGGTTAGTGGGTCTTCTGCTTGGAGATTCTGTAGTCATGCACTCAATATGGGGACATTAGTCTCTGCTTCAAAGCCAAAGTCCTTTATTTCTACCAGAGACTCCAACTCTAATTCCCCTTGAGGGGGCTTGCTGCAGAATCAGGTTGGGTGCGGCCTGACATCTCTGCAGGAGCAGTTTTAGCTAAAATTTTGGACACTTCAAAGTTATTACTAAGCTATTGCTTCTAATTTATTTAGATAAATTAAATTCAAGAGCTTTCTGAATCCTCGAAGAAAAATTATGTACTATTTGATATAGTTAGTTGAATTATAATTTCATATTACTCAACAAAAACCCAAGTTTTATTTGTATTTCTTTTTTTGTTTTTTTTATCTTCACCTGATGACATTTTTGCATTTATCTTCAGATAGAGTGGGAAGGAGAGAAGGGTAAGAGAGAGAGAGAAACATTGATGTGAGAGAGGCACAATGACTGGTTGTCACCCACATGACCTCAACCGGGGCGAGGACAAACTGCAACTGAGGTATGTGCCCTTAGTGGGAACTGATCCTGAGACTCTCTGGTCCACAGGCTGATGCTCTAACCTCTGAGCCATTTGTATTTCATTATTCTCTGAATATGCCATCACATTGAGTATTAGCTCATGTTGAAAAGAAAATGTCTCTAGGGCAGAAATTTCCACAGTATTACAGAAATAAAAAAGAATGTTGTACAAAGGCAATTGTTAGTCTAAAAATTGAGGCAGCCTTGTGACCATAATTGTCACTATTAATTCAGTTCTGTAAGCTGCCATAAGTACAGTACTTCTTCCTTATCTATATTTTTGTTTTCCACAATTTCAGTTACCTTGGTCAACCATGTTTCAAAAATATTTAATAAAAAATTTTAGAAACCAACTATTTATAAGTTTTAAATTGTGCACCATTCAAAGTAGTGTGATGAACTCTTGTACTGTCCTTTTGTCCAGCACATCTATGCTTTTTATGCTACCTCCATGTTGGTCACTTAGTAGATGTCTAGGATATCAGATCAATTGTCACAGTATCATAGCGCTTGCACTCAAATAACCCTTATTTTACTTAGTATTGGCCCCAAAACACAAGAGTAGAGATGCTGGCAATTCAGTTATGCTAAAGAAAGGCTGTAAAATGTTTTCTTTAAGCGAAATTGTACATAAGTATAGGAAGAAACATAGTATATATAGAATTTAGTAATATCTGCCCTTTAAGGCACACACTGGGGGTATTGCAACATAATACCTGTAGATAAGGATGGAACTACTGTATATATTCCCTAGAAAACATTTATAACCTGGTAATATCAGTAACTTGAAATCTACTATCACTAGCTTCCATATTTTAGGATTGAAGTTAAATTATGTCTCTGCTCTAAAGCCCAGACCTTTCAAGGCATGCCTTGATTTTTTTCTATTAAATATTCCCTTGATGTGGTTCTTATACAATCTTCAACACAAATGGAATTATACTTTATATTAAAATTTTAAGTAAAATATTATTTTATCAAAGCATACATATACATAGTTTACAGAGTCAAATGATACTGTAGGACTAATAACAAAAATGAGTATTCTTTTGCTTCATCTCTCTCTCCCTTCACTACCCCCCAGTATCTTTCCCAAGAAGAAACAAATGTAGATTACTTTGAATGTTTTCTCTTATATTTATTTAAATATTTGTATATAATATATTAAGTTGTTATTTTTACATTTGTTCAGTATTAGACTATTAATTGACTTCTTAATGTCGAAGATGGGGATTTAGCTTTCATACTAATCTTACACCCCTACCTTCCCTTTCACACTTCCTTCCTCTCATCTTTTTTATACGGAATGTTTATGATAATTTTCACTAAACAATTCAGTATTTACTTTCTTTTTTTCTTCCATTTTCATTTTTTTTAAACTTTTTAAATTATTTAATTAATTCATTTTTGTTACAGATGTTTCTCCTTTTTCCCCCCATTGACATCCCTCCATTCCCACCCCTCCAACATTGTTGTGTATGTAAATTGGTTATGCTTATATGCTTAATTTCTTTCGTTTATCTCATCACTCCTCCCCCATCCCCTCCTCTGAGGTTTGTCAGTCTGAACCGTACTCCTTTCTATATCTCTGGGTCTATTTTGTTCATTATATTCCACAATAAGGGAGATTATGTGATACTTGTCTTTCTCTGATTGGATTATTTCACTTAGCATAATGCTCTCCAGGACTCTCCATGTCATTTTATGTCTTTGTTCCTCTCTCTCTCTCTCTCTCTCTCTCTCTCTCTCTCTCTCTCTCTCTTTCTTCTTCTTACAACAGTCCCTTTAGAATTTCTTGTAGTGTTGGTTTGGTGGTTGTAAATTTCTTTAGCTTGTTTTTGTCTGTGAAGCTCTTTATTTCACCTTCAATTTTTAATTTTATCCTTGCTGGATAGAGTAGTCTTGGATTCAGATCCTGGCCTTCCATTACTTTGTATATTTCATGCCATTCCCTTCTGGCCTGCAGTGTTTCTATTGAGAAATCAGCTGGCAGTCTAATGGAAGCTCCCTTGTAGGTAACTTTCTGTCTCTCTCTTGCTTCTTTTATGATTCTTTCTATGTCTATAATGTTTGCCATTTTAATTATGATGTGTCTAGTTGTGGGTTTTTGGGGGTTCATCTTGCTTGGAACTCTCTGTTTCTTGGACTTGTTTGACTTTTTCTTCACCAAATTAGGTAAATTTTCTGTCATTATTTCTTCAAACAGGTTCTTTATCCCTTTTTCCAATTCTTCTCCTTCTGGTACCCCTGTGGTGCGAATGTTGTTACACTTTGTATCGTCCCAAAGTTCACTTGAACTCTGCTCCTGCTTTTTATTTTTTCCCCATTTGCTGCTTTATTTGGGTGTTGTTTTTTATACCTTGTCTTCAAATTCACTGATTTGGTCTTCAGCTTCTTCTAATCTACTCTTGAGACCTTCTAAGATATTTTATATCAGCTATGTCATTCTTTATTTCCTCTTGATTTTTATTCATACTTTCTACCTCTTTTTTTTTTAAGCTGATGTAGTTGCCACTGCACTCTTTATAATTCTCATTAAGTTGTTTGTAGATCTCCTATTGAATTGTTTGAGCACCCTTAAAATCATCGTTTTAAATTATTTGTGTGACAGATTGTTTGTTTCTATTTCATGTAATTCCTTTTCTGGTGATTCCTCTTCCTGTTTCATTTGGGTGTTGTATCTTTGTCTCACCATTTTAGCAGTCTGGTAGTTCTAGACATGGTGAGTGATGTTGGGATGTGTAGGCAGGTGATTGTGTATCTAATAAGGCTGCTGTGCCTCCCAGACTGTTTTGGTGTGTGGTATCTTTTGCCTTCTCTGAGTCCTGGAGGATTGACAACTGGTTGCTGGTATTGTCTGTCACGTTAGGCACTGCTAGTTTGTGTGGGTGCTGCTGGTGCATGGCTGGGATGCATGGGTCCAGCTGGTGTGATGCTGAAGTGTTCTGCTGCCTGGTGGCATTAAGCTCTTGACCAGTCGCTACTGAAGTTGCTGGGGGCAAGTGTCAGTTCCCAGCTTGTGCTGCTACTGCTGTTGCCAGGGGGTACTCTCAGCTCCCAATCCCCTGCTGCTGTTGGGGGCTGAGGATGCCCAGCTCCCAGGACTTTGCTGCTGCTGGGGGAGGGGATCCACTCCAAATCTTCTGCTTCAGTTGTCAGGGGTGGGTCTTGGCTGCCAGAGACTTGCTGCTGCGTGGACTGGAGAACTGCTCCTGATCAGATGATGCTGATGTTGATGCTGCTGGGGATGGGTCTCAGCCACAGATCTGCATTGCTGCTTCCTGGGGATGGATGTCTGCTCCCGAGCCTCTGCTGCTGAGTGTTTGTCTTGGTTCCTGAGCCTCAGCTCATGTTGGCAATAAGGCTCCACTCCCACCCAGTCACTACTAATGTGGGGGAAGGTGCTGGACTCCCAAGCTGGCATTACTGCTGCTGGGGGTGTGTCTAAGCTCCAGAGCTTCAGCTGCTGTTGATGGTGGGGCTCTACTACCACCCAGTCATTGCTGCTGTGGGGAAGGTGTGGGGCCCCGAAGTTGGTGCTACTTTTGCTGGGGGTGATGCTCGGCTCCAATTAGGCTACTGCTGTGGTGAATGGTGCTCATCTCCTGAGCTGGCACTCCTGTTGCTAGTGTGGGGGATGGTGCTCAGTTCGCTGCTGGTTGCTGCTTCCATGAGCAGGTACCTCCACAGCACCACTACTATGCACAGGTCCACATTGAAACAGCAGGTCCACTGCTCCATTGATGCAAGGTGCACTGGTGGACTCAGGTCACTTGGCCTTAGCTGCTCCATGCTGCCTCCTCCCAGAGAAGAGCAAGGATCTTCCAAAATGGCAGGGCCTTCTGGCCATGGAAGAAGAAGCACCCTGACAAGCCACTTACGGTGATGGCCAGCCTCTCCCAGGCCACAGTACAGGAACCCTCTTCCCCACGTTTATGTATTGCTCGAAGTTGCTCATCCACACTCACATCCACTCACACTCTCTCTCATAATCGCTCACATTCTCAAACATTCACACTCGCTCCGGACCTGCACACTGCCATCTTTTTCTCCAGCATTTACGTTAATATGATGATATTAGTACTGTTTTTGCTACAGCAGTGTAATTTTGGTGTAAAAAATAAAAACAAAAAGCTCTGTGTTTTTCTTAGTATAAAGAAGTTTAATATAGGAAAATAAGGATGCAAAAATCTTTTTTTTTTTTTATCCTCACCCGAGGACATTTTTCCATTTTTTGTTCAGAAAGAGTGGGAGGGAGAGAAAGGAAGAGAGAGAGAGTGAGAGAAACATCAATGTGAAAGGGACACATCGAGTGGCCGCCTCCCGCATGACCCAACCAGGGGCTGGGGACAAACTGAAACGAAGGTATGCGCCCTTAGCGGGAACCGAACCTGGGTCTCTCTGGACAGCAGGCTGATGCTCTAACCGCTGAGCCAAACCAGCCAGGGAAGGATGTAAAAATCTTTGAAAATGCATGTATCACAGAAAATCTGCTACCAAGAGATACCTGTAACTCTGAAGTTGTTTTTAGAGAATACCTTTCTGGGAGTTGCTGCTGCTGCTAACAATCATATATGTATATACACCTAATAACAGAGTTACAGAATATATAAAGCAAAGATTGACAATTCTGGGTTTAGTTCCTTATTCGGACAAAATTTAAATCAAATTCCATGAATCTTCAGGTAACTTTTAATATTAAAAGCTTTTATTTCAGAAATTATAATGTCCATTTTGATGTAATATAAGTGACTTTAGATGGAGTTAAATTAAATATTCACTCCTGGATGTCGGAAATGGTGGTGGAGTGAATGGAAGCTACACAGACAATCTCCCAGGACCAAATGAGAATTACAACTGAAATAAAGACAAATCATCAGGAAAAAGCAACAGAAAAGCAGCGGGAAAGGATCATACAACCAGGTTCACTGAATGAGCCTGGTAGGATATGCGGAGGCATGTGAGGGTGGCGGGGTGGGAGCCCACTGACAGCAGCGGCCTTAGCTATGAGCAGTGGTGACACCCGCCCTCGGGGTTGAGTGCCCAAGCTGCTCCACAGCACAGAAGGCCGGGTCAGAGCACTAAATAGCTACAGCCACTCACCAAGGACTCCGGCAGAGGGAGGGGAGACTGGACTGGAACTCTGTGGGGACACCTGAGATTTGAAGGGCACTCAGAGTTAGTGCTGAGCTGCAGCCACAAAGGACGGTGGTGGCTAGCCCGCCCCTTCCTGGTTACACAGAATAGCAGCCAAGTTTACTCCTTCCCATAGCTGTGGAAACCCCTCCCTCAGAGTTTTCCAGGTGAGGAAAAGAGGTAAAGAAATGCAAATTGAGGCTCATTAACAACCAGGATCAGCACCACCCTCAGGAAATCCTCTTATACTATAAACACCTGAGGGAGTTTCTCATTCAAGTGAGATCCCAAGGTTTTTCAAGTAACTGAGGCAAATAGCCTCTAGGCAAAAAGCTAGAGCATAACAGAACATTTCCTGAGATTGAAAATCTAACCAGGAAAGTGAGATTGACAGTGGTGTTTAAGGAGAGCCCTCCATGCTCATCCAAACCCAGTAGAGGGAGCCACAAATAGCAGAACACCAACACCCACAGGGAAAATTTGGCAGGCTCCAAAACCCACTGAGATAACAAAAATGGTGAAACAAAAAAACATATCTCAAATGAAAGAATGAGAGAACTCTAACAAAGATGAGATAAATAAAATACAGATAAGCAAATTATCAGAGGTAGAGTTCAGAGCCATGATCTTGAGGAAACTAAACAGAATGAGTAAGGAAATCGACACCATGAAAACCAACCAAGTGGAAATAAAGAATGATATAGCAGAAATAAAGAACACATTGGAAGGACTGACCAACAGAGTAGAGGAAGCAGAGGACCTTATCAGTGAATTAGAAGACACAGTAGAAAAAATCAATCAATCAGAAAACCAAAAGGAAAAAACAATTTAAATAAAAGGAAGACAGCTTAAGAGAACTGTGGGACAACTGGAAACATAATAACATTCGCATCATAGGAGTCCCCGAGAAGAAGAAAATAAGCAAGGGTTAGAGAACATATTTGAAGAAATAGTGACAGAAAACTTTCCTAAGCTGGTGAAGGAAGAAGACATTCAAGTTCAAAAAGCACAGAGAGCCCCAAGTAAGAAGAACCCAAACAGGCCCACAACAAGACACATAAAAATTAAAATGTCAAAAATTAAAGACAAAGAGAGAATCCTAAAGGCAGCAAGAAATAAGCAACAGGTTACCTACAAAGGAACCCCCATAAGGCTATCAGCTGACTTCTCAACAGAAACACTACAGGCCAGAAGGGAATGGCATGAAGTAATCAAGGTCATGAAAAACAAGGATCTGAATCCAAGACTATATCCAGCAAAGCTTACATTCAAAATAGAAGGTCAAATAAAGAGCTTCCCAGACAAAAAAAGGCTAAGGCAATACATCAGCACCAAACCAGCACTGCAAGAAATGTTAAAAGGACTGCAGTAATTAGTAGAAGAAATAGGAAGAAAAATATAACCACACTGAACAAAGATGGCAAGAAATCAGTACATATGAATAATCACCTTAAATGTAAATGGATTGAATGCTTCGATAAAAAGACACAGAGTAGCTGACTGGATAAGAAAGCATGATTCACATATTTGTTGTCTACAAGAGACCCACCTCACAAAAAAGACTCACATAGGTGGAAAATAAAGGGATGGAAAAAAATTTTCCAAGCAAACAGAAAGGAAAAAAAAGCTGGGGTAGTAATACTCATACCTGATAAATTAGATTTCAAATTGAAGACCATAACTAGAGACAAAGAAGGTCACTACATAATATTGAAAGGGTCAATCCAACAGGAAGATATAACCTTGGTAAACATATATGCACCCAATATAGGAGCACCAAAATATAATAAAAATCTTCAGGAGGACTTCAAAGGAGAAATCGACAGCAGTACAATCATAGCAGGAGACTTCAAAACCCCACTGACATCAATGCATAGATCATCTAGACAAAAAATTGACAAGGAAACAGAAATTCTAAATGAAACACTAGATCAAATGGATTCAATAGATATATACAGAGAATTACACCCCAAAATTACAGAGTTCACATTCTTCTCAAGTGCACATGGGACATTCTCAAAGATAGACCATGATAGGACAAAAAATAAGTATCTACAAGTTCAAGAACATTGAAATCATATCAAGCATCTTCTCAGATCACAATGGCATGAAACTAGAAATCAATTGTAACAAGAACATGCAACGACATTTGAACACATGGAGGCTAAATAGCATGTTATCAAACAATGAATGGGTTACCATGGAGATCAAGGAAGGAATTAATAACTTCCTGGAAACTAATGAAAATAAACACAAAACAACACAAAATCTATGGGACACAGTGAAAGCAGTTCTGAGAGGAACGTTCATAGCACTACAGCCCCACCTCAAGAAAGAAGAAAAATTTCTAATTGACTACCTAACCTCACAACTTAAAGAACTAGAAAGCAAACAAAAAGAACAACCTAGAGCAAGCAGAAGGAAAGAAATAGTAAAGATCAGAGCAGAAATAAACGACATGGAGATCAAAAAAACAATTCAAAGGATCAATGAAACTAAGAGCTGGTTTTTTGAAAAGATAAACAAGATTGATGGACCCTTAGCTAGACTCACCAAGAAACAAAGAGAGAGAACCCAAATACACAAAATCAGAAATGAAAAAGGAGAAGTAACAACTGACACCACAGAAATACAAAGGATCATTAGCAAATACTATGAACATGTATATGGCAACAAATTCGACAATCTAAGCAAAATGGACACATTTCTAGAAACACATAGTCTCCCAAAAGTGGACAGGGAAGAGATAGAAAACTTGAACAGGCCAATAACAACGAAGGAAATTGAAGATGTAATCAAGACCCTCCCAGCAAACAAAAGCCCAGGCCCTGACGGCTTCACGAGGGAGTTTTACTGAACATTCAAAGAAGTACTAACACCCATTCTCCTCAAACTATTCCAAAAAATTCAAGAAGAAGGAAGACTTCCAAACACGTTTTATGAGGCCAGCATAATTCTAATTCCAAAACCAGAAAAAGACACTACAAGGAAAGAAAACTACAGGCCAATATCCCTGATGAATATAGATGCCAAAATTCTTAACAAAATGCTTGCAAGTGGGATTCATCCCAGGGATGCAGGGCTGGTACAATATTCGCAAATCAATAAATGTGATATACCACATAAACAAAATGAAAGATAAAATCCACATGATCATATCAATAGATGCTGAAAAAGCATTTGACAAAATCCAGCACCGATTTCTGATAAAACATTCAGCAATTTGCAAATAGAGGGATTATATCACAACATTATAAAGGCCAGATATGATAGACCTACAGCCAACATCATACTCAATAGACAAAAAATGAAAGCATTTCCCTTAATAACAGGAACAAGACAAGGATGCCCACTCTCACCACTCTTATTTAACATGTTACTGGAAGTCTTAGCCATAGCAATCAAACGTGAAGGAAAAATAAAAGGAATCCAAATTGGAAAGGAGGAAGTGAAACTGTCATTATTCGCAGATGACATGATATTATACATAGAAAACCCTAAAGACACCATCAAAAATCTACTAGACTTAATAAATGAATTTGGCAAAATAGCAGGATACAAAAATAACGTCAAGAAATAGATTGCATTCTTATATACCCATGATGAACTCACACAAAGAGAAACTAAAAAAAAAATCCCATTTACCATCGCAGCAAAATTTAAGATACCTAGGAATAAACTTAACCAAAGAAGTAAAGGACCTCTTTGCAGAAAACTACAGGACATTGAAAAAAGAAATAGAGGAAGATATAAAAAAGTGGAAGCACATACCTTGTTCATGGATTGGAAGAATTAACATCATTAAAGTGTCCATACTTCCCAAAGCAATCTATAGATTTAACCAATCCCCATCAATATACCAAAGACATATTTCATAGAAATAGAACAATTGCTTCACAAGTTTATATGGAACCAAAAAAGACCCTGAATAGCCACAGCCATCTTGAAAAAGAAAGACAAAGCAGGTGGGATCACAATACTGGATATGAGGTTATACTACAAAGCTACTGTAATCAAAACAGCCTGGCACTGGCACAAGAACAGGCACATAGATCAATTGAATAGAACAGAGAACCCAGAAATTGAGCCAAAACATTATGCTCAATTAATATTTGACAAAGGTGGCAAGAGCATACAATGGAGTAAAGACAGCCTCTTTAATAAATGGTGTTGGGAAAATTGGACAGCTACATGCAAAAAAATGAAACTAGACCATCAGCTTACACCATACACAAGAATAAACTCAAAATGGATAAAAGACTTAAATGTGACTCATGAATCCATAAAAATCCTAGAAGAAAATGTAGGCAACAAAATTTTGGACACCATACGCAGCAGAATCTTCACTGATACATCACCTAAGGCAACAGAAACAAAGGAAAAAATGAACACATGGGACTACATCAAACTCAAAAGCTCTGCACAGCAAAAGAAACAACCATCAAAGTGGAAAGGCAACCCACTCTGTGGGAGAGCATAATTGCCAATGATATATCAGGTAAGGGGTTAATCTCCAAAATATGTAGAGTGCTCATACAACTCAACAAAAGGAAGACAAAGAACCCAAATAAAAAATGGGCAGAGGACCTAAATAGACACCTCTCCAAATAGGACATAAAAATGGCCAAGAAACATATGAAGAAATTCTCAACATCACTAATCATCAGAGAGATGCAAATTAAAACAACAATGAGGTATCACCTTACACCTGTCAGAATAGCCGCCATCAACAAAGCATCCTACAACAAGTATTGGCGAGGGTGTGGAGAAAAGGGGACTCTAGTACACTGCTGGTGGGAATTCAGACTGGTGCAGCCACTGTGGAAAACACTATGGTGTTACCTCAAAAAATTAAAAATTGAATTACCATTTGACCCAGCGATCCCACTCCTAGGAATATACCCTAAGAAGCCTGAAACACCAATCAGAAAGAATATATGTACCCCCGTGTTCATAGCAGCACTATTTACAATAGCTAAGACCTGGAAACAGCCCAAGTGTCCATCAGTAGACGAATGGATAAAAAAGCTGTGATACATATACACAATGGAATACTATGCAGCTGTAAGAAAGAAAGATCTCTTATCCTTTGTGACGACATGGGAGGACCTGGAAACTATTATCCTAAATGAACCAAGCCTAGCAGAGAAAGACAAATATCGTATGATCTCACTTATTTCTGGAATATAATGAACATAACAGTCTGAGGAGCAGGGTAGTCTTAGAGACGTGGAAGTAGGGTACAGACTGACAATTTCCAGAAGAGGGGGTGGGGGAGAGGATCAATGAACCACAGTACTTGTACACATGTACTCATAACCAATGGACATGGACAACAAAACTGGGCATGGGGCAGGGAGGGAGGGGGAGGAGGGTGACAATGGGGGGAAAAGGAGAAACATCTGTAACAAAAATAAATTAATAAAATAAAATAAAAAAATCTTCACTCCCTCCACAAGCTTAGGTCTATTTCAGATGAAGTCCTGAAGTCAAGAAAGCCGGTTTTATTGGAGTATTCATTCTTTCTTATTGTACATTTCATGCATTATCCTTTTAACTGCTAATCTCAATTTCTGACTTCTCTAACTTTGTAGTAAAGGAAGGGAGGAAAAGCAAAGAACAGAAAGTTTATGATTAACTAGTGCACTGGCAAGTTTATTTCATGCTCTCCAATCTTTGAAGTTATCTAAATTTGGGTTTCTCTTGGAGTTTTGCATTGGATTAAGTGATTCCCATTTTATTTGTCTCTGAAAATCTTTAATCTATTGTTCCTGTGATATATAGGTGATACATTCTCCCTGGTTTGTCTCCCTGGTTTGTCTCCTTTTTAAGCCCTGATTATTTGTTGCAGGTATGCCACAACTGAGTATCACTTGGTTAGTCTGAGACCCTTAAAATATTTTCAATGAAAATTGCCAAAAAAGAAAAAAAATATATTTGTTCACTCTTCCATTAAACTGACATGTTATTCCATATATCAACATTTTTCAGGAGGGTATAAGCAACATTCCACTATATCCTTTAAACTGTAGTGGACGCATAACAGAACTCTGTACCTGGTCTTATTATAGCCTTATTGTCTTGATTTGAGAAGAAGCAGGGGAGGGAGAGAAATTACAAGATAATAACATTTAATTTAAAAATGCAATCATAATCTTTAACTTTCAACTACCTTATACCCTTGATGTGGTTGAGAGAGGTAAGAGGCACAAGATCAAATTATAATCACTTCCTTGGCAAACTCTTCATTGTGGTGTGTGGTGCACATGGATATGTGCCACTATATTTCCCTTCAATAAAGGATTTATTGTCCCAATTTTGGAGAGTGCTGTCAGCATCTTCAGTCAACAGCCCCTTCAGGAATAAATTCAGCCACAGAAATCTGTATCACGCACAGTCATACCCTTCTGGGGACAGCCAACATTTGATGGCTGATTGATACACAGGTATCAAGGAATAAGCATTGTGATATAACATGGAACCACTTTTATAGTCCATTTTAGATCCAGAGATCCACATGAGGTTGGCTAAGTCTGTCAGGCCTGCATTATAGACCAATTTCTTTCTCTAACCAATTTTGCTTCTTCCCTCTCCTTTTCACAATTATTGATGCTAAGGGTGTTCCTTAACAAACATCCTGAACATTAACCTCTATTTTTGTCAGCTTCCTGGAGGACAAAAACTGTGACAATACTGAGAAATATAGCATTTATTGAATCCTGGTGCCCCAGTAAAAATTCTTATATTTATCTTTTAAAGTATAATTTAAAGCAAAAAGAACAGATGCACTAATGTCTTATGTTGGGATGAATTATATATCATAAAACCTCTAACCTTTTTATATTTTATTGTTTAGAATCTGTATCACGCACAGTCATACCCTTCTGGGGACAGCCAACATTTTCACATTAGAATGTGAAAACTATAGTTTGGTGATTTAAACATAGAAATCAAAATTGAAATTTTTAAATTACTCATTCCTATTTTTGTGTGAATATATATATATATATATATGGCATGTATTGCACTCTATTGCAATTATTACAAGTGCCAAAGAGTTTACTTCCCAAGGGCAAAGTATATTTCTTACTCATATTTGTATTCCTAGATTTCAAAAAGCAACATAAATCTAAATTAGAAGTACTTATAAATTGATACAGAGCAAAGAAAAGAAAAAAAAATATTATATCAGAAATGAAGACTAAACTAGAAGACCAAGAACAAGTAAACATATTAATACAAATTATTTCCTCAAATAAGTAAAATGTTAGAAGACAAAATAACTTAAAATACAAAAATTAAATATAAAACAACAAAAGATTTAAAAGGTGAAAAATATTAAAGGTAGACATGGAAGACTGAACACATAGATAATATGAGTCTCTGAAGAAGAAAACCAAATCAAAGGGAAAGAGCAAATAACACAATATCTAAATCAAGAAAACTCTTCTAAACTTAAACAAGCTACTTGAAACTACAAAAAGAGGAAAAAAAAATCACATGTTTGAGAATACTAACCAAGAATGATCAAGGCCAAGAGAGTCTAGTAAAATAACTGCACTCTGAAGAATATAAAAAACAATTTTAACAGCTAGAATGAAAAGCAAAATTAATGAGAAAAAAAATACTATCAGACATTTTATTTTTTTTATTTTTTATTTTTTTATCCTCACTCGAGGACACTTTTTCATTTTTTGTTCAGATAGAGTGAGAGGGAGAGAGAGAGGAAGAGAGAGAGAGAGAAACATCGACGTGAAAGGGACACATCAAGTGGCTGCCACCCACACTACCAACCAGGGCGGGGGACAAACTGCAACCAAGGCACATACCCTTAGCGGGAACTGAACCCGGGTCTCTCTGGACCAAAGGCCAACGCTCTAACTGCTGAGCCAAACCGGCCAGGGCACTATCAGACTTTTTAAAGATAATGATTTATGTTAGAAGGAAATTGAGTAATGTTGAGTAAAATTGAGAACATTTGTTATACTAGGCACTAAATGAACTATTAAAGATCAATAGGATGAGAACTAGAAAGAGGAGGGAGGCAAGATGGCTGCAGTCTAGGGAAGTTCTGGCCGCTGGCTTCCAGCACCAGACCAGACTTGTGTCTATTCTTCTGAAAACTCAACTTGAAAAACCAGCAGAAAAATAGTTGAACTGAAATACTGTGAGCAGGGACCATGAAGAGGGGACAGGAGAAGACACAGAGTAGTTGAGCCAACTAATGCAGCTGGGCCATGTGGATGGAAAGCTGGAGGAAGGGTGTGGCAGTGCAGCTCCTGCCCTCTGGGAGCATAGGTAGAGGCTACATGCAGGGATCTCTCTAATCCAGAGCAAGAAGAAGGGAAGGAGATCCCACATAGCACTGGGTAGTGGGAATTAGTGGTGATTAAGTCCACCTGGGAGAATCAGACCACACTATCTCAGGCAAAATTTGATTGCTTGGTTACAACATCAGCCAAGGATGTTTTCGCTGATCTGTTTCAGAACTCCAAACTGGCAGAGGGGTCTGACCAGTTCACCAAGAAGTAAATCAGAGGGTCCAATTATTCTCTGAAGGAACTTTTGGTGAAGAGCAGGATTGGTGCCAGACAGAGGGCCCTGGGAAAGAGGAGTGATCTTTCCCAGTTTGAGTGAAGAGGGGGTGCCCCTTCCCCCACTTGTGGAATGTCTCTGGACTAGAAATTTGCACTCATGCAGCTGGACGTGGAAGTGTGGAGAACTCAGACATTTGGCCTGGTAGGAGCCTTGGCAGAACAACCACCAAACAAGGTCCAGGTGTGCTGAAAGATTAGAGGGCCAAGCAGGGTGGGTTGTTTTCTTTTTAATATCCCCTCCTGCTAAGATAGTGTCAGTGATCCAGGCAGAGCTGAGATATTGGAAGGAGAGGAACTGCCTGCCTGCCCATCCTACAAGCTACAGACACCTGTAGCTTGAGTCTGTTTAAGTCATCCTGACCAGAACCCAGATACTTTATGAGAAACCAGTTTCACGGGGGAAGAGAGAGTAGCTCAGAACAAGGACGTTAAAGGTTTGAATCCTGAGGCAGACCCAGCCTCAGGCTACAGAGGTCCTGACCACCAGACTACTTGGAGAGCTGCCCTACTAGGATTCAGTCAGTGTGTTCAGGGACAGGAAGAGACAGTGACTCACACTAACCTGCACCAGAGGGCTTCACAAGACACACAAGACAAATACCAAGGGACAAGATTCAACAATATCACAGCAAAATCCAGCAAGCTCTGAAAATAGCAGATCCAAAGATGTTTTCTTGGTTTCTTTGATTGTTTTTATTTTGTATTGTTTTGTTTTCCTTTCTCTTTTATCTCTTTTACTTTTCATATTCTTTTATTTTTATTATTTCTTTTAGTCTATTCATTTTTGCTCTTAACATTTTAAATTTCATTTACCAATTTTTCTTTTCTTATTCTATACATCATTTTATTCATTATTATTATTTACTAAAACTATTATTATTTTATTTATTTTTTCTTCCTTTTATTTTTTATACAAATTTTATTTCTTATCACTTTCTTTTCTTTCATATTATTTTTTCCCACACTTTTATTATTCTCTAATTCTTTTAGTCTCCTGTCTTTGAGTATTCTTTTTGTTGTTGTTGTTGTTTTTTAATATTTTTATTGTGGCTGTTGTTTTAATTATTGTTATTGTTTTGTTTTGTGTGTATGTTGTTTTTCTTAGGTCTATTTTTATCTTGTTTAATTCTCTCAGTACCCTTATAATTGTTGGCACAATGTGATCAGGGTTGAGACTCACAGCCAAAAAGTCTGAGGACTGAGCCCAAACACAAATGGGACAAAAACAATTATGACAGAATTTCAATAAGAGGGGCCAAATGAACATAAAATAGATATTTCTAGAGCCTCTAACTCATAATATCCAGGATAATACACCACTGAGTACCATAAGAAAGCCATCCCACCAAGAATGGGAAGGATAGTAGCCTTATCCAATACATAGAAAAAAACACACACAAAGAAACAGCAAAAATAGTGAAACAGAGAAAGAGACCCCACATGAAATAACAGGAGTAACATCTGAAAAATAATTAAATGAAATGGAGGCAAGCAATTTATCATATGGAGATTTCAAAGGAATGGTTACAAGGATGCTCAAAAAAGTTAATGAGAACTAAAAGGAACTTTATGGGAACTATAAAGAACTTAGTGGAAACTGCATCGGCATGAAAAAGGATTTAGAAAACATGAATGAGAACTAGTCAGAAATAAAGAATGACATAGCTGAAATAAAGAATGTAGTGGAAGGAATCAACGGTATATTAGAAAAAGCTGAAGATCAAATCAGTGAACTAGAACACAAGGTAGAAATAATTACACAATTAAATCAGCAAAAAAATTATAATAAACAGATCAATAACAACTAACTATTGAAGATGTAATCAGTAAACTGCCAGGCCCAGACAACTTCATGGAGGAGTTTTACTGATATTCAAAAAAGAACTAACACTCATTTCCTCAAACAACTCCAAAAAATTCAAGAACAAGGAAGACCTCCAGACTCTTTATATGAAGCCAAAGTAATCCTAATCCCAAAACCAGATAAAGATACTACAAAGAAAGCAAACTTCAGGTCAATATCCCTCATGAATATTGAGGCCAAAACACTTATAAAAATATTAGCAAATTTGATGCAGCAATAGATTTTAAAAATTATTCATCATTATCAAGTGGGATTCATCCCAGGGATGCAAGGCTGATACAAGATTTTCAAATCAATAAATGTGATAGACAACATAAACAAAATGAAAGATAAAAACCATATGACTAATCCAAACCCAGTACAGGGAGCCACAAACAGCACAACACCAACATCCAGAGAGAATATTTGGCAGGCTCCAAAACTCACTGAGATAGCCAAATTGGTAAAACAAATAAACAGATTCCAAATGAAAGAACAGGAGAACTCCACCGAAGATGAGATAAATGAAATGGAGTTAGGCAAGTTAACAGAAATAGAATTCAGAGCCATGATCTTGAGGGAGCTCAAAAGCATGTGTAAGGACATCAATACCATGAGCAAAGACATAGAAATATTAAAAATAAACCAACTGGAAATGAAGAATATCATAGCAGATATGAAGAACACATTGGAAGGACTAAACAGCAGAGTAGAAGAAGCTGAGGACTGGATCAGTGAATTAGAACACAGGGTAGAAAAAATCAACCATTCAGAAAACCAAAAGGAAAAAACAATGAAAAAAAACAGGAAGACAGCTTAAGAGAACTGTGGGACAACTGGAAACGTAATAATATTCACATCATTGGAGTCTCCTAAGAAGAAAGTGAGCAAGGGTTGGAGAATATTTTTGAAGAAATAGTGACAGAAAATTTCCCTAATTTGGTGAAGGAAGAAGGCATTCAAGAGCAAGAAGCACAGAGAGTACCAAGTAAGAAAAACCCAAAGAGGGCCACACCAAAACACATAGGAATTAAAATGCCAGATATTTAAGACAAAGAGAGAATCCTAAAGGCAGCAAGAGCTAAGCAACAGGTTACCTACAAAGGAACCCCAATAAGGCTATCAGCTGACTTCTCAATAGAAACACTACAGGCAAGAAGGGAATGGCATCAAGTAATCAAGGTCATGAAAAACAAGGATCTGAACCCAAGACTACTCTACCCAGCAAGGCTATCATTCAAAATAGAAGGTCAAATAAACCAGCTTCCCAGACAAAAAAAAGGCTAAGGGAATATATTAGCACCAAACCAGCACTGCAAGAAATGTTGAAAGGACTGCTGTAATTAATAGAAGAAATAGAAAAAAAAAAAATAACCACACCAAACAAAAATGGCAATAAATAAGTACATATCAATAATCACCTTAAATGTAAATGGATTGAATGCTCCGATAAAAAGACAGAGAGTAGCTGACTGAATAAGAAACCATGATTCACAAATATGTTGTCTACAAGAGACCCACCTCACCACAAAAGACTCACATAGGTTGAAAGTGGAGGGATGGAAAAAAATCTTCCAAGCAAACGGAAAGGAAAAAAAAAGCTGGGGTAGCAATACTCATCTCTGATAAATTAGATTTCAAATTGAAGACCATAACTAGAAACAAAGAAGGCCACTACAAAATATTGAAAGGGTCTATCCAACAGGAAGATATAACCTTGGTAAACATATATGCACCCAATATAGGAGCACCAAAATATATTAAAAATCTTCTGGAGGACTTCAAAGGAAAAATCGACAGCAATACAATAATAGAAGGAGACTTCACACCCCAATGACATCACTGCATAGATCATCTAGACAAAAAATTGACAAGGAAACAGAGACTCTAAATGAAACACTAGATCAAATGGATTTAATAGACATATACAGAGAATTACACCCCAAAACTGCAGAATTCACATTCTTCTCAAGTGCACATGGGACATTCTCAAAGGTAGACCATATGTTAGGGCACAAACTAAGTCTCTATAAGTTCAAGAGGATTGAAATCATATCAAACATCTTCTCAGATCACAATGACATGAAACTAGATATCAATTGCAACAAGAACATGCAAAGACATTTCAATACATGGAGGCTAAATAACATGTTATCAAACAATGAATGTGTTACCGAGGAGATCAAGGAAGAAATTAAAAACTTCCTGGAAACCAATGAAAATGAACACATAACAACACAAAATCTATGGGATGCAGCGAAAGCAGTTCTGAGAGGGAAGTTCATAGCACTCCAGGCCTACCTCAAGAAACAAGAAAAATTTCTAATAGATTTTCTAACCTCACAACTTAAAGAACTAGAAAGCAAACAAAAAGAAAACCCCAGAGCTAGTAGAAGGAAAGAAATAGTAAAGATCAGAGCAGAAATAAATGACATAGAGACCAGAAAAACAATTCAAAGGACCAATGAAACAACGAGCTGTTTTTTTTAAAAAAAATAGACAAGATTTATGGACCCTTAGGTAGACTCACCAAGAAACAAAGAGAGAGAACCCAAATACACAAAATCAGAAATGAAAGAGGAGAAGTAACAACTGACACCACAGAAATATAAAGGATCATTAACAAATACTATGAACATTTATATGGCAATAAATTCGACAATCTAAGCGAAATGGACACATTTCTAGAAACACAAAATCTCCCAAAACTGGACTGGGAAGAGATAGAAAACTTGAATAGGAGAATAACAACGAAGGAAGTTGAAGATGTAATCAAGACCCTCCCATCAAACAAAAGTCCAGGCCCTGACGGCTTCACGGGCGAGTTTTATCGAACATTCAAAGAAGAACTAACACCCATTCTCCTCAAACTATTCCAAAAAATTCAAGAAGAAGGAAGACTTCCAAACTCGTTTTATGAAGCCAGCATAATTCTAATTCCAAAACCAGAAAAAGACACTACAAAGAAAGAAAACTACAGGCCAATATCCCTGATGAACATAAATGCCAAAATCCTAAACAAAATACTAGCAAATCAGATCTAGCAATACATCAAAAAAATTATTCACCATGACCAAGTGGGATTCATCCCAGGGATGCAAGGATGGTTCAATATTCGTAAATCAATAAATGTAATACACCACATAAACAAAATGAAAGAAAAAAGCACATGATCATATCAATAGACACTGAAAAAGCTTTCGACAAAATCCAGCACCCATTTCAGATAAAAACGCGCAGCAATTTGCGAATGGAGAGATCATATCTAGATATAATAAAGGCCATATATGAAAGAGATACAGCCAACATTATACTCAATGGACAAAAACTAAAAACATTTCCCTTAAGAACAGGAAGAAGACAGGGATGCCCACTTTCGCCACTCTTATTTAACATAGTACTGTAATTCTTAGCCATAGCAATCAAACGTGAAGAAAAAATAAAAGGAATCCAAATTGTAAAGGAGGAAGTGAAACTGTCATTATTCGCAGATGACATGATATTATACATAGAAAACACTAAAGACTCCATCAAAAATCTACTAGACTTAATAAATGAATTTGGCAAAGTAGCAGGATACAAAATTAATGTCAAGAAATTGACAGCATTCTTATACACCAATGATGAACTCACACAAAGAGAAACTAAAAAAAAATCCCATTTACCATCGCAGCAAAAAAATTAAAATACCTAGGAATAAACTTAATCAAAGAAGTACAGGATCTATTTGCAGAAAACTACAGGACATTGAATAAAGAAATAGAGGAGGATATAAAAAAGTGGAAGCACATACCTTGTTCATGGATTGGAAGAATTAACATCATTAAAATGTTCATGTTACCCAAAGCAATCTATAGATTCAATGCAATCCCCATCAAAATACCTGTGACATATTTCATAGAACTAGAACAAATACTCCAAAAGTTCATATGGAACCAAAAAGACCCCAAAAAGCCACAGCAAACTTGAAAAAGAAGGAAAAAGTAGTTGGGATCATAACACCAGATATCAGGTTATACTACAAAGCTACTATAATCAGAACGGCTCGGTATAGGCACAAGAACAGGCATATAGACCAGTGGAACAGAACAGAGAATCCAGAAATTGACCCAACACATTATGCTCAATTAATATTTGACAAAGGTGGCAATAGCATACAATGGAGCAAAGACAGCATCTTTAATAAATGGTGTTGGGAATATTGGACAGCTACATGCAAAAAAAAAAAAAAAATGAAACTAGACCATCAACTTACACCATACAAAAGAATAAACTCAAAGTGGGTAAAAGACTTAAATGTGACTCGTGAATCCATAAAAATCCTAGAAAAAAATGTGGGCAACAAAATTTTGGACATCATACGCAGGAGAATCTTCACTGATACATCACCTAAGGCAACAGAAACAAAGGAAAAAATGAACACATGGGACTACATCAAACTCAAAAGCTTCTGCACAGCAAAAGAAACAACCATCAAAGTGGAAAAGGAACCCACTGTATGGGAGAGCATAATTGCCAGTGATACATCAGATAAGGGGTTAATATCCAAAATAGAGTGCTCATACAACTCAACAAAAGGAAGACAAAAGAACCCAATTAAAAAATGGGCAGAGGAACTAAATAGACACCTCTCCAAACAGGACATACAAATGGCTAAGAGACATATGAAGAAATGCTCAACATCACTAATCATCAGAGAGATGCAAATTAAAACAACAATGAGGTATCACCTACACCTGTCAGAATGGCCACCATCAACAAATCATCAAACAATGAGTGCAGGCGAGGTTGTGGAGAAAGGGGACTCTAGTACACTGCTGGTCGGAATGCAGACTGGTTCATCCACTGTGCAAAACACTATGGTGTTACCTTAAAAAATTAAAAATTGAATTGTCATTTGACCCAGTGATCCCACTTCTAGGAATATATCCTAAGAAACCTGAAACACCAATCAGAAAGAATACATGTACTCCCATGTTCATAGCAGCACTATTTACAATAGCTAAGATCTGAAAACAGCCCAAGTGTCCATCAGTGGAGGAATGGATAAAAAAACTGTTGTACATATACACAATGGAGTACTATTCAGCTGTGAGAAAGAAAGATCTCTTATCCTCTGCAAGGACATGGGAGTACCTGGAAACTATGATCCTAAGTGAAACAAGCCAAGCAGAGAAAGACAAATATCACATGATCTCACTTATTTGTGGAATATAATTAACATAACAGTCTGGGGAACAGGGTAGACCCAGAGATGTAAAAGTAGGGTACAGAATGACAACCCTCAGAAGAGAGGGTGGGGGGAGATGGAAGAGATAAACCTCAGAACTTACACGCATGTATGCATAACTGATGGACATGGACAACAAAGTTGGAGATGGGGTGGGGGGATGGGTAGGAGGGTGTCAATGGGGAAAAAAGGAGAAACATCTGTAACAAAAATAAATTAATAAAAATTTTTAAAAATTAAAAAATAAAATAATATAAAACAAATACTCAAAAAGTTTTATGGAACCATAAAAGACTCCAAATAGCCACAGCAATTTTGAAAAGAAAGTACAAAGTGGGAGGGATCACAATAACAGTAATCAACTTATACTACAAAGCCATCATAATCAAAACAGCCTGGTACTGGCACAAGAACAGACATATAAATCAATGGAACATAACAGAGATCACAGATATAGGCCCAAGACAGTATGTACAATTATTATTATTTGCAAAGGAGGCAAGAACATAAAATGGAGAAAAGACAGTCTCTTCAATAAATAGTACTGGGAAACTTGGACAGCTATAAAAAAAAAAAAAAAGAAAGAAAGAAAGAAACTGCAGCACCAATTTACACCATACACTAGAATAAACTCAAAATGGATAACAGACTTAAATGTAACCTGTGAAATCATAAAAATTCTAGAAGAAAACGTAGACAGAAAAATATCAGACATTATATGTAGTGGAATTTTCACTGATACATCACCTAGGGCAAGAGAAATAAAAGGAAAATATTAATAAATGGGACTACATGAAACTTAAAACTTCTGCATTTTAAAAGAAACCAGCATCAAAATGAGTAGGGAACCCACTTTCTGGGAGAACATATTTGCCAACAATACATCAGATAAAGGGTTAATATCCAAAATACATAGAGTACTCATACAACTTAACAAAAGAAAGGCAAACAATCCAATTAAAAAATGGGTAGAGGACCTGAATAGACACCTTCTCCAAACAGGACATACAAAAGGCCAGGAGACATATGAAAAAAATGCTCATCATCTGTAATCATCAGAGAGATTCAAATTAAAACGACAATGAAATATCATTTCACACCTGCCAAAATGGCAGCTATCAACAAATCCCCAAACAACAAACGCTGGTGAGGATGTGAAAAAAAGCATGCCCTAGCACACTGCTGGTGGGAATGCAGACTGGTGCAGCCACTAGGGAAAACAATTTGATATTTCCTCAAAAACTTAAAAATGGAACTGTCATTTGAAGAAGTGATTCCACTTCTTGGAATGTATCCTAAGAAGCCTGAAACACCAATCAGGAAGAATGTACGCACTCTTATGTTCATAGCAGCACCATTTACAATAGCTAAAACCTGGAAACAGCCCAAGTGCCCATCAGTAGATGAGTGGATAAAAAGGCTGTGGTACATTTAATCAATGGAATACTATGCAGCCTTAAGAAAGAGTGATCTCTTACCTTTTGAGATGACATGGAAGGCCCTGGAGAGTATTATGCTAAGCAAAATGAGCCAGTCAGAGAAAGAGAAGTACCACATGATCTCACTTATTTGTGCAACATAATGAACAAAATAAGCTGTCGACTAAAAGATATCCAGAATCATGGAAGTAGATAAAAGACTGACAAACCTCAGAAGGATGGAGGGTGGGAGTGGAGGGAAGAGATAAACCAAAGAACTTATATACATATATGCACAACCAATCGTTACAGACACTAGGCTGGTGAGGGCAGGAGGGAAGTGGGAGCAGGAAGGAGGCAGTCAATGAGGATAAAACGGGGACATCTGTAATATTTTCAACAATAAAAAAATTAAAAGCATGAAGACAGTTTAAGAAAACCAGGAAACATGAAACAAAACAACATCTGGATTATAGGGGTACCAAAGGGAGAAGAAAGTGATCAAAGGATAGATAACCTGTTTGAAGAAATAATCACAGAAAACATATCTAACATGATGAAGGCAAAAGTAACACAGGTTAAGGAAGCACAGAATGTCTCAATCAAAGCAAAGACAAAAAGATTCCCAACAAGGCACATCATAATTAAAATAGCAAACATTAATACAAATAAAAAATTATAAGGGCAACAAGAGAGAAACAGTCAGTTACCTACAAGGGAGCTCCCATAAGGTTGTGGGCTGATTTCTCAACAGAAACACTACAGGCCAGGAGGAAATAGCATGAAGTATTCAGATTAATGAAAAGCCAGGATCTGTAACCAAGACTACTCTATAAAGCAAGGCTATCATTCTAAATTGAAGGTGAAATAAATTGCTTTCAAGATATAAAAAGAACAAAGTAGATTATTACCACCAAACCAGAATTGCAAGATATGCTAAAGGGACTATAGTAAGAAGAGGAAGAGAGATATATATATAAACATAGGGATAAATAATAAACATGGCAATAAATAAATACATATCAATGATAACCTTTAAAGTAAATGGATTAAATGACCGCATCAAAAGACATAGGGCAGCTGAATGAATAAGAAAACATGATCCATATATAAGTTATTTACAAGAGACCCACCTCAGAACAAAAGACTCACACAGGATGAAAGTGAAGGGATGGAAATTTTTTTTCCATGCAAATAAAAACAACAAAAAAAGCTGGGGTAGCAATAATTATATCTCACAAAATAGAGTTCAAAACAAAGGCCATAACAAGAGACAAAGAACATCCCTACATGGGGGTACATGTATTCTTTCTGATTGGTGTTTCAGGCTTCTTCGGGTATATTCCTAGGAGTGGGATCACTGGGTCAAATGGTAATTCAATTTTTAATTTTTTGAGGTAACACCATAGTGTTTTCCATAGTGGCTGCACCAGTCTGCACTCCCACCAGCAGTGTACTAGAGTCCCCTTTTCTCCACATCCTCGCCAACACTTGTTGTTTGATGCTTTGTTGATGGCGGCTATTCTGACAGGTGTGAGGTGATACCTCATTGTTGTTTTAATTTGCATCTCTCTGATGATTAGTGAAGTTGAGCATTTCTTCATATGTCTCTTGGAAACAGCCCAAATGTCCATCAGTAGACGAATGGATAAAAAAGCTGTGGTACATATACACAATGGAGTACTATGCAGCTTTAAGAAAGAACAATCTCTTATCCTTTGCGTCGACATGGGAGGACCTGGAAACTATTATCCTAAGTAAAACAAGCCAAGCAGAGAAAGACAAACATCATATGATCTCACTTATTTCTGGAGTATAATGAACATAACAGTGTGAGGAGCAGGGTAGTCCCGGGGACGTGGAAGTGGGGTACAGGCTGACATCTGCCAGAAGAGGGGGCGGGGGAGGGGAGCGATGAACACAGAACTTGTACCCATGTACTCATAACCAATGGACATGGACAACAAAACGGGGACGGGACAGGGAGGGAGGGGGAGGGGGGTGTCAATGGGGGAAAAAAGGAGAATCATCTGTAACATAAGTAAATTAATTAAAAAAAAAAATCTTAAAATTGAAAATAAAATACCACTTCTTTCCAGTCAAAAAAAAAAAAAGAACATCCCTACATATGAGTAAAGTGATCAATCCAGTGAGAGAATATAACCTTTAAATATGTATATGCACCCAATATAGGAGGAACAAAATATATTTTAGAAGTCCTGAATGACTTTAAGGGAGGGATCAACAGAACTAGTCATAGTATGAGACTACAATATCATTTTGGATAGATCTTCCAGAAAAAATAAACAAGAAAAAAGTGACATTAAATGACACATAAATCAGATTAATTTAATTAATATTTACAGAATATTTTATCTCATAGCTGCAGAATACACATTATTCTAAAGTTAGCATAGAATATTCTCAAAGATAGACCAAATGTTAAGGCACAAAATATGTCTTCACAAGTTCAAGAAGTTGGAAATCATAAGCATCTTCTTGGATCACAACGATATGAAACTAGAAATCAAAAACCATAAAAAGCAACAACAAAAAACTCCAAAACATTCAAACTCTTGTAGACTACATAGCATGTAAGAGCAATGAATGTGTACCAATAACATCAAGGAAGGAATTTTTAAACACTGGGGAAAAAAAAGAACACACAACAACCCAACATCTATGGGTCACAGCAAGAGCAGTCCTGAGAGGGAATTTCATAGCATTACAGGCCTGCCTCAAGAAACAAGAAACAATTCTAATAGACTATCTTATTAAATAATTGATCTAACACTACAACAAAAAGAATTAGAGAGAGAAGAACAATAAAACCCCAGATTTAGTACAGGAAAGATATAAAAAGTTCAGAGCATAAATAAATGACATAGAGACTAAAAAAATAAATAAGATCAATGAAACCAAGAGCTTGTTCTTTGAAAAAATAAAGTTTGATGAACCTTTAGCCAGACTCATCAAAAACAAGGAGGGAGAATACAGATAAATAAAAAAGAAGAACATACAATGGAGTAAATGCTGTCTCTTCAATAAGTGGAATTGGAAAAATTGGACAGATACATGAAAAAAATTGAAACTAGACCACCAACTTACACCAGCAAATTGGACAATCTTGGCAAAATGGACAAATTTCCAGAATCACACAGTCTCCCAAAACTGAACCAGGAAAAGATAGAAAACTTGAACAGACCAATAACAACCAAAGAATTTGAAGATGTAATCCAAAACACCGAGCAAATAAAAATCCGGGCCAAGACAGCTTCATGGTGGAGTTTTGTTGTTGTTGTTGTCTTTGTTTTTCAACTTTTATTGATTTAGTTTTGTAAAAGATGTTTCTCCTTTTTCCCCCTAGACACCCTCCTCCCCAAACTGGCCCCCCAACCCCCACTACATTGTTATTATGTTCATTTGTTCTGTATACATACATATCAGTTCTCTAGTTTATCTTATCCATTCCCCTGCCCCTCTCCTCTGAGGTTTGTCAATCTGAACCACAATCCTTTCTATGTCTCTGGGTCTATTTTGTTCATCAGCTTATTTTGTTCATTATATTCCACAAATAAGTGAGATCATGTGGTGTTAGGCTTTCTCTGATTGGCTTATTTTGCTTAGCATAATACTATCAAGGTCGCTCTGTGTCATCTCAAAGGATAAGAGATCATTTCTTTGTTACAGCTGCATAGTATTCTATTGTATATATGTACCACAGCTTTTTTATCCACTCATCTACTGACGGACACTTGGGCTGTTTCCAGATCTTAGCAATTGTAAATAGTGCTGCTATGAATATAGGGGTACATATATTCTTTTTGATTGGTGTTTCAGGCTTCTTAGGATATATTCCTAGAATGGGATCACTGGGTCAAATGGCAGATCAATTTTTAATTTTTCGAGGAAACACCATATGGTTTTCCATAGTGGCTTTACTAGTGTGCATTCCCACTAGCAGTGTACTAGAGTTCCCTTTTCTCCACACCTTCGCCAGCACTTGTTCTTTGATGATTTGTTGATGGCAGTCATTCTGGCAGTTGTGAGTTGATACCTCATAGTTGTTTTAATTTTCATCTCTCTGATAATTAGTGACATTGAGCATTTATTTTGGCCATTTGCATGTCCTTTTTGGACAGGTATCTATTAAGGTACTCTGCCCATTTATTAATTAGGTTCTTTGTCTTACTTTTGTTGAGTTGTATGAGCACTCTATATATTTTGGAAATTAGTCCCTTATCTGATGTATCATTGGCAATTACGCTTTTCCATATAATGGGTTCCGTTTCCATTTTGATGCTGGTTACTTTTGCTGTGCAGAAGCTTTTAGGTTTGATGTAGTCCCATGTGTTCATTTTTTTCTTTATTTCTGTTGCCTTAGGTGTTATATCAGTAAAAATTCTGCTGTATGTTATGTCTGAAATTTTGTTGCCTACATTTTCTTCTAGGATTTTTATGGATTCACGAGTTACAAATATACTTTTATCCATTTTGAGTTTATTCTTGTGTAAGGTGTAAGTTCGTGGTCTAGTTTCATTTTTTTTTTTTTTTTGCATGTAGCTGTCCAATTTTCCCAACACCATTTTTTTTAAAAATTTGTTTTTTTTTAATTAATTTTAGAGAGATGGAGAGAGAGGGAGAGAGAGATAAAACATCGATGAGAGGGAACATCAATTGGCCACTTCCTGCATGCCCCCCACTGAGGACCAGACCCACAACCTTGGCATGTGTCCTGGCCGGGAACTCAACCAGCAACCTCTTGGTGCATGGGTCGATGCTCAACCACTGAGCTACACCAGTAGGACCCAACACCATTTATTAAAGAGACTGTCTTTACTCCATTGTATGTTCTTACCACCTTTGTCAAATACTAATTGAGAATAATGTCTTGGGTCAATTTCTGGGTTCTCTGTTCTGTTCCATTGATCTATATGCCTGTTTTTGTGCCAGTACCAGGCTGTTTTGATTACAATGGCTTTGTTGTGTAACCTGATATCCCATATTGTGATCCCTCCAACTTTGTCTTTCTTTCTCAAGATGCTGTGGCTTTTTGGGGTCTTTTTTGGTTCCATATGAACTTTTGAAGTATTTGTTCTAGTTCTGTGAAATCTGTCATTGGTATTATGATGGAGATTGCATTGAATCAATAGATAGCTTTGGGTAGTATGGACATTTTAATGATGTTATTTCTTCCAGTCCTGGAACAAGGTATACGTTTCCACTTTTTATATCTTCCTCTATTTCTTTTTTCAATGTCCTGTAGTTTTCTGCAAATAGACCCTTTGTTTCTTTGGTTAAGTTTATTCCTAGGTATCTTAATTTATTTTGCCACAATGGTAAATGAGTTTGTTTTTGTAGCTTCTCTTTCTGTGAGCTCATTATTGGTGTATAAGAATGCCGTCAAATTATTGATGTTAATATTGTATTCTGCTATCGTGCCAAACTCGTTTATCAAATCTACTATATTTTTTATGGTATCTTTAGGGTTTTTTTATGTACAGTATCTTGTCATCTGAGAATAATGACAGTTTCACTTCCTCTTTTCCAATTTGAATATTTTTTATTTTTTCTTCGCGTCTGATTGCTGTGACTGAGATTTCCAGTACTATGTTAAATAAGAGTGGCGAAAGTGGGCGTTTTTGTCTCGTTCCTGTTCTTAAGAGTAATGCTTTTAGTTTTTGCCTATTGAGTATGATGTTGGCTGTAGGATTTTCATATATGACCTTCATTATGTTGAGATATGATCCCTCTATGCGCACATTGCTAAGCATTTTTATCAGAAATGGGAGCTGGATTATTTCGAATGGTTTTTCAGCATCTATTGATATGGTTTTTTATCTTTTATTTTGTTTATGTGGTGTATCACATTTATTGATTTGCAAATATTGTACCAGCCTTGCATCCCTGGGATGAATCCCACTTAGTTGTGGTGAATAATTATTTTAATGTATTGCTGGATCCAATACGCTAATATTTTGTTAAGGATTTTGGCATCTATATTCATCAGGGATATTGGTCCATAGTTTATTTCTTTGTAGTGTCTTTATCTGGTTTTGGAATTAGAATTATGCTAGTCTCATAAAACAAGGTGGAAGTCTTCCTTCTTCTTGAACTTTTTGGAATAGTTTGAGGAGAATGGGTGTTAGTTTTTCTTATAATCTGTGTTAACACGCCTCCCTTCCCCGCCCCCCCATGAAGCTGTATGGGCCTGGGCTTTTGTTTGCTGGGAGAGTTTTGATTACATCTTCAATGTCCTTATTTGTTATTTGTTAGTTTAAGTTTTCTATCTCTTCCCAGTTCAGTTTTGGGAGATTATGTGTTTCTAGAAATTTGTCCATTTTGCTTAGATTGTTCAATTTGTTGCTGTATAATTGTTCTTAGTATTTTTTAATGATTCTTTGTATTTCTGTGGTGTCACTTGTTACTTCTCTTTCATTTCTGAGTTGGTGTATTTGGTTTCTCTCTCTTTGTTTCTTGGTGAGTCTAGCTAATGGTCCATCAATCTTGTTTATCTTTTCAGAGAACTACCTCTTTGATTCACTGATCTTTAGAATTTTTTTTTTTTTTTTTTTGGTCTCTATGTTGTTTATTTCATCTCTGATCTTTACTGTTGCTTTCCTTCTACTTGTACTGGGGTGTTCTTTTTTGCTTGCTTTCTAGTTCTTTAAGTTGTGAGGTTAGATAATCAATTAGAAATTTTTCTTGTTTCTTGAGTTCAGCCTGTTGTGCTATGAAGTTACATCTCAGGACTGCTTTTGCTGCGTCCCATAAATTTTGCATTGTTCTGTGTACATTTTCATTGGTTTCCAGGAAGTTTTTAATTTATCCCTTAATGTGCTTGGTAACAAATTCATTGTTAGTAACATGCTATTTAGCCTCCAAGTGTTTATATGTTTTTGCATGTTTTTGTTATAAGTGATTTCTAGTTTCATCCCATTGTGATCTGAGAAGATGCTTGATATGATTTCAATCTTCTTGAACTTGTAGAGACTTAGTTTGTGTCCTAACATGTGGTCTATCTTTGAGAATGTCCTATGTGCACTTGAGAAGAATGTGCAATTTTGGGGTGTGGTTCTCTGTAAATATCTATTAAATCCATTTGATCTAGTACATCATTTACACTCTGTTTCCTTGTTAATTTCTTGTCTAGAGGATCTATCCTGTGATGTCAGTGGGGTCTTGAAGTGGCCTGTTATGATTGTATTGCTGTTGATTTCTCCTTTTAAGTCCTCCAGAAAATTTTAAATATAGTTTGGTGCTCTTACATTGGGTGCATATATGTTTACCAAGATTATATCTTCCTGTTGGAAAAATCCTTTCAATATTATGTAGTGGCCTTCTTTGTCTCTATTTATGGCCTTCATTTTGAAATCTATTTTATCAGATATGAGTATTGCTACCCCAGATTTTTTCTTTTCCTTTCTGTTTGCTTGGAACTTTTTTTTCCATCCCTTCACTTTCAACTTATGTGAGTCTTTTGTTTGAGGAGGGTCTCTTGTAAACAACATATATATATATATATGAGTCATGCTTTCTTATCAGCTATTCTGAGTCTTTTGATTGGAATATTCAATCCATTTACTTTTTTTTTTCTTTATTGATTTTAGAGAGAGAGAATCAGGAAGGGAGAGAGAGAGATAGAAACATCAATGAAATAGAACATCAATTGGCCGCCTTCTGTATGCTCCCCACTGGGGATTTGGCCTACAATGTGAACATGTGTCCTGACTGGGAATCGAACTGGTGACCTTTTGGTGCATGAGTCAATGCTCAACCAGAGAGCCACACTGACTGGGACAGGCCATTTACTATTAAGATTATTATTGATATGTACTTATATATTGTCATTTTTGTTTACTGTGGTTATATTTTTTTCTATTTTTTCTGCTTATTACACCAGTACTTTTAACACTTCTTACAGTGCTCATTTGGTTTCAATATATTCCCTTAGACTTCATTTTTCTGAGAAGCTCTTTATTTCACCTTCTATTTTGAATGATAGCCTTGCTGGGTAGGGTAGTCTTGGATTCAGATTCCTTGTTTTTTATTACCTTGATTACTTCATGCCATTCCTTTCTGGCCTATAGTGTTTCTGTTGAGAAGTCAGCTGATAGCCTTATTGGGGTTCCTTTGTTGGTAACTTGTTGCTTATCTCTTGTTGCCTTTAAGATTTTCTCTTTGTCTTTAATTTTGGGTATTTTAACTATTATTGTCTTGTTGTGTGCTTGTTTGGGTTCTTCTTACTTGGGGCTCTCTTTGCTTCTTGAACTTGAATGTCTTCTTCCTTCACCAACTTAGGAAAGTTTTTTTGTCACTATTTTTTCAAATATATTATCTAACCCTTGTTCATTTTCTTCTTCTAGAACTCATATGATGTGAATGTTGTTATGTTTCCAGCTGTCCTACAGTTTTCTTAAGCTGTCTGCTTGTTTTTTATTATTTTTTTCTTTTTGGTTTGCTGATTGGGTAATTTTTTCTACTTTGTGTTCTTATTCACTGATCCAGTCCTCAGCTTTTTCTACTCTGCTGGTTATTCCTTCCAATGTGTTCTTTATTTCTGCCTTGTCATTCTTCATTTCCAATTGGTTGGTTTTAAATGTTTCTATGTCTTTACTCATGGTGTTGAGCTTCCTCAATATCATTGCTCTGAGCTCTACCTCTGATAACTTGCTTAACTGCATTTCATTTATCTCATCTTCAGTAGAGTTCTTATTCTTTCATTTGGGATTTGTTTATTTGTTTCACCATTTTGGCTATCTCAGTGAGTTCTGGAGCCTGCCAAATCTTCCCTGTGGGTGTTGGTGTTCTGCTATTTGTGGCTCCCTCTACTGGGTTAGGATGAGTGTGGGAGTACCCACTTCAAACACCACTGTCAAGTCTTACTTTCCTGAATAGATTTGAAATCCTGGAAAGGTTCAGTTATCCTCTAGCTTTTTGCCTGGAGGTTACTAGTCTCAGTTACTTAATGAGTCCTGGGTTGTATATCTCAACTGAATGAAAAACTCCCTCAGGTGTTCAGGGTAAGAGGATTTCCAGAGGTGGGGCATATGCTGGCTGTTAATGAGCCTCAATTTGCATTCCTCTGGCAAAGCTGTGTGGTGTTAAATTTCTGAGGGAGAGGCTGTTGACTCTCCACAGGTCTCTGTGAAGGGGCTCTTTGAGTAAGATGTCTACTGTCCTGTGAGGTAGTGATTCAGCAAAAACTCTCAGTGTCCTCCAAATCCTGAGTCTCTCCATAGAGTTCCAGTCCAGTCTGCCCTCTCTTTCCCAGAGCTTAAGGTCAGTGGCTGTAGCTAATTTAGTGTTCTGTCACAGCTCTCTAGTCTGTAGAGCACCTTGGGATTTATCCCCGAGGGAGCTGCTCACAGCTAAAATATCTGCTGTCCTTGGTCTCCCAGCCCACCCTCTTGCATCTCTGCAGAACCACCATGCTCAATTCAGTGTTCTTTTTACCTGTCCCTGGTTATATAGGTCCTCTCCACCTGCTTTTCTGTTACCTTTTCCTGACAATTTGTCTTTGTTTTAGTTGCAATTCCAGTTTGGTCCTGGGAGGTGGTCTGTGTAGCTTTCATTTACTCTGCCATCATTTTGGAATCTCCATGGTGGAGTTTTACCAAACATTCAAAGAAGAACTAAAACCCATTCTCCTCAAACTATTGCAAAAAATTCAAAGAGAAAGATGACTTCCAAACTCATTTCATTAGGCCAGCATAACTCTAATTTAAATACCACATACAGACACTACAAAGAAAGAAAACTATAGGTCTATATCCCAAAGGAACATACATGCCAAAATCTTTAACAAAATATTGGGAAATCTGATCAAGTAATATGTTAAAAAAATTATTCACCATGACCAAATGTGATTAATCCCATGGATGCAAGATTTATACAATATTCACAAATCAATAAATGTGACATACCGAATAAAAAGTGAAATAGAAAAACGATATGATCATATAAACAGAAGCTGAAAAAGCATTCAACAAAACCCAGCTGCCAATTCTGATAAAAATGCTCAGCAATGAGGAAATAGAGGGATCATATCTTGACTTAATAAAGGCCAAACATGAAAAATCTACAGACACAATTGTACTCAATTGACAAAAACTAAATGCATTTCCTTTAAGAACAGGAACAAGACCTGGATTCCCACTTTTGCCACTCTTATTTATCATAGTACTAGAAATTTTAGTCACAGCAATAAGCCAAATAATAATAATAATAATAATAATAATAATAATGACCCAAATTGGAAAAGAAGTGATACTGTCATTATTTGCTGATGACATGATATTGCACATAGAAAACTCAAAGACTCAATGAAAAATTAGCTAGATTTATTAAATAAATTTGGCAAAGTAGCAGGATACAAAATAAACATCATTCTCATACACCAATAATGAAGTCACAGGAAGAGAAACTAAAAAAAAACAATCCATTTACCATTGTGAAAAAAATTAAGATATCTAGGAAAAACTTAACCAAAGAAGTAAAGGACTCGTTCACAGAAAACAAAAGGTCATTGAAAAAATAAATAGAGAAAGATATAAAAAATGTAAACATATACCTCGTTCATGGATTGGATGAATTAACATCATTAAAATGTCCATGCTACCCAAAGCAATCTATAGATTCAATGCAATCCCCATTAAAATACCAATGACATATTTCACAGAACTACTACAAATACTCCAAAGGTTTACATGGAACCAATAAAGACTCCTAATAGTCACAATCTTGAAAAAGAAGAACAAAGTAAGAGGGAACACAATACCAGATATCAGGTTATACTACAAAGCCACTGTAATCAAAACTGCCTGGTACTGGAGCAGGAACAGGTATACAGAACAAGGGAACAGAACAGAATACCCAGAAATTGACCCAAGACATTATGCTCAGTTAATAGTTGACAAAGGTGGTAAGAGCATAGAATGGCATACAGTTTTTTTTAATAAATGGTGTTGGGAAAATTGCACAGCTACATGCAAAAAAAAAAAAAAAATGAATCTAAACCACCTACTTACACCAGACACCAGAATATACTCAGAATGGATAAAAAGGCTTAAATGTGACTTGGGAATGCATAAAAATTCTAGAAGAAAATATAGGCAACAAAATTTCAGACATCACACGCAGCAGAATTTTCACTTTCACAGTGCCTAATGCAAGAGAAAGCAAGGAAAAATTTAATATATGGGACTACATCAAACTAAAATTTTTCTGCACAGCAAAAGAAACCAGCATCTAAATGGAAAGGGAACCCAGTATATGGGAGAGTATAATTGCCAATGACACATCAGATAAGGGGCTAATTGATAAAATATATAGAATACTCATACAACTCAACAACAAAAAAAGACACTTAATCCAATTAAAATGGGCAGAGGACCTACATAGACACTTCTCCAAACAGGACATACAAATGGCTAAGAGACATATGAAAAAATGCTCAACATCACTAATTATCAGAGAGACGCAAATTTAAATGACGATTAGGTATCACCTCACACCTGCCAGAATGGCTGCCATCAACAAATCATCAAACAGTAAGTGCTGGAGAGGGTGTGGAGAAAGGGAGACTCTACTGCACTGCTGGTGGTAATGCAACTGGTGCAGCCACAATGGAAAACAATATGGTGTTTCCTAAAAGAAATTAAAAAGTAAAATGACATTTGACCCAGTGATACCACTTCTAGGAATATACGCTAAGAAGCCTAAAACACCAATCAGAAAGAATACATGTACCCCCATGTTCATAGCACTATTTACAATAGCTAAGATCTGGAAACAGCCCAAGTGTCCATCAATAGATGAGTGGATAAAAAAGCTGTTGTACATATACACAATGGAATACTATGTAACTGTAAGAAAGAAAGATCTCTCATCCTTTCAGACAACATGGAGGGACCTGGAGAGTATTATCTTAAGTGAAACAAGGCAATCAGAGAAAGGCAAATATCACAATGTCTCACTTATGTGTGGAATATAATGAACAAAATAATCTGATGAACAAAATAGACCCAGAGAAATAGAAGTTATTATGGTTCAGACTGACAAACCTCAGAGGAGGGTATCAGTGGGGAGGAAGAGATAAACTAAAGAACTTATATGCATAACCAATGGACATAGACAAAAATGTGGTGGGGGGACAGGATCAGGATGAGTGTATCAAAGGGGGAAAAAGGAGAAACATCTATAACAAAAATAAATTAAGCAATTAAAAAAAAAAGACAAGTGCCAACCTTTGGTACCTGTTTGCAAAAAAAGAAAAAAATGGTTGGAGGCCCTAGCTGGTTTTGTTCAGTGGTTAGAGCATTTCCCATGGACTGAATGTTCATGGGTTCAATTCCCAGACAAGGGCATGTACCTGGGGTTCAGATTCAATCCCCAGCCTCAGTTGGGGTGAAATAGAGGCAAACAATCAATGTGCTCTCTCACATCAATGATTCTCTCTCTCTCTCTCTCTCTCTCTCTCTCTCTCTCTCTCTCTCTTTCTCTCTCTCCATCTCTTTCATTCTACCTAAATTTTTTAAATTAAAAATAAATAAATATAAAAAATATAAGCAGAAGACCTGAATAAACATTTGTCCAAAGAGGGCATACACATAGCAAAGAGACATATGAAGAAATGCTCAACATCACTAATCATTAGAGAGATGCAAATTAAAACAACTATGAGTTATCATCTCACACCTGCCAGAATGGCTTCCATCAACAAATCATCAAAAAAGTGTTGGTGAGAATGTGGATAAAAGGGTGTTCTAGTACACTGATGGTGAGAATGCAGACTGGTGTAGCCACTATGTAAAACCATATGGTGTTTTCTCAGAAAATAAAAATATGAGACTGTCATTTGATCCAGTGATCCCACTTCTAGGAATATATCCTAAGAGGCCTGAAGCATAAATCAGAAAGAATATATACACCCCTATGTTTATAGCAGTGCTGTTTACAATAGGTAAGTTCTGGAAACAGCCCAAGTTTCCATAAATCTATGAGTGGATAAAAAAAGCAGTGGGAAAGGCTGGCCAGTGTGGCTCAGTGGTTGAGCATCAACCCCTGCACCAAGAGGTCACCAGTTTGATTCCTTGTCAGGGCACATGCCCAGATTGTGGGTAAAATCCCCAGTGAGGGGCAGGCAAGAGGCGACCAATCGATGTTTTTATCTCTCTCTTTCTCTCTCTCTCCCTTCTTCTCTCTCTAAAATCAATAAAATAAAATAAAAAAAAGGAGTGGGCCCTGGATGGTTTGGCTCAGTGGTTGGAGTGTCGGCCTGCGGACCAGAGAGTCTCGGGTTTGGTTCCCACTAGGGGCAAGTACCAAAAAAAAAAAAAAAGAGTGGGACATTTACACAGTGGAATACTGTACAGTTATAAGAAAGAAAGACCCTCCCCTTTGAGACAACATGGACAAACCTGGAGAGTACTATGCTAAGCAAAATAAACCAGTCAAAGAGAAAAACAAATATCATGTGATCTCACTTATGTTTGGAATCTAATGAATAAATTAAATTGATGAACAAAATAGATCCAGAAGCATAGAAGTAGGGAACAGACTGACAAACCTCAGAGGGGAGAGGGGTAGGGGGATGAGAAGAGATAAACCAAATAACTTATATACATATATCCATAACCAATGGACACAAACAGCAGTGCTGTGTAGGCAGGGTGGGTCAGAAGTAGGGAGGAGGTTGTCAATGGGGAAAAGAAGGGGTATCTGTTATACTTTCAACAATAAAGATAAATTTTAAAATAATAAAATAAAATCAGAAATGAAAGACGTGAAGTAACAAAGGACACCACAGAAAAACAAAGGATTGTAAGAAAGTACTGTGAACAAATATATGCCAACAAAATGGAAAACCTGGAAGAAATAGACAAATTCCTGAAAACATACAATCTTCCAAAACTCAGTAATGAAGAATAAGAAAACCTCAATACATCAATAACAACTAATGATATTAAAGCAGTAATCATAAAACTACACCCCCCCCCCAAAAAAAAAGTCTAGGGCTGGGTGGCTTCACAGGTGAATTTTAGCAAACATTAAAAAAAACTAAAAGCTGTCCTCCTCAAACTCTTCCAAAAAAAAAAAAAAAAATTCAAGAGGTGGTAAGACTTCCAAACTTTTTTTCACAAGACCAGCATTATCCTAATTCCAAACCCACATATAGACACCACAAAAAAAGAAAATTACGGGCAGGCCAATATGTCTGATGAACATAGATGTTAAAATTGGCAACAAAATATTAGCAAATTGTGTCCAGCAATACATTAAATAGATCATGCAACATGACCAGTTCAGATTTATTTCAGGGATAAAAGACTGGTATAATATTCACAAATCAATATATGTGTTACATAACATAAACAAAATGAAAGATTAAAATGACATGATCATATCAATAGATGCAGAAAAATATTTCTACAAAATGCAGCACCCATTTTTTATATAAACTGTCAGAAAACTTGGAAGAGGAAAATCATACCCCAACATTATACTCAATGGGAAAAGACTAAGAGAATTTCCCTTAAGCACAGAAACAAAACAAGGATGTCCTCTATGGCCACTCTTATTCAACATAGTACTATAAATCCTAGCCACAGTGATCAGACAAGAAGAAATTAAAAGGCATCCAAATTGGACAGGGGGAAGCAAAACTGTCATTATTTTCAGATGAAGAAAATAATATTGTGCATAGAAAACCCGAAAGGCAGCAACAAAAACCTGTTATATTTAAAGAAGGGAAAAATGGCAGTGGAGTGAATGGAAGCTACACAGACGATCTCCCAGGACCAAACAGGAATTACAACTAAAATAAAGACAAATCATTGGGAAAAAGGAACAGAAAAGCAGTGGGAGAGGACCATACAACCAGGGACACTGAATGAGCCTGGTAGGATCTGCGGAGGTGCATGAGGGTGGCGGGCTGGGAGCCCATGGACAGCACGGGCCTTGGCTGGGAGCAGCGGCGGTGCCCGCCCTCGGGGTTAAGAGCCCCAGCTGGTCCACAGTACAGAGATCGGACAGAGCGCTAAATAGCCACAGCCACTCACCTGGGGCTCCTGAAGAGGGAGGGCAGACTGGACTGGAACTCTGAGGGGTGACCTGGGATGTGGAGGGCACTCAGAGTTTATGCTGAGCTGTTGCCACAAAGGACGGTGGTGGCCAGCCCCTCCTTCCTGGTTACACAGAATGGCACCTATGTTTGCTCCTTCCTGGAGCTGTGGAAGCCCCTCCCTCGGAGATTCCCAGGTGAGGAAAAGAGGTAAAGAAATGCAAATTGAGGCTCATTAACAACCAGCATAGGCCCCACCCTCGGGAAATCCTCTTAAACTGTAAATATCTGAGGGAGTTTCTCATTCAACTGAGATCCTAAGGCTTTTCAAGTAACTGAGGCTAATAGCCTCCAGGCAAAAAGCTAGAACATAACTAAACATTTCTTGAGCTTGCAAATCTACCCAGGAAAGTGAGACTTGACAGTGGTGTTGAAGGAGGGCCCTCCATGCTCAACCAAACACAGTAGAGGGAGCCACAAATAGCAGAACACCAACACCCACAGGGAAAATTTGGCAGGCTCCAAAACCCACTGAGATAGCCAAAATGGTGAAACAAAGCAAAAGATCCCAAAAGAAAGAACAACAGAACTCCACCGAAGATGAGATAAATGAAATGCAGTTAAGCAAATTATCAGATGTAGAGTTCCGAGCCATGATCTTGAGGAAACTAAACAGCATGAGTAAGGACATCAACACCATGAGTAAAGATATAGAAACACTGAAAACCAACCATGTGGCAATGAAGAATGACATAGCAGAAATAAAGAACACATTGGAAGGCCTGACCAGCAGAGTAGAGGAAGCAGAGGACCGGATCAGTGAAATAGAAGACAGAGTAGAAAAAATCAATCAATCAGAAAACTAAAAGGAAAAAACAATGAAAAAACAGGAAGATAGCTTAAGAGAACTGTGGGACAACTGGAAACGTAATAACATTCGCATCATTGGAGTCCCCAAAGAAGAAGAAAATGACCAAGGGTTAGAGAACATATTTGAAGAAATAGTGACAGAAAACTTTCCTAACCTGGTGAAGGAAGAAAGCATTCAAGTTCAAGAAGCACAGAGAGCCCGAAGTAAGAAGAACCCAAACAGGCACATAATAATGAAAATGCCAAAAATTAAATACAAAGAGAGAATCCTAAAGGCAGCAAGAGATAAGCAACAGGTTACCTACAAAGGAAACCCCATTAGACTAACATCTGACATCTCAACAGAAACACTACAGGCCAGAAGGGAATGGCATGAAGTAATCAAGGTCATGAAAAAGAAGGATCTGAATCCAAGACTACTCTATCCAGCAAGGCTATAATTCAAAACAGAAGGTCAAATAAACCAGCTTCCCAGAAAAAAAAAAGCTAAGGGAATATATTAGCACCAAACCAGCACTGCAAGAAATGTTAAAAGGACTGCCATAATTATTAGAAGAAATAGAAAGATAATTAGAACGACACTGTACAAAATTGGCAATAAATAAGTACATATCAATAATCACCTTAAATGTAAATGGATTGAATGCTCTGATAAAAAGACACAGAGTAGCTGACTGGATAAGAAAGCATGATTCACATATATGTTGTTTACAAGAGACTAACCTCACAACAAAAGACTCACATAGGTTGAAAGTAAAGGGATGGAAAAAAATCTTCCAAGCAAATGGAAAGGAAAAAAAAGCTGGGGTAGCAATACTCATATCTGATAAATTAGATTTCAAATAGAAGACCATAACTAGAGACAAAGAAGGCCACTACATAATATTGAAAGGGTCTATCCAACAGGAAGATATAACCTTGGTAAATATATATGCACCCAATATAGGAGCACCAAAATATATTAAAAATCTTCTGGAGGACTTCAAAGGAAAAATCAACCGCAATACAATCCTAGCAAGAGACTTCAACACCCCAATGACATCACTGGATAGATCATCTAGACAAAAAATTAACAAGGAAACAGAGACTCTAAATGAAGCACTAGATCAAATAGATTTAATAGAAATATACAGAGAATTACACCCCAAAACTACAGAATTCACATTCTTCTCAAGTGCACATGGGACATTCTCAAAGGTAGACCATATGTTAGGGCACAAACTAAGTCTCTACAAGTTCAAGAAGATTGAAATCATATCCAGCATCTTCTCAGACCACAATGGCATGAAACTAGAAATCAATTGCAACAAGAACATGCAAAAACATATGAACACATGGAGGCTAAATAGCATGTTACAGAACAATGAATGGGTTACCATGGAGATCAAGGAAGAATTTTAAAATTTTCTGGAAACCAATGAAAATGAACACACAACAGCGCAAAATCTATGGGATACAGTGAAAGCAGTTCTGAGAGGGAAGTTCATAGCACTACTGGCCCACCTTAAGAAACAAGAAAAATTTCTAATTGACTACCTAACCTCACAACTTAAAGAACTGGAGAGTAAACAAAAAGAAAACCCTAGAGCAAGTAGAAGGAAGGAAATAGTAAAGATCAGAGCAGAAAAAAACAACATGGAGACCAAAAAAAACAATTCAAAGGATCAATAAAACAAAGAGCTGTTTTTTTGAAAAGATAAACAAGATTGATGGACCCTTAGGTAGACTCACCAAGAAACAAAGAGAGAGAACCCAAATACACAAAATCAGATATGAAAGAGAAGTAACAACTGACACCACAGAACTACAAAGGATCATTAGCAAATACTATAAACATTTATATGGCAACGAATTCGACAATCTGAGCGAAATGGACACATTTCTAGAAACACATAGTCTCCCAAAACAGGACCGGGAAGAGATAGAAAACTTGAACAGACGAATAACAACAAAGGAAATTGAAGATGTAATCAAGACCTTCCCAGCAAACAAAAGTCCAGGCCCTGACGGCTTCACGGGCGAGTTTACCAAACATTCAACGAAGAACTAACACCCATTCTCCTCAAACTATTCCAAAAAATTCAACAAGAAGGAAGATTTCCAAACTCATTTTATGAAGCCAGCATAATTCTAATTCCAAAACCAGAAAAAGACACTACAAAGAAAGAAAACTACAGGCCAATATCCCTGATGAACATAGATGCCAAAATCCTTAACAAAATACTAGCAAATTGAATCTAGCAATACATTAAAAAAATTATTCACCATGACCAAGTGGGATTCATCCCAGGGATGCACGGCTGGTACAATATACACAAATCAATAAATGTGACACATCACATAAACAAAATGAAAGATAAAAACCACATGATCATATCAGTAGATGCTGAAAAAGCATTTGACAAAATCCAGCACCCATTTCTGATAAAAACGCTCAGCAATTTGGGAATAGAGGGATCATATCTCAAAATTATAAAGGCCATATATGAAAGACCTACAGCCAACATCATACTCAATGGACAAAAACTAAAAGCATTTCCCTTAAGAACAGGAACAAGACAAGGATGCCCACTTTCACCACTCTTATTTAACATAGTACTGGAAGTCTTAGCCACAGCAATCAGACATGAAGAAAAAATAAAAGAAATCCAAATTGGGAAGGAGGAAGTGAAACTATCATTATTCGCAGATGACATGATATTATACATAGAAAACCCTAAAAACTCCATCAAAAATCTACTAGACTTAATAAATGAATTTGGCAAAGTAGCAGGATACAAAATTAACATCAAGAAATCGATAGCATTCTTATACACCAATGATGACCTCAGAGAATGAGAAACTAAAAAAAAACAACAATCCCATTTATCATCGCTGCAAAAAAATTAAGATACCTAGGAATAAACTTAACCAAAGAAGTAAAGGACCTATTTGCAGAAAACTACAGGACATTGAAAAAAGAAATAGAGGAAGATATAAAAAAGTGGAAGCACATACCTTGTTCATGGATTGGAAGAATTAAGATCATTAAAATGTCCATACTACCCAAAGCAATCTACAGATTTAATGCAATCCCCATCAAAATACCAACGACATATTTCACAGAAATGGAAAAAATACTTCAGAAGTTCATTGGAACCAAAAAAAGACCCCAAATAGCTACAGCAATCTTGAAAAAGAAGGACAAAGTAGGCGGGATCACAATACCAGACATCAGGTTATACTACAAAGCTACTGTAATCAAAACAGCCTGGTACTGACACAAGAGCAGCCACATAGATCAATGGAATAGAACAGAGAACCCAGAAATTGACCCAAAACATTATGCTCAATTATGATGGCAAGAGCATACAATGGAGTCAAGACAGCCTCTTTAATAAATGGTGTTGGGAAAATTGGACAGCTACATGCAAAAAAATGAAACTAGATCATCAGCTTACACCATACACAAGAATAAACTCAAAATGGATAAAAGACTTAAATGTGACTCATGAATCCATAAAAATCCTAGAAGAAAATGTAGGCAACAAAATTTCAGACATCATACGCAGCAAAATTTTCACTGATATATCTAAGGCAACAGAAACAAAGGAGAAAATGAACACATGGGACTACATCAAACTCAAAAGCTTCTGCACAGCAAAAGAAACAACCATCAAAGTGGAAAGGCAACCCACTGTATGGGAGAGCATAATTGCCTATGATATATCAGATAAGGGTCTAATTTCCAAAATATATAGAGTGCTCATACATCTCAACAAAAGGAAGACAAAAAACCCAATTAAAAAATGGGCAGAGGAACTAAATAGACACCTCTCCAAACAGGGCATACAAATGGCCAAGAGACATATGAAGAAATGCTCAACTTCACTAATCATCAGAGAGATGTAAATTAATACAACAATGAGGTATCACCTCACACCTGTCAGAATAGCTGCCATCAGCAAAGCATCCAAGAACAAGTTTTGGCGAGGGTGTGGAGAAAAGCGGACTCAAGTACACTGCTGGTGGGAATGCAGACTGGTGCAGCCACTATGGAAAACACTATGGTGTTACCTCAAAAAATTAAAAATTGAATTACCATTTGACCCAGCGATCCAACTTCTAGGAATATACCCTAAGAAGCCTGAAACACCAATCAGAAAGAGTATATGTACCCCCATGTTCATAGCAGCGCTATTTACAATAGCTAAGATCTGGAAACAGCCCAAGTGTCCATCAGTAGACGAATGGATAAAAAAGCTGTGGTACATATACACAATGGAGTACTATGCAGCTGTAAGAAAGAAAGATCTCTTATCCTTTGAGATGACATGGGAGGACCTGGAAACTATTATCCTAAGCGAAACAAGCCAAGCAGAGAAAGACAAATATCATATGATCTCACTTATTTCTGTAATATAATGAACATAACAGTGTGAGGAACAGGGTAGTACCAGAGACGTGGAAGTAGGGTACAGACTGACATTTGCCAGAAGAGGGGGTGGTGGAGGGGAGCGATGAACACAGAACTTGTACGCATGTACTCATAACCAATGGACATGGACAACAAAAATGGGGAAGGGGCAGGGAGGGAGAGGGAGGTGGGTGTCAATGGCGGAAAAAAGGAGAAACATCTGTAACAAAAGTAAATTAATAAAAAATAAAAAATAAAAAGCTGTTATATTTAATAAATGAATTTGTCAATGTAGCCATATAATAAATTAACCTCCGGAAATCAATGGCATTTCTATACACCAATAATAAACTCAAAGAAAGAGAAACTAAAAAAGAATTCCATTTCCCATTGTAACAAAAAAATAAAATAAGATACCTAGGAATAAACTCAACAAAGGAGGTAAAAGACCTGTACTTGGAAAACTATAGGACATTGAAAAAAGAACTAGAGGAGGATAGAAACAAGAGGAAGCTCATATTGTGTTCATGCATTTGAGGGAGAAATTGACATCATTAAGATGTACATACGTCCCAGAAATCTATAGATTTAATACAATCCCTATTAAAATACCATCAGCATGTCCTGGCTGGTTTGACTCAGTGATTGGAATGTTGTTTATGGACCAAAGAGTCATGGGTTCTATTCTGGTCAATGGCACGTACCTTGTTTGCAGTTCAATCCACGACCCTTGTTGGGGTGATGTGGGAGGCAACCAATTGATGTGTCTCTCTCACATCAATGTTTCTCTCTCTCTCCCTCCCTCCTCCCTGTCACTTTATCTGAAGGTCAGTGGGATAATATCCTAAAAATCTATTATATATGGATCCAAAAATGATAGCTACAGCAATCTTGAGTAAAAAGTACAAAGTAGGAGGAATCACAATGCCAGATATCACACTATACTACAAAGCTGTAGTAATCAAAACAGCCTGGTAATGGCACAAGTACAGGCATATAGATCAATGGAACACAACAGATATCCTAAAAATTGACACATGCACTTATGGTCAATCAATTTTTTACAAAAGAGGCAAGAATCTACAATTAAATAAAGACATCTCTTCAATAAATACTGTTGGGAAAATTGGATAGATACATGCAAAAAAAAAATGAAACTAGACCACAAACTTGCACCATACACAAGAATAAACTCTAAATGAATAAAACTCTAAATGAATAAAACTCTAAATGAAACTTAAATGTAAGTTTCAAAACTATAAAAATACTCAAAGAAAACATAGGCAGTAAAACCTCAGACATCTCATGTAGCAGAATGTTTGCCAATATAATTCCTAGGGAAAGAGAAACAATGGAATAAATAAACAAATGGGGCTATATCAAACTAAATACCTTCTGCACATCAAAGGAAACCATCAACAAAATGAAAAGGAAAACCATGGTATGGGAGAACATATTTGCCAATGATACATCTGATAAGGGGTTAATTTCATATATATATATATATATATATATATATATATATATATATATATATATATCATACAACTCACCAAAAAGAAAACAATCAAATTTAAAAATGGGCAAAGGAATTGAATAGACACTTCTCCAAAGATGACATACAGATCGCCAATAGACATGAAAAAATACTCAATGTCATTAATCATCAGAGACTTGTAAATTAAAGTTACAATAAAGTATCACTTCACTCCAGCCATAATGGCTACCCTCAATAAATCAACAAACAACAAATGCTGGCAAGGATATAGGGAAGGAGAACCCTAGCTAACTGCTAGTGGCAATGTAGACTGGTGCAGCCACTATGGAAAACAGTATGGAGTTTTCTCAAAAAAGTAAAAATAGAACTACCGTTTTACCCAGTGATCCCACTTCTGAGAATATATCTTAAAACCCCCCTAAATATCAATCAGAAAGAATATATACATATCAGCATTATTTACAATATCTAAGATCTGGAAACAGTCCAAGTGCCCATCAGTAGATGAGTGGATAAAAATGTTGTGGTACATTTACACAATGGAATACTGTGGGTTATAAAAAAGAAGGATCCCTTACCCTTTGTAACAGCATGGTAGGACCTGGAGACCATTATGCTAAGTATAATAAGCCAGTGAGAAAAAAAACAAATGTCACATAATCTCACTTATATGAGGGCTCTAAAGAACATAATAAACTGATGAACAAGATAGGTCCAGAGGCATAGATGCATGGGACAGACTGGTAGATCTCAAAAAGAAAGGTGTGCAGAGGGACAGAAAGCGTTTAAAAGAACTTATATGCATATATGCATAGCCCATGTACATGGACAACAGAGTGGTGAATGTCTGGGGTGGGGCAGGGGCTGGGTGGAGGGGGGAATAGGGGACATCTGTAATACTGTCAACAATAAAAAAAATAAATCTAAAAAGAAAAGAAAACTAATACCAGAAAGATAATGAATTTGAATGACGCTAGTTCCACTTGTTTACACAATTACCTTTTTTCTGATGAAGATGTAAGAATGATAGAAGAAAACTGGACTGACTGATAAAATCCAAGTTTCAGGCTTGCTTCTACACCAAGTAAAGGTTTGTGAAACTCAAAACAAAACAAAAGATTATTAGGATCACAATCAAATGTACTCAGAAGCCAACTTTAAGAGGCTCTTTTAAACAAAACATAATTTGGCTTCAAAAGGACCAATTTCAATTCATTGAAATGTAAATAATATATTTCAATCCATGAGTTTATAATAACATTAAAAAATCTAACTGGCTTCCTTAAAAGGGAATAAGGAATACATTCATTCTTTTGAAAATTAATTTTTTAAAAATCCAGCATCTATCTTAACTTCTCTATAATAATTATATTAGAGTGACCAAATAGTAAATAAGGTAACACACCTCTTTATAAAATATTGTAGCAGAGAGGGGAAGATGGTGACAGAGTAGCAGAACATTTTTGCACCTCCTCCCAGGGCCAAACTGATGATAAAACTAAATTGGGGAACATTCACCCAGAATTACCAACTGAGGTCCAGCTGATGAGGAGACTTGAACAAGGAAGGGAAGAAAACCACCTGGAGACTGGTAGGAAGGGTGAAGTCATGAAAGAGCCTGGCACAGCTTCCATGTATGGAAGGCCAAGAGTGAGAAGGAATCTCTCCAATGTGAGTGGTGGGGTTTACCCTGAGAGGATCAAGGCCCAACACCAAGCTGTGATCCCCAATCTGGAGTCCCAGAGCCAAGAACAGTGGCCGAGGTAACTTCCAGCTGTGAAAGGCAGCAGGGATTCTGGCAGCTGGGGAGACCAGAGTCAGTCAGAGATAAAACTTAGGGGGAGGGTGGTGCAGACTGGAGTTACCTGAGGAGATACTGGGGAGGGATATTGTAGGGAGACATGAAAAAAATCAGTGACTGGGGGAATTCCAAAATGGCGGCGGAGTGAATGGAAGCTACACAGACCACCTCCCAGGACCAAACTGGAATTACAACTAAAATAAAGACAAATCGTCGGGAAAAAGCAACAGAAAAGCAGCTTGCGAGGACGATACAACCAGGGACACTGACTCGATCCTGGTAGGATTGCGGAGGCGCGAGAGGGGGGCTGGGAGCACACGGACAGCAGCGACCTTAGCCGGGAGCAGCGCTCTGCCCTCGGGGTTAAAGCCCGAGCCGGCTCCACCGCACAGAGCTGGGACAAAGCTCTAAAGCCCGAGCCGGCTCCACCGTGCAGAGCCGGGACAGAGCGCTAAAGCCCGAGCCGGCTCCACCGCGCAGAGCCGGGGTAGAGTGCTAAAATAGCCGCAGCCACTCACCTGGGCTCCGGCAGAGGGAGGGTGGACTGGACTGGAACTGTGTGGGGACACCTGGGATTTGGAGGGCACTCAGAGCTTTTGCTGAGTTGCGGCTACGCACGACTGTGGCCTGGTCATCTTACTCCATCCCAGAGCTCTGGGGAGAGGCGGCAGCCCCCCCCTCCCCCCCCCCCTGCGGAGATCCAGCCACACCCTAGTGGGCCATTGAAATGCAAACTGAGGCTCATTAACTACTAGCATCTGCCCTACCCCCTGGAAATCCTCTCACACTGAACACCTGAGGGAGGTTTTCATTCAAATGAAAACCCAAGGCTCTTCAAGCAACCACAACTAATAGCCTCTAGGCAAAAAGCTAGAGGATAACTTAACCTTTGCTGGGCTTGCAAATATACCCTGGAAAGTAAGACTCCAGGGTGGTGTTTAACGTGGGTCCTCCCATGCTCATCCAAACCCAGTAGAAGGAGCCACAAACAACAGAACACCAACATCCACAGGAAAATTTGGCAGGCTCCAAAAACCACTGAGATAGCCAAAATGGGGAAACAAAGAAACAGAGCCCAAATGAAAGAACAAGAGATCTCTACCAAAGATGAGATAAATGAAACGGAGTTAAGCAAGTTAACAGAGCTAGAATTCAGAGCCATGATCTTGAGGAAGCTCAACAGCATGAGTAAGGACATCAACACCTTGAGTAAAGACATCCACACCATGAGCAAAGACATAGAAACACTGAAAACCAACCAAGTGGAAATGAAGAAGCAGCAAGAAGAAATGAAGAAGCAGCAAGAAGAAATGAAGAATGACATAGCAGAAATGAAGAACACATTGGAAGGACTAAACAGCAGAGTAGAGGAAGCTGAGGACTGGATCAGTGAATTAGAAGACAGGGTAGAAAAAATCAACCAATCATGAAACCAAAAGGAAAAAACAATGAAAAAACAGGAAGATAGCTTAAGAGAACTGTGGGACAGCTGGAAACGTAATAATATTCACATCATTGGAGTCCCTGAAGAAGAAGAAAATGAGCAAGGGTTAGAGAATATATTTGAAGAAATAATGACAGAAAACTTCCCTAATTTGGTGAAGAAAGAAGGTATTCAAGTTCAAGAAGCACAGAGAGTCCCAAGTAAGAAGAACCCAAACAGGCCCACACCAAGACACATAGTAATTAAAATGCCAAAAATTAAAGACAAAGAGAGAATCCTCAAGGCAGCAAGAGAAAAGCAACAGGTTACTTACAAAGGAACCCCCATCAGGCTAACAGCTGACTTCTCAACAGAAACACTACAGGCCAGAAGGGAATGGCATGAAGTAATCAAGGTCATGAAAAACAAGGATCTGAATCCAAGACTACTCTACCCAGCAAGGCTGTCATTCAAAATAGAAGGTCAAATAAAGAGCTTCTCAGACAAAAAAAGGCTAAGGGAATACATTAGCACCAAACCAGCACTGCAAGAAATGTTCAAAGGACTACTGTAATTAGTAAAAGAAATAGGAAGGAAAGTAGAACCACACTGAACAAAAATGGCAATAAATAAGTACATATCAATAATCACCTTAAATGTAAATGGATTGAATGCTCCGATAAAAAGACACAGAGTAGCAGATTGGATAAGAAAGCATAACCCATATATATGCTGTTTACAAGAGACCCACCTCACAACAAAAGACTCACATAGGCTGAAAGTGAAGGGATGGAAAAAAATCTTCCAAGCAAATGGAAAGGGAAAAAAAAGCTGGGGTAGCAATACACATATCTGATAAAATAGATTTCAAAACGAAAGCCATTACTAGAGACAAAGAAGGTCACTACATAATATTGAAAGGATCTATCCAACAGGAAGATATAACCTTGGTAAACATATATGCACCCAATATAGGAGCACCAAAATATATTAAAAATCTTCTGGAGGACTTCAAAGGAGAAATTGACAGCAATACAATCATAACAGGGGACTTCAACACCCCGCTGACATCACCGGATAGATCCTCTAGACAAAAAATTAACAAGGAAACAGAGACTCTAAACGAAGCACTAGACCAAATGGATTTAATAGATATTTACAGAGAATTACACCCCAAAACTATAGAATTCACATTCTTCTCAAGTGCACATGGGACATTCTCAAAGATAGACCACATGTTAGGACACAAACGAAGTCTCTACAAGTTCAAGAAGAATGAAATCATATCAAGCATCTTCTCAGATCACAATGGCATGAAACTAGAAATCAATTGCAACAAGAACATGCAAAGACATTTGAATACATGGAGGCTAAATAGCATGTTATTAAACAATGAATGGGTTACCGAGGAGATCAAGGAAGAAATTAAAAACTTCCTGGAAACCAACGAAAATGAACACACAACAACACAAAATCTATGGGATGCAGCGAAAGCTGTTCTGAGAGGGAAGTTCATAGCACTCCAGGCCTACCTCAAGAAACAACAAAAATTTCTAATAGACTATCTAACCTCACAACTTAAAGAACTAGAAAGCAAACAAAAAGAAAACCCCAGAGCAAATAGAAGGAAGGAAATAGTAAAGATCAGAGCAGAAATAAACGACATAGAGACCAGAGAAACAATTCAAAGGATCAATGAAACAAAGAGCTGGTTTTATGAAAAGATAAACAAGATTGATGGACCCTTAGCTAGACTCACCAAGAAACAAAGAGAGAGAACCCAAATACACAAAATCAGAAATGAAAGAGGAGAAGTAACAACTGACACCACAGAAATACAAAGGATCGTTAGCAAATACTATGAACATTTATATGGTAACAAATTCGACAATCTAAGTGAAATGGACAAATTTCTAGAAACACATAGTCTCCCAAAACTGGACTGGGAAGAGATAGAAAACTTGAACAGACCAATAACAGCTGAGGAAATTGAAGATGTAATCAAGACTCTCCCAGCAAACAAAAGCCCAGGCCGAGATGGCTTCACGGGGGAGTTTTACCGAACATTCAAAGAAGAACTAACACCCATTCTCCTCAAACTATTTCAAAAAATTCAAGAAGAAGGAAGACTTCCAAACTCGTTTTATGAGGCCAGCATAATCCTAATTCCAAAACCAGAAAAAGACACTACAGAGAAAGAAAACTACAGGACAATATCCCTGATGAACGTAGATGCCAAAATCCTAAACAAAATACTAGCAAATCGGATCCTGCAATACATCAAAAAAATTATTCACCATGACCAAGTGGGATTCATCCCAGGGAGACAAGGCTGGTTCAACATTCGCAAATCAATAAATGTGATACACCACATAAACAAAATGAAAGATAAAAAAACACATGATCATATCAATAGACGCTGAAAAAGCATTCGACAAAATCCAGCACCCATTTCTGATAAAAACGCTCAGCAATTTGGGAGTAGAGGGATCATATCTTGATATAATAAAGGCCATATATGAAAGACCTACAGCCAACATCATACTCAATGGGAAAAAACTAAATCATTTCCATTAAGAACAGGAACAAGACAGGGATGCCCACTTTTGCCACTCTTATTTAACATAGTACTGGAAATCTTAGTCACAGCAATTAGACATGGAAGAAAAAATAAAAGGAATCCAAATTGGAAAGGAGGAAGTGAAACTGTCATTATTCGCAGATGATATGATATAATGCATAGAAAACCCTAAAGACTCCATCAAAAATCTACTAGATTTAATAAATGAATTTGGCAGGATACAAAATTAACATCAAGAAATCAATGGCATTCTTATACACCAATGATGAACTCAAAGAAAGAGAAACTAAAAAACAATCCCATTTACCATCGCAGTATAAAAGTTACGGTACCTAGGAATAAACTTAACCAAAGAAGTATAGGACCTCTTCACAGCAAAGGTGCAGGTCATTGACAAAAGAAATGGAGGAAGATATAAAAAAAAATGCAAGAATATACCATGCTCATGGATTAGAAGAATTAATATCATTAAAATGTCCTCACTACCCAAAGCAACCTATACATTCAATGCAATCTTCATCAAAATACCAAGAACATATTTCACAGAACTAGAACAAACACTCCAAAAGTTTATATGGCACCAAAAAGACCCTGACTAGCCACAGTAATCTTGAAAAAGAAGAACAAAGTAGGAGGGAACACAATACCAGATATCAGGTTATACTGCAAAGCCACTGTAATCAAAACAGCCTGGTACTGGCACAAGAACAAGCATATAGATCAATGGAACAGAACAAAGAACCCAGAAATTGACCCAAGACAATACGCTCAATTAATATTTGACTAAGGTGGCAAGAGCTTACAGTAGAGTCAAGATAGCCTCTTCAATAAATGGTGTTGGGAAAATTGGACAGCTACTTGCAAAAAAAAAAAAAAAAAAATTAAGCTAGACCTCCAACTTACACCATACACAAGAGAAAATTCAAAATGGATAAAAGACTTAAATGTGACTCATGTACCCATAAAAATCTTAGAAGAAAATGTAGGCAACAAAATTTCAGACATCACAAGCAGCAGAATTTTCACTTTCATGGTGCCTAATGCAAGAGAAACCAGAGGAAAAAATTAATACATGGGACTACATCAAACTAAAATTGTTCTGCACAGCAAAAGAAACCAGCATCAAAATGGAAAGTTAATCCACTATATGGGATAGCATAATTGACAATGATACATCAGATAAGCGGTTAATTTCCAAAATATAGAGAGTACACATACAACTCAACAAAAAAAAAAGACAAAGAACCCAATTAAAAATTGGGCAGAGGACCTACAGAGACACCTCTCACCCGGATGGTGTGGCTCACTGGTTGAGTGTCGACCCATGCACCAAGAGGCTGCTGGTTTGATTCCTGGTCAGGGCACATGCCCAGGTTGTGGCCCAATCCCCAGTGGGGGACATGCAGGAGGTGGCCAATCGATGTTCTCTCTCATCATTTTTTCTCTCTCTCTCTCCATCTCCCTCCCTCTCTCTCTAAAAATTAATAAAGAAAAAAATTTTTTTAAATTAATAAACAAAGAGACACCTCTCCAAACTGGACACAGAAATGGCCAAGAGACATATGAAAAAATGCTCAAGGTCACTAGTCATCAGAGAGATGAAAATTAAAAAAACAATGAGGTGTCACCTGACACCTGTCAGAATGTCTGCCATGAACAAATCATCAAACAACAAGTTCTGGCAAGGTGTGGAGAAAATGTGACTCTAGTACACTGCTAGTGATAATGCAGACTGCACACTGTGGAAGACAATATGGTATTACTTCAAAAAGTTAAAAATTAAACTTCCATTTGACCCAGTGATACCACTTCTAGGAATATATCCTAAGAAGCCTCAAACACCAATCAGAAAGAATATACGTACCCCTATGTTCATAGCAGCACTATTTACAATTGCTAAGATCTGGAAGTAGCCCAATTGTCCATCAATAGATGAGTGGATAAAAAAAACTGTGGTACATATACACAGTTGAATACTATGCAGCTGTAAGAAAGAAAGATCTCATACTTTGAGACAACATGGAGGGATCTCGAGAGTATAATCTTAAGCAAAACAAGCCAATCAGAGAAGATAAATATCACATGATCTCACTTATTTGTGATATATAATGAACAAAATAAACTGATGAACAAAATACAATCAGAGACATAGTAGTAGGGTATAGACTGACAAATCTCAGAAGGGGGGTTGTGGGGGAGTGGAGGGAAGAGATAAACCACAAAACTTATATGCAGGCATGCATAACCATGGACATAGACAATAATACTCGGGATGGGTGTGGGGCTGGGATCCAGAGGAGGGAGTCAATGCGGGAAAAAGGAGAAACATTTGTAACAAAAATAAATTTTAAAAAATGTTTAAAAATTGTGGTACTGATTCCACTTATCTGTGAATATACTAAAAACCAACAAATTGCACTCTTTAAAGGAATGCATTGTATAGTATGTGTATTCTATCTCATAAAACTTTCAAACTAAAAAAATGAGTGGGGGTAAACTACCAAACTCTTTTTTCAAGGATAGCATTATCCTAATTCCAAAACCAGATAGAGACACTACAAAGAAAGAAAATTACAGACCAATATCCCTGATGAATTCACATGTTAAAATCCTCAACAAAGCCCTGGACAGTTTGGCTCAATGGTTAGAGTATCTGCCTGCAGACCAATGAGTCATGGGTTCGATTCTAGCCAAGGGCACATACCTCAGTTGTGGTTCATCTAGGCCCTGGTTGAGGTTGTGCGGGAGGCAACCAGTTTATGTGTCCCTCTCACACAATGTTTTTCTCTCTCCCTTTCTCTCCCTCTCTCTCCCTCCCAGTCTATCTGAAGATAAATCAAAAAATATCCTCAGGTGAAGATTAAAAAAAAAATCCTCAACAAAATATTACCAAACTGGATCCTGCAATACATTTCAAAGATCATACACCATGATCAAGTGAGATTTATTCTGTGGATGTAAGTTTGGTACAATATTTGCAAATTAATAAATATGATACACACATAAACAAAATAAAAGATAAAAATTGCATGATCATATCAATAGATGAAGGAAAATGATTTGATAAAATTCAACACCCACTTATAATAAAAACACTCAGCAGAACTGTAATAGAGGAAACACATCTCAATGTGATAAAGGACATATATAGCAAACCCACATCCAACATCATACACAATGGGCAAAAACTACAATCCTCTTTTTTAACACAGGGAGCAAGACAGGGAATTTCGCTTTTACTACTTCTATTCAACATAGTACTAGAACTCTTAGCCACAGCAATCAGACAGAAAGAAGAAATAATGGCATCAAAATTGGAAGGAAAAAGTGAAACTCATTTGCAGATGACATGACACTGTATATAAGCAACCCAAAAGATTCCACCAAAAAACTACCAGAACTGATAAATAAATTTCAGAAAGTAGCAGGATGCAAAATAAATATTCAGAAATTGGTTGCATTTTTGTACACCAATAATGAACTATCAGAAATAGAAACTAAGAAAACAATTCCATTAACAATTACTTCAAAAAAATTACATGCTTAGGAGTAAGTTTCACCAAGAATATAAAAAATCTATACTTGGAAAAGTATAAGAAACTGAAGAGAAATTGAAGTAAATTCAAATAAGTGGAAGCATATTCTGTGTTCATGAATAAGAAAAATTAACATCATTAAAATGTTAATACTACTCAAAGAAATCTATGGATTCAATGCAATTCCTATCAAGATACCAATGGCATATTTCACAGAACCAGAACAAATATTCCAAAAATGTATATGGAACCACAAAAGGTCCCAAATAGCAACAGCAATCTTGAGAAAGGAGAACAATGTTGGAGGAATCACACTACCTAATATCAAACTATTGTACAAAGCCATAGTAAGCAAAACAGCATAGTACTGATATGAAAACAGACATATAGGTCAAAGGAAAAGAATAGAGAACCCAGAAATAAACTCACACCTTTATAGTCAAGTAATATTTGACAAAGAAAGCAAAAACATACAATGTGATTAAAATGGTCTAGTCAATAAATTGTGTTGGGAGAGTTGGTTATATACGTGCAAAAGATAAAACTATACCACCTTCTAACACCATACACAAGAATAGTTTCAAAATAGATTAAAGAATTAAATGTTAGATTCAAAACCATAAAAGTCCTAGAAGAAAACAGGCAGTTAAACCTCGAATATTTCTTGTAACAACATTTTTTCTGATATTTTTCCTCAGACAAAGGAAATAAAAGAAATAATAAACCAATAAAACTACACCCAACTAAAAATGTTTTGCACATCGAAGAAAACTATCAAAAAATAAAAAGACAACCCACTGAATGGGAGGACATATTCACTGATATATCTGACAAGGGATTAATATCCAAAATTTATAAAGAACTTATAAAACTCAACACTAAAAAAAAAAAAAAAAAGCAGTTCAAATTAAAATAGTGCAAAGGACCTGAATAAACACTTCTCCAAATAGAACATAGATGTGGTTAATAGACATATTTTAGATGCTCAATGTCACTAATTATCAGAGAAATATAAATTAAAACCATAATGTTATATCATCTCACACCTATCAGAATGAATGTCATCAATAAATCAACAAATAACAAGTGTTGGTGAGGATATGGAGAAAAAGGAACTCTTATGTACCGTTGGTGTGAATTAAGATTGGTGCAGCTACTGTGGAAAGCAGTATGAAATTACCTCACAATAATAAAAATGAATTTGCCTTATGACCAAGCAATTCTACTTCTGGAAAATTATCTGAAGAATCCCAAATCACTAATTCAAAAAAATATATGCACCCTTATGTTCACTGCAGCATTTATAGCCAAGATTTGTAAGCAGCCCAAGTGTCCATCAGTAAATGAATGGATTAAAAAATCTGTGGTACACCCTGGCTTGGTAGCCTATTTGGTTGGAGGATTGTCCTATACACAAGAAACATTTTTTCAGTTTCCAGTCTGGGCACACACCTAGGTTGCGGGTTTGGTCCCCTGTTGGTGCTCACATCAATGTTTCTCTCTCTTTCCTTTCTCTTTAAAATCAGTAAAAACTTACCTTTGGATGAGGATTAAAAAAATAAAGCTGTTACATATTTGCATATAATACTACTAGACCATAAAAACGAAGGAAATATTACCCATTGAAACAGCATGGATGGACCTGGAGAGCATTATGCTAAGTGAAATAAACCAGTCAGAGAAAGACAAATACCATATGATTTCACTCATATGTGAAATCTAATGAACAAAATGAACTAACAAGGAAAATATAAACAAACTCATAGATAGAGAGTAGGCTGACAGCTTCAGGGTGGGAGGTTGGGGGATCGGTGGATTGGGTGAAGTGATTGAGTGAAAAAGAAAAAGAAAGAGAAATAACTTATGGACACCCACAGGAGTGTGGTGATTGCTAGGGGAAAGGGGTGGGGGAGGTCGGGGAGTATAAAGATGGGATAAATGGTGGTGAAAGGAAACTTGATTTGGGTGGTGAACACAATAAAGTGTACAGATGATGTGTTGTGCAATTGTGCACCTAAGACATGTATAATTGTGTTAACCAGTATCACCCCCAATAAATTCAATAAAAAGGTGGTAAAAGGAAATTATGGGGATGCCTCTTTCTGGCACTGGAGTCCTGGCCTGGGCAATCCAGTTTGGAGCTGGGATTCCTTGCTTCTCAGAAGCTACCTCTGCAGTTGAGATATCCCTTCTGATTTTTATTCACCACATGTGGGTATGGGACCAGCCTGTTCAACATCCCCACCACTCCTACCAGTTTTGATGTGGCTTATTCTGTGATTTCCTAGGTGTAGGACTTCCATTCAGCAAGATTTCAGGTGATGATGAATGATGGTTGCCCTGTAGTTTAATTTTAGTTTTCATATGGTTGTGGGAAGAGGCAAGTACCATATATACCTATGCCACCATCTTGACCTAAATTATCCTACATTTTTTTATGGCAAGACTGTAATTTTAGTTCTAGGAATGCCTATAGGGTGATAAAACTATGAAAAAAAATAAGAAACTGATTAACATAAAGTCAAGATAATCATTTATATATTGGGGTTACAAGGCTGTAATTTCCAATCACACATGAAGGGACTTCAGAGGGACTAGTAAAGTTTTATTTATTTTTTTACTAAGACATAGTTACAAGAATATTTGCTTTATTACTTATTAAATTATATATTTGTTTTATGTGGCTTTCTATATTTGTGTTTTATTCTACAATAAAGACATTTTTTATTTCTTTTTTAAATATGTTTTTATTGATGTTTTAGAGAGAGAAGAAGGGAGAGATAGAAACATCAATGTGAGAGAGAATTATTGATTGGCTGCCTCTTACATGCCCTCTCCTGGGGATCGAGCCCTCAAACCTGGCATCTGCCCTGACTAAGAATCAAACCAGGACCTCTCAGTACATGGGATGATGCTCAATCCAATGAGTCAGACTGGCCAGGCAAAACATTTTTAAAATAAATAAAACAAGATTTCTTGGGAAAATTAGGAAAGTTACCATAGGTAATGGAGCCTTGAATATCTGCATTTTAGCACACAAAAATCCATCAGTTTCCATGTATTCTGTACCTGAATCACAGCTGTCTTTGTATAAATTGTCAAGCTGATTTTAAAATTTATAGAGCATTTTAAAGGATCTAGAATAGAAAAAAAAAAAGTCATAGCACTCACTTTCTGATTTCTATACATGTTAAAAAACAATGGTAACCAACAGTGGGTTACAATGATAGACATATAGATCAATGGAATAGAATTGAGAGTCCAGAAACTATTTATGGTCAACTGATTTTCAATGATGGCAAATAATCCAATGAGGAAAGAACAGTCTTTTCAAATAATGACTCAGATAACTGGACAGAATAAACTCAGACCCTTACCGCACACCATATAAACAATTACCTTAAATGGATTAAAGACAAATGTAAGGGCCAAAATTATAAAATTTTTAGAAGAAAATATATGAATAAATCTTGTATTTGGCAAAGGATTTTTAGATGTGACACCAAAAGCATGAGCAATAAAAGGAAAAATAGATGATTTGAACCACCACAAATTAAAAATTGTTATGCTTCAAATGACACTATCAATAAAGTGAAAAGATAATGCAAAGAGTGGGGGAAATATTACAAATCATATCTGATAAAGGCATTGCATAGGAAATATATAAAAGAGTCATACACTCAATAATAAAAAGACAAATAACAATGTTTAAAATTAGTAAATACTTTGAACAGACATTACTCCAAGGAAAATATACAAATAGCCAACAAGCACATAAAAAGATAATTCCAGTCCAGCTGGTGTGGCTCAGTTGAGCATCGACCCATGCACCAATAGGTCGCCAGTTCGATTCCCGGTCAGGACACATGCCCAGATTGTGAGCCCAATCCCCAGTGAGGGGCATGCAGGAGGCAGCCAGTCGATGTTCTCTCTCATTGATGTTTCTATCTCTCTCTCCCTCTCCATTCCTCTCTCTCTAAAATCAATAAAGAAAAAAAATTTAAAAAGATACTCCACATTACTAGACATCAGAGAAATGTAAATTAGAACCACAATGAGATACCACTTCACATTTGGTAGGGTTGACTAGAATCAACAACAAGATTATAACAGTTGTTAGCAAGGGTATTAAAATTTTTAAACCCTTATATCCTGCTGATGGGAATGTAAAATGGTATAACTGCTTTGGAAAACAGTCTACAAATTACTCAAATTAGTAAAAATAGAATTCTCATATAATTCAGGCATTCTATTTTTAGGTATGTACCTAAGAGAAATAAAATTATGTACCCAGCAAAAAAATATTACATAAATGTGTATCACAGCATTATTTATAATATTCAAATATAGAAACAACTCAAATGTGTATCAACTGATGTATGGATAAGCAAAATGTAATATATCCATACAATGGGACATTATTCAGCCATAAAAAGAAATAAAGTACTAATACATGCTACAACATAGATGAAACTTGAAAATTTTATGCTAAGTGAAAAAAATCAGTAACAAAAGACCACATATGATATAATACCCTTCATATAAAATGCCCAGAATAGAAAAATCTACAGAGACATAAATGAGATTAGTGGTTGCTTGAGGCTGGAAAATGGTATGGAGTTTATTTTTGAGGTGATAAAAATGCAGATTAATTATAATATTGCATAGATCTGTCCAAAGCTATGTTATTTTATACTTTAAATAGATAAATTGTCAATTATATCTCAATAAAGCTGTAAAATATAAAACACATAAGAATAGGGTTATGCTATTCCCAAGTGACAATTGCTCATTCTTAAATATTAACTGGCAAAAAAAGAGATATCTAAGAAACAATATGACATACATTTTAACCTATTCTAATTAGTGTTCTCAGAAAATTTTGATAATATGTTTATCCATGAAACAAGTACAGGATACTGTGAAGCAGAAACAATTTAAGAAACTAGTTGGAAGCTTAAATATGGTATATCTACTAAAAATAATCATAAAAACAAAAAAGGGGGAGAGAAAGTAAATAAAATAGAGAAGCAATTCAGAACATTCAATATTCTTTCAATCAATGTTTCAGAAAAAGAGAAAGGAGAAAAATGAAACTATTAAATAATAAGAAAAAGTTTTTTTCTCAGAGCTAAAGGTTTTTAGATTGAAAGAATCTAAGTATCTAACTGTTCAGGACAATGAATGACTAAAGGTTCTTACCTGGACACACGGTTCAAAATTTCAGAACACTGAAGATAAAGAAAGGGTTATCAGAAATGTCCTAAATATATATATATTTGGCTTTGTCTTTATTTTTTATTTTATTTATTTTTCAACATTTTATTTTATTTATTTTGTTGTTGTTGTTACAGATGTTTCTCCTTTTTCCCCCATTGACACCCCCCTCCCCCTACCTCCCCGCCCTGTCCCCAGCTTGGTTGCCCATGTCCATTGGTTATGCATACATGCATATAAGTTCTAAGGTTTATCTCTCTCCCCCACTCCCTCTTCTGCTGGTTGTCAGTCTGTACCTTACTTCCATGTCTCTGAGTCTACCCTGTTCCTCAGACTGTTATGTTCATTATATTCCACAAATAAGTGAGATCATATGATATTTCTCTTTCTCTGCTTGGCTTGTTTCGCTTAGGATAATACTCTCGAGGTCCCCCCATGTTGTCTCAAAGGATAAGAGATCTTTCTTTCTTACAGCTGCATAGTACTCCATTGTGTATATGTACCACAGATTTTTTATCCATTCATCCACTGATGAACACTTGGGCTGCTTCCAGATCTTAGCTATTGTAAATAGTGCTGCTATGAACGTGGGGGTACATATATTCTTTCTGATTGGTGTTTCAGGCTTCTTAGGGTATATTCCCAGAAGTGGGATCACTGGGTTAAATGACAATTCAATTTTTAATTTTTTGAGGTAACACCATAGTGTTTTGCACAGTGGCTACACCAGTCTGCATTGCCACCAGCAGTGTACCAGAGTCCCCTTTTCTCCAAACCCTCACCAACATTTGTCGTTTGATGCTTTGTTGATGGCAGAAATTCTGAGAGATGTGAGGTGATACCTCATTGTTGTTTTAATTTGCATCTCTCTGATGATTAGTGATGTTGAGCATTTCTTCATATGACTCTTGGCCATTTGTATGCCCTATTTGGAGAGGTCTCTTTAGGTCCTCTGCCCATTTTTAATTGGGTTCTTTGTCTTCCTTTTGTTGAGTTGAATGAGCAGTCTATATATTTTGGAAATTAATCACTTATCTGATGTATCATTGGCAATTATGCTCTCCCATACAGTGAGTTCCCTTTCTGTTTTGATGGTTCTTTCTTTTGCTGTGCAGAAGCTTTTGAGTTTGATGTAGTCCCATGTGTTCATTTTTCCTTTGTTTCTGTTGCCTTAGGTGATGTATCAGTGAAAATTCTGCTACGTATGATGTCTGAAATTTTGTTGCCTACATTTTCTTCTAGGATTTTTATGGATTCATGAGTCACATTTAAGTCTTTTATCCATTTTGAGTTTATTCTCGTGTGTGGCATAAGTTGATGGTCTAGTTTCATTTTTTGCATATAGCTGTCCAATTTTCCCAACACCATTTATTAAAGAGGCTGCATTTACTCCACTGTATGCTCTTGACACCTTTGTTGAATATTAATTGAGCATAATGTTTTGGATCAATTTCTGGGTTCTCTGTTCTATTCCATTGATCTATGTGCCTGTTCTTGTGCCAGTACCAGGCTGTTTTGATTGCAGTAGCTTTGTAGTAGTATATCCTGATATCTGGTATTGTGATCCCACCTACTTTGTCCATCTTTTTCAAGATTGCTGTGTCTATTCGGTGTATTTATTGGTTCCATATGAATTTTTGAAGTATTTGTTCCAGTTCTGTGAAATATGTCGTTGGTATTTTGGTGGGGATTGCACTGAATCTATAGATTGCTTTGGGTAGTATGGATATTTTAATGATGTTAATTCTTCCAATCCATGAACCATGTATGTGCTTCCATTTTTTTATATCTTCCTCTATTTCTTTTATCAATGTCCTGTAGTTTTCTGCAAATAGGTCCTTTACTTCTTTGGTTAAGTTTATTCCTAGGTATCTTAATTTTTTTGCCGGGATGGTAAATGGCATTGTTTTTTTTAGTTTCTTTTTTTGTGAGTTCATCACTGGTGTATGAGAATGCCACCAATTACTTGACTTTAATTATGTATCCTGCTACTGCGCCAAATTCATTTATTAAGTAGTAGATGTTTGATGGAGTCTTTAGGGTTTTCTATGTATAATATCATGTCATCTGCGAATAATGACAGTTTCACTTCCTCCTTTCCAATTTGGATCCCATTTATCTTTGATTCATGTCTGATTGCTGTGGCTAAGGCTTCCAGTACTATGTCAAATCAGAGTGGTGAAAATGGGCATCCCTGTCTTGTTCCTGGTGTTCAGGGAAGTGCTTTTAACTTTTGTCCATTGAGTATGATGTTGGCTGTAGGTCGTTCATATATAGCCTTCATTATGTTGAGATATGATCCCTCTATTCCCAAATTGTTAAGTGTTTTTATCAGAAATGGTTGCTGGATTTTGTCAAATGCTTTTTCAAAGTCTATTGATATGATCATATGGTTTTTATGTTTCATTTTGTGTATGTAATGTACAACATTTATTGATTTGTGAATATTGTACCAGCCTTGCATCCCTGGGATGAATCCCACTTGGTCATGGTGAATAATTTTTTGATGTATTGCTGGATCCGATTTGCTAGTATTTTGTTAAGGATTTTGGCATCTATGTTCATCAGGGATATTGGCCTGTAGTTTTTTTTCATTTATTTTTATTAATTTGTTTTTTTTACAGATGTTTCTCTTTTTTTCCCCATTGACACCCTCCTCCCCACCCCCCCACCCCATCCTCAGCATTGTTGTCCATTTCCATCAATTATGCGTGCATGGATATAAGTTCTGTGGTTTATCTCTTACCTCCCCCCCACACTCCCTCTTCTGAGGGTTGTCAGTCTGTACCCTACTTCCACGTCTCTGGGTCTACCTTGATACTCAGACTGTTATGTTCATTATATTCCACAAATAAGTGAGATTATGTGATATTTGTCTTTCTCTGCTTGGCTTGTTTTGCTTAAGATAATACTCTCCGGGTCCCTCCATGTCATCTCAAAGGATAAGAGATCTTTCTTTCTTACAGCTGCATAGTACTCCATTGTGTATATGTACCACAACTTTTTTATCCATTCGTCTACTGATGGACACTTGGGCTGTTTCCAATCTTAGATATTGTAAATAGTGCTGCTATGTACATAGGGGTACATATATTCATTCTTTTTGGTGTTTCAGGTTTCTTAGGGTATATTCCTAGAAGTGGAATCACTGGGTCAAATAGCAGTTCAATTTTTAAATTTTTGAGGTAACATCATAGTATTATCCACAGTGGCTGCACCAGTCTGCATTTTCACCAGCAGGCAGTTCAATTTTTAACTTTTTGAGGTAACACCATAGTTTTTTCCACAGTGGCTGCACCAATCTGCATTCCCACCAGCAGTGTACAACAGCTTCACAGATAAAAGAAAATCTAAAGGAATTTACCACTACCAAACCAGCACTGCAAGAAATACTGAAGGGACTGTTGTAAGAAGAGGAAGAGACAGAGAGAGAGAGGAACAAAGAAATAAAATTAAAATGGCAACTAATAACTTTCTATCAATAATTACCTTAAATGTAAATGGCTTAAATGCTCCAGTCAAAAGACATAGAGTAGCTCATTGGATAAGAAAATAAGACCCATATATATGCTGTCTACAAGAGACCCACCTCACAACAAAAGACTCACACAGTATGAAAGTGAAGAGATAGAAAAAATTTTCCAAGCAAATGGAAATGAAAAAAAAAAAGCTGGTGTAGCAATACTCATCTGTAGTTTTCTTTCTTTGTAGTGTCTTTTTCTGGATTTGGAATTGGAATTATGCTGGCCTCGTAAAACAAGTTTGGAAGTCTTTCTTCTTCTTGAATTTTTTGGAATAGTGTGAGGAGAATGGGTCTTTGTTCTTTGAATTCTTGGTAAAACTTCCCGTGAAGCCGTCCGGGCCTGGGCTTTTGTTTGCTGGGAGAGTCTTGATTACATTTTCAATTTCCTCCATTGTTATTGGTCTGTTCAAATTTTTTATCTCTTCCTGGTTCAGTTTTGGGAGACTGTGTGTTTCCAGAATTTTGTCAGTTTCGCTTAGATTGTCCAACTTGTTGTTGTATAATTGTTCATAGTATTTGTTAACGATCCTTTGTATTTCTGTGGTGTCAGTTATTACTTCTCCTCTTTCATTTCTGATTTTGTTTATTTGGGTTCTCTCTCTTTGTTTTTTGGTGTGTCTATCTAAGAGTCCATCGGTCTTGTTTATCTTTTCAAGAACCAGCTCATTGTTTTACTGATACTTTGAATTTTTTTTGGTCTCCATGTCATTTATTTTTGCTCTAATCTTTCTTATTTCCTTCCTTCTAATTGCTCTGGGGTTTTCTTTTTGTTTGCTTTCTACTTCTTTAAGTTGTAAAGTTACATAGTCAAGTAGAAATTTTTCTTGTTTCTTGAGGTGGGCCTGGAGTGCTATGAACTTCCCTCTCAGAACTACTTTCACTGCATCCCATAGATTTTGTGTTGTCGTGTGTTCATTTTCATTGGTTTCCAGGAATTTTTTAATTTCTTCCTTGATCTCCATGATAACCCATTCATTGTTCAAGAAAATGCTATTTAGCCTCCATGTATTCAAATGTCTTTACATGTTCTTGTTGCAATTGATTTCTACTTTCATGCCATTGTGATCTGAAGATGCTTGATATGATTTCAATCTTCTTGAATTTGTAGAGACTTAGTTTGTGCCCTAACATGTGGTCTATCTTTGAGAATGTCACATGTGCACTTGAGAAGAATGTGAAATCTTCAGTTTTGGAGTGTAATTCTCTGTATATATCTATTAAGTCCATTTGATCTACTGCTTCATTTAGAGTCTCTGTTTTCTTGTTAATTTTTGTCTAGATGATCTATCCAGTGATATCAGTGGGGTTTTGAAGTCCCCTGCTATGATTGTATTGCTGTCGATTTCTCCTTTGAAGTCCTCCAGAAGATTTTTAATATATTTTGGTGCTCCTATACTGGGTGTGTATATGTTCACCAAGGTTATATCTTCCTGTTGGATAGATCCTTTCAATATTATGTAGTGGCCTTCTTTGTCTCTAGTTATGGTCTTCAATTTGAAATCTAATTTATCAGGTATGAGTATTGCTACCCCAGCTTTTTTTTCCTTTCTGTTTGTTTGGAAGATTTTTTTTCATCCCTTCTTCAACCTATGTGAGTCTTTTGTTGTGAGGTGGGTCTCTTGTAGACAACATATATGTGGATCATGCTTTCTTATCCAGTCAGCTACTCTGTGTCTTTTTATCGGAGCATTCAAACCATTTACATTTAAGGTTATTATTGATATGTACTTGTTTATTGCCATTTTTGTTTAGTATGGTTATATTTTTCTTCCTATTTCTTCTACTAATTACAGCAATCCTTTAAACATTTCTTGCAGTTCTGGTTTGGTGATAATATATTCCCTTAGCCTTTTTTTTTGTCTGGGAAGCTCTTTATTTGACCTTCTATTTTGAATGATAATCTTGCTGGATAGAGTAGTCTTGGATTCAGTTCCTTGTTTTTCATGACCTTGATTACTTCATGCCATTCCCTTCTGGCCTATAGTGTTTCTGTTGAGAAGTCAGCTGATAGCCTTATGAGGGTTCCTTTGTAGGTAACCTGTTGCTTATCTCTTGCTGCCTTTAGGATTCTCTCTTTGTCTTTAATTTTGGGCATTTTAATTATTATGTGTTTTGGTGTGGACCTGTTTTGGTTCTTCTTATTTGGTGCTCTCTGTTCTTCCTGAACTTGAATGCCTGCTTTCTTTACCAGGTTAGGATAATTTTCTGTCACTATTTCTTCAAATATATTCTCTAACCCTTGCTCATTTTTTTCTTCTTTGGGGACTCCTATGATGCAAATATTATTGTTTCCAGTTGTCCCATAGTTCTCTTAAGCTGTCTCCCTGTTTTTAAATTGTTTTTTCTTTTTGGTTTTATGATTGATTGATTTTTTCTACCCTTTGTTCTAATTCACTGATCCGATCCTCAGTTTTCTCTACTCTGCTGGTTAGTCCTTCCAATGTGTTCTTTATTTCCGCTATGTCATTCTTCATTGCCACATGGTTGGTTTTCAGTGTTTCTATATCTTTACTCATGGTGTTGATGTCCTTACTCATGCTGTTTAGCTTCCTCATGATCATGGCTCTGAATTCTACCTCTGATAACTTGCTTAACTGCATTTCATTTATCTCATCTTCGGTAGAGTTCTCTTGTTCTTTCATTTGGGATATGTTTCCTTGTTTCACCATTTTGGCTATCTCAGTGGGTTTTGGAGCCTGCCAAATTTTCCCTGTGTGTGTTGGTTTTCTTCTGTTTGTGGCTCCATCTACTGTGTTTAGATGAGCATGGGAGGGCCCTCCTTAAACACCGCTGTCAAGTCTTACTTTCCTAGGTAGATTTGCAAGCCCAGGAAAGGTTGAGTTATTCTCTAGCTTTTTGCCTGGCGTCTATTAGCCTCAGTTACTTGAAAAGCCTTGTATTCTCAGTTGAATGAGAAACTCCCTCAGGTGTTCAGTGTGAGAGGATTTCCTGAGGATGGGGCAGATGCTGGTTGTTAATTGGTCTCAAATTGCATTTCTTTGCTCACCTTGGTTGGGTTGAATCTCCATGGAAGAGCCTGCCACAGCTCTGGGAAGGAGCAAGCAGCCACCGTCCTTTGTGGCCGCAACTCAGCACCAACTCTGAGTGCCCTCCAAATCCCAGGTGTCCCCACAGAGTTCCAGTCCAGTTCTGCCTTTCCTCTGCTAGAGCCCAAGGTGAGTGACTGTAGCTATTTAGTGCTCTGTCCCAGCCCTCTGCACTGTAGAGCCGCTTGGGATCTTAACCCCAAAGGTGCTGCTCACACCTAAGGCCACTGCTGTCCATGGGCTCCCAGCCCACCACCCTCTCGCATCTCCACAGCTATTATCAGGCTCATTCAGTGTCCCTGGCTGTATGGTCCTCTCCCGCTTCTTTTCTGTTGCTTTTTTCTGACAATTTGTCTGTATTTTAGTTGTAATTCCCATTTGGTCCTGGGAGATCGTCTGTGTAGCTTCCATTCACTCTGCCACCATTTTTCTCTGTCCTAAATATTTTTAAAACATCATCCACAAAAGAATAAATATCAAGCTTTTCATCAGCACACTGAGTGTTAGCAGGTGATGGAACAGTGCCTTCCACAACTGTGTCAAATCATCCTCAGCCTTCAAGTCAGTCAATCAAGTATGAGTAAAAAATAAATCATGTATTGGTTACTTAATGTTATAGATTTGGGTTGCCCAGCACTCAACATCAAATAGTATTTCAGTATACTTACACTTTTACCTCTCTCCCATTATGCATAATTTTAATAGAAGAAAATTCTTGACTCTTTTTTAAAGTTTTTTCTTTGTTGGTTTTATAGGAGTTTATCACCACCAAACCAGCATTACAAGGAATGTTAAATGGACTTTTTAAAATTACTAAAAATAAAAAAAAGAACACAGATATAAATACTAAAATGATAATAACTATGTACCTATCAATAATCACTTTAAATATAAATGGATTAAATGCTCCAATGAAAAAATATAGTGGCTGAACAGATAAGAAAACATGATCCATACATGTGCTATCTACAAGAGACACACTTAAGATCAAAAGACATGCAGAGACTAAATATAAAGGGATAGGAAACAATATTTTATACAAATGGAAATTTAAAAATAGCTGGAATAACAATACTTATATTAGACAAAATAAACTTTAAGACAAAAGTTACAACAAGTGACAATAAAAGCCCTAGCAATTCCATTTCTGGGTATTTATCTGGTGAAAACAAAAACACTAATTTGAAAAGACATATGCATCCCTATGTTCAATGCAGTGGAAATTTAATTACATGTAACTAGGTACAAGAAGAAATCAAAATATACCTTGATACAAATAAAAATGGAAATATAACATGACACAATTCAAAGAATGCATCAAAAGCAGCTCTAAGAGAGAAGATTATAGTAATAAAAGCCTATTACAAAACAAGAAAGACCTCAAATAAACAAATTAACTTTACATCTCAAAGAACTAAAAATATAAAAAGAAAAATGAACCCCATATTAGTAGAGGGAATGAAATAAGAAAGATAAGAATGGAAATAAATAAAAGAGAGACTAAAAAATAGAAGATGTCAATAAAACTAAGAGCTGTTTTTTTGAAAAGATATACAAAATATTATCTTTAGCTAGAGAAAGACAATTACAGTATTAAAAAAAGTTTATAGATACAGAAAACAGATTAGTGTTTTACAGAGGCAGGGACTAGGGGGTGGATGAAATGGGTAAAGGTGGTCAAAAGGTACCAACTTCCAGTTATAAAATAATTACTCATAAGATATAATGCACAACATAATGATTGTAGTTAATAATATTGTATTGTATATTTGAAGATTGTTGAGACAGAAGTAAAAAGAACTAGATTATCTAAAACAATTTTTAAAAGATAATAAAATGGAAGGAATCAATTTTCCCAATTTTAAGACTTACTATATAGCTACAATAATCAAGACTGTGTGGTATTGGCAGAAGGATAGAATTATAGATCAATGCATATAACAGAGAACTCAGAAATAGATCAACATAGATATACCCAACTTATTTTGAAAAAGGTGCAAGAACAATTCAATAGAGAATAAAATATCTATTCAACAAAGAATACCAGAGTAACTGGAAAACTTTCACACTTATACAAAAATTAACTCAAAATAGATCATAGAGTAAAATGTGAAACTATAAAAATTTTAGGGAAAAAAATAAAAGAAAATCTTTAGGGTAGAGCTAGGGTAATAGTTTCTACACTTGAGAACAGATCCATAAAACAAAAAATTGATAAATTGGACTTTATCAAAATTAAAATGTTTTTTCTGTATAAAGAATTTTGTATGACAGATCCAAAATGCTGGTGGAGTGAATGGAAGGAACACAGACCATCTCCCAGGACCAAACTGAAATTACAATTAAAATAAAGATAAGTGATCTGGAAACAAACAACTGAAGAGCAGCTGGAGAAAATACTTATAAACAAGGATGTAGAGGAGAATCCCAAATCAAGATTTGTAGGAGCTTCAGAAGTGTGAGAGGGCTGGCTGGGTACCCACAGGCAGCAGCTGAGGGCGGTCCTAGCTGTGATCAGTTTCCTCTGAGAAATCAGGGAATAAAACCCCAAGCCAGCATCCTAGCACAAAGAGGCAAAACAGGGAAAGGTGTCCACATAACACCCAGCTAAAAAAATCACCAGAGCAGAGGTTTTCTCTGGCAGGGAGAGGTGCATGGAACATTGACACTTCCCTGAAGGGCCAGTGCACTAAATTACAGCTACAGCCACTCACCTTGACCTCCAGCAGAAAAAGGGCAGACTGGACTGAAACTGTGTGAGGAGAGTCAGGGGTTCATGACACTGGGGAGAGAGCTGGGAAGGAGGCCATCAGGAGCTCTATGCTGAGTCTCTCCCCCACAGGACAGTAACAATTTTCCTCAAAGAGCCACTTTCCAGAGTGGCTGTAGCCTAGGGGAGAAGCAACTGCCCCTCTCTTGGGAATTTAAAAACACCTGCCTGAGAAGTGCAATGTGAGGCCAGAAACTACTTGCCAGCCAGTAGGCAGAGAAGAGTCTCTAAAACCTTTAAGCTTTGCACCTGGCTCACAGTTTTAGGCATCATGGAAACTTAGTTGTGAAGGCTAGGGCCTGAGTTCCTATGCTGAGCCACTCCCACATACTTCAGTAGCCATCTCTATCAAGTAACCCCATCAGAGTGGCATAGACAAGATTTGAAGGCTTTGAGCCTAGGGCTTGACCCTCAGTGTTGGGTGTCCTGGATCTGGGGACTGTGCTGTGAAGACTGAGGCCTAGATCCCTGCACTGAGTCAATAACCAACACAGCAGAAATCACTTTCTTCTCAAAGGAACTTTAATCCAGGGGAAAACAATTGCCGACCTGCTGGAAATCCTCTTATTCTGCCTACTTGTGGGATTTTTCATTCAGCTGAGGGCTACAACCAGAGGCTCATTAAGGAAATGAGGGTACCAGACAGCCTGCAGGCAAAAGCTCTGGGATTAATGAATTTTTGCTTGGCCGGTGACTCTACCCAGGAAAGTAAGACTAAACATTGGTGTTCAGCATGGTTCCTTCCATACTCATCCACTCCCAGCAGAGGAAGTTATAATCAGCACAACATTGACACTCACAAGAAAATTCAGCAGGCTCCAAACCCTGCTGAGAGAGCCAAAATGGTGAAACAAAGAAACAAATCGCAAATAAAAGAACAAGAGAATTCTACGGAAGTGCTAAATAAAATGGAGATAAGCAAGTTATCAAATGTAGAGTTCAAAGTAATGATTAAGAGGAAGCTCAACAGCGTAAGTAGAGAGCTCAACAGCATGAATAAAGATATAGAAACAATGAAAATCCACCAATTAGAAATGAAAAACCACCAAGCAGAAATGAAGAATGACATAGCAGAAATAAAGAACACATAGGAATAACCAGCAGATAACAGGAAGCCAATGATCAGATCTGTGAATTAGAAGACAAGGTAGAAAAAGTCACTCAATCAGACAACCAAAAAAGAAAAAAACAATCTAAAAACAGGAGGACAGTTTAAGAAAACTGTGGGACAAAATGAGACATAACATCAGCATCATAGGAGTACCAGAAGAATAAGAAAGTGATCAAGGGTTAGATAATATATGTGAAGAAATAGTGGCAGAAAACTTCCCTAACCTGGTGAAGAAAAAAGGCATACAAGTTCAGGAAGCACAGACAGACCCAAGTAAGGAAAACCCAAAGAAGCCCACAGCAAGACACAGCATAATTAAAATGCCAAAAATTAAAGACATAGAGAACTTTAAAGGAGGCAAGAGAAAAGCAGTAGGTTACCTACAAAGGAGCCTGCATAAGGCTATCAGTTGATTTCTCAACAGAAACGCTACAGGCCAGAAAGGAATGGCATAAAGTATGCAAAGTAATGAAAAACAAGGACTTAAATAGAAGACTACTCTATCCAGAAAAGGTATCATTCAAAATAGAAGGGGGAAAAAAGAGCTTCCCATACCAAAAAAAGGCTAAGGGAATATATTAGCACCAAACTAGCACTGCAAAAAAATGTTAACAGGACTACTGTAATAAGCAGAAGAAATAGAGAGAGAAACAGAAATAGCCATGATAAACAAAAATAAAAAATGAATATGTACTTATAATAATAATCTTAAATGTAAATTAATTAAATGTTCCAATCAAAAGTAACAGAGAATCTGAATGCAGAATGACTCTTATAAGAGACCCACCTCACAAGAGACTCACATAGTCTGAAAGTGAAGGGATGAAAAATAAATTTCCAAGCAAATGGAAATGAAAGAAAATCTGGAGTAGCAATATTCATATATGATAAAATAAACTTCAAAATGAAGACCATAACAAAAAAGGCCACTACATAATATTGAAAGGATGTATTGAACAGGAGGATATAATCTTGGTAAGGATATATGTACACAATATAGGACAATCAACATAAAAAAACTTCTGGGAAATGTGATACACCAAATAAACAAAATGAAAGATAAAAACCACATGATCATATTAATAGACCTGAAAAAGCATTCGACAAAATCCAGCACCCATTTCTGATAAAAACGCTCAGCAATTTGGGAATAGAGGGATCATATCTTGATATAATACAGGCCATATATGAAAGACCAACAGCCAACATCATATTCAATGGGCAAAAACTAAAAACATTTCCCTTAAGAACAGGAACAAGACAGGGATGCCCACTTTTGCCACTTTTATTTAACATAGTACTGGAAGTCTTAGCCAAAGCAATCAGATATGAAGAAAAAATAAAAGGGATCCAAATTGGAAAGGAGGAAGTGAAACTGTCATTTTTCGCAGATGACATGACATTATATATAGAAAACCCTAAAGATGCCATCAAAAATCTACTAGACTTAATAAATGAATTTGGCAAAGTAGCAGGATACAAAATTAACATCAAAAAATCAATGGCATTCTTATATACCAATGATGAACTCACAAAAAGAGAAACTAAAAAAACAATTCCATTTACTATCGCAGCAAAAAAATTAAGATACCTAGGAATAAACTTAACCAAAGAAGTAAAGGACCTATTTGCAGAAAACTGCAGGACATTGAAAAAAGAAATAGAACAAGATATAAAAAAGTGGAAGCACATATCTTGTTCATGGATTGGAAGAATTAACATCCTTAAAATGTCCATATTACCCAAAGCAATCTATAGATTCAATGCAATCCCCATAAAAATACCAGTGACATATTTCACAGAACTAGAACAAATATTTCAAAAGTTCATATGGAACCAAAAAAGACCCCGAATAGCCACAGCAATCTTGAAAAAGAAGGATAAAGTAGGTGGGATCACAATACCGGATATCAGGTTATACTACAAAGCTACTGTAATCAAAACATCCTGATACTGGCACAAGAACAGGCATATAGACCAGTGGAACAGAACAGAGAATCCGGAAATTGACCCAAGACATTATGCTCAATTAATATTTGACAAAGGTGCCAAGAGCATACAATGGAGTAAAGACAGCCTCTTTAATAAATGGTGTTGGGAGAATTGGACAGCTACATGAAAAAAAATGAAACTAGACCATCAACTTACACCATACACAAGAATAAACTCAAAATGGATAAAAGACTTAAATGTGACTCATGAATCCATAAAAATCCTAGAAGAAAATGTAGGCAACAACATTTCGGACATCATACGCAGTAGAATCTTCACTGATACATCACCTAAGACAACAGAAACAAAGGAAAAAATGAACACATGGGACTACATCAAACTCTAAAGCTTCTGCACAGCAAAAGAAACAACCATCAAAACAGAAAGGGAACCCACTGTATGGGAGAGCATAATTGTCAATGATACATCAGGTAAGGAGTTAATCTCCAAAATATATAGAGTACTCATACAACTCAACAAAAGGAAGACAAAGAACCCAATTAAAAAATGGGCAGAGGAACTAAATAGACACCTCTCCAAACAGGATATACAAATGGCTAAGAGACATATGAAGAAATGCTCAACATCACTAATCATCAGAGAGATGCAAATTGAAACAACGAGATATCACCTCACACCTGTCAGAATGGCTGCTATCAACAAATCATCAAACAACAAGTGTTGGTGAGGGTGTGGAGAAAAGGGGACTCTAGTACACTGCTGGTGGGAATGCAGACTGGTGCAGCCACTGTGGAAAACACTATGGTGTTACCTCAAAAAATTAAAAATTGAATTGTCATTTTGACCCAGTGATCCCACTTCTAGGAATATACCCTAAGAAGCGTGAAACACCAATCAGAAAGAATTACATGTACCCCCATGTTCATAGCAGCACTATTTACAATAGCTAAGATCTGGAAGCAGCCCAAGTGTCCATCAGTGGATGAATGGATAAAAAATCTGTGGTACATATACACAATGGAGTACTATGCAGCTGCAAGAAAGAAAGGTCTCTTATCCTTTGAGATGACATGGAGAGACCTGGAGAGTATTATCCTAAGCGAAACAAGCCAAGCAGAGAAAGACAAATATCACATGATCTCACTTATTTGTGGAATATAATGAACATAACAGTCTGAGGAACAGGGTAGACCCAGAGATGTGGAGGTTGGGTACAGACTGACACCCCTCAGAAGAGGAGGTGTGGGGGAGGGAAGAGGTAAACAACAGAACTTATGTGCAAATATGCATAACTGATGGACATGGACAACAAAGCTGGGGACGGGGTGGGGGGGAGGGGGAGGAGGGTGTCAATGGGGAAAAAAGGAGAAACATCTGTAACAAAAAATAAATTAATAGACTTAAAAAATAAATAAAAAACTTCTGGAGGACTTCAAAGAAGAAATAGACAGCAATACAATCATGGCAAGGGACTTCAACACCCAAATGACATCACTGGATAGATCCCCTACACAAAAATTAACGAGGAAACAGAGACTGCAAATTATGCAATAAAGCAAATGGATTTAATACACATTTCCAGAGAACTACACCCTAAAACTACAAAACTCACATTCTTCTCAAGTGCAAATGGGACATTTCCAAAGATAGACCACATATTAGGTCACAAACTAAGTTTCTCCAAATTCAAGAAGATTGAAATCATATCAAGCATCTTTTCAGATCATGATGGCATGAAACTAGAAATTAATTACAACAAAAACATGCAAAAACATTCAAACACATGGAGGCTAAACAGCATGTTATTAAACAATGAATGGGTTACCAAGGAGATCAAGGAAGAAATTAAAAACTTGGAAATGAATGAAAATGAGCACACAACAAAAATCTATGGTTTGTAGCAAAAACTGTCCTGAGAGGGTAGTCCTGAGAGGGTAGTTCATAACACTACAGGCCTACGTCAAGAATCAAGAAAAATTTCTAATAGATTACTTAACCTTAAATTTTTAAGAACTAGAAAGTAAACAAAAAGAAAAACCCAAAGCAAGTAGAAGGATAGAAATAATAAAGGTCAGAGTGGAAATTAACAACATAGAGACTAAAAAGCAATTCAAAAGATCTGGACAGCTTCACAGAAAAATTTTACCTAATATTAAGAAGAACTACTTCAAAAATTTCAAGAAGAAGATTTCCAACTCTTTTATGAGGCTATCATAATCCTAATTCCAAAACCAGATAGAGACACTACAAAGAAAGAAAATTACAGGCCAAATCTCTGATGAACATAGATCTCCTTGGTAACCCCTTCATTGTTTAATAGCATGCTATTAGCCTCCATGTGTTTGAATGTTTTTGAGTGCTTTTATTATAATTGATTTGTACTTTCATGCCACTGTGATCTGAGATAATGCTTGATATGTTTTCAATCTTCTTGAACTTGTAGAGAATTAGTTTGTGTCCTAACATGTGGTCTATCTTTGGGAATGTTCCATGTGCACTTGAGAAGAATGTAAATTCTGCCGTTTTGGGGTGTAATTCTCTGTAGCTATCCATTAAATCCGATTGATCTAGTGCATCATTTAGCGTCTCTGTTTCCTTGTTAATTTTTAGAGGATCTATCCAGTGATATCTGTGGGTTGTTGAAGTGCCCTGCTATGATTGTATTGCTGTTGATTTCTCCTTTGAAGTCTTCCAGAAGTTATTTAATATATTTTGGTGCTCCTATGTTGGGTGCATATATGTGTACTGAGGTTATATCTTCCTGTTGGACAGATCCTTTCAATATTATGTAGTGGCCTTCTTTGTCTCTAGTTAGGACCTTCATTTTGAAGTCTATTTTATCAGATATAAGTATTGCTACTCTAGCTCTTTTTCTTTTCTATTTGCTTGGATGAGTTTTTTCCATGCCTTCACTTTCCACCTATGTGAGTCTTTTGTTGTGAGGTGGGTCTCTTGTAAACAACTTATATATTTGTCATGCTTTCTTATCCAATCAGCTACACTGTGTCTTTTGATCTGAACATTTAATCCATTTACATGAATGGTTATTATTTATATGTACTTATTTATTTCCAATTTTGCTTATTGTGGTTATATTTTTCTTCCTATTTCTTCTACTAACTACAATAGTCTTTTTAACATTTCTTGCAGTGCTGGTTTGGTACTAATATATTCCCTTAGCCTTTTTTTTTTTTTTTTTGGTCTGGGAAACTCTTTAACTCACTTTCTATTTTGAATGATAACCTTGCTTGATAGAGTAGTCTTGGAATTAGATCCTTGTTTTTCATTACCTTGATTTTTTCATGCCATTCCCTTCTGGCCTGTAGTGTTTCTGTTGAGATGTCAGTGGATAACCTCATGGGGATTTCTTTGTAGATAACCTGTTGCTTATTTCTTGCTGTCTTTAGGATTCTCTCTTTGTCTTTAATTTGGGGCATTTTAATTATTATGTGTCTTGGTGTGGACCTGTTTGGGTTTTTCTTACTTGGTGCTCTCTGTGCTTCTTGGAATTGTAAGCCATTTCCTTCACCAAATTAGGGAAGTTTTCTGTCACTATTTCTTCAAATATATTCTCTAACTCTTGCTCATTTTCTTCTTCTTCTGGGACTCCTACAATGCAGATGTTGGTACATTTTACGTTTTCTCACAGTTCTCTTAAGGTGTCTTCCTGTTTTTTAATTGTTTTTTCTTTATGGTTCTCTGATTGGGTGATTTTTTTTCTACCTTATCATCTAATTCACTGATCTGGTCCTCGGTTTCCTCTACTCACTGGTTATTTTATCCAATGTGTTCTTTATTTCTGTTATTCCATTCTTCATGTCCAATTGCTTGGTTTTCAATGTTTCTTTATCTTTATTCATGCAGTTGAGCTCTTTACTCATGCTATTGAGCTTCCTCATTATCAACACTCTGAACTCTATCTCTGATAACTTGCTTAACTGCAATTCATTTATCTCATCTTCAGTAGAGTTCTCTTGTTCTTTCATTTGAGAATTGTTTCTTTGTTTCACCATTTTGGCTGTCTCAGTGGGTTTTGGAGCCTGCCAAATTTCCCTGTAAATATTGATGTTCTGCTGGTTGTGGCTCCCTCTGTTGGGTTTGGATGAGTATGGGAGGACCCACGTTTAACACCACTGTCCAGTCTCACTTTCCTGGATAGATTTTCAAGCCCAGGAAAAGTTCAATTATCCTCTATATTTTTGACTGGAGGCTATTAGTCTCAGTTACTTGATGACCTTTGGGTTGTAGCCCTCCACTGAATGAAAATATTCCCTCAGGTGTTCAAGGTAAGAGGACTTCCAGCAGGTGAGGCAGATACTTGCTGGCTGTTAATGAGCCTCAATTTGCATTTCTCTGGCCTGGCTGTGTGGTGTTAAATTCCTTAGGGAGAGTCTGTTGCTTCTCATGGGGCTCTGGGAAAGGGCTTTTTGAGTAATATGGCTAATGTCCTGTGATTGAGTGATTCAGCACAAAACTCCCATTGCCCTCCCAGCTCTCCAAGCTCCCGAATCTCCACACATTTCCAGTCCAGTCCACCCTCCCTCTGCCAGAGCCCAAGGTAAGTAGCTGTAGCTAAGTTAGTTCTCTGTCCCCACCCTCTGTGCTGTGGAGACAGCTTGAGATTTTAATCCTGAGGGAGCTGCTCACAGCTAAAACAGCTACTGTCCATGGACTTCCAGCCCACCTTCTTGTGCCTCCGTAGTTGCTACCAGGCTCGGTTTAGTGTCCTTTTTCTGTCCCTTGTTATATGGATCCTCTTCAGCTGCTTTTCTGTTGGTTTTTCTCGATGATGTGTCTTTATTTTAGTTGTAATTCCAGATTGGTCCTGGGAGATGGTCTATGTAGCTCCCATTCACTCCACCACCATTTTATTTTCTCTCTCTATTGTGTGTGTGTGTGTGTGTGTGTGTGTGTGTGTGTGTGTATTAATTTTTAGAATTGAGGCTTTAGGGCTTTCTCTGAAACAAAATTATTATGTCTGTGAATGTCATATTATGGCTTATTTTTATCAATAAATTGACAAATTCAGGGAAGCCCTCAAAATACTTTTTCCCTTGCTCCTACCTCATCATGGATCAAATTTTTGCCAGATCAGAGATAGAAACTAATGGAAAAGCTTGGTTTATTTCCTTTGTTCACATTAGTTTGACTCCTGTTTAACTCACTTATTATTTTTATTCCCTGAGTGTTCACAGGAAAGCTCTCTCACCCCTGTTCCCAACTCTCTTCCTTTCTGATAGGTAGAAAATAAATCTCACATTGATTTTTAAGAGTCTTAAGAGTCCAAAATGCTCCTCATTTTGTACATCTTAGAATACAACTTGAAATTAGCACAGCAATTTCAAAATAGTCATATCACAACTTCTTCATGGTAGCTGACTAAAAGCTGCACACTATGACAGACCAGAAAGCATTTGACAAGCTTTTGTGTGACATATTCCTAAAAATGTTTGTTCCAAACCAAGATTTAATAAGCAATCCCTAAAAATAAAGTTGGTTCCCCAGTTGCATTCACTTTAAGGAGATGTAGCTCCACTGGGAAAACATTGATTTTCTGTTTTACAAATTTGCATTTAGCATGAATCACTTCCCTTTGGTGAACTAATAACAGACATATATGAGCCTGTATCATGAGTGTCCCCCAGACCCTGGATCTGTCAAAATGCTGCACCCCTAGGGCTGTGATAGATTTGCATCTTCTTTGTATCCTATTACAACATTTGTGTCGAGATAATTTTCTCATTTAGGAAAAGAGGGATGTTAACCTCCCAATGATACACTGCATAGACTGGGTAATTTCTATTAAGTACACCATCAAATGAATAACTTTGGGATTACTTTGACTCAGCATAACAACCACCTCTTTACAACTCATTTGTTTGAGCCTGGGTGCTCTTCATCTGATTTGTTTTAACTTCCGATCATCTCGTTTTCTGTTTTTCAAAGATCACATCTGTGCATGTGAAATCTCCCACTGAATGCTACTTCCAGCCCTGGTTCCTGCTGAATATAGTGTTATTCATAATCAGAGCTGATGCTTTAATGAAGAGAAAGATAGGCATCAAGTATTCAAGAGATCTATTCTTTGGAACTTCTTTTAATCTTTAAGACTAATGTGACCAAGGGTAATGTGAGGTCTAATAAATACAGAGGACAAGGAAGACTCCTGTTGGATTATACCCAGGCCTGCTTCCCTCTTAATAGTGCATTTAATTTTTTGTTTACTGATTACACTGTGTGCCACAGTGGCCTAGCTTGCCAAGAAGATAATATTTTGTAAACCCACTCTTGTAAAAGAGAATAGGAATGGCTCAAGGAGCAATACTCAAGGAAACTAAAGATACTTTCTTCAAAATATTTGTCCTTGAATACCATTTTTCTAAATTTTGGAAATAAAAATTTGAAACTATCCAATGTTTATTGTGAATTAAACATAGCCTTACAAGTTGAGTATGGGTGTTAGTACTGTATGAGTTTGTAGAATCCAATTCCTTTCCTTTATTACTTGTTATTTACATCATAGTCACATCCACTTCTTACCTCATCTATTTTGTGATATGAAAGTATTTTCAATTGATTTCCAAAAGACAACCTACTGAATGGGAGAAGACATTCACCAATTATAATCTCATAAGGGGTTAATATCCAAAATTTATAAAGAACTTAAACAACTCAACACCAAAAAACAAGCAATCTAATTAAGACTGGCGGAGGTCCTGAATAGACACTTCTCTAAAGAGCACATACAGTTGGCCAATAAACATATGAAAAAATACTTAACATGACTAATCATCAGAGAATGCAAATTAAAACCATAATGAGTTATCAACTTGAACTTGTCAGAATGGTTAACATCAATAAATCAACAAACACAAGTGCTGGTAAGGATGGGGACAAATAGAACCCTTCTGAAGTGTTGATGAGAATGCATATTGGTGCAGCCACTATGAAAAACAGTATGGATTTTTCTCAAAAAAATAAAAATAGAACTGAATTATGACCCAGCAATTCCATTTCTGGGTATATATACAAACAAACCTAAAACACTAATTTAAAAGGATTTATACATCCCTATGTTCATTGTATTATTATGTACAATAGCCAAAATTTGGAAGTAACCCCAGTGCCCATCAAATAACCTGTGGTGCATTTACACAACATAATACTACTTGGTTGTAAAAAGGAAGGAAACCTTACCTTTTGAAATAGCATGGATGGACCTGGAGAGTATTATGCTAAGTGAAATAAGCCAGTCAGAAATTTTACTTATATTTGGAATCTAAACAACAATATAAACAAACAAATAAAACGGAAACAGACTCATAGACATAGAGAAAAAAATGATGGTTACCAGAGGAGAGGGAAGGGTTTGAGGGACTGGGTGAAAAAGGTGAAGGGATTATACAGAGTACAGTAATAGGTAGTCAGAATATAGTCATGGGGATGTGAAGTACAGCTTAAGAAATATATATTGAAAATATATAAAAATGTTCAATGTCACTAATCATCAGAGAGATGCAAATTAAAACAACTATGAGGTATCACCTCACACCTGTCTGAATGACCGCCATCAACAAATCATCAAACAATAAGTGTTGACGAGGGTGTGGAGAAAAGGGGACTCTAGTACACTGCTGGTGGGAATGCAGACTGGTGCAGCCACTGTGGAAAACAATATGGTGTTACCTCAAAAAGTTAAAAATTGAACTGCTATTTGACCCAGTGATCCCACTTCTAGGAATATGCCCTAAAAAACCTGAAACACCAACCATAAAGAATATATGTACCCCTATGTTCATAGCAGCACTATTTACAATAGCTAAGATCTGGAAATAGCCCAAGTGTTCATCAGTGGATGAATGGATAAAAACGCCGTGGTACATATACATGATGGAGTACTATGCAGCTGTAAGAAAGAAAGGTCTCTTATCCTTTGAGATGACATGGAGGGACCTGGAGAGTATTATCCTAAGCAAAACAAGCCAAACAGAGAAAGGCAAATATCACATGATCTCACTTATTTGTGGAATATAATGAACATAACAGTCTGAGGAACAGGGTAGACCCAGAGATGTGGATGTAGGGTACAGACTGACAACCCTCAGAAGAGGGGGTGGAGGGAGAGGGAAGAGATAAACCTCAGAACTTATATGCATGTAGGCATAACTGATGGACATGAACAACAATGCTGGGGATGGGGTGGGGGGATGGGGAGGAGGGTGTCAGTGATGGGAAAAGGAGAAACATCTGTAACAAAAACAAACAAATATATATATATATATATATATATATATATATATATATATATATATATATATATATAGTCAATAATATTGTAATAACTATGTATAGTACCAGGTTGGTACTGGAAATATAAGGAAAATGCTTTTAAAGTATATGATTGTCTAACCACTATGCTATACACCTGAAAGTAATAAAAAATAATATGATTGTAAAAACTATGTTTTTATTGTTGAAAGTCGTACTGATGTCCCTCCTTTTTTCCTCCATTGACTTCATCCTCCCTGCTCCCATCCACCTCCTGCTTTCCCCAAACTACTGTCTGTGTCCATTGACTAAGCATATATGCATATAAGTTCTTTGATTTTCTCTTCCTAATCCCACCTCCCCCTTCCCTCTGAGGTTTGTCAGTCTGTTCCCTACTTCAGTGTCTCTGGATCTATGTAGACCAACAGCTTATTTTGTTCATGATATTACATAAATAAGTGAGATTGTGTGGTACTTGTCTTTCCCTGACTGGCTTATTTCACTCAGTATAGTACTCTCCAGGTCCCTCCAGTTCATCTCAAAGGATAAGAGATCTTTCTTTCTTACAGCTGCATGGTATTCCATTGTGTAAATTTACCACAGCTTTTTTATCCACTCATCTACTGTTGAACAACTGGGCTGTTTCCAGATCTTAGCGATTGTAAATAGTGCTTCTATGAACATTGGGGTACATATATCCTTTCTGATTGGTGTTTCAGACTTCTTGTAATATATTCTGAGAAGTAGGATCACTGAGTCAAATGACAATTCCATTTTTAATTTTTTGAAGAAACACCATATTGTTTTCCATAGTGGCTGCACCATCCTTGCCAGCACTTGTTGTTTGAAGATTTGTTGATGGCAGCCATTCTGGCAGGTGTCAGGTGATATCTTGTGGTCATTTTACTTTGCATCTCTCTGATGATTAGTAATGTTGAGCAGTTTTTCATATGTTTCCTGGCCATTTGTATGTCCTGCTTGGAGAAGTGTCTATTTAGGTCCTCTGCCCATTTTTTAATTGGGTTCTTTGTCTTCCTTTTGTTGAGTTGTATATACTCCATATATTTTGGATATTAACCCCTTATCTGATGTATCATTGGAAGATATGTTCTCCCAAAGAGTGGGTTCCCTATTCATTTTGATGCTGGTTTCGTTTTTAGTTTGATGTAGTCTCACTTATTTATTTCTTCCTTTGTTTCTCTTGCACTAGGCAGTGTATCAGTGAAAATTCCACTATGTATGATGTCTGATACTTTTCTGCCTACATTTTCTTCTAGCAAGTTACATTTAAGTATTTTATTCATTTTAAGTTTATTCCTGTGTATGGTGTAAGTTGGTGGTCTAGTTTAATTCTTTTCCATGTAGCTGTCCAATTTTCCCAACATCATTTATTTATTTATTTATTTATTTATTTTATTAATTTATTTTTGTTACAGATGTTTCTCCTTTTTTCCCCATTGACACCCTCCTCCCCATCCCCCCACCCTGTGCCCAGCTTTGTTGTCCATGTCCATCACTTATGCATACATGTGCATAAGTTCTGTGGTTTATCTCTTCCCTCCCTCCCCACCCCCTCTCCTGAGGGGTGTCAGTTTATACCCTACTTCCACGTCTCTGGGTCTACCCTGTTCCTCAGACTGCTATGTTCATTATATTCCACAAATAAGTGAGATCATGTGATATTTGTCTTTCTCTGCTTGGCTTGTTTCGCTTAGGTTAATACTCTCGAGGTCCCTCCACGTCATCTCAAAGGATAAGAGATCTTTCTTTCTTAAAGCTGCATAGTACTCCATTGTGTATATGTACCACAGCTTTTTTATCCATTCATCCACTGATGGACACTTGGGCTGTTTGCAGATCTTAGCTATTGTAAATAGTGCTGCTATGAACATGGGGGTACATGTATTTTTTCTGATTGGTGTTTCAGGCTTCTTAAGGTATATTCCTAGAAGTGGGATCACTGGGTCAAAATGACAATTCAATTTTTAATTTTTTGAGGTAACACCATAGTGTTTTCCACAGTGGCTGCACCAGTCTGCATTCCCACCAGCAGTGTACTAGAGTCCCCTTTTCTCCACACCCTCGCCAACACTTGTTGTTTGATGATTTGTTGATGGCGGCCATTCTGACAGGTGTGAGGTGATACCTCATTGTTGTTTTAATTTGCATCTCTCTGATGATTAATGATGTTGAGCATTTCTTCATATGTCTCTTAGCCATTTGTATGTCCTTTTTGGAGAGGTGTCTATTTAGTTCCTCTGCCCATTTTTTAATTGGGTTCTTTGTCTTCCTTTTGTTGAGTTGTATGAGCACTCTGTATATTTTGGAAATTAACCCCTTATCTGATGTGTCATTGGCAATTATGCTCTCCCATACAGTGGGTTCCCTATCTGTTTTGATGGTTGTTTCTTTTACTGTGCAGAAGCTTTTGAGTTTGATGTAGTCCCATGTGTTCATTTTTCCCTTTGTTTCTGTTGTCTTAGGTGATGTATCAGTGAAGATTCTACTGCGTATGATGTCCGAAATTTTGTTGCCTACATTTTCTTGTAGGATTTTTATGGATTCACGAGTCACATTTAAGTCTTTTATCCATTTTGAGTTTATTCTTGTGTATGGTGTAAGTTGATGGTCTAGTTTCATTTTTTTGCATGTAGCTGTCCAATTTTCCCAACACCATTTATTAAAGAGGCTATCTTTACTCCATTGTATGCTCTTGCCACCTTTGTCAAATATTAATTGAGCATAATGTCTTGGGTCAATTTCCGGATTCTCTGTTCTGTTCTACTGGTCTATATGCCTGTTCTTGTGCCAGTACCAGGCTGTTTTGATTACAGTGGCTTTGTAGTATAAGCTGATATCCGGTATTGTGATCCCACCTACTTTGTCCTTCTTTTTCAAGATTGCTGTGGCTATTCGGGGTCTTTTTTGGTTCCATATGAACTTTTGAAATATTTGTTCTAGTTCTGTGAAATATGTCACTGGTATTTTGATGGGGATTGCATTGAATCTATAGATTGCTTTGGGTAATATGGACATTTTAATGACCAACATCATTTATTGAAAAGACTATCTTTTCTCCATTGTATGTTCTTGCCTTGTTTGTCGAATATTAATTATGCATAATGTCTTGGGTTGATTTCTGGGTTCTCTGTTCTGTTCCATTGATGTTTATGCCTGTTCTTGTGCCAATACCAGGTTGTTTTGTTTGCAATGTCTTGGTAGTATAACTTGATATATGGTATTTTGATCCCTTCCACTTTATTCTTCTTTTTCAAGATTGCTGTTGCTATTCAAGGTCTTTTTTGTACCATATAAACTTTTGGAGTATTTGTTCTAGATCTTTGAAATTATGCTGTTGGTACTTTAATAAGGATTGCATTAAATCCGTAGATTGCTTTGGGTAGTATGGACATTTTAATGATATGGATTCTTCCAATCCATGAACATGAGATATGTTTCCACTTTTTCATATATTCCTCTATTTCTTTTCTCAATGTCCTGTAGTTTTCCATGAACAGGTCTTTTACCTCCTTGGGTAAGTTAATTCCTAGGTATCTTATTTTTTGTTGTTGTTGCAATGGTAAATAGATATGTTTTTTTTATTATTATTTTTTTTTTTTAGTTTTCCTTTCATGGTGTTCATTATTGGTGTATAAGTATGCCATCGAATTTCTGGATGTTAATTTTGTATCCTGCTGCTTTGCCAAATTTATTTATTAAATCGAGTAAATTTTTATGGAGTTTTTAAGGTTTTCTATGTGTAATATCATATCATCTGTGAATAATGAAAGTTTCACTTCCTTTTTTTCTGATTTTGATGCCTTTTATTTTTTCTTCTTTTCTAATTGCTTTAGCTAAGACTTCTAGTACTGTATTGAATAAGAGTGGTGAAAGTGGGCATCCCTTTCTTGTTCCTGTTCTTAAGGGAAATGCTTTTAGTTTTTGCCCACTGAGTATGATGTTGGTGTAGGTTTTTCATATATGGCCTTTATTATGTTGAGATGTGATCTCTTTATTCCCACTTTGATGAGCATTTTTATCAGAAATGGGTGCTGGATTTGTCAAATGGTTTTTCATAATCTATTGATATCATATGTAAAAAAATTGTGTTAATATTTAAGAAAAGGATTACTCTGAGTTTTGAGATAGGGTGGCCCACAGGTCTAGCAGAGTTCTGCACAGACGAGCAGTCATAAGTTCACAACTTCCAGGCTTACATTAGTCCTTAAGAATGCATGAGTACATGTTCAATAGATCTAAATACTTGTACTAGATGTTTAGTTTCTAAAGTACCAATTAATAAGTGCCATTGAAATATTTCTTAATTCATGAATTCCAAATATACTCAATCAAACATCCCTTCTTACAGGTATTTCTTTACTAGAAATATAAAAGTTGATGTTCAGTAGAAAGCAGATATCTCAACAAATAATCATAGTGACCTAATAACAAAGTGGTAATATTTTATAGGTCATTTGTATCTATCTTATTTGGGGAATCACAACAACATGAGCTCCTCTAGACCCTCCTCTTTAAGAATGTTTTAAGAGAGGAAACAAGAGAGTCTAACACCCCTCAGAAAAACATTCTACCTCCATAAATACTGGTTACCAGTGAGTGTTTTATGTCAGGTCAGGTACTCTGTATATTCCCTCTCATCTTCACAGTGTTACTGTAAGGTAGCTATTATTGTCATTTTAGAGGAATAAGTTAAAGTTCATTATGGGTAAGTGACTTGCTCAAGATCACATAATTCAGAAAGAAGAGCTTTGGGATTATGCCTGAAGATGATTCTATGTTCTTATAGTTCTTATGAAGTTGCTTCTCCCCTCTGTGCCTGGGGAAAGGGGGAAAGAACCTTTTGAGATTATCTGTATCTTTATTTCCTGCTAACTCCTATCCCCACCCATGTGGCAAAAAAAGGGGGGCTGTTTTGAATTGAGTGAGACCAGGAGTTAGAGGGATCAGATGAATGGAGAGAATTTCCTCAGTCTGAAAATTTATGTAATTGATTTGGGGTGCTCATGGAGTTTTCCTTAACTGACCAGCCACTTTGACCTGTTCATCAGTAGTACCCAAGAAATTCATACACTCTGGGCCTTCTAGTCTTATGTGAGGTTTCTTTTGAGCACTATCAAGTTGTGTGACAATTTGGGGTTCCTGGTATTGTCACTACACATCTCCTGTGCAATACTCTGAAATGCCAGGATTTTTCAGGAATAGTCTCATTAGTTGCAAAGCCCACTGAGTTTTGTGTTTGTGTTTTTATTTGGAGGTTATTGTATTCACACCTCTTCTTCTCCACTGGAATGTAAGCTCACTTAAGGACCAGATTATTGACTCTGACTTCATGCTGCATCCTCAGAACAGTATCTGACATACAAAAATCACTCACCTCCTATTTTTAGTTAATAAGTAAATAAATCAATTTATCCTGGTGCTCACCCATAGAAAGCAGGGATCAACCTATGTTCTATAAAAAGTTGGGATAGGCTCTGGTAAGAAATAGCCCAGTGTTTCACTACTTATTCAGGACATGTGACCCTTGTGAATAGGCAGAAGGCTCTGCTCAATATAGTCACTTAGAACTCTGCTCAATATAGTCACTTAGGCTGAGGAAAAGTTGCCATCCCTTCCCCATAGCTCCTGTTTGGTGGATCTGGAAGCCATAATGAATGCTCTGACCTTAAAGCAAAATACATCATACTCACAGGTTACTGGCCTGAACTAATCACGTGGCTCCATTCAACCTCAAGAGACCAGGACACCCACACTTCCCATAGGCTTGCAAGGTGGAGAGCTGTGATTATGTGGTGCACTCTATGCAATGGTACCACTGAAAATAAATAAAGCAGACATTGAAATGTAGTATGGAGATGCAGAAAACTACACCCATGAAAAGAAAGTGAGGCTAACATTTAAGAAGATTAAACAATACATTTATCCCAGCATTCCTTTTAAGGTATGCAAAGACAATGCTTCTCTGTGGCTATAGTCCTACTATGTAGCACAATAACTAATACCCAGGAAGAACTCAAAAATTATTTGTTGAATGAATGAGTACATCAAACAAGTGAATGCTGCATGTGGAGTAAATACAGAGTCAGCTTGGCCATAGATTCTTCTATTGGAAATGGTGTTGTTTTGTGGATGGATGCAGGGTTCATGCATAAGTCACATCAGATGGCTCATTTTTCTTTTCCCTGGAGTAAAAAACTATGGCTTATCAGAGTCACACAGACAAGATTGCAGAAATCCAATACGCTTGAACAATAGGCTGCAATCCCAAATCCTGGATTGTGGCCAAGTGACAACCACCCTCCCATCTTGGAATCTGTTCTGCTTCCTCAGATGAAGTCTTGGACCAGGAGTCCCCTCCTCAGTCTCTTTCCAGCTTTGAGATGCTGGGATTCTCTGACCCTGGTTTTGGCTTTGGCAAGGACTTATACATTGCTGAGATCACTGCTTATCCTACCATGCCAGGAACCAGCCTGGAGAGCAGAGTCTCTGAGTTCGAGCGGTGGGAATGAAGACAACGACGCGGATATGGGATCAGGAGGACTGTCCTCAGCAGGATCAGCCTCGATATACTTTATTACATGCCTTTTACACCTTACAGCAAATTTTAATGATATAAGAAAATAAGATCTTCTTGATATCATGCCCAGGGCTACAACAATGTTGTATAGGATTAGTTTGCCTTGCAGATAACAGGAGCACCCAGGAACACCCAGTCTGTTATCTCAGGTATTTCAAGGTACATTGGGTCACATTTAGCCCCAAGCTGCACAAACACAATGCAAGCCTAATTCCTTGAGATTGTGAGGGAGGTCGAGTCTCTGACTCAAAACCTCCAGGCTCCATGGACTCTGTCAGACACTTAGCCAGCTCCCAACATCTCCTCTTTCTTTACTTTTTAAATGCAGTCAGTGGATTCCTGTTTGTAGCTCGGAGATGCTCTGCATTCCTGCCCGGATGCAGACTGGGAACAGACATAAGAATATTACCACAATGATAGCAATCATTACCCCTGAATATAAGTCTAGATTAGCTACCAGTTTCCATGCACTTCTTTGTATGTGACCTTGCTGCTTAACAAACATGCCTTCTATAAAACCCCCTGGAGTTTCTGAAAGTTGATAAATCGATATGCCCCAGGGATCCACCCTTGGCCAGTCGTATAGGACCTCTCCTGTCCTTTCAAGAGGGTGCTGTAGGGCCAATCCATAGCGGCATTGTCTCCATCCTGGATAAGTTTTAAATACATGTGTAACATTTCCACTAGGGGGAGTTATTACTCCTTCAAGCTTTTTTCCCCGGAGGGAAATCCCGTCATGTAAATACTCCATTCCTTCTGTTGCAATGTTCCAAAACTTTCTCCAGAAGCGTTAAGTAATCCATGAGTCATCTTATGGTCCTTACCCACTTTCACACACCCAGTAGTCTCTGTTTCAGAAAAACATTTAGGCGGCCGAAGAGATTTTCCTGTATCATTAAATCCTCCAACCCACTGGGGCATGAAATGGTCTGCAGATGGGAGGCCTAGAATTTCCGTGTTTGATACAAAAACTGGGACCGTGGGATAATCCCATTCCACAGCCTTAAGCAAAGGAGGATCAGGAACATAAGCCCAATAAGTCTGTTCAGCACCAAGTCCCATTACCTGGTTGGAGATTAGAGCCAGCATCATTAGGAACATAGAGGACGGATCAGTAGAGTCTCCTCTAGCAACCAGGTGATCCTTTGCTTCCTGTGTCAATCTCTTGATCTGACCCCAGGTTGGAATGGCAGCCTCCTGTGTCCCTCTTGACCCCCGAGAATGAGTGCAAGGGTATGGATGTGGGGCATGAATGCTCAGGTGACACATCTTGTTGGTTAAATAGACCAGTTCCATCCTGTCGGACGAGTTGCTCTGGGAACTACTGCAGATTTGGTTGATTCCTAGGAAAAACACAAACATAACCTCTCCCCCAGATTAGTACTGGGTCTGATCCTTACAACTCGTTAGTTAGGGGATCTTTCCAGCCAACTTCAGGGTATTTACCAGAGGGAGAATGCAATGCCTTTCAGCTGCAGAGTGTCCTGATGCATCTGAATTTTTAAAATTAAGAGTATAGAGAGCTAGGTTTAAGATATTATTGGGCATAAGAGGGCCATACTCCCCCTTCTTTGTTTTTTAATTTGAATCTTAAGGGACTGATTGGCTCATTCGATAATGCCTTGCCCTTGGGAATTGTACGAAATGCCTGTGGTGTGGGAGATTTTGAATGTCTGGCAAAATTGCGTAAAACTTTTACTGGTATAGGCAGGGCCGTTGTCTGTTTTTATCATGGCTGGAATGCCTAGGACAGCAAAACAAGTCAGTATGTGACCAATGACTTGTGTCAAATTTTCTCCTGTCCTAGCAGTAGCAACTAAAAATCCTGAGTATCAATAGTGACATGCACATAAAATTGCTTTCCAAATTCAGAGACATGGGTAACATCCATCTGCCATAATTTTCCTGGGAGCAACCCATGAGGGTTTATACCATATTGAGGTACTGGGGGTAAATGCTCAGGGCATGCAGGGTATGCTTTAACTAGTTGATGAGCAGCTTCACAGGTAATATAAAATTGTCTTCTTAACCCTGCTGAGTTTTAATGATGAATAGCATGAGAAGCCTTAACTTGATCAATTGCAGAGGCAACAAAATATGTCCCCCATGTTAAGTATCTGCTTGCGCATTCCCTGCTGCTAAGGGGCCAGGTAAGCTGGAATGTGCTCGAACATGACCAATAAAACAAGGATGTCACCATTGTTGAAGTAATTGTTGTAAATTTTAAAACATGGTAATAACTGTAGAAGGGTCACTTTCAGTAAGAGTAGCTGTTTCTAAACCTCTCATTAGGGAAACAATATATTTTGAATCTGTATACAGATTAAAGGGCTGTAATACTTCTTTAAATACTGCTAATAATTCTTCTAGCTCCACTCATTGGGCTGAGCTATGCAAGGTCTGCAAAACATAACCTTGCCCATTAATGACATAACTAGCAATCCCAGTGGTAGAGCCATCAGTGAACACCAGTGCAGCATCCACAATAGGCTGCATTTGGATAATTTTTGGAAATATAATTGGATTTTGGATAAATAACTGTAGGAATTTATTAGCTAGATAATGACAATCCATTTGTCCTGTAAAACTAATTAATGCCAATTGCCAGCTTTCCTCCTTTTGCCATAACTATTGTTGCTGATGATTGGTATAATATACAATAATGAGAGGAGGTTCTGGGCCAAATTATTCAATGGCTCTTTTTCTTCCTTGCATGAGGAGCTGAGCAATGGAACTAGCATAAGGGGTAATCACCTTTTTTTGAGAGGAGGAAAGATGAATCCATGCTATAGAACTTTGTTGTCAAAACAATTCTGTAAGTAGGTATACTTTAGGGAGGATAAGGAATTGCCAAGGAGATTGATAGTCTGTTCTCTGAACTGTCTGGGTAGCTATGGCATCATCTACTACTTTTAATGCTACCTTTCCTTCATTAGTTAATTGACGAGGACTAGTTGGATTAGAGTCTCCTTTGAATATGTCAAAAAGAGGTTTTAATTCTCCTGTAGTAATACCCAAGAAAGGCCTTAACCAATTTATATCTCCTAGTAATTTTTGAAAATCATTTAAGGTTTGTAAGTGATCTTTTCTAAACTGAAACTTTTGAGGTTTTATCTTTTGTCCTTCAATTACTTTTCCTAGATAATTATAGAGGGCACCTTATAATTATTTGTTGCACCTTTTCAGGTGCTAAGAGTAATCCACTTTGCCATGATTGTTCCTGCAGGGAAGCATAAATATTTCTCAACAGAACAGGATCTTCATGTGCGAGTAAAATGTCATCCATATAATGAATAACATAAGCTTCCGGAAAGACGGTTTGTGCACCAGTGACGGCTGCAGCAACAAATTTTTGACATAATGTGAGACTGTTAGCCATACCCTGAGGCAGGACCTTCCAATAATATCTTGGCATAGGTTCTTTAAAATTAGTTGAGGGGACACTGAATGCAAATCGCTCTTGATCTTTTGGATGTAATGGAATGGTGAAAAAACAATCCTTTAAATCAATTACAGTAAGATAAGATCCCTTAGGAATAGCTACAAGAGAGGGGAGGCCTGATTGCAAAGGTCCCATAAGCTGCATGGTCTTATCAACTGCTCGTAAATCTTGCAGCAATCTCCATTTTTCAGATTTTTTCTTAATTATAAAAATTGGAGTATTCCAGGACTATTAGAGGATTCTATGTGTCCTTGCTCCAGCTGTTCCTGCACCAGCTGTTGAGCAGCTTGTATTTTTTCTGAGGTCAAAGGCCACTGCTCCACCAACACTGGATCATCTGTGAACTAGACTATTGGGTCTGCCGTAAGGGAGGCAGGAATAACAGTGACTCTTGCTTTAAATTTTGCTCATACCCTAATCCTCGTCTATCCTGATTACCTTTAGGCTGTATAGGGACTTCTCTGTCTTGACCATGCTTGCCCAGTCCCTCTCCAGGTAGATATCCTTGATCTAACATTTGTTTAACTACTTTCTTATTAGGACTATAAATTAATACTCCCATTTCTTGCAGTATATCTCTTCTCCACAGGGTCACTGGGAGGAATGGCAAAACATATGGTTGAAATTGTCCTGTCTCTCCTTCATCATTTTGCCAGGTTAAAATCTGCGAGCTTTGTAAGGGAGAGTTTGTTTGTCCTATTTCTTGCAGGGTGGTCATAGCTGAGGTTACTGGCCATGAGTCAGGGCAATGACACTGACTTATTACTGATACATCGGGCCCTGTGTCTGAGTCCTTTAAACTTTTCTCATTGATAGTTAATATTCTTTCTGGTCATTGAGAACCAATGGCTTGCACTCAATATGCTTCATCAGTGGAGTTGAATCCATGAGACCCCTCTTTTGAGAGCATAGAGTTTGTCCTATACCTTTAAGAGGAAGTAACACTAGTTGTGCAATTTTCATCCCTGTGGTAATAGTTATAATGTCTCTAGGAGTTGTACACATGACTTTAATTTCTCCTGTATAATCATTATCTATGACTCTAGGTAACACTTGCAGCCCTCTCACAGAGTCCACTTTTTCCTAATAATAACCCTACTGTTCCAGAGGGCAGAGGCCCGTAAATTCCAGTAGGAATAGCTTGAGGTCCCATTTCAGGTGTTAATACAAAGTAGGAGGAGGCACTGATGTCCAATCCTGAACTCCCTGGGGTGGCTCAGTAGAGGTCCTGTACTCCTCGCCAGCTGGGTAGGCTTGTGGTGTGTATACCAACATTGCCCCAATTGTTTGTGGGGGCCGAGGCTGCCCCCATTAGGAGTTTCCCTGCTGATTAAGAGGATTCCCATCTTTGTCTGTTTTTGAACTACATTCATTAGCCCAATGCTTTCCCTTTTGGCATTTTGGACATAGGTCAGGCATGCATTGATTGCTACCCTGTACATGATTATTGGCCACACACCCCCCCTCCCCCCGCCTTTAAAGCGACATTCTCTGCTAAAATGACCTTTCTTTTCACAGTTGTAACATTTTCTTTTTCCCTTTTTTCTTTTTGCTGCTGTTGTATTAGCCCTTGCAGTGTAGTTCCCTGCAAAGCAGCTACAAGGGTAAGACCCTGAATATGGGAGGGACCTATGTCTGCACATAACCTGATGTAATCATCTATATCTCCCTGTTTCTTCCATGATTGAGTAGCTGCTTGACAGGCAGGATTTGCATTCTCAAAAGCCAGTTGAGTAGTTAGGATATTGCCTGCTTCCTCATCTGTAACTGTTCTTCCTATGGCCTGTGCTAGTCTAGCTACGAAATCATCGTATGGTTCATCTGGCCCTTGTCTAATTTTTGATAGTTCCTCTGCCTTTCCTGTAGTAGGTAGAGCCCTCCAGGCACGTAGTGCTACAGCATTAATAGTAATATATGCCCCCTCTCCTACTAACATTTCATAAGTAATGGGAATATTGTTAGCCTGATTGTGGCGGGCAGCTATATAGGCCCGATCATAATATTCACCTTTCCAAATCAAGTAATTCCCTCCCATAAGACAGGCTTTCACTAATGTTTTCCAATCATTATGGATAAGTGCCTCTCCTGAAATTCCTTCTAGAACTGCTAAAGTATAAGGCGCCGTGGGTCCATATTGGGCTGCAGCAGTCTTCAGCTCTCTTAATATCTTCATAGATAGAGGAGAATATGACCTTTGCACTTGATCAGGATTATAAGGATCATGTGCTTCTACTACTGGGAATAAGTGAAATCCCGAATCCCAGACATCCTCCCCTAGTTCCTCTGCTCGCATTAGAGCTTATTGCAGCAGCGAGGGACTATCCCGAGTAGTCATAATCCTCCCACGTCCTTTTGAGGGGAAATAAGCAGGAGCAGGCTCAGGAGCAATAGGAGCGGAAGGATATGCCTCAGTATATGAGGGCCTTTTTAGGGACTGTACCAATTAGTAAGCTGCCCCACAATATCTATAGGGGGCTTCCCCAAGCCATCATCATGATAATGAGCAGCAGCATTATCTAACTCCTCCTGATCTTCAGGGCTTAATTCCTCCGTATCCCATTCAGAATTCTTCTCTTCATTCTCTGCCTTAAGAGGCTTTTCCAGTTCTCTTCAGGATTGTTCAGCTTCACGAGTGGGTCCAAAGAATCCCTCACTAAACTCCACAGAGAAAATGTATGTATAGGAACTTTGTCTGGGCCATGAGCAGTATTCCATTCTCTTAATTCTTCTTCTACCTTTTCCCATGTTTTCAAGTTAACCATTCCTTCCTCTGGAAACCAAGCACTAACCTATTCAATAAACTTTAAAATTTTAAGTATTTTCTCCTCAGATACTTTGGCTCTCCCTGTCTGGAGCATAGACTGAATTAACTGTGCAAAAAGGCGCTGAGATGACCCTGCTTGTCCCATTTTATTTTACTCCTGACTATTTAATCTATTGCTCCTCTTTTCCCTTTCCTTACTGTGTGCACCGCATTAGAGGATTTTCTCACCTTACCTTTAGTTGCGTCTTGAGTACTGAAGTCCCTGTTTGAGCACCACTTTGCCAGGAACCAGCCTGGAGAGCAGAGTCCCTGAGTTCGAGTGGTGGGAATGAAGATAACAACACAGATATGGGATCAGGAGGACTGTCCTCAGCAGGATCAGCCTCGATATACTTTATTACATGCCTTTTACACCTTACAGCAAATTTTAATGATATAAGAAAATAGGATCTTCTTGATATCATGTCCAGGGCTACAACAATGCTGTATAGAATTAGTTTGCCTTGTGGATAACAGGAGCACCCAGGAACACTCAGTCTGTTATCTCAGGTGTTTCAAGGTACATTGGGTCACACTTAGCCCCAAGCTTCACAAACACAATGCAAGCCTAATTCCTTGAGATTGTGGGGGAGGTCGAGTCTCTGACTCAAGACCTCCCGGCTCTGTGGACTCTGTCAGACACGTAGCCGCTCCCAACACTACCACATGGTTGTAGCAGCCTTGTTTTATAAATGAAAGAACAAAGAACAAGAAAGTTCATTGAGAGTCCAATATCATACATGGACTCTTCAAAACATAAAAATAAAAACACATTTTTATGACAATAGTAGAAGAGTAAAACAGGATATAGAAAGTTAGCTTGAAGTCAATGTGCAGAAAAATCGTAAGCATTCTCCCTCACTGGCAAACTATCATGTGGAAGGTGTTCATGAGAAACATCATATATATGCCTCAAATATGAAATTGCACACATGATTTGATGCATAAAACCAGTCTGGAATTTCCATTTCAGCTAAGCTGCCTGCAAATTCCTTCTAAAGTTTTAAAAAGAGAAAGAATGTGAATCCACGTCTCAAATTTGGAGGCAGTTCCAATCTGGATAGAAAGCTCCCTCTCCTGGCCCCAAGTTCCTTATTCTCAGCCTTAGACGGTACATTCTACTCCACCTGGCAGTCCAAGTGCATGGGATCATGAGGATGGCAAGTATGTGCTGAATTAGCAACACCTAGAATGATGGGTGATAGTTCAGAAAAAAAAATCCAAGTAAAAAGAAACAAGTTGTCTTTGGCCAGGGAAGAAAATGCTACAGGTGTAGCCTGAGCTGCTTCTTCAAAACATAAAAACAAAAACACATAAAATGGTATTTTCACAGATTTAACACTCATATATCATCTTTTCTCTCAAACAACTCACTCCAATTAAAGTGGTTTGAGGACATATTATGCCCTCAAATAATTTTCTTAGAAACTTATGATAAATAAAAACCAAAACTAAAGTTTGTTTCAGGAGTCTGTCAGCCTCACAGACAGTGTTTATTTGGAAAGAACTCCCTCTCCATGGTGAAGATAGTAATTCAGGATTTGGGAAAAAAACAATCTGTTTTGTGATTGAATAGGAGGCTTCCATCATCTGGACTACTATTTCAGCAGAGGTCAAACCCTTCCCCCCACTCTCCACACACAGTCAAGCACCTTTTTATTTTCCAAAGTTTTAAAGTCAGCATACTCCCATTACAAATTAAGATTTGGTTAGTAATTACTTCACAGCCCACCTTTGCCTGAAGATTTTAAATTATGCCTTCTGAAAGATGAATTATACCTGAATAACTCATTTCTTAAGAGGTCACTCTAACCTCAGAAATGGTTTGCAGAAGGAGGAGGGTGCCAAAAATCACTTGGCCTAGTGAGGCCAGTTTTGCAAGTAGGCAGAGAAGGTGAATAGCAACTTGGGTATAATTTCCAGGGTTCTGACAGTGTCTCAAGCACTCTACTGCCTCTCCTATTTCTTCCTAATGCCTGAAATACAGAATTTAAATTCAACTTTTCTGGCCTAAAGCCATGAATCTCTCTTAAGTATTTTTTATATTTAAAATTGTGCCTAGAGCACTGAATCTCAAAGTTTGGGGCACTAAGAATTAGCTCCAGTTTTTTTTTTTTTTTTTTTTTATTAATTTACTTATGTTACAGATGATTCTCCTTTTTTCCCCCATTGACACCCCCCTCCCCCTCCCTCCCTGTCCCGTCCCCGTTTTGTTGTCCATGTCCATTGGTTATGAGTACATGCGTACAAGTTCTGTGCTCATCGCTCCCCTCCCCCGCTCCCTCTTCTGGCAGATGTCAGCCTGTACCCCACTTCCACGTCCCCGGGACTACCCTGCTCCTCACACTGTTATGTTCATTATACTCCAGAAATAAGTGAGATCATATGACGTTTGTCTTTCTCTGCTTGGCTTGTTTCACTTAGGGTAATAGTTTCCAGGTCCTCCCATGTCGACGCAAAGGATAAGAGATCGTTCTTTCTTAAAGCTGCATAGTACTCCATTGTGTATATGTACCACAGCTTTTTTATCCATTCGTCTACTGATGGACATTTGGGCTGTTTCCAGATCTTAGCTATTGTAAATAGCGCTGCTATGAACATGGGGGTACATGTATTCTTTCTGATTGGTGTTTCAGGCTTCTTCGGGTATATTCCTAGGAGTGGGATCACTGGGTCAAATGGTAATTCAATTTTTAATTTTTTGAGGTAACACCATAGTGTTTTCCATAGTGGCTGCACCAGTCTGCACTCCCACCAGCAGTGTACTAGAGTCCCCTTTTCTCCACACCCTCGCCAACACTTGTTGTTTGATGCTTTGTTGATGGCGGCTATTCTGACAGGTGTGAGGTGATACCTCATTGTTGTTTTAATTTGCATCTCTCTGATGATTAGTGAAGTTGAGCATTTCTTCATATGTCTCTTGGCCGTTTGTATGTCCTGTTTGGAGAGGTAAAAAAATGAAACTAGATCATCAACTTACACCATACACAAGAATAAACTCAAAATGGATAAAAGACTTAAATGTGACTCATGACTCCATAAGAATCCTAGAAGAAAATGTAGGCAACAAAATTTCAGACATCATACGCAGCAAAATTTTCACTGATATATCACCTAAGGCAACAGAAACAAAGGAAAAAATGAACACATGGGACTACATCAAACTCAAAAGCTTCTGCACAGCAAAAGAAACAACCATCAAAGTGGAAAGGCAACCTACTGTATGGGAGAGCATAATTGCCTATGATATATCAGATAAGGGACTAATTTCCAAAATATATAGAGTGCTCATACATCTCAACAAAAGGAAGACAAAGAACCCAATTAGCTCCAGTTTTTTAAAAACATAACTTAGTCTAAGGTTTACCTGAGGCTGAGAAACCTCAAGTATATAAGTGTCTTGGGTAATTAAGTAACAGGTGATCTATGGACCATTCTCCAAAAAAAGTAACTTAGGACAAGAGACTGTATCTAGCAGATTCTCTCTTAAGCTCGAGAGAGGAGAGAGGAGAGCAAAGGAAGAAGTGCACCCTAAGATATTGAACATTTAATCTGAAAAAAAGTTGGCAGATGTGGTGACAACACCAAATGGGAGATTTCTGGAAAGAAAAGCCTTGAAATTGCTAACCAGAGCCTTGGATCACATTACAGCTGTGTGTGTGTGTGTGTGTGTGTGTGTGTGTGTGTATGTGTATGTGTGTGTGTGTGTGTGTGTGTGTGTGTGTGTGTGTGTGAATATATTATTAGTTTTATCTTTCTTTCCTCCATTGCCCCCTGTACCTGTTCCTGCCCAGTCCCAGGCCTTCACCACCCTATTATCTGCTTCCATGGGAAATGAAAATATACCTTTAAGTTATTTGATTAATATCTTCCCAATCCCTATCCCTTCCCCTTTCTTCTAAGATTTGTCAGTCTGTTCATTGTTTCGATGCCTCTGGCTCTATTTTATTTATCAGTTTATTTTGTTCATTAGATTCCATATATAAGTGAGATGATGTGATATTTGTCTTTCTGTGACTGGCTTATGTAGTTTAGCAAAATACTCTCCAGGTCTCTCCATACTGTCTCAAAGGGTAATAGATCCTTTTGTTTTGTTTGGTTTTTTTACAGCTGCAGAGTATGCCATTGTGTAAATACCACTGCTTTTTTTATCCATTCATTTACTGATGGGCACTTGGGCTGTTTCCAGAGATTAGCTACTGTCAATAATGCTGCAATAAACATAAGGGAGTATGTATTCTTTCTGATTGTTGTTTTGACATTCTTAGGATATATTCCTAGAAGTGGGATCACTGGGGAAATGGAAGTTATATTTTTAATTTTTGAGGAAACACCATATATATTTCCACAGTGGTGGTACCACTCTGCATTCCCACCAGCAGTGTGCTAGAGTCCCCTTTTCTCCACACCCTCACCAGCACTTGTTGTTTGATGATTTGTTGATGGCAGCCATTCTGGCAGGTGTGAGATGATACCTCATAGTCATTTATTTTGCATCTCTCTGATAATTAGTGATGTTTGGCATTTTTAAAATATCTCTTGGCCATTTGTATATCTTGTTTGGAGAAGTGTCTATTGAGGTCCTCTGCCCATTTATTTTTTCTTTTCTGATTTCATCATTCATTTATAGGGAGCATACCCAGGCCTCAATGTGGCTGGGTCAAGTCTGGGTGTTGCTAGAGGCTTCCTCATAAGTACTGCATCTTCTCCAATGTCTGTACTTCTCCTATGGAGCTATGGAACCCATCTTCTGAGGGTGCAGCAAGTCAAGAGAAGGTAAAGCTTAGGCCACCTTCTTCCCAGACACCCTATATAATCTCTTCTTGCCCTGAAGCAGTGAGTTGTCCAAAAAGTCTCTTGTTTCCAGAAATGTCAAAATGAGAAATAGACAAAGGGTTACATTCTCTTACTTTCCAGTCTTACCAGTGATTACCCTCAGTGCCCCACCTCCCTCAGGGGAAAGACAATCTTTTTTCATCAACTCTGCAACTGTGAAAAGCTGGTGACCCAAATGACTCTTTTCTCTGTACTAGGTCTTTCTTTATACTGACTGGTGTGTATAGGAAGAGGTGGGGCTATGGTGCTTGAGTTCAGTCAGGTGGATTTCTTCATTTCTTAGTAAAGTTGGTAAAAGGTGGATTGTCTAGACCCAACTGTGGTGGTTCTCATTCAAATGTGGGTACTTCTGATACCAGTGTAATGAGCTAGTTATTAATAATAGGAAAGGAGCAGAAGAAGGCCAGACATTATAGGTGTCATCTGGGCAGCTTCACCAGGAAGTTGCAACTTTACACTCTCCTGGGACCCATTGGTTCATTCCCTGCAAATCACTGGGGGGAAGAGGTCCAACAAAAGGGTAAGAATGCACAGTGAAGTTATGGTGAGGTAGGGAAGGTACTGGCCTGTCAATCTAGCCTGGTGAACCATGGATTGGCTAGAGGGGATGGAGCCACTGCAAGACCACAGAAATATGGAAATACATGATCCCTCAGACAAAAGAATTGTCTCTTGGCTCTCCTGGCTCTTGGCTCTGGGATCTTTTGTTCCTCTGGCTTTGCTCCTGCCCATGTTCCCTCCATAGCTGCATGGTCCATGACCATGTGGACCCCACACACAATGTACTGATGGACTGCAGCTGGGAACACAAACTATGCTAGTCTAATGCTGGATTGGATTATGCCCCAGCATGAAAAAGAAACTCTAGGCAACAGCTTTAATCCTAGCTGTGCTAAAGACAGAGCTGGACTTTTTCCTTGGTGGGACAGAGGGAAATGGGAGCTTGGAAACTCAGAGGTCTAATTCCACAGAAATAAATCTTTCTACAATATCTTATCCTCCTGTGCGGTGATACCTCATTGTTGTTTTAATTTGCATCTCTCTGATGATTAGTGATGTTGAGCATTTCTTCATATGTCTCTTAGCCATTTGTATGTCCTGTTTGGAGAGGTGTTTATTTAGTTCCTCTGTCCAATATTTAATGGGGTTCTTTGTCTTCCTTTTGTTGAGTTGTATGAGCACTCTATATATTTTGGAGATAAACCCCTTATCTGATGTATCATTGGCAATTATGCTCTCCCATACAGTGGGTTCCCTTTCTGTTTTGATGGTTGTTTCTTTTGCTATGCAGAAGCTTTTGAGTTTGATGTAGTCCCATGGGTTCATTTTTCCCTTTGTTTCTGTTGCCTTAGGTGATGTATCAGTGAAGATTCTGCTACGTATGATGTCTGAAATTTTGTTGCCTACATTTTCTTCTAGGATTTTTATGGATTCACAGGTCACATTTAAGTATTTTATTCATTTTGAGTTTATTCTTGTGTATGGTGTAAGTTGATGGTCTAGTTTCATTTTTTTGCATGTAGCTGTCCAATTTTCCCAACACCATTTATTAAAGAGGCTGTCTTTACTCCATTGTATGCTCTTGCGGCCTTTGTCAAATATTAATTGAGCATAATGTCTTGGGTCAATTTCTGGGGTCTCTGTTCTATTCCATTGATCTATGTGCCTGTTCTTGTGCCAGTACCAGGCTATTTTGATTAAGGTAACTATGTAGTATAACCTGATGTCTGGTATTGTGATCCGCCTACTTTGTCCTTCTTTTTCAAGATTGTTGTGGCTATTCGGGGTCTTTTTTGGTTCCATATGAACTTCTAAAGTATCTGTTCTAGTTCTGTGAAATATGTCACTGATATTTTGATGGTGATTGCATTGAATCTATAGATTGATTTGGGTAATATGGACATTTTAATGATGTTAATTCTTCCAATCCATGAACCATGTATGTGCTTCCACTTTTTATATCTTCCTCTATTTCTTTTTTCAATGTCGTGTAGTTTTCTGCAAATAGGTCCTTTACTTCTTTGGTTTAGTTTATTCCTAGGTATCTTAATTTTTTTGCCGCGATGGTAAATGGAATTGTTTTTTTAGTTTCTCTTTCTGTGAGTTTATCATTGGTATATAAGAATGCCATTGATTTCTTGATGTTAATTTTATATCCTACTACTTTGCCAAATTCATTTATTAAGTCTAGTAGATTTTTGATGGAGTCTTTAGGGTTTTCTATATATAATATATTGTTGTCTGAGAATAATGAGAGTTTCACTTCCTCCTTTCTAATTTGGATTCCTTTTATTTTTTTCTTCACATTTGATTGCTATGGCTAAGACTTCCAGTACTATGTTAAATAAGAATGGCAAAAGTGGGCAACCCTGTCTTGTTCCTGTTCTTAAGGGAAATGTTTTTAGTTTTTGCCCATTGAGTATGATGTTGGCTATAGGTATTTCATACATGGCCTTTATTATATCAAGATATGATCCCTCTATTCCCAAATTGCTGAGTGTTTTTATCAGAAATGGGTGCTGGATTTTGTTGAATGTTTTTTCAGCGTCTATTGATATGATCATGTGGTTTTTATATTTCATTTTGTTTATGTGGTGTATCACATTTATTGATTTGCAAATATTGAACCAGCCTTGCATCCCTGGGATGAATCCCACTTGGTCATGGTGAATAATTTTTTTGATGTATTGCTGGATCCGATTTCCTAGTATTTTGTTTAGAATTTTGGCATCTATGTTCATCAGAAATATTGGCCTGTAGTTTTCTTTCTTTGTAGTGTCTTTTTCTGGTTTTGGAATTGGAATTATGCTGGCCTCATAAAACAAGTTTGGAAGTCTTCCTTCTTCTTGAATTTTTTGGAATAGTTTGAAGAGAATGGGTGTTAGCTCTTCTTTGAATGTTCGGTAAAACTCCCTCATGAAGCCATCCAGGCCTGGGCTTTTGTTTGCTGAGAGAGTCTTGATTACATCTTCAATTTCCTTAGCTGTTATTGGTCTGTTCAAGTTTTCTATCTCTTCCCGGTCCAGTTTTGGGAGACTATGTGTTTCTAGAAATGTGTCCATTTTGCTTAGATTGTCGAATTTGTTGCCATATAAATGTTCATAGTATTTGTTAACTATCCTTTGTATTTCTGTGGTGTCAGTTGTTACTTCTCTTTTATTTCTGATTTTGTGTTTTTGGGTTGTCTCTCTTTGTTTCTTGGTGAGTCTAGCTAAGGGTCCATCAATTTTGTTTATCTTTTCAAAAAACCAGCTCTTTGTTTCATTGATCCTTTGGATTGTTTTTCTGGTCTCTATGTCATTTATTTCTGTTCTGATCTTTACTATTTCCTTCCAATACTTGCTCTGGGGTTTTCTTTTTGTTTTCATTCTAGTTCTTTATGTTGTGAGGTTAGTCTATTAGAAATTTTTCTTGATTCTTGATGTAGGCCTGGAGTGCTATGAACTTCCCTCTCAGAACTACTTGAGCTGCATCCCATAGATTTTGTGTTGTTGTGTGTTCATTTTCATTAGTTTCCAGGAAGTTTTTAATTTCTTCCTTGATCTCTTCAGTAACCCATTCAATGTTTAATAACATGCTATTTAGCTTCCAAGTGTTCAGATGTCTTTGCCTGTTCTTGTTGCAATTGATTTCTAGTTTCATGCCATTGTGATCTGAGAAGATGCTTGATATGATTTCAATCTTCTTGAACTTGTAGAAACTTAGTTTGTGTCCTAACATGTGGTCTGTCTTTGAGAATGTCCCATGTGCACTTGAGAAGAATGTAAATTCTATAATATTGGGGTGTAATTTTCTGTAAATATCTATTAAATCCATTTGGCCTAGTGCTTCATTTAGAATCTCTGTTTCCTTGTTAATTTTTTGTCTAGAGGATCTATCCAGTGATGTAAGTGGGGTGTTGAAGTGCCCTGCTATGATTGTATTGCTGTCGGTTTCTCCTTTGAAGTCCTCCAGAAGATTTTTAATATATTTTGGTGCTCCTATATTGGGTGCATATATGTTCACCAAGGTTATGTCTTCCTGTTGGATAGATCCTTTCAATATTATGTAGTGACCTTCTTTGTCTCTAGTTATGACCTTCATTTTGAAATCTATTTTATCAGATATGAGTATTGCTACCCCAGATTTTTTTTTCCTTTCCATTTGTCTGGAAGATTTTTTCCATCCCTTCACTTTCAGCCTATGTGAGTCTTTTGTAGTGAGGTGGGTCTCTTGTAAACAACATATATATGGGTCATGCTTTCTTATCCAATCCTCTACTCTGTGTCTTTTTATTGGATCATTCAATCCATTTACATTTAAGGTGATTATTGATATGTACTTATTTATTGCCGTTTTTGTTTAGTGTGGTTCTCTTTTCCTTCCTATTTCTTCTACTAATTACAGCAGTCCTTTTAACATTTCTTGCAGTGTTGGTTTGGTGCTAATGTATTCCCTTGGTCTTTTTTTGTCTGAGAAGCTCTTTATTTGACCTTCTATTTTGAATGATAGCCTTGTTGGGTAGAGTAGTCTTGGATTCAGGTCCTTGTTTTTCATGACCTTGATTACTTCATGCCATTCCCTTCTAACCTGTAGTGTTTCTGTTGAGAAGTCAGATGATAGCCTTATGGGGGTTCCTTTGTAGGTAACCTGTTGCTTATCTCTTGCTGCCTTTAGGATTCTCTCTTTGTCTTTAATTTTTGGCATTTTAATTACTATGTGTCTTGGTGTGGGCCTGTTTGGGTTCTTCTTACTTGGAACTCTCTGTGCTTCTTGTACTTGAATGCCTTCTTCCTTCACCAGGTTAGGAAAGTTTTCTGTCACTATTTCTTCAAATATATTCTCCAACACTTGCTCATTTTCGTCTTCTTCAGGGACTCCAATGATTTGAATATTATTATGTTTCCATGTTGTCCCACAGTTCTCTTAAGCTGTCTTTCTGTTTTTTCATTTTTTTTTTTCTTTTGGTTTTCTGATTGGTTTTTTTTTTCTACCCTGTCTTCTAATTCACTGATCTGGTCCTCAGCTTCCTCTACTCTGCTTTTTAGTCCTTCCATTGTGTTCTTCATTTCTGCTATGTCATTCTTCATTTCTTCTTGGTGTTTCTTAATTTCCACTTGGTTGGTTTTCAGTATTTTTATGTCTTTGTTCATGGTGTTGATGTCTTTACTCATGGTGTTGATGTCCTTTCTCATGCTGTTGAGCTTCCTCAAGATCATGGCTCTGAATTCTAGCTCTGTTAACTTGCTTAACTCCATTTCATTTATCTTATCTTCGGTAGAGGTCTCTTGTTCTTTCTTTGGGGATCTGTTTCTTTGTTTCACCATTTCTGCTATCTCAGTGGGTTTTGGAGCCTGCCAAATTTTCCCTGTGGATGTTGGTGTCCTGCTGTTTGTGGCTCCCTCTACTGGGTTTGGATGCGCGTGGGAGGACCCACATTAAACACCACCGTGGAGTCTTACTTTCCAGGGTATATTTGCAAGCCCAGAAAAGGTTAAGTTATCCTCTAGCTTTTTGCCTAGGGGCTATTAGTCCTGGTTGCTTGAAGAGCCTTGGGTTTTCAGTTGAATGAAAACCTCCCTCAGTTGTTCAGTGTGAGAGGATTTCCAGAGGGTAGGGCAGATGCTGGTAGTTAATGAGCCTCAGTTTGCATTTCAATGGCCACCAGCGTGTGGCTGGATCTCTGAGGGAGGGGCTGCTGCCTCTCCCCAGAGCCCTGGGATGGAGCAAGATGGCCAGGCCACCGTCCTGAGTGGCTGCAACTCAGCAAAAGCTCTGAGCACCCTCCAAATCCCGAGTGTCCCCAAACAGTTCCAGTCCAGTCTTCCCTCCCTCTGCCAGAGCCCAAGGTGAGTGGCTGCGGCTATTTTAGTGCTCTGTCCCAGCCCTGTGCACTGTGGAGCCAACCTGGGTCTTTAACCCTGAGGGCGGTGCCCTGCTCATCCTATGGCCGCTGCTCTCTGTGGGCTCCCAGCCCCACCTCTCATTCCTCCACAATCCTACCAGGATTGATTCAGTGTCCCTGGTTGTATGGTCCTTGCAAGCTGCTTTTCTGTTGCTTTTTCCAGACAATTTGTCTTAATTTTAATTGTAATACCAGTTTGGTCATGGGAGATGGTCTGTGTAGCTTCCATTCACTCTGCCACCATTTTAGAATATCCACATGGTTTCTTAAAACAGTCTAAAACACATAATAAGAAGCAAGAGAAAAGAAAAGGGGGAAGTTAACACACATAGGATAGGGTGCAAGCAGGGTAGAAGGTTTACACTGCCTGTTTCCTCATCATCTTGGACTCCTAAGTCCTTCCAGCTGATGATGTGGTACTGAAGAAGCTCAATAGATGGAACTTACCAGGGTCAACACATTTGATAAATCTAAGAGAGGCAGGTTAATATACCTAACCCCTACTGTGACTTGCAGTTAGCCTATTGAACAACTCTGGCTTTTAATGAGCAAAGCACTTGTAGGACCAGAATGGGACCATGATGGATGTTACCAATGGCTGACTAATTTATACATGACATACATAGCTCTCAGCATAGAGATGACATGATTTATAATTTATTACTTGGTTTTTCCATCCCTTTCTATCTATAAGAATTATTCTTGTTTGTTCTGTCATATGTTCCATTTGTTTTATGTACCTTAACATGCCTTAGATGTCACTAACTTATTCTATATTTAATAAATCTTATGTATGCTGCCTATGTCTCCCAAGCTTTCTTCTTACTCATTATCTATAATTAATATATCCTGTGAGTTTCATCTACATCTCAAGAACTATTTGCTTAATGACTATGTTTAACCTTTTTTATGGGTTTCCTTCATCCCATTTCTTTTGCTTGTTTTCTCTAGCAGTTGACTAGTCTCAAACAAGATAGCAAACATATTACATTGCCATTTGGCAATGATCTGAAAGTTAAAGGATCTTAAATCTTTACTTTTTTGTTAACCAAAGTCAAGAATATACCTAACTCCAGTCATTTACCAGTGTCTAATTTATTAAAGACTCTGGCAATGCTACTAAATAATTAACTTAATCTAATTATATTTTGCATTCCTTTCGAGGTCTATCAGATTTTGTTTTTGCAGGCATTTAACATGTAAATTTAGTGTTATGTGTGTGAACTGGTTTTAACACACCTAAGCAATAATACTTCAACTCTTCTTGACACCATTGGATGCTGCTAACAACTGTTCATATGCTGTCAGTTTGAACTAGCAAACATATGGTTTAGTGAACAACTTTTTGTAAGTGAGCCTATCCTTAGGTAGAGAGGCCTCTGTATTTTCAGATGATATATGTATCTTTAAGGAAAGAAAAATATTTGAGTTATAAGATGATTTAATAATGTGGTCTTTTTCAAAACTAATACACTGATATCTATTATTATAAGCAGAAAAATAACAGGATAAAATTTCACTTGGCAATCTCATCAACTTTATAACATATTTGGAATAAAATAAATAAATCACAAAGAACATGCGGTGGTGAATATATAACAGAATGTACAGATGATGTGTTGTGAAATTGTGCACCTGAAATCTGTATAATTTTGTTAACCAGTGTCACCTCAATACATTCAATAAAAAGGGAAAAAAATGGAACAAGAAGATGCGAATTTTCACTCAGGTACAAAGAAAGCCAAAAATGTTCAGAGATATGGCAAGGTCTGAGAAAAGATATATCACCCTGAAAAAGTTAGAGATATAATTTAGCCAAAATAAAGATGGATGAAAATTCAGAATTCAAGAATGAAGAAGTCATGTTGTGAAAGGAATGTGATGAACACATGAACCTGACTACATCTCAGAACAAGAACATGACCATCCAGGATACATGGTATTCTGCTTCTACACTGTTAGCAGTACGTATTCTAAGACAACTGCAAAGAAAACTTGAACTTAGCAGGTTTGTTGTTGGCACTGAAGTTGTTAACTGTATATGTGTTGTAGAATAGTGCAAAGGAGTCAATGATATTGATATTACTGGGAACCAGTGTTCTGGAAGGATATACAAATATGCCATGGAAAGAAGGAAAAACATAGTGGTTTGGGATTTGAATTTCAGGTGTAAGCATTAAATCTTTTTTTAAATTTTATTTCATGGCTCTGTTCACTGAAAGAGCTTAAAGTAATGACATTCTAGAAGCAATGAGCATATCTAGACCTCTATCTTGGTCTCTAATACTACTCCCCAGTTAAAGAACTAAGGCTTCTAGGAAAAATGGCTGATTCCAGGTATGGTTCTGCCCATTTTTTAATTGGATTGTTTGTCTTCCTTTTGTTGAGCTGTATGAGTACTTTATATATTCTGGATCTTATCCCCTTATCCAATGTATCATTGGCAAATATATTCTCCCAAAGTGTAGGTTCCCTTTTCATTTTGAGGATGGCTTCTTTTGCCATGCAGAAGCTTTTTGATGTAGTTCCATTTGTTTATTTTTTCTTTTGTTTCTCTTGCCATAGGTGATATCAGTGAAATTCTGCTACATCAGATGTCTGAGATTTTGTTGCCTTTGTTTTCTTCTGGAAGTTCTATGGTTTCACAAGTTACATTTAAGTCTTTTACCAATTTTGAGTTTATTCTATGTATGGTGTAAGTTGGTGGTTTAGTTCCTTTTTTTTTTTTTTTTTTTTGCATGTACATGTTTAATTTTCCCATCACAATTTATTGAAGAGATTGTCTTTACTCCATTGTATGTTCTTGCCCCCTTTCTCAAAAATTAATTTAGCATAATGGCTTGGGTCAATTTCTGGGTTCTCTGTTCTGTTCCATTAATCTATATACCTGTTCTTGTGCCAGTACCAGGCTGTTTTGATTACAATGACTTTGTAGTATAACTTGATATCTGGCATTGGAATCCCTCCAACTTTATTCTTCTATTACAAGATGTTGCAGGTGTTTGGGGTCTTTTTAGGGTTCATATACATTTTTGGAGTATTTGTTCTAGATTTGTAAAATATTCCAATATTTTAATAGAGATTGCACTGAATCTACAGATTGCTTTGGGTAGTATGGACATTTTAATTATGTTAATTATTCCAATCCATGAACATGGTGTATACTTCCACTTGTTTGTATCTTCCTTTATCTATTTTTTCAATGTCCTATGGTTTTCTGAGTAGTCTTTTACCTCTTTGTTAAATTTATTTCTAAGTATCTTATTTTTTTTGTTGTTGCAATTGCAAATGGGATTGTTTTCTTAGTTTCTCTTTCTGAGAGTTCATTATTGGTGTATAAAAATGCAATAGATTTCTGAATGTTAATTTTGTATCCTGCTATATTGTCAAATTCATTTATTAAATCTAGTAGTCTTTTGGTGGAGTCTTTAGAGTTTTCTATGTGCAATATCATTTCATCTAACAATAATGACAGATTTGCTTCCTTTTTTCCAATTTGGATGCCAATAATTTTTCTTCTTGTCTGACCACTGTGACAAGGACTTCCACAACTATGTTGAATAAGAGTACTGAAAGTGGAAATTCCTGTCTTGTTCCTGTTCCTAGGTAAAATAAATTTAGTTTTTGCCCATTGAGTGTGATGTTGGCTGTAGGTTTGTAATATGTGGCCTTTATTATGTTGAGATATTATCCCTCTATTTGTTGAGAGTTTTTATCAAAAATGGGTGCTGGATATTGTCGAATGCTTTTTCTCCATATATTGATGTGATCATGTGATTTTTATCTTTCAATTTGTTTATATGATGTATAACATTTATTTATTTGTGAATATTGTACCAGCCTTGCATCCCTGGAATAAATCCCACTTGGTCATGCTGTATGATCTTTTTAATATATTGCTGGATCCAAGTTAGTAATAGTTTGTTGAGGATTTTAGCACCTATGTTCATCAGGGATATTGACCTGTAATTCTCTTTCTTTGTAGTGTCTTTATCTGATTTTGGAATTATGATAATGCTAGCCTTATAAATATAGCTTGGAAGTCGTCTTTCCTCTTAAATTGTATGAAATAGTTTCAGGAGGATAGATGTAAGTTCTTCTTTGAATGCTTGGTAAAACTCCGCTGTGAAGCTATTCAGACCAGGGCTTTTGTTTGCTGGGAGTTTATTGATTACTGCTTCAATTTCATTAGTTGTTATCAACTTATTCAGGTTTTCTGATTCTTTCTGATTGAGTTTTGGAAGATTGTATGATTCTAGGAATTTGTCCATTTTACCCTGGTTGTCCAGTTTCTTGGTATATAGTTACTCATAGTATTTTCTTACAATTCTTTGTATTTATGTGGTCTCAGTTGTTATATCACCTCTTTGAATTCTGTTTTGTTTTTTATTTTGATCCTCATTCTTTGTTTCTTCATAAGTCTGGCTAAAGATTCATTAAAATTGTTTATCTTTTCAAAGAACCATCACTTTGTTTCATTGATATTTGGTATTGTTTTTTAAGTCTCTATGTCATTTATTTCTACTCTGATCTTTACTGTTTCCTCATTCTTCTTACTCTGAGCTTGTCTTGTTTTTATCTCTCTAAACCTTATAGCTGTAGGGTTAGATAGTTTATTAGAGATGTTTCTTATTTCTTGAGGTATGCCTTTAGTAATATGAACTTTCCTCTCAGGACTGCTTTCACTAAGTCCCATAGATATTGGGTTGTTTTTTGTTTATTTTCATTTGTTTTTTCTTCCTTGACCTCCTTGGTAACCCATTCATTGTTTAATAACATGCAATTTAGCTTCCATTTGTTTGTATGATTTTTAGTATTTCTATGTAGTTGCTTTCTAGTTTCATGACATTGTGACCTGAGAAGATGCTTGATATGATTTCAATCATCTTGAACTTGTAGAGACTTAGTTTGTGTATTAGCATGTGGTCTACCTACAAGAATGTCCATGTGCACTTGAGAAGAATGAATATTCTGCAGCTTTGGGATGAAATGTTCTGTAAATGCCACTTAAATTCAGCTGATCTACTGTGCAATTTAGGACCACTGTTTTCTTGTTGATTTATTAATTTTTGTCCAAGAGTTCTATCCAGTGACATCAGTGGGGTGGTGAAGTCCCCTACTATGATTGTCTTGATGTAACTGTCTCCCTTAAAGTCCCCCAGAATCATTTTTTATATATTTGGGTGCTCCTATAAAGGGTGCATATATGTTTACCAGGAATATTTCCTTCTTTTTTTTTTAATTATTAATTTATTTTTGTTACAGATGTTTCTTCTTTTCCTGCCATTGTCACCATCCTCACCCTCCCTCCCTGCCCTGTCCCCAGTTTTGTTGTCCATGCCCATTGGTTATGTGTACATGCGTACAAGTTCTGTGGTTCATCATTCCCCTCCCCCACCCCCTCCTCTGACAATTGTCAGTCTGTACTCTACTTCCACATCTCTGGGACTACCCTGTTCCTCAGACTGTTATGTTTATTATATTCCAGAAATAAGAGAGATCATATGATATCTGTCTTTCTCTGCTTGGCTGGTTTGACTTAGGATAATAGTTTCCAGGTCCTCCCATGTCGTCCCAAAGGATAAGAGATCTTTCTTTCTTACAGCTGCATAGTACTCCATTGTGTATACGTACCACTGCTTTTGTATCCATTTGTCTACTGATGGACACTTGGACTGTTTCCAGATCTTAGCTATTGTAAATAGCGCTGCTATGAACATGGGGGTACATATATTCTTTCTGTTTGGTGTTTCAGGCTTCTTAGGGTATATTCCAGGAGTGGGATCACTGGGTCAAATGGTAATTCAATTTTTAATTTTTTGAGGTAACAACATAGTGTTTTCCATAGTGGCTGCGCCAGTCTGGATTCCCACCAGCAGTGTACTAGACTCCCCTTTTCTCCAAACCTCGCCAACACTTGTTGTTTGATGCTTTGTTGATGGCAGCTATTCTAACAGGTGTGAGGTGATACCACATTGTTGTTTTAATTTACATCTCTCTGATGATTAGTGATGTTGAGCATTTCTTCATATGTCTCTAGGCCATTTGTATGTCCTGTTTAGAGAGGTGTCTATTTAGTTCTTCAGCCCATTTTTTAATTGGGTTTTTTGTCTTCCTTTTGTTGAGTTGTATGAGCACTCTATATATTTTGTAAATTAATCCCTTATCTGATATATCATTGGCAATTATGCTCTCCCATACAGTGGGTTGCCTTTCCCCTTTGATGGTTGTTTCTTTTGCTGTGCAGAAGCTTTTGAGTTTGATGTAGTCCCATGTGTTCATTTTTTCCATTGTTTCTGTTGCCTTAGGTGATATGTCAGTGAAAATTCTGCTGCGTATGATGTCCGAAATGTTGTTGCCTACATTTTCTTCTAGGATTTTTATGGATTCATGAGTCACATATAAGTATTTTATCCATTTTGAGTTTATTCTTGAGTATGGTGTAAGATGATGGTCTAGTTTCATTTTTTTGCATGTAGCTGTCCAATTTTCCCAACACCATTTATTAAAGAGGCTGTCTTTACTCCATTGTATGCTCTTGCCACCTCTGTCAAATATAAATTGAGCATAACGTCTTGGGTCAATTTCTGGGTTCTCTGTTCTATTCCATTGATCTATGTGCCTGTTCTTGTGCCAGTACCAGGCTGTTTTGATTAGAGTAGCTTTGTAGTATAACCTGATGTCTGGTATTGTGATCCTGCCTACTTTGTTCTTCTTTTTCAAGATTGCTGTAGCTATTCGGGGTATTTTTGGTTCCATATAAACTTCTGAAGCATTTGTTCTAGTTCTATGAAATATGTCGTTGGTATTTTGATGGAGATTGCGTTAAACCTATAGATTGCTTTGGGTAATATGGACATTTTAATGATGTTAATTCTTCCAATCCATGAACAAGGTATGTGCTTCCACTTTTTTATATCTTCCTCTATTTTTTTTTTTTCAATGTCCTGTAGTTTTCTGCAAATAGGTCCTTTACTTCTTTGGTTAAGTTTATCCCTAAGTATCTTAATTTTTTTTCTGCAATGGTAAATGGGATTGTTTTTTTAGTTTCTCTTTCTGTGAGTTCATCATTGGTGTATAAGAATGCCGTAGATTTCTTGATGTTAATTTTGTATCCTGCTAAAATGCCAAATTCATTTATTAAGTCTAGTAGATTTTTGATGGAGTCCATAGGGTTTTCTATGTATAATATCATGTCATCTGCGAATAATGACAGTTTCACTTCCTCCGTTCCAGTTTGGATCCCTTTTATTTTTTCTTCATGTCTGATTGTTGTGGCTAAGACTTCCAGTACTATGTTAAATAAGAGTGGTGAAAGTGGGCATCCTTGTCTTGTTCCTGTTCTTAAGGGAAATGCTTTTAGTTTTTGTCCATTGAGTATGATGTTGGCTGTAGGTCTTTCATATATGGCCTTTATAATGTTGAGATATGATCCCTCTCTTCCCAAATTTCTGAGCATTTTTATCAGAAATGGGTGCTGGATTTTGTCAAATGCTTTTTCAGCGTCTATTCATATGATCATATGGTTTTTATCTTTCATTTTGTTTATAGGATGTATCACATTTATTGATTTGCAAATATTGTACAAGCCTTGCATCCTTGGGATGAATCCCACTTGGTCATGGTGAATAATTTTTTTGATGTATTGCTGGATCCGATTTGCTAGTATATTGTTAAGAATTTTGGCATCTATGTTCATTAGGGATATTGGCCTGTAGTTTTCTTTCTTTGCAGTGTCTTTTTCTGGTTTTGGAATTAGAATTATGCTGGCCTCATAAAACGAGATTGGAAGTCTTCCTTCTTCTTGAATTTTTTGGAATAGTTTGAGGAGAATGGGTGTTAGTTCTTTGAATGTTCGGTAAAACTGCCCGGTGAATCCGTCAGGGCCTAGGCTTTTGTTTGCTGGGAAGGTCTTGATTACATCTTCAATTTCCTTCATTGTTATTGGCCTGTTCAAGTTTTCTATCTCTTCCTGGTTCAGTTTGGGAGACTATGTGTTTCTAGAAATGTGTCCATTTCGCTTAGATTGTCGAATTTGTTGCCATATAAATGTTCATAGTATTTGTTAACGATCCTTTGTAATTCTGTGGTGTCAGTTTTTACTTCTCCTCTTTCATTTCTGATTTTGTGTATTTGGGTTCTGTCTCTTTGTTTCTTGGTGAATCTAACTAAGGCTCCATCAATCTTGTTTATCTTTTCAAAAAACCAGCTCTTTGTTTCATTGATCTTTCGAATTGTTTTTTTGGTCTCCATGTCATTTATTTCTGCTCTGATCTTTACTATTTCCTTCCTTCTACTTGCTCTGGGGTTTTCTTTTTGTTTGCTTTCCAGTTCTTTAAGTTGTGAGTTTAGGTAGTCAATTAGAAATTTTTCTTCTTTCTTGAGGTGGGCCTGTAGTGCTATAAACTTCCCTCTCAGAACTGCTTTCCCTGCGTCCCATAGATTTTGTGTTGTTGTGTGTTCATTTTCATTAGTTTCCAGAAAGTTTTTAATTTCTTCCTTGATCTCCATGGTAACTGATTCATTGTTCAATAACATGCTATTTAGCCTCCATGTCTTCAAATGTCTTTGCCTGTTCTTGTTGCAATTGATTTCTAGTTTCATGCCATTGTGATCTGAGAAGATGCTTGATATGATTTCAATCTTCTTGAACTTGTAGAGACTTCGTTTGCGTCCTATCATGTGGTCTATCTTTGAGAATGTCCCATGTGCACTTGAGAAGAATGTGAATTCTGCAGTTTTGGGTTGTAATTCTCTGCATATCTCTATTAAATCCATTTGATCTAGTGCTTCATTTAGAATTTCTGTTTGCTTGTTAATTTTTTGTATAGATGATCTATCCAGTGATGCCAGTGGGGTGTTGAAGTCTCCTGCTATGATTGTATTGCTGTCGATTTCTCCTTTGAAGTCCTCCAGAAGATTTTTAATATATTTTGGTGCTCCTATATTGGGTGCATATATGTTTACCAAGGTTATGTCTTCCTGTTGGATAGACCCTTTCAATATTATGTAGTGACCTTCTTTGTCTGTAGTTATGGTCTTCAATTTGAAATCCAATTTATCAGATATGAGTATTGCTACCCCAGCTCTTTTTTCCTTTCCGTTTGCTTGGAAGATTTTTTTCCATCCCTTTACTTTCAACCTATGTGAGTCTTTTGTTGTGAGGTGGGTCTCTTGTAAACAACATATGTGTGAATCATGCTTTCTTATCCAGTCAGCTTCTCTGTGTCTTTTTATCAGAACATTCAATCCATTTACATTTAAGGTGATCATTGATATGTGGTCATTTATTGCCATTTTTGTTCAGTATGGTTATATTTTTCTTCCTATTTCTTCTACTAATTACAGCAGTCCTTTTAACATTTCTTGCAGTGCTGGTCTGGTGCTAATATACTCCCTTAGCCTTTTTTTGTCTGGGAAGCTGTTTATTTCACCCTCTATTTTGAATGATAGCCTTGCTGGATAGAGTAGTCTTGGATTCAGATCCTTGTTTTTCATGACCTTGATTACTTCATGCCATTCCCTTCTGGCCTGTAGTGTTTCTGTTGAGAAGTCAGATGATAGCCTTATGGGGGTTCCTTTGTAGGTAACCTGTTGCTTATCTCTTGCTGCCTTTAGGATTCTCTCTTTGTCTTTAATTTTTGGCATTTTAATTATTATGTGTCTTGGTGTGGGCCTGTTTGGGTTCTTCTTACTTGGGGCTCTCTGTGCTTCTTGAACTTGAATGCCTTCTTCCTTCACCCGGTTAGGAAAGTTTTCTGTCACTATTTCTTCAAATATATTCTCTAACCCTTGCTCATTTTCTTCTTCTTCGGGGACTCCTATGATGCAAATATTTTTATGTTTCCAGTTGTCACACAGTTCTCTTAAGCTATCTTCCTGTTTTTTCATTTTTTTTTCCTTTTGGTTTTCTGATTTATTGATTTTTTCTACTCAGTCTTCTAATTCACTTATCCGGTCCTCTGCTTCCTCTACTCTGCTGGTCAGTCCTTCCAATGTGTTCTTTATTTCTGCTATGTCATTCTTTATTTCCACTTGGTTGGTTTTTTGGTGTCGACATCCTTACTCATGCTGTTTAGTTTCCTCAAAATCATGGCTCTTAACTCTACCTCTGATAATTTGCTTAACTGCATTTCATTTATCTCATGTTCGGTAGAGTTCTCTTGTTCTTTCATTTGGGAACTGTTTCTTTGTTTCACCATGTTTGCTATCTCAGTGGGTTTTGGAGCCTGCCAAATTCTCCCTGTGGGTGTTGGTGTTCTGCTATTTGTGGCTCCCTCTACTGGGTTTGGATGAGCGTGGAGGGCCCTCCTTCAACACCACTGTCAAGTCTCACTTTCCTGGGTAGATTTGCAAGCTCAGGAAAGGTTCAGTTATGCTCTAGCTTTTTCCTGGAGGCTATTAGCGTCAGTTACTTGAAAAGCCTTAGGATCTCAGTTGAATGAGAAACTCCCTCAGGTGTTTATAGTGTGAGGATTTACCGAGGGTGGGGCCGCTGCTTGTTGTTAATGAGCCTCAATTTGCATTTCTTTACCTCTTTTCCTCACCTGGGAATCTCCAAGGGAGGGACTACCACAGGTCCAGGAAGGAGTAAACTTGGCTGCCTTTCTGTGTAACCGGGAAGGAGCACTGGCCACCACCGTTCTTTGTGGCCACAGCTCAGCACAAACTCTGAGTGCCCTCCAAATCCCAGGTGTCCCCTCAGAGTTCCAGTCCAGTCCTCCCTCCCTCTGCTGGAGCCCCAGGTGAGTGGTTGTGGCTATTTAGCGCTCTGTCCTGGCCCTCTGCGCTGTGGAGCAGCTGGTGCTCTTAACCCTGAGGGCGGGCACTGCCACTCCCATCTAAGGCTGCTGCTCACAGCCAAGGCCGCTGCTCTCCGTGAGCTCCCAGTCCGCCACCCTCTCGCGCCTCCCCAGATCCTACCAGGCTCATTCAGTGTGCCTGGTTGTATGATCCTCTCTCGCTGCTTTTCTGTTGCTTTTTTCTGACGATTTGTCTTTATTTTAGTTGTAATTCCCTTTTGTTTCTGGGAGATTGTCAGTGTAGCTTCCATTCACTCCACCCCCATTTTCCCTCTCCCTATTTCCTCTTCTTGTATTGATCCTTTTAGTATTATGTAGTGACCTTCATTGTCTCTTTTAGGGCCCCTCATTTTGAAGTTTATTTTGTCAGATATGAGTATTGTTATCCCAGTCTTTGTTTGTTTGTTTGTTTCCATTTAAATGGAACTTTTTTTCCATCCCTTCCTTTTCATTCTTTGTGAGTCTTTTGTTCTGTTGTGGGTCTCTTGTACATAGCATATACATGAGTCATGCTTTCTTATTCATTTAGCTACCTTATGTGCTTTGATTGGAGCTCAATCTATTTACATTTGGGTTGTTATTGATATTTAATTATTTATTATAATTTTATTCTTTATGCCTATGTTCTTCTCTCTGTCTCTTTTCTTCTTACAACAGTCCCTTTAGCATTTTTTTTTTTTTATAAACTCCTTTAGCCTTCTTGGGGGCAGGTGTGATCTGGGAAAATCTTCATTTCACTTTTGATTTTGAATTGAAATTGCTGGATAGAGTAGTATTTGTTTCATATCTTTGGTTTTCACTACTTTGAATACTTCATGCCATTCTGCTTTGACCTGTATTGAGAAATTAACTGACAGCCTGATGGAAGTTCCGTTGTAGGTAAATGACTGCCTCTCTCTTGCTGCCCTTATAATTATTTATTTGTCTTTAATCTTTGGCATTTTAATTATTATGTGTCTTGCTGTGGTTCTCTTTGTGTCCATTTTGATTGGGACTCTCTGTGCTTCCTGAACTTGTGTGACTTTTCCCTTCACTGCATTAGGGTTGTTTTCTGTCAATATTTTTTCAAACAAGTTCTCTATTCCTTGCTCACTTTCTTCTCCTTTTGGTACCCCTATCATGTGGATGTTGCTCCATTTCATATTGTCCCACAGATCCCTTACACTGTCATCATGCCTTTTAAGTTTTTTGTTTTTTTGTTTTGTTTTGTTTTGTTTTTTACTCCTTTAATTGAGTGATTTTTTTTCTACCTTGTCTTCTAATTCACTTATTTGGTCCTCAGCTTCTTCCAATCTACTGTTGATTCCTTCCAAGGTATTCTTTATTTTATTTATGTTATTCTTTATTTCCATTTGGTTCTTATTCATGGCTTCTATACCTGTCTTCATGCTGATGTAGTTCCCACTAAGTCTCTTGTAGTTTTCATTATGTTGCTTGTATTTCTCACTAAGTTATTTGAGCACCTTCATAACCATTACTTTGAACTCTATATCTGATAAATTGCTTGCCTCCATTTCATTTAGCTTTTTCAAAGTTTCTTCCTTTTTTTTCCTTTAGGACCTGTTTCTTTGTTTCCCCTTTTCTTTGTTTGTTTCTTTCTTTGTGTTTGTTTCTGTAATTGGATAAGATGTCTATGCCTCCCTGTCTTGGTCGGGTAGTCTTCTTGTGGGACCCAGTGGTGTAGTCTCCTTGATCTTTTGAGTTGTGTGCTCTAGAAATGGCTCTTGTGTGGGTTATTTAAGCTCTCCTTTTGAATTTGGGTCTTGGTTGCTGTTATACCATTTTTGGATGGGCTCAGCCCTCAAACCTTTTGACTGTGAGTCTCAACCCCAACCATATTGTGCCAACTGTTATACAGGTGCTGACAGAACAAAATAAGACAAAACCCAACCAAAGCAAAAACAACACACACACACACAGAATATTAAAAACAACATCCTCAACAAAGGACTAAGCAAACAAACAACATATACACACACATACAAAGAATACTAGGAGACATGAGACCAAAAGAATTAGAGTAGAAAAAGAGAGAGACTGACTATGAAAACAAAGAAGAAAGAGACCAGAAATAAGGTAAGTATAAAAAATAAAAGATAGAAAATATTGAATAAAATAATAATAATTTTAAAAAGCTATAATATTAATAAAATAAAATAGAAAAATAAAATGGGGAAAGAAAAGAGAAAATAAAAGAATTTTTAAAATGAATGAAAAATAATTTTAAAAATTAAAATGAATAAGAAGAAAAAATAGACTAAAATGAAAGATTATAATAAGAGAATATGGGAATAAAGAGAGAAGAAAGAAAAAAAAATCCAAAACATAAAAATAAAAATGAAAACATATCTTTGGATCTGTTATTTGTGGAACTTGCTCAATTTTGCTCCAATGTTCCTGGATCTGGCTCCTTGCTGTGTGGATCCCTGGCCTCCTGAGCATTTCTCTGGTGCAGGCCAATATTAGTCATTGTCCCTGCCTGGCCCTGGGCAACCTGGCTAAAGCACTGCCAAGTGGATCCCCAAGTAGTCTGGTGAGCTGGGCCCCTGTAGTTTCATCTGCTTCAGGACTCACCCTTTGGATGTACTTGTTCTGGCTGCTTTCCTTTTCCCCATGGAACTGGGCTCTACGGGGTATCTGGTCCCAGTCTGGATGGTTTGAACAGATTTGCACTGGGGGAGTGGGTGCCTGTAGCTTGTAGGAGGGGTAGGCAGGTGCTTCCTCTCCTTCCAATTCCTCAGCTCTGCCTAGGTTACTGGCAACCCCTTGTTTCCACAACAAGCAGGAGTGGATTTAAAAAACAACAACAAAATAGCTCTGCTTGACTCTAAATTTTCAGCACAACCGGCTCTCACTGGGTGGGGATTCTTCCCTGGCTCCAACCATGCCAGATATCTGAGTCCTCTGTGCCACCAGGCCCAGCTGCACAGGCATAAATTTCCAGCCCAGAGCCATTCCACAGGTGGGGTAGGGGACTCCTCTTCTTCATTCATAGTGGGGAGGATTGCACCTCTTTCCCAGGGCACTCTGACTAACCCCTGTCCTGCTCTTCGCTGAAGTTCTTTCAGAGGATAATCAGCCCCACAGAACCACAACTGTGTGATCCCCTCAGATACCTCCACCAGTCTGGGGTTCTGCTTAGTGTCACCTCCCACAGACACTGATTATGGCAAGCTTCTCAAGCTAGTGTTGTAACCAAACACTTGCTTTTTGCCTGGGATAGTATGGTCTGAGACCCCCACCCCCACCCACTGGAGTATCAAATCACTACTGATTCCCACTGTCATAGGGTACACCCATCCACATTGTACCCCGAGTGCTGGGACCAAATAAAACACCTATACTTTTAGGTTTGTTTTTTTTTTAAACTTTTCCAGTAGGTTTTGATGGTTGAAATTGCATCCTGTCTTTTTGTTGTTGTTAATCATCACCAGAGGATATATTTTTTTCCATTGATTTTGATCCTACATGGGTTCCCCTTCCATTCCCTGTTGCTCTCAGCTTTCCATTTGTGCTGTGCAGCTGTGCAAGTTGGCTTACCCACTCTGCATCTTCTCCTCTCCCCTCTCTGTGCTTCCCACTCACAGTATTTTGATCATCTATTTTTCAGATAGTGATTCAAGTCAAATGTTCTGCAATTTAGCTACAAGTCTGGTCCAGTGCTCAGAGCATGTGGATGGAACTTCCTTAGACTGCAGCCATCTTGTCCTCCCCTTCACCTACAGTCTTGCTGAACAAGGACATGTTTTTTTGTTTGATTGTTTTGTTTTGTTTTTGTACTAATAATTAACAGTGTCTCTTTCTTATTGCCAAAGTGCTGAGTGCTGTGCTATATGTCAGACAGTGTACTAAGTTCTTGATCACTGAATCCTGCCAACTCACAGATAAAAAACTAAGGTTTGGCTTCTTATCCAAGGTTAAATAGCTTTGCTCTGAGGAAAGTCTATGCCACCTAAATGTCCTGAATGGAGGCTCTTCAAATAGCCATGAATGGAGTCATTACAATTTCTCCTCTGCTTTTACCACCAAAAATGGTCAATTTCTGAATAGTAAGCCAGGTTTTAAATCCCAGAACAATATCCCATGAGTTTCAGGACATCCTTCTAAGGTCATTTTTAATCTCCTCTCTTTAAATGTTTTTGTTTTATATATTTTTATTTATTTTTTATACAACGAGAAAGAAAAAGAGAGATAGAAAAATCAGTGTCAGAGAGAAACATCGATTGGCTGCCTCCTGCATGACCCCTACTGGGGGTCGATCCTGCAACCTGGTCATGTGCCCTGACCAGGAATCAAACAGGGACCTCTCAGTCCATGGGTGATGGTCAATCCACTGAGTCATACTGACTAGGCAGTTTCCTCCCTTTAAAGATGAAGAATCTGAAGCCCATATGGGGGAAAAGGCATGAAGCAGCATCATTCCTCTGATGCACCACCTGTGCCCCAACACTTATAAATGCTGAACCAAGAGCCTGACCTGATTCTAGAAAAGAAACCAAGATGTATGTGCATAAAAGACAAAAATTTTCACAATTGCAATGAGGAAATAGATACATATCAGTCTATATAATTCTGTAATTATATTAATTTTTATAACTGAAGAATGCTCATATATCAATATTTAATTTAAATAGTTTTTTCATTGAATACAATTGTTCATTTTACTAACTAAAACCAGTTATAGTTTGAAGTTTCAAGAATTTATAAAATTAGACATGAATCAATTATAATAAAATAAACCTGGCTGGTTTGGCTCAGCAGTTAGAGCATTGGCTTGCAGACCAAAGGGTCACAGGATTGATTCCCAGCCAAGGGCATGTATCTGAGTCACAGGTTCAATCCCTGGCCCTAGTTAGGATTGTGTGGGAGGCAACCAATCAGTGTGTCTCTCTCACATTGATGTTTTTTTCTCTCTCTTTCTCCCTCCCTTCTTCTCTGTCTGGAAATCAATGGAAAAATGTCCTCAGGTGAAGACTAAGAAAACAAACAAAAAATATAATAAAACAATAATTACATTCTAAGCCAAACTGATAAATTCTTACTTTGAATTTTTTATGAGCAATATATAGATTAAGCCCTGTCCTCAAGATTGAAGTTTTCAAAGATGAAGGGCTTCCTTTGCCTTAGTCAGCAAATATTCTGAGAAATGTTTACAGCCAGCATTAAAGAGTCTATCATACAATACATCAACTTCATAATTGCTATTAAGAGTTGCTTCATTGTATGGATGGTCTCTATCCTTTCTTTTTTTTTTTTTTTTTTTTTTTTTTAAATCTTCACCCGAGAATATATATTCTTTGAATTTTATTTATATATATTTTTTACTAATTTATTTTTGTTACAGATGTTTCTCCTTTTTGCCCCTTTTGACACCCTCCTCCTCTTCCCCCCTGCCCAGTCCCCAGCTTTGTTTTATATGTCCATTGGTTATGCATAGATGCATATAAGTTCTCTTCCCTCCCGACACCCCTCTCTTCTGAAGTTTGTCAGTCTGTACCCTACTTCTATGTCTCTGGGTCTATTTTTTTCATTAGTTTGTTTAGTGCATTATATACAACAAATAAGTGAGATCATGCGATATTTGTCTTTCTCTGCTTGGCTTGTGTTGCTTAGCATACTACTCTCCAGGTCCCTCCATGTCGTCTCAAAGAATAAGAGATCTTTCTTTCTTACAGCTCAATAGTATTCCATTGTGTATATGTACCACAGCTTTTTTATCCACTCATCTACTGATGGACACTAGGGCTGTTTCCAGATCTTAGCTATTGTAAATAGTGCTGCTATGAACATATGGGTACATATATTCTTTCTGATTGGTGTTTCAGGTTTCTTAGGGTATATTCCTAGAAGTGGGGTCACTGGGTCAAATGGCAGTACCATTTTTAACTTTCTGAGGTAACACTACAGTGTTTTCCATAGTGGCTGCACCAGTCTGCATTCCTACCAGCAGTGTACTAGAGTCCCCTTTTCTCCACACTCACCAACAATTGTTGTTTGATGATTTGTTGATGGCGGCCATTCTAACAGGTGTGAGGTGACACCTCATTGTTGTTTAAACTTGCATCTCTCTGATGATTAGTGATGTTGAGATTTTGTCATATGTCTCTTGACCATTTGTATGTCCTGTTTGGAGAGGTGTCTATTCAGCTCCTCTGCCCATTTTTTTTAATTGCATTCTTTGTTTTCCTTTTGTTGAGTTGTATGAGTATTCTATAGATTTTGGAAATTAACCCCTTTTCTGATGCATCATTGGCGAGTATGGTCTCCCATATAGTGTGTTCCCTTTCCATTTTGATGGTTATTTCTTTTGCTGTGCAGAAGCTTTTTAGTTTGATGTAGTCCCATGTGTTCATTTTTCTTTTGTTTCTATTGCCTTAGGCATTGTATCAGTGAAAATTCTGCTGCATGAGATGTCTGAAATTTTGTTGTCTGCATTTTCTTCCAGGATTTTTATGGCATCATGAGTCACATTTAACTCTTTTATCCATTTTGAGTTCATTCTTGTGTATGGTGTAAGTTGATGGTCTAGTTTCATTTTTTTGGAGGTAGGTGTCCAATTTTCCCAACACCATTTATTGAAGAGGCTATCTTGACTCCACTGTATGCGTTTGCCACCTTTGTCAAATATTAATTGAGCATATTGTCTTGGGTCAATTTCTGGGTTCTGTGTTCTGTTCCATTGATCTATCTGGCTGTTCTTGTGCCAATACTGGGCTGTTTTGAGTACAGTTGCTTTGTAGTATATCCTGATATCTGATATTGTGATCCCTCCTACTCTGTCCTTCTTTTTCAAGATTGCTGTGGCTATTCGGGGTCTTTTTTGTTCCATATAAACTTTTGGAGTATTTGTTCTAGTTCTGTGAAATATGTCGTTGGTACTTTGATGGGGATTGCATTGAATCTATAGATTGTTTTGGGTAGTATGGACATTTTAATGATGTTAATTCTTCCAATCCATGAACATGGTATATGCTTCTCCTTTTTTATATGTTCCTCTATTTCTTTTTTCAATGACTTGTAATTTTCTGTGAAGAGGTACTTTACTTCTTTTTATATTTTTATCCTCATCTGAGGACATTTTTTTTTTTTTTTTGCATTTATCTTGAGATAGAGAAGGAGGGAGAAAGAGAGGAAGAGAGGAAAATATCGATGTGAGAGAGACACATCAACTGGTTGCCACCCACACAACTCCAACCGGGGCTGGGGAAGAACTGAAAGTGAGGTACGTGCCCTTAGCAGGAACCAAACCTGGGCCTCTCTGGTCTGCGGGCCAATGCTCCAACTACTAAACCAAACTGGCCAGGGTGGTCCTTTACCTCTTTGGTTAAGTTTTTTCCTAGGTATCTTAATTTTTTTGCTGCGATGGTAAATGGGATTTTTTTTTTTTAGTTTCTCTTTCTGTGATTTCATCCTTGGTTTAAAAGAATGCCATAAATTTCTTGACGTTAATTTTCTATCCTGCTACTTTGTCAAAGTCATTTATTAAGTCTAGTAGATGTTGGATGGAGTCTTTAGGGTTTTCTGTGTACAATATCATGTCACCTTCAAACAATGACAGTTTCACTTCCTCCTTTCCAATTTGGATCCATTTTCACATCCAGTTGCTGTGGCCAAGACTTCCAGTACTATTTTAAATAAGAGTGGTGAAAGTGGGCATCCCTGTCTTGTTCTTGTTCTAAGGGAAATGTTTTAAGTTTTTGCCCACTGAGTATTATGTTGGCTGTAGGTTTTTCATATATGGCCTATATTATGTTGAGATATGATCCCTCTATTCCCACATTGCTGAGTATTTTTATCAGAAATGGGTGCTGGATTTTGTCAAATGCTTTTTCAGCAACTATTGATAAGATCGTATGGTTTTTATCTTTCATTTTGTTTATGTGATGTATCACATTTATTGATTTGTGAATATTGTACCAGCCTTGCATCCCTGGGATGAATCCCACTTGGTCATGATGAATAATATTTTTGCTGTATTGCTGATTCCGATTTGCTAATATTTTGTTAAGGATATTGGCATCTGTGTCCATCAGGGATACTGGCCTGTAGTTTTCTTTCTCTGTAGTATCTTTATTCAGTTTTGGAATTAGGATTATGCTGGCCTCATAAAATGAGTTTGTAAGTCTTCTGTCTTGGATTTTTTGGAATAGTTTGAGGAGAATGAGAACTAGATCTTCTTTAAATATTCGGTAAAACTCCCCCGTGAAGCTGTCCGGGCCAGGGCTTTTGTTTGCTGGGTGTTTCTTATTTACATCTTCAATTTCCTTTGCTGTTATTGGTCTGTTCAAGTTTTCTGTTTCTTCCTGGTTCAGTTTTCAGAGACTGTGTGTTTCTAGAAATTTGTTCATTTCACCTTAGTTATCCAATTTGTTGGTGTATAATTGTTCATAGTATGTTCTGATGGTCCTTTATACTTCTGTGGTGTCACTTATTACTTCTCTTTCGTTTCTGATTTTGTTTATTTGGTTCCTCTCTTTTTGTTTCTTGGTGAGTCTGGCTAAAGTTCCATCAATCTTGTTTATCATTTCAAAGAACCAGCTCTTTGTTTCATTGATCTTTTGAATTGTATTTTTAGTCTCTATGTTGTTTATTTCTGCTCTGATCTTTAATATTTCTTTTCTTCTACTTGTTCTGTGTTTTTCTTTTTGTTTACTTTCCAGTTCTTTAGTTGTAGGGTTAGAAAGTCAATTAGGAATTTTTCTTGTTTCTTTACGTAGGCCTGTAGTGCTATAAACTTCTCTCTCAGGACTGCTTTCTTTGTATCCCACAGATATTGTGTTGTTGTGTGTTAATTTTCATTGGTTTCCAGGAAGTTTTAAATTTCTTCCTTGATCTCATTGGTAACCCATTCACTGTTTAATAACATTCTATTTAGCCTCCAAGTGTTTGAATGTTTTTGTTTAATTGAGTTCTAGCTTCATGCAATTGTGATCTCAGAAGACGCTTGATATAATTTCAATCTTCTTTAATTTGTAGAGACTTACTTTGTGTCCTAACATGTGGTCTGCCTTTCAGAATGTCCTGTGTGCACTTGAGAAGAATGTATATTCTACAGCTTTGTGGTGAATTATTCTGTGAATATCAATCAAGTCAAACTGATTTAGTTTGTCACTTAAGGATTGTATGTCCTTGTTAATTTTTTGCCTAGAAGATCTATCCACTGGTGTCAGAAGGGTGTTAAATTCACCCTCTATGATCGTATTGCTATTGATCTCTCCCTTGAAGTCCTCCAGAAGTTTTTAAATATATTTTGGTGCTCCTATATTTGGTGCATATGTGTTTACCAGGGTTATATCCTCTCATTGGATTGATCCTTTTAATATTATGTAGTGACTTTCTTTGTCTCTTATTATGGCCCTCATTTTGAAGTCTATCTTTTCAGATATGAGTATTGATACATCAGCTTTTTAATCATTTCCATTTGCTTGGAAAATTTTTTCCACCCCTTTACTTTCATCCTGTGTGAGTCTTTTGTTGTGAGGTGGGTCTTTTGTATACAGCGTATATATGGTCATGCTTTCTTATCCAATCAGCTACACTATGTCTTTTGATTGGAGCATTTAAGCCATTTACATTTAAGGTTATTTTGATAGATTGTTATTAGTTGCCATTTTTATTTTATGCCTGTGTTTCTCTCTCTCTCTCTCTCTCTCTCTCTCTCTCTCTCTCTCTCTCTCTCTCTCTCTCTCTTTCTTCTTCTTCTTCTGACAACAGTCCCTTCAGCATTTCTTGCAGTGCTGGTTTGGTGGTGGTAAATTCCTTTAGCTATTTTTATCTGTGAAGCTCTTTGTTTCTCCTTCAATTTTGAATGATAGCCTTACTTGATACAGTAGTCTTAGTTTCAGACCCTTGCCTTTCATTACTTTGTACACTTCATGCCACTCCCTTCTGGCCTGCAGTGTTTCTATTGAGAAATCAGCTGACAGTCTAATGGGAGCTCCCTTGTAGGTAACTTTCTGTCTCTCTCTTGCTTCCTTTAAGATTCTTTCTTTGTCTTTAATGTTTGCCATTTTTATTATGATGTGTCTAGCTATGGGTCTTTTGGGGTTCATCTTGCTTGGGACTTTCTATGTTTCCTGGACTTGTGTGACTTTTTCCTTCAGCAGGTGAAGGAAGTTTTCTGTCATTATTTCTTCAAACAGGTTCTCTATTCCTTTTTCTGATTCTTTTTTTTCCGGTACCCCTGTAATGCAAACATCATTACATTTTGTATTGCCCCACAGCTCCCTTAAACTCTCCTCCTGCTTTTTAATTTTTTCCCCCCATTTTCTGCTCTATTTGGGTGTTTTTTTCTACCTTGTCTCCTAAGTCACTGTTCAGTCTTCAGCTTCTTCTAATCTACTCTTGAACCCTTCTAAGGCATTTTTCATAACAACTATTTCATTCTTTATTTCCTCTTGGTTTTTATACCTAGCTTCTACCTCTTCTTTTAAGCTGAAGTAGTTCCCACTGAGCTCTTCATAATTCTTATTAAGTTGCTTGTAGTTCTCACAAAATGGTTTGAGCACCCTTGAAATCTTTGCTTTGAATTCCTTATCTGACAAGTTGCTTTCTTCCATTTCCTGTACTTCTTTTTCTGGTGATTCCTCTTTTTCTTTCCTTTGAGTGTTGTTTCTTTGTCTCTCCATTTTAGCTTTAGATACAGTGAGGGATGTTGGGATGTGTAGGCAGCTCACTGTGTATCAAATAAGGCTGCTGTGACTCCCAGACTGTTTTGTTGCATGTCACCTCTTGCCTGCTGTGGGTCCTGGAAGATTGACTACTGGGGGCTGGTATTGATCTGTCCTGGTAGGTGCTGTTGCTCGATTGCATGGGCCCCTCTAAAGGTATGATCCCCACTGGTCACAGGTGCCACCTACAGCTGTATAGTTCAGGCCCTGCTGGAGCCTCACTCCCTGCCAGCACCATGGGCAGCTGGATTGCACAGGTCCCTCTGGAGCACCAAGTTTCCAATGATCCCATGGGCAGCTGGGTCACATAGGCCCCTCTGGAGCCCCACTCCCCAGTGATCCTGTGGGCAGCTGGGTTGCACAGGTCCCTCTGGAGCCCTGGTCCCCACCGATACCATGGGGAGCTGGATCGCACAGGTCCCTCAGGAGCCCCAGCTCCCAACCAATCCCTGGGCAGTGGGATTGCACAGGCCCTGATGGAGCCCCAGGTCCCACTGCTGGCAGTTGGGGAGCACTACTGCCTGGTGGGGCTTAGCTCCTGCCCAGCCTTTGCTGAAGCTTTTAAGGATGGGTCTCAGCTGCTGATCTGTGCTTCTGTTGCCTGGGGATGGACATCTGCTCCTGAGCCTCTGTTGCTGGGGGTATGTCTTGACCCTAATCAGGCTGTTACTATGATGGATGGTGCTGGGTTCCCAGCCTTTTGCAGCTTCTGAAGCAGACATCTGGACAGCTCCATTACTATACTCTGGTATGTGTTGATACAGGGGATCCTCTGGTCCAATGGTGTCAGGTGCACTGGTGGGCTCAGGTTGCTGGGCCCTAGCCACTCCCACTGCCTCCTCCCAGAGAAGACAAGTGATCTTCCAAAATGACGGGACCTCCCCACAGCACAGGGAAAAGCGCCCTGAAAAGCCACTTACTGTGGTAGCCAGCTGCTCCCTGTCCACAGTACAGGAACCTTCTGCTCCATGTTTCTACACTGCATGAGTTTGGTCATCCACATTCACGTCCACTCACACTCTCTCTCACACTCGCTCACTCTCTCACGCACTCACCCTCCCTCCAGTCCTGCCTGCTGCCATCTTCTCTCCAAGAATATTTTTCCATTAATTTTCAGACAGAGTGGGAGGGAGAGAGAGAAAAATATTGATGTGAGAGACAGACATTGACTGGCTGCCTCCTGCATGACCCCGACCAGGGCTGGGGACAAACCACAACCGAGGAATGTGCCCTTGACCAAAATCAAACCTGTGACTCTTTGGTCTGCGGGCTGATGTTCTAACTGCTGATGCAAACTGGCCAGGGCTCTGTCCTTTCTTAAATTCATCTACTTTCTTATTGGTTATACCAATAAGCTTTTTGCTATTTCTTCAATGACTATATTTGAGGTTTTGCAGGTGGTGGGCATGGTACAATGTCTTTAAGAATAGTGCCTGAGACATAAAAAATTAATCCAAGGTTAATTTGGGTATTTAATATTGATATTTAATTTATTGAAGTTACAAATTCAAAACATTTAGTTCTTCCTTAAACTTTACGTTCAATCTATACATTTTATTCTACATGTGTCTAAAATGTTTTAACAATCACTTTTAAGGGGACTTTGAGGAGGGGGAAGAAAAAACTCATCTCATAGACATGAACAACAGTATGGTGATTGCTGGGGGTAAGGAGGAGTGGGTGGAGGTGGAGGAGGATATAGGATGACAAATGATGATGAATAGAGACTTGAATTGGAGTGCTGAACACACAATAACCAGTGTCACGCCAATAATTTCAATAAAAAGGAAAAATAAATAAATAAATAAATAAAACAGTAAATAATCCAAAAAAATATAAGGGGACTTTGTACATATCTGGTCCTATTTTTAAAAATAAAGTTTAAAATTTCAAATATGCATAAATTTATAAATTTCAGACAACCGATTTATTTTCAAATAACATAATTGATTGAACAAACTTTTCCTAAATATGTAACTGTTGTAGTACATATTTAACAGATTAAATTTATAAATAAGAACTTTAGGTTTTCTTCAATGATTTTACATCATTTATAACCTTAGAAAAATTTCAACCTAGAAATTATGTCTAAATCAATTACTCAATTACATATTTTTAACTTGTTGACATGCCTGACTGCTTAACAGACCAAATCTTATAAACATATTCCTCATTACAAATAATTAACATAATGGTTTCCATTCTTTTAATACTTTAAGCTTAATATAAATATTTTTATTAACCAATGTCACCTCAATAAATTTAATTTAAATTAAATAATATTTTTGAGGTTAAAAGATACTAATTAGCTAAAATTTACTTATATCACTCTCCAAAGTTTAAGGACTATCTTCTTAACAGTTAGAAGTTTTTAACGTCTTGAGTTATCAGGCAAGAAACTGACTAAATTATAGTCAAAGACACCAATAATCAAAGATAATTCCATTTTTCCCATTAAATTATTATTATTATTTAAATATCATCTTTAAAACCTATCTCATTAGTGTGTGATGAAACAGATATTTATATATAAGATTATATTAAATTTCTATAAATGATTGGACAACATTTGAAACAACCCATAAAAATATTCATATCCTTTAATACATAAATTCTATATCTTTAACTTTTCACAAATAAATAATTCAAATGCACTTAAAAATTGATTCATTAACAAAGTAATTATGGTGATTTAGTGATATAATACTTACTATATCAGAAAAATGGAGGGAGGAGGAGGAATGGCGGTGGAGAGAATGGAAACTACACAGACAATCTCCCAGGACCAAATGGGAATTAAAACTAAAATAAAGACAAATCATTGAAAAAAGCAACAGAAAAGCAGTGAGAGAGGATCATACAACCAGGGACACGGAATGAGCCGGGTAGGATGTGCAGAGGCATGTGAGGGTGGCGGGCTGGGAGCCCACAGACAGCAGCGGCCTTAGTTGTGAGCAGCAGCAGCGCCCACCCTTGGGGTTAAGACCCCAAGATGCTCCACAGCGCAGAGGACTGGGACAGAGCGCTAAATCGCTACAGCCACTCACCTGGGCCTCTGCCAGAGGGAGGGTGGACTGCACTGGAACTCTGTGGGGACAACTGGGATGGGTGGCCAACTTGTTCCTTCCTGGTTACACAGAACAGAAGCCATGTTTGCTCCTTCCTGAGATGAGGCAGCCCCTCCCTTGGAGATTCCCAGGTGAGGTAAAGAAATGCAAATTGAGGCTCATTAACAACCAGGATTGGCACCACCCTCAGGAAATCCTCTTACACTATAAACACCTGAGGGAGTTTCTCATTCAACTGAGATCCTAAGGCTTTTCAAGTAACTGAGGCTAATAGCCTCCAGGCAAAAAGCTAGAGCATAACTGAACCTTTCCTGAGCTTGCAAATCTACCCAGGAAAGTGAGACTTGACAGTGGTGTTTAAGGAGGGCCCTCCATGCTCATCCAAACCCAGTAGAGGGAGCCACAAATAGCAGAACACCAACACCCACAGGGAGAATTTGGCAGGCTCCAAAACCCACTGAGATAGCAAACATGGTGAAACAAAGAAACAGATCCCGAATGAAAGAACAAGAGAACTCTACAGAGGATGAGATAAATGAAATGCAGTTAAGCAAATTATCAGAGGTAGAGTTCAGAGCCATGATCTTGAGGAAACAAAACAGCATGAGTAATGACATCAACACCATGAGTAAAGATATAGAAACACTGAAAACCAACCAAGTGGAAATGAAGAATGACATAGCAGAAATGAAGAACACATTGGAAAGAATGACCAGCAGAGTAGAGGAAGCAGAGGACCGGATAAGTGAATTAGAAGACTGAGTAGAAAAAATCAATCAATCAGAAAACCAAAAGGAAAAAAACAATGAAAAAAAAAAGGAAGACAGCTTAAGAGAACTGTGGGACAACTGGAAACATAAAAATATTCGCATCATAGGAGTCCCTGAAGAAGAAGAAATTGAGCAAGGGGTAGAGAATATATTTGAAGAAATAGTGACAGAAAACTTTCCTAACCTGGTGAAGGAAGAAGGCATTCAAGTTCAAGAAGCACAGAGAGCCCCAAGTAAGAAGAACCCAAACAGGCCCACACCAAGACACATAATAATTAAAATGCCAAAAATTAAAGACAAAGAGAGAATCCTAAAGGCAGCAAGAAATAAGCAACAGGTTACCTACAAAGGAACCCCCATAAGGCTATCATCTGACTTCTCAACAGGCCAGAAGGGAATGGCATGAAGTAATCAAGGTCATGAAAAACAAGGATCTGAATCCAAGACGACTCTAGCCAGCAAGGCTATCATTTAAAATAGAAGGTCAAATAAAGAGCTTCCCAGACAAAAAAAAAGGCTAAGGGAATATATTAGCACCAAACCAGCCTGCAAGAAATGTTAAAAGGACTGCAGTAATTCATAGAAGAAATAGGAAGAAAAATATAACCACACTAAACAAAAATGGCAATAAATAAGTACATATCAATAATCACCTTAAATGTAAATGGACTGAATGCTTCGATAAAAAGACACAGAGTAGCTGACTGGATAAGAAAACATGATTCACATATATGTTGTTTACAGAGGCACACCTCACAACAAAAGGCTCACATAGGTGGAAAGTAAAGGGATGGAAAAAAATGTTCCAAGCAAACGGAAAGGAAAAAAAAAGCTGGGGTAGCAATACTTATATCTGATAAATTAGATTTCAAATTGAAGACCATAACTAGAGACAAAGAAAGTCACTACAAAATACTGAAAGGGTCAATCCAACTGGAAGATATAACCTTTGTAAACATATATGCACCCAATATAGGAGCACCAAAAAAATATATTAAAAATCTTCTGAAGGTCTTCAAAGGAGAAATTGACAGCAATACAATCATAGCAGGAGACTTCAACACCACACTGACATCACTGGATAGATCATCTAGACAAAAAATTAACAAGCAAACAGAAATTCTAAATGAAGCACTAGATCAAATGGATTAAATAGATACATACAAAGAATTATAACACAAAACTGCAGAATTCACATTCTTCTCAAGTGCATATGGGACATTCTCAAAGATAGAACACATGATAGGACACAAACTAAGTCTCTACAAGTTCAAGAAGATTGAAATCATATCAAGCATCTTCTCAGATCACAATTGCATGAAACCAGAAATCAATTGCAACAAGAACATGCACAGACATTTGCAGACATGGAGGCTAAATGCATGTTATTGAACAATGAATGGGTTACCATGGAGAGATCAAGGAAGAAATTAAAAACTTCCTGGAAACTAATGAAAATAAACACAAAACAACACAAAATCTATGGGATACAGCAAAAGCAATTGTGAGAGGGAAGTTCATAACACTACAGACCCACCTCAAGAAAGAAGAAAAATTTCTAAGTGACTACCTAAACTCACAACTTAAAAAACTAGAAAGCAAACAAAAAGAAAACCCTAGAGCAAGTAGAAGAAAGGAAATAGTAAAGATCAGAGCAGAAATAAATGACATGGAGACCATAAAAACAATTCAAAGGATCAATGAAACAAAGAGCTGGTTTTTTGAAAAGATAAACAAGATTGATGGACCCTTAGCTAGACTCACCAAGAAACAAAGAGACAGAACCCAAATACACAAAATCAGAAATGAAAGAGGAGAAGTAACAACTGACACCATAGAAATACAAAGGATCATTAACAAATACTATGAGCATGTATATGGCAACAAATTCGACAATCTAAGCGAAATGGACACATTTCTAGAAACACATAGTCTCCCAAAACTGGACCAGGAAGAGATAGAAAACTTGAACAGGCCAATAACAACGAAGGAAATTGAAGATGTAATCAAGACCCTCCCAGCAAACCAAAGCCCAGGCCCTTACGGCTTCATTGGGGAGTTTTACGGAATATTCAAAGAAGAACTAACACCCATTCTCCTCAAACTATTCCAAAAAATTCAAAAAGAAAGAATACTTCCAAACTCTTTTTATGAGGCAAGCATAATTCTAATTCCAAAACCAGAAAACGACACTACAAAGAAAGAAAACTACAGGCCAATATCCATGATGAACATTGATGCCAAAATCCTGAACAAAATACTAGCAAATCGGAATCAGCAATACATCAAAAAATTATTCACCATGACCAAGTGGGATTCATCCCAGGGATGCAAGGCTGGTACAATATTCACAAATCAATAAATGTGATACATCACATAAACAAAATGAAAGATAAAAAACACATGATCATATCAATAGATGCTGATAAAGCATTTGACAAAATCCAGCACCCATTTCTGATAAAAAGACTCAGCAATTTGGGAATAGAGGGATCAAATCTCAACATTATAAAGGCCATGTATGAAAGACCTACAGCCAACATCATACTCAATGGACAAAAACTAAAAGCATTTCCCTTAAGAACAGGAACAAGACAAGGATTCCCACTTTCACCCTCTTATTTAACATAGTACTGGAAGTCTTAGCCACAGCAATCAGATGTGAAGAAAAAATAAAAGGGATCCAAATTGGAAAGGAGGAAGTTAAACTGTCATTATTCACAGATGACATGATATTATACATAGAAAACCCTAAAGACTCCATCAAAAATCTACTAGAGTTAATAAATGAATTTGGCAAAGTAGCAGGATACAAAATTAACGTCAAGAAATCGACGGCATTCTTATACACCAATGAAGAACTGACAGAAAGAGAAACTTAAAAAACTATCTCATTTACTATCGCAGCAAAAAAATTAAGATACCTAGGAATAAACTTAACCAAAGAAGTAAAGGACCTATTTGCAGAAAACTACAGGACATTGAAAAAAGAAACAGAGGAAAATATAAAAAAGTAGAAGCACATATCTTGTTCATGGATTGGAATAATTAACATCATTAAAATGTCCATACTACCCAAAGCAATCTATAGATTTAACGCAATCCCCATCAAAATACCAACGACATATTTCACAGAACTAGAATAAATGCTTTAGAAGTTCATATGGAAGCAAAAAGACCCCGAATAGCCACAGCAATCTTGAAAAAGAAGGACAAAGTAGGCGGGATCACAATACCGGACATCAGGTTATACTACAAAGCTACTGTAATCAAAACAGCCTGGTACTGGCACAAGAACAGCCACATAGATCAATGGAATAGAACAGAGAACCCAGAAATTGACCCAAAACATAAAACATTATGCTCCATTAATATTCGACAAAGGTGGCAAGAGCATACAATGGAGTCAAGACAGCCTCTTTAATAAATGGTGTTGGGAAAATTGGACAGCTACATGCAAAAAAATGAAACTAGACCATCATCTTACACCATACATAAGAATAAACTCAAAATGGATACAAGACTTAAATGTGACTCATGAATCCATAAAAATCCTAGAAGAAAATGTAGGCAACAACATTTCGGACATCATACGCAGCAGAATCTTCACTGATATATCACCTAAGGCAACAAAAACAAAGGAAAAAATGAACACATGGGACTACATCAAACTCAAAAGCTTCTGCACAGCAAAAGAAACAACCATCAAAGCGGAAAGGCAACCCACTCTAAGGGAGAGCATAATCGCCAATGATATATCAGATAAGGGATTAATTTCCAAAATATACAGAGTGCTCATACAACTCAACAAAAGGAAGACAAAGAACCCAATTAAAAAATGGGCAGAGGAACTAAATAGACACCTATCCAAACAGGACATACAAATGGCCAAGAGACATATGAAGAAATGCTCAACATCACTAATCATCAGAGAGATGCAAATTAAAAGAAAAATGAGGTATCACCTCACACCTGTCAGAATAGCTGCCATCAACAAAGCATCAAACAACAAGTGTTGGCGAGGGTGTGGAGAAAAGGGGACTCTAGTACACTACTGGTGGGAATGCGGACTGGTGCAGCCACTATAGTAAACACTATGGTGTTACCTCAAAAAATCAAAAATTGAGTTACCATTTGACCCAGTGATCCCACTCCTAGGAATATTCCCTAAGAAGCCTGAAACACCAATCAGAAAGAATATATGTACCCCCATGTTCATAGCAGCGCTATTTACAATAGCTAAGATCTGGAAACAGCCCAAGTGTCCATCAGTAGACAAATGGATAAAAAATCTGTGGTACATATACACAATGGAGTACTATGCAGCTGTAAGAAAGATCTCTTATTTTTTGCGACTACATGGGAGGACCTGGGGAGTATTATCCTAAGCGAAACAAGCCAAGCAGAGAAAGACAAATATCATATGATCTCACTTATTTCTGGAATATAATGAACATAACAGTCTGAGGAACAGGGTAGTCCCAGAGACGTGGAAGTAGGGTACAGACTGACAATTTCCAGAAGAGGGGGTGGGCTAGGGGAGCAATGAACCACAGAACTTGTACGCATGTATTCATAACCAATGGACATGGACAACAAAACTGGGGATGGGGCAGGGACGGAGGGGGAGGAGGGTGACAATGCAATGGGGGAAAAAGTAGAAACATCTGTAACAAAAATAAATTAATAAAATTTAAAAAATTTAAAAAAGAAAAGAAAAGTGGGAAACATGGTAAATACCCAAAATAGTGTAATTATTTTTAGAAGATTATAGTAACTATGTAACAGCATAATAATGCTATCACATATTGTTAGGTTAAGAAAAATATTACATAGAAAATATGTGAAATATACATTCTAAACTTTTTTTTTAAATAAATAAGCAAAATGTTCATGGTAGTTAAATAGATGGTTAGATTATCATCTAACTAGTTCCTTGTCAATATTTTCTGTTTGTACAATTTGAATATGTTACTTTTGAAATAAACCAAAGCTTTTTGAAGGAATCTTAACAGACTTCAGTGACCATCAGTAAAGAACTATTTTTAAGTTTTTATGTAACAGCCACTGCCCTAGGCACTTGAAATTTAAAAAAACAAAAAGTAGTCCTTGTCCTCCATCGACTAAACAAAAATTACCATGTGATGAGGTAAGTGTGCATAGATATGTGTACGTACTACTGAGGGGTCCCATCTGATTATTATAGGGAGCCTACAAAGGTATTAAGTGCATGTTGATTATATGACACATAAGAATAATTATACCTGAATTTATTTTTTCCTTTGCAATCTTTTTTTGTTTTTTCCCTTAAAAGGCATGAGTACTGGTAACAGTCTTAATTTCACACAGAAATATTTACATGGGCAATGTTCCCACACCTCCTCTGGAGATTCTTATGAGTGTGAAAAATAGGATCAAAGAACAGGACTTTGGAAAGAAAGGAATAACTCCCACAGGGCCATACTAGAAAAGTAAATCACCCTGTGCAGACTGCACCTTTTTATCGGGACATGATTTTTTTAGCTCAATGCTTATAAAATAAACTCTTTCTGATTTCATAAATTGAAGATTCATCATATACTTGCCACTAATTTGTTGGGAGATGAGAAGTGAGAAGTTACTTAACAAATTTATCTAAAGACAGAAGATGTTTTAGACTTTAATGTATTGCACCAGATCAGTGAACAGTTTATATGCTTTCTTTTATGGATTTTTTTTTCATTGTTTGTTCATTTGTTTGTTTGTTTTAACAGCAACATAATGTGTGATTTAATTAGGAGTATATAATTTCTATCTAAGGTTAAAATAAACATCCCCAATTTAATATTTTGGGGAATGAGAGAATAGTCTATATTAACTGCTTATGCTACTGTTTAATGTGTATCTGGTACTGTGCTATGCTCTTTAGAGGTTAAATGAATTAAACTAGAAAAAGATCACTTATTTTAATCACCACAAAAAAATGTATGAGGTAGATGCTATTAATTCCATTTTATGGAGTTAGAGACTGAAACTCAGAGAGCTTAAGTAACTTGGTCATGGCACAGGACTAGTAAGTGGCTGACCATAACTTAGACTTAGGTGTTAATGAACCAGATTCCCCTATTATTTCCACCATGTCAAGCTATCATCTGTAATCTAGTTGGTCTGCTGTTAGGTTCCAGGATGAAACAAGTGCACCCAATGTCCTAGGCAGAGCTGACTGTCAGTAGTCCTCAGTTCTTTGCTGACTGCACTATCACAGCAACATTGGCTGGCTGAACAAAGAGAAAAATGTAAGCATAGCACAAGGCACATTGTTACTTGGCTTATGGGAAGATTTACAAATGGATTGACAGTGCCCAGTCCCCTTTCCTCATGACTCTCAGGATATGAAAAACAGCTTCCCTTTATAAAATGTCTGGCACACCCAGCTTGAAGTCTTTAAATATTATTTCTCTCAAAGGAACCAGAAGTCCCAGTGAGCTTGGGACACCCTGCTTTGCCAAACAGCAACAAAGTTCTTGGTGACTACTAGGATCATGACAAAAGGACCCAACATTCGGCCTGAACAAAGCCCCACTTAGCAAAGGTAGCACAATAAATGCAATAGGTTGAATCACATCAGATATGTTTAAATTCATTAATTTATAATGATATAACAATAACAACAAAATCCTTATTGCTCACCTTTGGTAGATACTAAGGAATCAACACATTCTTGAAAAAATTGGTAAATAAAAAGAAATCCTCAGTCCCCATGACTTCTGGCTATAAAAACCAGCAGGAATTGAGGCTGAAGGAGGTTGAGGCTTCTAGAGTCCCAGGCAGCTCCTCTTAAAGGGCCCATGCATGGACTTACCTGGACCCATTCCATCCAGGCTCCAGCTCAGCCAACACAGCTTGAAAGGCACTAGAGACAGAGGGGGAAGAACTGAGTTGTTTGACATTGGGGCGATAGCTGTAGGGCAACTTTCTCCCAGACAAACGTGCTGGCGGAGGCCGTTTTTCCTTTGGTGAGCCCTTCTTCCACAAGGCCAGCTGATAGGCACCATATCTGGGATTCCAGCAACCTGGCTCACACTGTTTTCCCCACCCTGGTGAATCCCTGAGCCCCTTCCCAACCCAAATTTCAGGCTCACCCAAGCTGTTTCCCGTGGCTTTACCATAGGACTGGTCTGTCTTGGTTCATGCTGCAAATGTTTCTAAATTCTCTCAAACAAATAGCCCCTGGCTATAGTGAGCCTCATACCTCTCCTTAATTGGCCCCAGGCCTGGCACTAGAAGCAGCCAGCCTTGGTTCACAGCTTGGCTTTGAATGGTCACCTCCAAGATAAAACCTGTGAACATTGGATATTTCATGATATTTTAAAATGAAAGTTATTTACTTGGGTGGGATAATAGTATTGTGATTATCTTATCTTTTAGAAGCATTCAGATAAAATGAGATCTGGTCTGAGATTTGGTTCAAAATAACATTGAAGAGAGTATAACTGAAACAAGATTGCCCAGGTATTGATAATTACAATTGTGTATGATATAAATGAATACCCTATGATATATCAGGTTCACTGTACAATTATCTCTATATATACTTGAAATTTTCAAAAATAAAAAGTTTTTCCCTGGTCAGTGTGGCTCAGTTGGTTGGAGCATGGTCCCATGCACCAAAAGGTTCAATTCCCAGTCTGGGCATTTACCTGCGTTATGGGAGGCAACCAAGCAGTGTTTCACATCAATTCTCTCTCTCTCTCTCAATCTCTCTCTCTCTCTCTCTCTCTCTCTCTCTCTCTCTCTCTCTCTCAATAAAATTTAAGAATATAAATGATATATTTTAAAAAGTTCTAAGGGAGCTGGAAGACTCCTATTAAATAGCATAGTTTTTCCCTTCAAAACTTGTGGACAAATTACATTTATGATTTTGTAAAACAACACATATGTAGTAGGGGTATTATTTGCCAATTTAATTCTTTCTTAAACTGCAAAGGTAACTTGTTACAGACAAGCCATTTCTACAAAGGAATCTTGCAATGTCCGCTTAATTCCTACATGACTTTAAACTGACACTAATTTTTGATGACAAGGGCCATATTAGATGACCAGAAGTGGTGGTCTTGGCTGAAGAGGTTCTATCTATTTGGTCAAAACCTGCTCCTAATCCTGGAACAGGATCCATTTATGTTAGGCTATTAGACTGTGAAGAAAAGGCTTAAAGCACCCCCATGTGGTCAGTAAAGGTTAAAACAAGCTGAGTCGGTTTTGGGGTTTTGTTGTTGTTTTTTCCAGTTAATGTAAAAAAAAAAAAAAAGCCGCTGGGTGCCCTCTTATCCCTTTATCCAAAAGTGGCAGATGTAGCTGGAGAGCTTGTAAAAGTGTTCACTTTACCAGGTCTGATACACTCTTAAATGTTAATCCAGATCTCCCATCCTACTAGTAATAAAAAAAGAATTTTCCTGCCTAGCTTGTGTGGCTCAGTTGGTTGAACATTGTCCCATGCACCAGGAGGTTGCTACTTTCGATTCCTAGTTAGGGCACATGTCCAGGTTGCCAGCTCAGTCTTCAGTAGGGAATGTTCAGGAGACAGCCCATTGATGATTCTCTCTCATCGATGTTTCTATCTCTCTCGCCCTCTCCCTTCCTCCTTCTGAAATCAATAAAAAATATATTTAAAAAAAAAGAATTTTCCAAAGAAATTATTCTTTTTTGAAGAGCACAACAATAAAAAATCTTCAATAACATTATTTCTAAAAGTTTTCAGTATTTTATATGGATGTGTTTATGGTCTTATGTGTCAGCTTTTGCAAATGTCTTAGGTGATTTCCACTAACCTCTTTGGCGTGTAACAAAAAAAAATCTGCTGCATAATAAATGATTAATGAGTCTAAAGAAAGAGAAAGTAATCATTAAAAATGTAAAAAATCTGACTACCTCTGAGAGCACACTCCATCCACAAATGAACAGAGCAGCCTCAGACAGCAGAAAGAGCACAGGACCTGGGAATTAGAAGAGGAAGAGAAAGAGATCCTCTGGACTCAGTCATCACAGATTCTCTACAGGGCAGTTGTGTCTATATTCCTCACTCAGAGAGGACAGTAACTCACCAAGGAACGCACTGCAGAGCCAAATTCAAACTCAGGCTCGCTTCCACCCCAACTATGTTCTTCCCACAACACTAGACTGCCTAGAAAGTTCTCTTTCTCCATGAGGCCTTAGGCAGTTTTCTGTTTTTCTTATTGTAAAATGAGAACACTGAGCTAGATGGTCATTCTGTACAAAAGCTAAACCTTTATAATGTCTCTAATGTTTCTAGTGTCAAGAAAGCTGAAATGTGCTAGAGTTTAAGCTTAAGAAAAGTTTGCTCAGTGGCCACTTTCACAGTTTTGCAACAAATGTCAAGGCAAAACGAGGACTTCTACACATGCCAAAAGGTGAATACTGGTGCCTTTGTTATACTCAGGATCCATAAATCCCACTCCCCAGGATGTACCTTGAGAAACTCCCATAGGGGGCTCCTTAAGCACACCAGGATTTTCATCCCAGAAAAAAATTATACATATGTCAGAAGCACAGTAGAGTTCACAAGGATACATGCAGAACACTAAAGTGGTATAGGAGGGACATGTTTCTTACCAATAATGAGCTGGCTGCAAAATTAATATTTTTAAACATCTTCATAAAAGAACAAAAGTGTATAGCTCTAGTCTGTTTCTCTCCTTCCCGCCTTGTAACATTGGTTCACAAACTACACAGTACATCTAGTCAGCTGATAGGGGAAAAGTGAAGATAGGGAAAAAGGAAGAAAACTCAGGAAGACTGAGGACAAGCTCCTCCAGGCATGATCTATGGCCAGAGAGTGGGCGGGACTCAATACACACAAATTACGTCTACTGCCACTAAAACGGAGTGACCTCTGAAGGATGCCCCTTTGCTCCAGGCCTCTTGATTGCACCTGAGCAACAAATGGTGGGGATGGTCCTTTATGGGTCCAATTCAACCTGCATCACAAGCATCTGAGGTAGTTTATAAATGCTGATTCCTGGGTATGGATCCCAGAAGTATAAATGTTTATCCAGTTCTCCAGATGATTTGGGGTACTATATATTTTGAGAACAAATGTTGTAAGGTGAGAAGAAGGAAAAAAAGACTAGAATTACAAACTTTGGTGTTTTTTATACAGATGTTTTAAAATATTAATTTTGCAGTTTATTATTAATAAGAAATATGTCTAGATAAAAATGCCATATGAAAAGAAACACTAGTCCACAATCCCTTTTCTGAAATCTGAGACCCACAAAGCCCTTAAAGTCACATAAAAACAATCTTGTGTGGACTGAATTGAGGAAAAACTAATTGTAATTTTTACATTCACCACCAAATGTGACTATATGTTTTGCTGCTGAAATATTAAGTTTTTTAGGAGAGTGATACCCCAGATTTCACTAGAAGGTATATAATATGTGTTATAATGCCTTTTCCTAAATTTTCTGAAATTCGAAATACATCTGACTGCAAAGATTTGGGGTATGGGATTGTGGCCCTGTTTAGGAAAAGAATAAGCATTTTAATACATTATTTATTATCGACCATAAGCTATTCTTGACTAATCCTGGGTTTTTCTACTTTTTTGGAAGGATCTGGGACCCCATCTATGGAAACATGCACCTAAAACTGTGATTTGAGGAGCCTCTGCAGCCCAACTAGCTAATGATGTGTTGATTTCCACATTTTATTTGCACACCTGTCAGTGATACTTGTTTTCTCACTCTTACCTGCTGAGTCTCCAGAGAAAAAAGTAACCTATTAGAGCTTTCCCCACATTTTCCCAGAGCTTATCAACTTTCTTCGGCAGAAAGCTCTTTCTACAGAGCAATAGAAAAGCCACCCACATCCCCTTCACTCTGGCCTTGTCAGACTCACAGAACAACAGTGTCATGTGGGGCAAACAGCACTAGGCTGTGAGTCAGTGGGCCTGTACCTGCTCAATGCTGCCTCTTCATTCTTAGAAAAGGTACATCCTGCAAGCCTCAATGTTCACCTCTATAATAATGCTCCTTATCATCAGTACCTAGGGTTGCTAAATAGGCACACCCAGCTCCTGATCTCAGAATTACCTAGTGAAAACAATACAGAGCTGTTCAAATGTGTCTTCTGCACTTCTAAAAGGTACAACCAGGGGAAGTAGAACCAGGAGAAGCCAGGCTAAGAAGATAAATAAATGCCCAAATATAGAAGAAAGAAGACTTGATTTAATCTTAAGAAAAGCTGTGTGAACTAAAGAAATGAAATGTAGAGAAGCAAGTCAGGGCATCAGGATTTCTCTCCTATACCTCTCAGGGGAGCAGCATGAGATGTTACAAGTTTTTCAGTTAACTCAAGTGCCTTTGCTCCTAGATGACTTCTAAGGGTACTTGGGTGTCATCAACTCTCTGACACCTTGTGATCAGCTAACAAGAGCATTCTGGCCTGCTTGACAGTTATAGTGTTTGTGAAAGAAAAAAAGTGGTTCTATGGAAAATAACATCACAGGGTGATCTGATCATAAATTCCTAACTGGGAAGATCATGGTGGGTAATGACACCCAGGCACATAACTTCTTTTTTTAAAATAAACTTTTATTTTTCAATTACAGTTGACATACAATATTATATTATTTTCAGATGTACAACTCAGTTATAGACATTACATAACTTACTAAGTGATCATTCTGATAAATCTCATATCCATCTGACACCATAAATAGTCATTAGAATATCATTAATTGTATTCCCTATACTGTAATTTACATCCCCATGACTATTCTGTAACTACCAATTTATACTTCTTAATCACTTCATCTTTTTCACCAATCCCCCACATAGCACCTCATATTTGGCAACAGTCAAACTGTTCTTTAAGAGTCTACTTCTGTTCTGCTTGGTTTTGTTGTTGTTTTGGATTCAGTTGTTGATAGATATACATTTATTGCCATTTTAAGATTCTTTGGGAGACCGGAAATGGCAGCGGAGTGAATGGAAACTACACTGACGATCTCCCAGGACCAAACGGGAATTACAACTAAAATAAAGACAAATCGTCGGGAAAAAGCAACAGAAAAGCAGCAAGAGAGGATCATACAACCAAGGACACTGAATGAACCTGGTAGGATCTGCAGAGGCATGTGAGGGTGGCGGGCTGGGAGCCCACGGACAGCAGTGGCCTTGGCTGTGAGCAGCTGCCTTAGCTGGGAGCAGCGGCGCCCGCCCTCGGGGTTAAGAGCCCCAGCTGCTCCACAGTGCAGAGGGCCAGGACAGAGCGCTAAATAGCCACAGCCACTCACTGGGGCTCCGGCAGAGGGAGGGCAGACTGACTGGAACTCTGTGGGGACACCTGGGATTTGGAGGGCACTCAGAGTTTGTGCTGAGCTGTGGCCACAAAGGACGGTGGTGGCCAGCCCCTCCTTCCCAGTTACACAGAACTGGCAGCCAAGTTTGCTCCTTCCTGGAGCTGTGGAAGCCCCTCCCTCAGAGATTCCCAGGTGAGGAAAAGAGGTAAACAAATGCAAATTGAGGCTCATTAACAACCAGCATTGGCCCCACCCTCAGGATATCCTCCTACACTGTAAACATCTGAGGGAGTTTCTCATTCAACTGAGATCCTAAGGCTTTTCAAGTAACTGAGGCTAATAGCCTCCAGGCAAAAAGCTAGAGCATAACTGAACCTTTCCTGAGCTTGCAAATCTAACCAGGAAAGTGAGACTTGACAGTGGTGTTTAAGGAGGGCCCTCCATGCTCATCCAAACCCAGTAGAGGGAGCCACAAATAGCAGAACACCAACACCCACAGGGAAAATTTGGCAGGCTCCAAAACCCACTGAGATAGCAAAAATGGTGAAACAAAGAAACAGATCCCAAATGAAAGAACAAGAGACCTCTACCGAAGATAAGATAAATGAAATGCAGTTAAGCAAATTATCAGAGGTAGAGTTCAGAGCCATGATCTTGAGGATCAGTGAATTAGAAGACACAGTAGAAAAAATCAACCAATCAGAAAACCAAAAGGAAAAAACAATGAAAAAACAGGAAGATGGCTTAAGAGAACTGTGGGACAACTGGAAACGTAATAACATTCACATTATAGGAGTCCCCGAAGAAGAAGTAAATGAGCAAGAGTTAGAGAATATATTTGAAGAAATAGTGACAGAAAACTTTCCTAACCTGGTGAAGGAAGAAGGCATTCAAGTTCAAGAAGCACAGAGAGCCCCAAGTAAGAAAAACCCAAACAGGCTCACACCATGACACATAATAATGAAAATGCCAAAAAATAAAGACAAAGAGAGAATCCTAAAGGCAGCAAGAAATAAGCAACAGGTTACCTACAAAGGAACCCCCATCAGGCTATCAGCTGACTTCTCAACAGAAACACTACAGGCCAGAAGGGAATGGCATGAAGTAATCAAGGTCATGAAAAACAAGGATCTGAATCAAAGACTACTCTAGCCAGCAAGGTTATCCTTCAAAATAGAAGGTCAAATAAAGAACTTCCCAAACGCCCTGGCCGGTTTGGCTCAGTGGTTAGAGCGTCGGCCTGCAGTCCGGAGAGACCCGGGTTCGGTTCCCGCTAAGGGCACGTACCTCGGTTGCAGTTTGTCCCCGGCTCTGGTTGGTCGTGCGGGTGGCAACCACTCGATGTGGCCCTTTCATGTCGATGTTTCTTTCTCTCTCTCTCTTCCTCTCTCTCCCTCCTACTCTGTCTGAACAAAAAAAAAAAAATGAAAAAAATGTCCTCAGGGGAGGATAAAAATAAAAAAAGAGCTTCCCAGACAAAAAAAAAAAAGGCTAAGGGAATATATTAGCACCAAATCAGCACTGCAAGAAATGTTAAAAGGACTGCTGCAATTAGTAGAAGAAATAGGAAGAAAAATATAACCACTCTGAACAAAAATGGCAATAAAAAAGTACATATCAATAATCACCTTAAATGTAAATGGATTGAATGCTCCAATAAAAAGGCACAGAGTAGCTGACTGGATAAGAAAGCATGATTCACATATATGTTGTTTACAAAAGACTCACCTCACAACAAAAGACTCACAGAGGTTGAAAATAAAGGGATGGAAAAAAGTCTTCCAAGCAAACAGAAAGGAAAAAAAAGCTGGGGTAGCAATACTCATATCTGATAAATTAGATTTCAAATAGAAGACCATAACTAGAGACAAAGAAGTTCACTATATAATATAGAAAGGATCTATCCAACAGGAACATATAACCTTGGTAAACATATATCCACCCAATATAGGAGCACCAAAATATATTAAAAATCTTCTGGAGGACTTCAAAGGAGAAATCGACAGCAATACAATCATAGCAGGAGACTTCAACACCACACTGACAACACTGGATAGATCATCTAGACAAAAAATTAACAAGGAAACAGAGATTCTAAATGAAGCACTAGATCAAATGGATTTAATAGATATATACAGAGAATTATAACACAAAACTGCAGAATTCACATTCTTCTCAAGTGCATATGGGACATTCTCAAAGATAGACCACATAATAGGACACAAACGAAGTCTCTACAAGTTCAAGAAGATTGCAATCATATCAAGCATCTTCTCAGATCACAATGGCATGAAACTAGAAATCAATTGCAACAAGAACATACAAAGATATTTGAACACATGGAGGCTAAATGCATGTTATTGAACAATGAATGGGTTACCATGGAGATCAAGGAAGAAATTAAAAACTTCCTGGAAACCAATGAAAATGAACACACAACAACACAAAATCTATGGGATGCAGTGAAAGCAGTTCTGAGAGGGAAGTTCATAGCACTACAGGCCCACCTCAAGAAAGAAGAAAAATTTCTAAGTGACTACCTAAACTCACAACTTAAAGAACTAGAAAGCAAACATAAAGAAAACCTTCGAGCAAGTAGAAAAAAGGAAATAGTAAAGATCAGAGCAGAAATAAATGACATGGAAACCAAAAAAACAATTCAAAGGATCAATGAAACAAAGAGCTGGTTTTTTGAAAAGATAAACAAGATTGATGGACCCTTAGCTAGACTCACCAAGAAACAAAGAGAGAGAACCCAAATACACAAAATCAGAAATGAAAGACGAGAAGTAACAACCGACACCACAGAAATACAAAGGATCGTTTACAAATACTATGAACATGTATATGGCAACAAATTCGACAAACTAAGTGAAATGGACACATTTCTAGAAACACATAGTCTCTTAAAACTGAACCAGGAAGAGATAGAAAACTTGAACAGGCCAATAACAACGAAGAAAATTGAAGATGTAATCAAGACCCTCCCAGCAAACAAAAGCCCAGGCCCTGACGGCTTCACGGGGGAGTTTTACCGAACATTCAAAGAGGAACTAACACCCATTCTCCTCAAACTATTCCAAAAAATGCAAGAAGAAGGAAGACTTCCAAACTCCTTTTATGAAGCCAGCATAATTCTAATTCCAAAACCAGAAAAAGACACTACAAAGAAAGAAAACTACAGGCCAATATCCCTGAAGAACATAGATGCCAAAATCTTGAAGAAAATACTAGCAAATTGGGGTCAGCAATACATCAAAAAAATTATTCACCATGACCAAGTGGGATTCATCCCGGGGATACAAGGCTGGTACAATATTCACAAATCAATAAATGTGATACATCACATAAACAAAATGAAAAATAAAAACCATGTGATATCAATAGACGATGAAAAAGCATTTGACAAAATCCAGCACCCATTCTGATAAAAACGCTCAGAAATTTGGGAATAGAGGAATCATATCTCAACATTATAAAGGCCATGTATGAAAGACCTACAGCCAACATCATACTCAATGGACAAAAATTAAAAGCGTTTCCCTTAAGAACAGAAATAAGACAAGTATGCCCACTCTCACCACTCTTATTTAACATAGTACTGGAAGTCTTAGCCACAGCAATCACACATGAAGAAAAAATAAAAGGGATCCAAATTGGAAAGGAGGAAGTGAAACTGTCATTATTCGCGGATGACATGATATTATACATAGAAAACCCTAAAGACTCCATCAAAAATCTACTAGACTTAATAAATGAATTTGGCAACGTAGCAGGATACAAAATTAACGTCAAGAAATCGATGGCATTCTTATATACCAATGATGAACTCACAGAAAGAGAAACTAAAAAAACAATCCCATTTACCATTGCAGCAAAAAAATTAAGAAACCTAGGAAAAAACTTAACCAAAGAAGTAAAGGACCTATTTGCAGAAAAGTACAGGACATTGAAAAAAGAAATAGAGGAAGATATAAAAAAAGTGGAAGCACAAACCTGTTCATGGATTGGAAGAATTAATATCATTAAAATGTCCATACTACCCAAAGCAATCTACAGATTTAATGCAATCCCCATCAAAATACCAACGACATATTTCACAGAACTAGAACAAATACTTCAGAAGTTCATATGGAACCAAAAAAGACCCGAATAGCTACAGCAATCTTGAAAAAGAAGGACAAAGTAGGCAGGATCACAATACCAGACATCAGGTTATACTACAAAGCTACTGTAATCAAAACAGCCTGGTACTGGCTCAAAAACAGGCACATACATCAATGGAATAGAACAGAAAACCCAGAAATTGACCCAAAACATTATGCTCAATTAATATTCGACAAAGATGGCAAGAGCATACAATGGAGTCAAGACAGCCTCTTTAATAAATGGTGTTGGGAAAATTGGACAGCTACATGCAAAAAAATGAAACTAGACCATCAGCTTACACCATACACAAGAATAAACTCAAAATGGATAAAAGACTTAAATGTGACTCACGAATCCATAAAAATCCTAGAAGAAAACATAGGCAACAAAATTTCAGACATCATACTAACAGAATTTTCACTGATATATCACCTAAGGCAACAGAAATAAAGGAAAAAATGAACACATGGGACCACATCAAACTAAACAGCAAAAGAAACAACCATCAAAGTGGAAAGGGAAACCACTATATCGGTAAGTATAACTGTCAATGACACATCAGATAAGGGGTTAATTTCCAAAATATATCGAGTACTCACACAATTCTACAAAAGGAAGACAAAGAACCCAATTTTAAAAAGGGCAGAGGACCTAAATATACACCTCTCAAAACAGGACATACAACTAGCCAAGAGACATATGAAAAAATGCTCAACTTCTCTAACCATCAGAGAGATGCAAGTTAAGACATCAATGAGGTATTATTTCACACCTGTCAGAATGGCTGCTATCAACAAATCATCAAACAAGTGCTGGCGAGGGTGTGGAGAAAAGTGGGCCCTAGAACACTGCTGGTGGGAATGCAGACTGGTGCAGCCACTATGGAAAACTCTATAGTGTTCCCTCAAAAAAATTAAAAATTGAACTGCCATTTGACCCAGTGATCCCACTTCTAGGAATATACCCTAAGAAGCCTGAAACACCATTCAGAAAAAAAAAAATATGTACCCCTATGTTCATAGCAGCACTATTTACAATAGCTAAGATCTGGAAACAGCCCAAGAGTCCATCAGTAGACGAGTGGATAAAAAAGCTGTGGTACATATACACAATGGAGTACTCTGCAGCTGGAAGAAAGAAAGATCTCTTATTCTTTGAGACGACATGGAGGGACTTGGAAAGTATTATCCTAAGTGAAACAAGCCAAGCAGAGAAAGACAAATATCCCATGAAATCAGTTATTTCTGGAATATAATGAACTAAACAAGCTGATGAACAAAATAGACCCAGAGACATAGAAGTAGGGTACAAATTGACATTCCTCAGAAGATAGGGAGGGAGGCGGAAGGGATAAACCACAGAACTTATATGCTTGTATGCCTAACCGATGGACATAGACAACAAAGCTGGTGACGGGGTGGGAGGGGATAGGGAGGAGGGAGTCAATGGAGAGAAAAAGGAGAAACATCTGTAACAAAAATAAATTAATTTTAAAAAACTAAGAAAAAAAATAAAGAATGACAAAATGTTCCCAAACCTGGTGAAGGAAAAATTCACACATGTCCAGTAAACACAGAGATTAACCCAAAAAGACCCACACTTAGATGAAAAACTTTAAAAACAAAGAAAGAATTTTTATGGCAGCAAAAGAATGACAGAAAGTTACCTACAAGGGACCTCCCAATAGACTGTCAGTTGATGTCTCATTAGAAACACCACAGTCCTGAAGGGAGTGCAGGAAGTATACAAAGTATTGAAAACAAGGTATTGAATCCAACACTACTCTATCTAACAAGGCTATCATTCAAAATTGAAGGTGAATTAAGGAGCTTCAAGACAAAAATTAAAATAAAAGCTAAAGGAGTTTATTTCCACCAAACCAGAAATACAAGCAGTGCTAAACATACAGTTGTAAGAAGAAGAAATAGAGAAAAAGAAATGAACACAGGCATAAAGAATAAATATGGCCAAAAATAAGTACCTATCAATAATAACCTTAAATGTAAATGGTATAAATGCTCCAATCAAAAGACATAAGTAACTGAATGGATAAGAAAACATGACCCATATGTATGTTGTCTACAAGAGATCCACCTCAGAACAAAAGTCACGCAGAAAGAAAGTGAAGGGATGAAAAAAATGTTTCCATGCAAATGGAAACAAAAAATCTGGTGTAGCAATACTAATATCTGCTAAAATAGACTTCAAAATGAGTGCCATAACAAGAGACAAAGAAGGGCACTACACAATATTTAAAGGATCAATTCAACAAGAGGATATAACCCTGGTAAACATATATATACCTAATATAAGAGCACCAAAACATATTTAAACACTGCTGGAGGACTTAAGGGAGAGACTCCAGCAATACAATCATATTAAGGTGCTTTAACACCCCATTGACATCACAGTATAGATCTTCTGGACAAAGAATCAACAAGCAAACAGAGACCCTCAATGACACACTAGATCAGATAGATATAATTAATATTTAGAGAATATTTCACCACAAAGCTGAAGAATATATATTCTTCTCAAGTGCACATAGGACATTCTCAAAAATGTACCACATTAGGACACAAACTAAACCTTTACAATTTCAAGAAGATTGAAATTATATTAAGCATATTCTCAGATCACAGTGGCATGAAACGAAAAATCAGTTACAATAAAAACACTCAAAAACATTCAAAGATGTGGAGACAAAATAGCATGTTATGAAACAATGAATAATATAAAACTTCCTAGAAACAAATGAAAATGAACACACAACAACACAAAATCAATGAGACACATCAAAAGCAATCCTGACATAAAAGTTCATAGGATTACAGGCCTACCTAAGGAAACAAGGAAATTATCTCATAACCTACTGAACCCTAAAACTTAAAGAATTAGAAAGAGAACAAAAAGAAAATCCAGAGTAAATAAAGGAAGGAAATAATAATAAAGATAAAAATGAAAAAAAATGATACACACCAAAAAAATTAATACAAAGTATCAGTAAAACCAAGAGCTGATTCTTTGAAAAGATAAAAAAGACTGATCAATGTTTAGCCAGACTCACCAAGAAACAATGAGAGAAGACCCCCGTAAATAAAATTAAAAATGAAAGAGATGAAGTAGCAAATGACACCAGAAGATGCCAATAACAACTAAAGAAATTGAAGCTGTAATCAATACATTTCCAGCAAACAAAAGTCGTTATTCAGGTGCCTTCAAAAGGGAGATTTACCAAATATTCAAAGAAGAATTAACACCTATTCTCCTCAAACTATCCCAAAAATTTCAAGAAAAAAAAATACTCTTTTTATGAGACCAGCATACTCTCAATTCTGAAACCAGTAAATCACTCTTCAAAGAAAAACAATTACAGATCAAAATCCCTGATGAACATAAACGCCAAAATCCTCATCAAAATATTAGCAAATTGAATCTAGCAATACATTAAAAAAATATTCATCATGACCACTTGAGATTTATCCCAGGGACGCAAGGCTGCTACAATATTCACAAATCAATAAAAGTGATAAACCACGTAAACAAAATGAAATATAAAAATCATGTGATTATATCAATAGACATTGAAAAAACATTTGACAAATCCAGCATCCATTTTTGATTAAAAAAACTCTCAGCAATATGGGAATAGAAACATGATATCTCAACATAATAAAGGCCATTTATAACAAACCTACACCCAACATCATACTCAATGGGCAAAAACTAAAAGCATTTTTCTTAAGAACAGGAACAAGGCAGGGATGTCCACTTTCACCACTCTTATTTAACATAGTACTGAAGTCTTAGCCACAACCATCGGACAAGAAGAAAATTTTAAAGGGATCCTAATTGGAAAGGAGGAAGTGAAACTATCATTATTCACAGATGACACCATAGTATACATAGAAAACCCTAAACTCTATAAAAAATCTACTAGATTTAATAAATGAATTTGGCAAAGTAGCAGGATATAAAATCAACATCCAGAAATCATTGGCATTTTTATACACCAATAATGAATACACAGAAAGAGAAACTTATAAAACAATCCCATTTACTATTGCAACAAAAAAATTATGATACCTAGGAATAAACTTAACCAAAAGAAGTAAATGACTTGTTAGCAGAAAACTACAGGACATTGAAAAATGAAATAGAGGAAGATATAAAAAAGTGGAAATATATACCTTGTTCATGGATTGGAAGAATTAACATCAGTAAAATGTCCATACTACCCAAAGCAATCTATAGATTCAATGCAATCCCCATTAAAACACCAATGACATATTTCACAGAACTAGAACAAATTCTCCAAAAGTTCATATGGAACCAAAAAAGAACCCAAATACCTACAGTAATCTTGAAAAAAAAGAACAAAGTAGGAGGGATCACAATACCAGATAACAGGTTATGCTAAAAAGGCACTGTAACCAAAACAACCTGGTACTGGCACAAAAACAGGCACATAGATCAATGGAACAGAACAGAGAACCCAGAAACTGACCCAAGACAATGTGACTCGTGATTCCATAAAAATCCTAGAAGAAAATGCAGGCAACAAAATTTCAGACATCATACGCTGCAGAATTTTCACTGATACATCACCTAAGGCCATAACAATCAAATCACAGCAGTGCTAGAATAAAAACAGACATGTAGATCAATGGGATAAAAATAGAAAGCCCAGAAATAAACTCACACTTTTATGGTCAATTCATATTTGACAAAGGAAGCAAGAATATAAAATGGGTTTATGATAATGTATTAAATAAATGGTGTTGGAGAAAGTGGACAGATACATGAAAAAATAAAACTAGACCATCAACTTACGCCATACACGAGAATAAATGCAAAATGGAGGAAAAAAAGGCTTAAATATAAGTTATGGTACCACAACAATCCTGGAAGAAAACATAGGCAGTATAATCTTAGACATCTCTCGTAGCAATATACATGCTGATATATCTTCTAGGGCAAGGGAACCAAAATAAACAAATAGGACTGCATCAAATTAAAAAGCTTCTGCTCAGCAAAAGAAAGCAGGCTGTTTTGATCACAATGGCCTTAGAGTATATATTGATACCAGGTATTGTAATTTTGTTCTTCTTAAGATTGCCGAGGCTCTTCAGGATCTTTTTTGGTTCCACATAAATTTTTGGAATATTTGTTCTAGATTTGTGAAATATGCCATTGGTATTTTAATAGGAATAGTGTTGAATCTATAAATTGCTTTAAGTAATATGGACATTTTAATGATGTTAATATTTCCAATACATTAACACAGGATATGGTTCCTTTTGTTTATATCTTTCTCAAATTTTTTTCATCAATGTCCTACTTTTCTGAGTACAGGTTTTCTACCCCCTGGGTTTAATGTACTCCTAGGTACATTTTTTTTTGTTTTCTTAGTTCCTCTTTCCGATAGTTCACTATTCATGTATAAAAATGCCACCAATTTCTGAATATTAATTTGTTATATTGATAATTTTCCAAATTTGTTTATTAGATCTAGTAGTTTTTATGGAATCTTTATAGTTTTCTATGTACAATATCATGTCATCTACAAAAAATTAGTTTTACTTCCTATTTTCCTATTTGGATGCCTTTTATTTCTTCTTCTTGTTGATTGATATGGCTAGGGATTTCCAGTACTACATTAAATAAAAATGGTGAAAGTGGACATATCTGTCTTCCTGCTATCTTTTATTTTTAAATACTTTTATTGATTTTTAGAGAGAGAGAGAGAGACATCAATGTGAGAATATATCAATCAGCTGCTTTCTGCATGTCCCCTACTAAAAATTGAGCTCACAAATTGGGCATGTGCCCTGACCAGGAATCAAACCAGCAACCATTTGTTCATGGAATGATGCCCAACCAACTGAGCCACACAGGCCAGTATGATGTTGACTGAAGGTTTTTAATATATGGCCTTTACTATGTTGAGGTACAATCCCTCTGTTCCCACTTTTTTATCATAAATAAATGCTGGATTTTATCAAATGCTTTTTCTGCATCTATTGATATGATCATGTGATTTTCATCTTTCATTTTATTTATGTGATGTATCAAATTTTTTGAATTGTGAATATTGTACACCATGTTTCATTTGTTCCCAGAATAAATCCCACTTGGTCATGGTGTATGATCTTTTTAATGTATTGCTAGATCCGATTTGCTAATACTTTGTTAAGGGTTTTACTATGTTCATCAGGGATATTGGCCTGTATTTTTCTTTCTTGGCTGTATTTTATCTGGTATTGGATTTTGAGTCATTCTGGCCTTTTAAAACACGCTTGGAAGTCTTTTTACCTCTTGAATTTTTTGAAATAGTTCAACAGGGGTAGATGTTAGTTCTGCTTTGAACGTTTGGTAAATTCGTCTGTAAATCCATTAGGTCTAGGATAAGTTTTTAGGGTAGTATTTCCATTACTGCTTTAATTTTATTAGTTGTTTTTGGTCTATTCAGGTTTTTTTAATTCTTCCTGATTCAGTTTTGTAAGATAGTATGTTTCTAGAAATGTATTCATTTCTACCATGTAGTCCAATTTGTTGACATATAGGTGTTTATAATTTTTTCTTACAATCCCTTTTATTTCTGTGTTGTCAGTTGTTATTTCTCCACTTTTATTTCTAATTTTATTTGGGTCCTTTCTCTTTTTTACGAGTCTGGTTAGAGGTTCATCGATCTTGTTTATCTATTCAAAGAACTAGCTCTTTGTTTTATTTTTGTTTTGTTTAATCTCTGTGTCATTTATTTCTACTTTGATATATTTTTTTTTCCTTCAACTTACTCTGGGCTTTCTTTGTTGTTCCTTTTCTAGTTCTTTTAGATGTAGGGTTATATTGCTTATTTGATTTTTTTTTTTTTTTTTTTTTTTTGCTTCTTGAAGTAGGCCTGTAATGATATGAACTTCCCACACAGGACTGTTTTTGCTGTGTCCACAAATTTTGCATTTCTTTTGTTCATCTTCATTGGTTTCCAGGTAACTTTTTATTTCTTCATTTCATTGCTAACCCATTTATTATTTAATAAGATGCTATTTAGCTTCCCTGTGTTTGAATGTTTTGAGGTTTTTTTAAATTTTAGCTGGTTTTCTACTTTCATTCCGTTGTGTTCTAAGAAGATACTTGATATAATTTCAGTCTTCTTGAATTTGTTAAGACTTATTTTTTGTCCTAACATTTGGTTGTTTTGAAAATCTTACATACGCACTTGCAAAGAATGTATATTCTTCAGCTGTAAGATGAAATTTTCTGTAAATATCAATTAAATTTTTCTAGTCTAGTTTGTCATTTAAGGTTGCTGTTGCTTTGTTAATTTTTTGTCTAAAAGATCTATCCACTGATGACAGTGAGGTGTTAAATTCCCTTCTTATGACTGTATTGATGTCTATATCTCCCTTAAAGTCCACCAAGAGTTTCTCTTTTTCATATATTTAGGTGCTTCTATGTTGAGGGTATATATTTACAAGGGTTGTATTTTCTTGTTGAATTAATCTTCTTAGTATTATGTATTGACTTACTTTTTCTGTTGTTATGGGCTTTGTTTCAAAGTCTACTTTTTCAGGTATAAGTATTGCTACCCTGGCTGGTGTTTGTTTGTTTTTTCTACTTGCATGAAATATTTTATTCAAACCTTCACTTTTAGCTTGTATGCATCTTTTTTCTGTAATGTGTCCCTTATAGACAGCATATATATGAGTCGTTATCTTATGCATTCAGCTATCTTATATCTCTCATTGGGGCATTTATTCCATTTACATTTAATGTTATTATTCAAAAGTAAAGTAATAATTTATTGCCAAATTTACTCTTTAGGCCTATGTTCCTTTCTCTCTCTCTCTCTCTCTCTCTCTCGCTCTCGCTCTCTCTCTCTCTCTATCCTTCTTCCAGAAGTTCCTTTAACACTTCTTGCAATGTTGGGTTGGTGGTAATGAACTCTTTTATTTTTCATTATTTAATTATTTACTTTTATCTTTATTGTTGAAAGTATTACAGATGTCCCCTCTTTTTTCCCCCACTGATCCCCTCCTCCCTGCTTCCAGCACCCTCCTGCTTTCCCCAAACTATCATCTGTGTCCATTGGCTATGTATATATGCATATAAGTTCTTTGGTTTTCTCTTCCTAAATCCCCCATTCCCCTTCCCTCTGAGGTTTATCAGTCTGTTTCCTAATTCAATGTCTCTGAATCTATTTCAGTAAGCAGCTTATTTTGTTCATGATATTCCATAAATAAGTGAGATCATGTGGTACTCTGTCTTATTTAGCTCAGCTTAATAATTTCCAGGTCCCTCCATGTCGACTTAAAGGGTAAGAGATCTTTCTTTCTTACAGCTGCATAGTGTCCCATTGTGTAAATGTACCACAGTTTTTCTATCTACTTATCTACAGATGGACACTTTGGCTATTTCCAGATCTTAACTATTGTAAATAGTGCTGCTATAAACATAGGGGTGTATATATTTTTTTTAATTGGTGTTTCATGCCTCTTGAGATATATTCCTAGAAGTAGAATCACTGGGTAAAATGACAATACCATTTTTAATTTTTTTAAGAAACACCATATTGTTTTCCAAAGTGGCTGCACCAGTCTGCATTCCCACTGGCAGTGTACAAGAGTATTCTTTTCTCCACATCCTTATCAGCACTTGTTGATTGAAGATTTGTTGATGGTAGCCATTCTGGCAGGTGTGAGGTAATATTTTATAGACATTTTAATTAATTAATTTATTTACTTATTTATTTTTTATCCTCACCCGAGGACACTTTTCCAATTTTGTTCAGATAGAGTGGGAGGGAGAGAGAGGAAGAGAGAGAGAGGAGAAACATCGACGTGAAAGGAACACATCGAATGGCTGCCTCCTGCATGACCCAACCAGGGCCAGGGACAAACTGCAACCAAGGTACGTGCCCTTAGCAGGAATCAAACCCGGCCCTCTCTGGACCACAGGCCGACACTCTAACCACTGAGCCAAACCGGCCTGGGCTAGACATTTTAATTTATATCTCTCTGATGATTAGTGATGTTCAGCAGTTTTACATATGTTTCTTGGCCATTTGTAAGTCCTGTTTGGAGAAGTGTTTATTCAGGTCTTCCACCCATTTTTAAAGATTTTTTTTTTCTTTATTAATATTACAGAGATAGAGTATGGGAGAGGAGGAGAGAGATAGAAACATTGATGAGAGGTAACATCCATTGGCCACCTCCTGCATGCTCTCTATTGGGGATCAGACCCACAACCTGGGCATGTGCCCTGACTGGAAATTGAACCAACGACCTCTTGGTGCATGGGTCAATGCTCAACCACTGAGCCACACCAGCTGGGCTTCTGCCTGTTTTTTAATTGGAAGTTTTGTCTTCCTTTTGTTGAGTTGTATATACTCTATATATTTTGGATATTAACCCCTTATTCAATGTATCATTGGAAAATATGTACTCCCAGGGAGTGGATTCCCTTTTCATTTAGATGCTGGTTTCTTTTGCCATGCAGAAGCTTTTTAATTTGATGTAGTCACATTTATTAATCTTTTTTCTTTGTTTCTCTTGCCCTACACGATATATGAGATAATTCTGCTATCTGTGATGTCTGTTATTTTGCTGCATAAATTTTCTTCTGGGATTTTTATGGTTTCAAAAGTGACATTTAAGTCTTTCATCCATTTTGGGTTTATTCTTGTGTATGGTGTAAGTTAGTGGTCTCGTTTCATTTTTTTATATGTATCTGTCCAGTTTTCCCAATACCATTTATTGAAGAGACTGTCTTTTCGCCATTGTATGCTCTTGCCTCCTTGTCAAATATTAATTGTACATAATGTCTTGGGTCAAATTCTGGGTTCTCTGTTTAGTTACATTGATCTATCTGCCTGTTAATTTGCCAGTAACAGGCTGTTTTGATACAGTGGCCTTGTAGTATAACTTGATATTTGGTATTTTGATCCTTCCTACTTTGTTTTTCCTTTTCAAGATTGCTGTGGCTATTTGGGACTGTTTTGGTTCCATATAAACTTTTGGAACATTTTTTCTAGATCTGTGAAATATCCCCTTATTACTTTGATAAGGATTAGATTAAATTTATTGATTGCTTTGGGTAGTATGGACATTTTAATAATGATAATTATTCCAATCCATGAACATGGTATATGCTTCCACTTTTTTATATCTTCCTCTATTTCTCTTTTCAATGTCATATAGTTTTCTGAGAAAAGTTCTTTTACCTCCTTGGTTGTTTATTCCTAGGTGTCTTACATTTTTGTTGCAATAGCAAATGGGACTTTTTTTAGTTTTCCTTTCTGAGTGTTCGTTATTGGTGTATAAGAATGCCATCAATTTCTAGATTTTAATTTTGTATCATGCTTCGACACTCATTTATTAAATCTAGTAGATTTTTGATGGAGTCTTTAGGGTTTTCTATGTACTATATTATGTCATCTGCAAATAATGACAGTTTCACTTCCTCCTTTCCAATTTGGATGCCTTTTATTTTTTCTTCTTGTCTGATCACTGTGGCTAAGACTTCCCAAACTCTGTTGAATAAGAGTGGCAAAAGTGGGCATCCCAGTCTTTTTCCTGTTCTTAAGGGAAATGTTTTTAGTTTTTCCCATTTAGTATGATGTTGGCTGTAGATTAGTAATATATGGCCTTTATTATGTTGAGACATGGTCCCTCTATTCTCACTTTTCTGAACGTTTTTATCAGAAATGGGTGATGGATTTTGTCCAATGTTTTTTCAGCATCTATTGATATGATCATGTGATGTTTATCTCACATTTAGTTTATGTGGTGTATCACATTTATTGATATGTGAATATTGTACAAGCCTTTTCTCCCTGGGATGAATCCCACTTGGTCCTAGTGAATAAATTTTTAAATATATTGCTGGATCCAATTTGCTAGTATTTTGTTGACGATTTTGTCATCTATGTTCATCAGGGATATTGGCCTTTAGTATTCTTCCTTTTTAGTGTCTTTATCTGGTTTTGGAATTACAATTATACAGGTCTCATAAAAAGAACTTGTAAATGTTCCTTTCTCTTGAATTTTTTAGACTAGTTTGTGGAGAATAGGTGTTAGTTCTTATTTGAATGTTTACTAAAACTCCCCTGTGAAGCTATCCAGACCCAGGCTTTTGTTTACTGGGAGTTTATTGATTACAACTTCAGTTTCCTTAGTTGTTATCATTCTGTTCAAGTTTTCTGACTCTTCCAGATTAGTTTTGGAAGACTGTGTGATTCTAGGAATTTGTCCATTTCACCCAGATTGTCCAATTTGTTGCATACAATTGTTCAAAGTTTTTTCTAAAAGTCCTTTTCATTTCTGTAGTGTCAGTTGTTACTTCTCCTCTTTTGTTTCCAACTTTGTTTATTTGGGTCCTCTCTCTTTGTTTCTTGGTGAGTTTGCTAAACATTGATCAATCTTGCTTATCTTTTCAAAGAACCAGAATTTGGTTTTATTATTTTCTTGAATTGTTTTTTTAGTCTCTATGTCATTTATTTCCACTCTGATCTTTATTATTTCTTTCTGCTTGCTTTAGGTTTTTCTTTTTCTTTTTCTTTTCACTTCTAGTCTTTAAGTTGTAGGGTTAGATAATCTATTAGAAATTTTTCTTGTTTTTTAAAGTATACCCATAATGCTATGATCTTCCCTTTCAGGGCTGCTTTCACTGAATCCCATAGATTTTGTGTTTTTTTTTATGTTCTTTTTCATTGATATCTAGGAATTTTAATTTCTTCCTTGATCTCCTTCATAACCCATTTATTGTTTAATAGCAAGCTATTTAGTCTCCATGTGTTTGAATGTGTTTGAGTGTTTTATTGTAACTAATATCTAGTTTCATGCCATTGTTACCTGAGAAGATGCTTGATATAATTTCAATATTTTTGAACTTGTAGAGACCTAGTTTTTGTCTGACCATATGGTCTATCTTTGAGAATATCCCATGTGTTATTGAAAAGAATGTTTATTCTGCAGTTTTGGAGTGTAATTATTTGTAAATAGCTATTAAAACCATCTTATCTAGTATATCATTTAGTGTCTCCATTTCCTTGTTAAATTTTTGTCTAGAGGATCTATCCAGTGATATCAGTGGGGTGTTGAAGTCCCATACTATGAGAGTAGTCTTAGATTCAGATATTGTTTTTCATTACCTTGAATACTTCATGTCATTTTCTTCTGGCCTGTAGTATTTTTATTGAGAAATCAGCTGACAGCCTTAGAGGATCTCTTTTGTACGTAACCTATTGTTTTTCTCTTGCTGCCTTTAAGATTATCACTTTGTCTTTAATTTTTGACACTTTAATTATGATATGTCTTGGTGTGGGTCAATTTGAATTCTTGCTTGGAACTCTCTGTGCTTTCTGAATTTGTATACTTTTTTTCTTCACCTATTTAGGGAAGTGTTCTGCCAATATTTCTTCAAATAGATTCTCTAATCTTTGCTCACTTTCTTCTTTTTCTACTACTCCTATGATACAGATGTTGTTACATTTCATGTTTTCCTGCAGCTCTCTTAAACTGATCTCCGGGAGTATTTGTTCTTGTTGTTGTTGATCTCTGACTGAATAATTTTTTTCCACTCTGTCTTTTTTTTATTTTATTAATTTATTTTTGTTACAGATGTTTCTCCTTTTTCCCCCATTAACACACTCCTCCCCCTCCCTACCTGTTCCAACACCCATTGTGTTCTCCATGTCCATTGGTTATGAGTATATGCGTACAAATCCTGTGGTTCACCACTCCACTCCACCACTCCCTCTTCTGACAATTGTCAGTCTGTAGCCTACTTCAACGTCTCTGGGACTACCCTGTTCCTCAGACTGTTATGTTCATTATATTCAAGAAATAAATGAGATCATATGATATTTGTCTTTCTCTGCTTGGCATGTTTCACGTAGGATAATACTTTCCAGGTCCTTCCATATCATCTCAAAGGATAAGAGATCTTTCTTTCTTACAGCTGCATAGTACTCCATTGTGTATATGTACCACAGATTTTTTATCCATTCATCTACTGATGGACACTTGGGCTGTTTCCAGATCTTAGCTATTGTAAATAGCACTGCTATAAACATGGGGGTACATATATTCTTTCTGATTGGTGTTTCAGGCTTCTTAAAGTATATTCCTAGGAGTGGGATCACTGGGTCAAATGGTAATTCAATTTTTAATTTTTTGAGGTAACACCATAGTGTTTTCCATAGTGGCTGTACCAGTCTGCATTCCCACCAGCAGTGTACTAGAGTCCCCTTTTCTCCACCCCCTCACCAACACTTGTTTGATGCTTTGTTCATGGCAGCTATTCTGACAGGTATGAGGTGATACCTCATTGTTGTTTTAATTTGCATCTCTCTGATGATTAGTGATGTTGAGCATTTCTTCATATGTCTCTTGGCCATTTGTATGTCCTGTTTGGAGAGGTGTCTATTTAGTTATTCAGCCCATTTTTTAATTGGGCTTTTTGTCTTCCTTTTGTTGAGATGTATGAGCACTCTATATATTTTGGAAATTAATCCCTTATCTGATATATCATTGGCAATTATGCTCTCCCATACAGTGGGTTGCCTTTCCACTTTGATGGTGGTTACTTTTGCTGTGCAGAAGCTTTTGAGTTTGATGTAGTCCCATGTGTACATTTTTTCCTTTGTTTCTGTTGTCTTAGGTGATATATCAGAGAAAATTCTGTTAGTATGATATCTGAAATTTTGTTGCCTACATTTTCTTCTAGGATTTTTATGGATTCATGAGTCACATTTAAGTCTTTTATCCATTTTGAGTTTATCCACTTTGTTTCATTGAGCCTTTGAATTGTTTTTCTTGTGTATGGTGTAAGATGATGGTCTAGTTTCATTTTTTTGCATGTAGCTGTCCAATTTTCCCAACACCATTTATTAAAGAGGCTGTCTTTACTCTATCGTATGCTCTTGCCATCTTTGTTGAATATTAATTGAGCATAATGTTTTGGGTCAATTTCTGGGTTCTCTGTTCTATTCCATTGATCCATGTGCCTGTTTTTGAGCCAGTAACAGGCTGTTTTGATTACAGTAGCTTTGTAGTATAACCTGATGTCCGGTATTGTTATCCTGCCAACTTTGTCCTTCTTTTTCAAGATTGCTGTAGCTATTCGGGGTCTTTTTTGGTTCCATATGAACTTTTGAAGCATTTGTTTTAGTTCTGTGAAATATGTCATTGGTATTTTGATGGGGATTGCATTGAATCTATAGATTGCTTTGGGTATTATGGACATTTTAATGATGTTAATTCTTCCAATCCATGAACAAGATATGTGCTTCCACTTTTTTATATGTTCCTCTATTTCCTTTTTCAATGTCCTGTAGTTTTCTGCAAATAGGTCCTTTACTTCTTTGGTTAAGTTTATTCCTAGGTATCTCAATGTTTTTGTTGCAATAGTAAATGAAATTGTTTTTCTAGTTTCTTTTCTGTGAGTTCATCATTGGTGTATAAGAATGCCATCGATTTCTTGATGTTAATTTTGTATCCTGCTACTTTGCCAAATTCATTTATTAAGTCTAGTAGATTTTTGATGGAGTCCTTAGGGTTTTCTATGTATAATATCATGTCATCTGTGAATAATGACAGTTTCACTTCCTCCTTTCCAATTTAGATCCTTTTTATTTTTTCTTCATGTCTAATTGCTGTGGCTAAAACGTCTAGTACTATGTTAAATAAGAGTGGTGAAAGTGGGCATCCTTGTCTTGTTCCTGTTCTTAAGGGAAATGCTTTATTTTTTGTCAATTGAGTATGATGTTGGTTGTAGGTCTTTCATATATGGCCTTTATTATGTTGAGATATGATTCCTCTATTCCCAAATTGCTGAGCGTTTTTATCAGAAATGGGTGCTGGATTTTGTCAAATGCTTTTTCAGCATCTATTGAGATGATCATATGGTTTTTATCTTTCATTTTGTTTATGTGATGTATTACATTTATTGATTTGCAAATGTTGAACCAACCTTGTATCCCTGGGATGAATCCCACTTGGTCATGGTGAATAATTTTTTTGATGCATTGCTGGATCCTATTTGCTCGTGTTTTGTTCAGGATTTTGACATCTATGTTAATCAGGAATATTGGCCTGTAGTTTTCTTTCTTTGTAGTGTCTTATTCGGGTTTTGGAATTAGAATTATGCTAGCTTCATAAAAGGAGTTTGGAAGTCTTCCTTCTTCTTGAATTTTTTAGAATAGTTTGAGGAGAATGGGTGTTAGTTCTTCTTTGAATGTTTGGTAAAACTCCCCCGCGAAGCCGTGTGGGCCTGGGCTTTTGTTTGCTGGGAGGGTCTTGATTACATCTTCAATTTCCTTCATTGTTATTGGCCTGTTCAAGTTTTCTATCTCTTCCCGTTTCAGTTTTGAGAGACTATGTGTTTCTAGAAATGTGTCCATTTCGCTTAGATTGTCAAATTTGTTGCCATATAAATGTTCATAGTATTTGTTAACGATCCCTTGTATTTCTGTGGTGTCAGTTTTTACTTCTCTTTCATTTCTGATTTTGAGTATTTGAGTTGTCTCTCTTTGTTTCTTGGTGAGTCTAACTAAGGCTCCATCAATCTGGTTTATCTTTTCAAAAAACCAGCTCTTTGTTTATTTGATCCTTTGAATTGTTTTTTTGTTCTCCATGTCGTTTATTTCTTGCCTGATCTTTATTATTTCCTTCTTTCTACTTGCTCTGGGGTTTGCTTTCTAGTTCTTTAAGTTGTGAGTTTAGGTAGTCAATTAGAAATTTATCTTCTTTCTTGAGGTGAGCCCGTAGTGCTATGAACTTCCCTCTCAGAACTGCTTTCGCTGCATCCCATAGATTTTGTGTTGTTGTGTGTTCATTTTCATTGGTTTCCAGGAAGTTTTTAATTTCATCCTTGATCTCCATGGTAACCCATTTATTGTTCAATAACATGCTATTTAGCCTCCATGTGTTCAAATGTCTTTGCATGTTCTTGTTGCAATTGATTTCTAGTTTCATGCCAGTGTGGTCTGAGAAGATGCTTGATATGATTTCAATCTTTTTGATATTGTAGAGACTTAGTTTGTGTCCTAACATATGGTCTATTTTTGAGAATGTCCCATGTGCACTTGAGAAGAATGTGAATTCTGCAGTTTTGGGTTGTAATTCTCTGTATATATCTATTGAATCCATTTGATCTAGTGCTTCATTTAGAATCTCTGTTTCCTTGTTAATTTTTTGTCCAGAGGATCTATCCAGTGATGTCAGTGGGGTGTTGAAGTCTCCTGCTATGATTGTATTGCTGTCGATTTCTCCTTTGAAGCCCTGCAGAATATTTTTAATATATCTTGGTGCTCCTATATTGGGTGCATATATGTTTACCAAGGTTATATCTTCCTGTTGGATAGACCCTTTCAATATTTTGTAGTGGCCTTCTTTGTCTCTAGTTATGGCCTTCATTTTGAAATCTAATTTATCAGATATGAGTATTGCTACCCCAGCTTTTTTTTCCTTTCCTTTGCTTGGAACATTTTTTTCCATCCCTTTACTTTCAACCTATATGAGTCTTTTGTTGTGAGGTGGGTCTCTTGTGAACAACATATATGTGAATCATGCTTTCTTATCCAGTCAACTACTCTGTGTCTTTTTATCAGAAAATTCAATCCATTTACATTTAAGGTGATTATTGATATGTGGTCATTTATTGCCATTTTTGTTCAGTGTGGTTGTATTTTTCTTCCTATTTCTTCTACTAATTACAACAGTCTTTTTAACATTTCTTGCAGTGCTGGTTTGGTGCTAATATATTCCCTTAGCCTTTTTTTGTCTGGGAAGCTCTTTATTTGACCTTCTATTTTGAATGATAGCCTTGCTGGATAGAGTAGTCTTGGATTCAGATCCTTGTTTTTCATGACCTTGATTACTTCATGCCATTCCCTTCTGGCCTGTAGTGTTTCTGTTGAGAAGTTAGATGATAGCCTTATGGGGATTCCTTTGTAGGTAACCTGTTGCTTATCTCTTGCTGCCTTTAGGATTCTCTCTTTGTCTTTAATTTTGGGCATTTTAATTTCTATGTGTTTTGGTGTGGGCCTGTTTGGGTTCTTCGCACTTGGGACTCTCTGTGCTTTTTTAATTTGAATGCCTTCTTTCTTCACCAAATTAGGGATGTTTTCTGTCACTCTTTCTTCAAATATATTCTCTAACCCTTGCTCATTTTCTTCTTCTTTGGAGACTTTTATGATGCGAATATTTTTACATCTCCAGTTGTCCCACAGTTCTCTTAAGCTATCTTCCTTTCTTTTAATTGTTTTTTCCTTTTGGTTTTCTGATTGACTTTTTTCTACTCTGTCTTCTAATTCACTGATCTGGTCCTCTGCTTCCTCTATTCTGCTGGTCAGTCCTTCCAATGTGTTCTTTATTTCTGCTATGTCATTCTTCATTTCCACTTGGTTGGTGTTCAGTGTTTCTATATCTTTACTCATGGTGTTGATGTCCTTACTCATGCTGTTTAGTTTCCTCAAGATCATGTCTCTGAACTCTACCTCTGATAATTTGCTTAACTGCATTTTATTTATCTCATCTTCGGTAGAGTTCTCTTGTTCTTTCATTTGGGATCTCTTTCTTTTTTTCACCATTTTTGCTATCTCAGTGGGTTTTGGAGCCTGACAAATTTTCCCTGTGGGTGTTGGTGTTCTGCTATTTGTGGCTCCCTATACTGGTTTTGAATGAGCCTGCAGGGCCCTTTTTAAACACCACTGTCAAGTCTCACTTTCCAGGGTAGATTTTCAAGCCCAGGAAAGGTTCAGTTATGCTCTAGCTTTTTGCCTGGAGGCTATTAGCCTCAGTTATTTGAAAAACCTTATGATCTCAGTTGAATGAGAAACTCCCTCAGGTGTTTATAGTGTAAGAGGATTTCCCGAGGGTGGACCTAATGCTGGTAGTTAATGAGCCTCAATTTTAATTTCTTTGCTTCACCTGAGAATCTCTGAGGAAGGGGCTGCCACAGCTCAGGGAAGGAGCAAGCTTGGCTGCCGTTCTGTGTAACCGGGAAGGAGCAAGCTGGCCACTGTCCTTTGTGGCTGCGACTCAGCACAAACTCTGAGCACCTTCCAAATCCCAGGTGTCCCCACAGAGTTTCAGTCCAGTCTCCCCTCCCTCTGCTTGAGCCTCAGCTGAGTGGCTGTAGCTATTTAGTGCTCTGTCCTGGCCCTCTGTGCTGTGAAGCAGCTTGGGATCTTAACCCCAGGGCGTGCTGCTCACAGCTAAGGCTGCTGATGTCTGTGGGCTCCCAGTCCGCCACCCTCACGCGCCTCCACACATCCTACCAGGCTTATCCATTGTCCCTGGTTGGATCATCTTCTCCCGCTGCTTTTCTGTTGCTTTTTCCAGACGATTTGTCTTTATTTTAGTTGTAATTCCCGTTTGGTCCTGGGACATCGTCTGTGTAGCTTCCATTCACTCCACCGCCATTTTCCTACTCCTTACCCTGTCTTTTAATTTACTGATTTGATCCTTGGCTTCCTCTAATCTGCTGGTTATTGCTTCCAACGTGTTCTTTATTTCTGCTATGTCCTTCTTGATTTCTGATTGGTTGTTTTTCATTGTTTCTATATATTTTCTCATGCTGTTCACTGCCTTCAAAATTATTACTCTGAACTCTATATCTGATAACTAGCTTATCTCCTTTTCATTTAGTCCTTCTTCTGGAGAATTATCTTGTTCTCTACTTTGGGATTTGTTTATTTGTTTCACTAGTTTGGCTGTCTCAGCAGTATTTGGAGCCTGCCAAAATCTCCCTGTGTGTACTGATGTTCTACAGATTGTGGCTCCCTCTGCTGTGTTTAGATAAGTATGGAAGGGACAAAGCTGAACACCAATTTCTTGTCTCTCTCATGGGTAGAGTTGCAGTCCAGACAATGATTCATATATCCCAGAGTCTCTGCCTGCAGGTTGACTGTTAGTCTCAGTCTCTTAATGATCCTCAGGTTGTAGCCCTCTGCTGGATGAAAACTCTCCCAGGTCGGTAGGGTAAGAGGATTTCCAGTGGGTGAGGCAATTGCTTCCCCCTGCCCTGGGCTAAAGCTGCCTTGAAAGAAAAACTATGCTTGAAGAAAATGGTTTCTGCAGTGTGAGTTAATGACTCAGCACAGGTGCCCAGGCAGTCACCTTCACAGCTCAGACCCCAGAGCCTTGAAACCCAATGACTGTGAGCCAGGTCCAAGGCTCAAAGCACCCACAGACTCATCTTTGTCTTCAGGCTGTCTGACAGTTTATGAGCCTCAGGTTGAAGTTCTGTGCTAGGCATTGACTACTACCAGCCATGTTGGGTGAAATACCAATGGGTGGGTCAGTTGCTTTCCCCCTCGGCTGTAGCTGCCGTGATGAGAATACTCTGTCTGAAAAAAAAAAAATGGTTTCTGCAGTGCAGGTTAATGGCTCAGCCCAGGAGCCCAGGCAACCACCTTCACAGATTAGTCACCAGATCCACAAAACCCAACAACTGAGAGCCAGGCCCAAGGTTTAAAGCATTCAGAGACTCATCTCTGCCTACTGGCTGCCTGGTAGTCTCTGACAGTTAATGGGCCTTAGGTTGTGTTCTTCTGGCAAGGTGGGATTAAATTCCAATGGATGAGGCAGTTGCTTAACCCCTGGGCTTAAGCCTCTTTGATGAGAAAAGATTCCCTGAGAAAAATGGTCTCTGTACCATGGGGAAATGACCCAGCATAGGGCTCCTGATGCTTTCCTTTCCAGCTCTCTCCCCAGTGCCACAAACCCCTGACTCTCCTCATGCAGCTCCTGTCCAGTCTGACCTCCCTCTGCAGGAGCCCAAGGTGAGTGGCTGTAGCTGTAATTTAGTGTGCTGGTCCTTCAGGCAAGTGGCCATGTCCCAAACACCTCTTCCTGCTAGCAGAACCTCTGTTCTGGTGTTTTTCACATCCAGGTGTTATGTGGGTGCCTTTTCCTGTGCTGCCACTCTGTGCTGAAGAGATGGCTTGGGTTTTAAACCCCAGACTTCTCAGAGGGAACTTCTCACAGCTAAGATAGCCCTCAGCTGCTGTCTGTGGGATCCCAGCCATCCCTCTCACACCTCCACATCTTCTACCCATCTCATTGGGGCTCCTCTTTATGTCCTTGATTATAAGGTTTCTCTCCAGCTGATCTTCAGTTGGTTATTCCAGATGACTTTTCTTTATTTTAGTTGAAATTACAGTTTGGTCCTGGGAGACAGTAAGTGTAGCTTCCATTCACTCTGTGATCATTTTTCGAGCTCTGGTATTGTACTCTTTGAGCCATTTTTGTCTGGAAAGCTCTTTATTTCACCTTCAATTTTAAATGATAGCTTTGCTGGATATAGTAGTCTTGATTTCATGTCCTTGCTTTTTATTACTTTGAATACTTCATGCCAATCCTTTTGCCCTGACATGTTTGTGTTGAGAAATCATCTGAGAGCCTTCTGGAAACTCTTTTGTAGGTATATAACAGTCTCTTGCTGCCCTTAAGATATATTGTCTTTGTCTTTTAACTTTGCCATTTTAATTATGATGTATCTTGGTGTGAGTCTTTTGGAGTTTATCTTGATTGGGACTCTTAGTGCTTCCTGAACTTGTGTGTCTTTTTTCTTCTTCATGTTAGGGAATTTTTCCACCATTATTTCTTCCAACAGATTTTCCATCCTTTGCTCACTTTCAGCTCTTTCTGGCACCATTATGATGTGGATTTTTTTGCATTTCATATTGTCAATAAATTCTCTCAAGCTATCCTCATTTTTTTTTATTCTTTTTTTTTTTTCCTTTTTGCTGCTCTGATTCAGTGTTTGTTGTTTGCTTGTTTGTTTCCTACCGTATCTTCCAAATAGCAGATTCAGTGCTCTGCTTCATCCAACCTACATTTTATTCCTTCCACTGTATTCTTGATAGCAGTCTTCATTTCAGACTGTTCTTTTTCCTGGTTTCTATGTGCTTTTTCCATCTGTTTTAGTTCTCAGTAAGTTCCTTGAACATTCTTATATCCATTACTTTGAATTCTATTTCTGATAAATTACTTACCTCTATTTTATTTAGCAGTTTTTCTGGACAATCCTCCTGCCCTTTTATTTGGTGCCTGTTTCTTTGTCTTCCCATTTTGGCTGTTTCTTTGTGTTTATTTCTATGTATTAAGTAGAACTGCTATTGTTATTGGAGAAATGGACGGATGGAATTTCTCTGTTACTAGTGAGAGTACCACAGAAATAAGCATTTACATAGGCCCTAGTGGGAGGATGAGATGTGGTATAAAGCTTTATTTGTGTGGAACTACATCCCTTGGTTTGCAAAGTCTAATTTCCCTTCACCTAGTCCTGGAAGATGTGCAGCTGGAAATAGCAGAGCTGAAAGTAAAGACATCTTCCAAAGTTTCCTTTTCATGATGGAATTGGGTCCAGAACAGCATCAGGCTAGTTCCAGTCCATCAGCCTATTGTGTGGGGCCCACATAGCCATGTGGCTGAATCCACAGGAGCTTGTTCCCTGCAACAAGAGAGCCGAGAGCCCAAGGCACAAGAGGCAGGAGAGCAAAAGAGATAACTCCTCTGTTTATAAGATTAAATAGAAAGTCTTCCTGAACTTGCAATGGCCATGCCTATTCTAGCCAATGAAATGTTCCCAGGTGTGGCTGACAGGAAATTACCTTTTCTACATCACCCAGACTTTACTGGGCATGATTATAATATTTGTCTTCCCTTTGCTCCTTTCCTGTTAATTAATAGCTGGGTTATTACAATGATATCACCATGACTCCCAGTCTTTGTGGGGTGGCCTTATGTAGTAAGTATCCTATGGGACCCAGTGGTGCAGTCTCCTTGATCTCCTGAGCTGGGTGCACCAGGAATGTCCCTCATGTATTTTATTTTGGCTCTCCTGTTGTAATTGAGACTTGATTACTGTTGGCTAGTTTGTGGGTGGGATCAACCCTCAGGTTGGTTGACTATGAGGCTCAACCCTGACCATGGCTTGCAAAGCTGCTGTGTAGGTTGGGCTCAGTTGCACAATATTCCAGATCTCCTTAGCTCCATGCTCCAGGAATTTGTTTTGTGGATTATGTATACTCCTGTTGGAGTTGAGGCTTGATTGCTGTTAGCCATTTCATGGTTGGAGTTAACCCTTTAGAATGAGTGACTGTAAGGTAAACCTTGATCATTGTGTATGAGATGCTTTGCAGGGACACACACCTGAGGTGGGGTTGTTTCCAGCATAATGTGGTGCCTGCCAGAGTCCCCTTTTGGGTGTGCTGCTTGTGTGGCTGGTTGATTCTAGCTCTGGTGCAGTCTGAAGCCCACCCTTGGTTGTGTTTGTTCCAGGTCCACTGGGGTGGGTTTCCAATATAGGTCATTCTCAGACTTTGTGTGTAACTGGCCTTGGTCTATCTATCTGTAGCTACCACAATGTTCAGTGTTTTTGTCTTTGTCTACTAGACTTGTGTGTGTATGGAAGGGCTCAACCATTGTAAAACTGTTGGCATCTTCCAGCTACAGAGCCTTCCAAAGAGAGACTGTAGAATGAACCCAGGGTAGCCCATATAGGGCTAGTGGGAACCCTACTTGGGTATCAAACATGCAGTCAAGCACTTAATAAGGGAAATTACTCCCTATTTCAAAGCCAAACCTCTCAGTCTCTGCCAAAGTCTCCAACTTTAGATCCTCCTAGTGGGGCTCACTGCAGGTTCAGGTTGGCTTCAGCTAGCTGTCTCCTCTGCAGAAGTAAATTCAGCAGCCCTGGGCTCAGGGGGATAGATGGAAAAAAGACTCCTATTGAGGATGATGCTGTTACAGCCTGCAGGAAGGGGCTAAGTACATTCTCCCGGTCCAAGACAATAGCCTCTGAGGGTCTCACACTTTGAATGTCTCTACTGTGAGCCACTCTCCCTTCCCCCATAGAACTACACCCATCAGAAGTATATGGGCTTGGCAGAGCTGATCCAAACTGTTTCCCTCTGGGAGTGGTACCTGCAACCTGTAGGAGGAGTAGGTACTTCCTCTCTTTCCTGGTGCAGTGTAAGCTAAACTCACAGGAGAACTTGGATCTGCCTCCCTTCAATGCAGCCACAGAGCCCAGCACTCACCCATCTGGCTCCCAGACAGAAACCTCCCTGGGAAACACAGTCCAAAAAGCCTAGCTCTGTGGCTTCCTGCACCACTGCACCACCAAACCTAACAAGGGTGTGCCAATAATCAGCCCTGTGTGACACTCAGATATTTCCATGTGTCTGGTTTCAGCAGGAAAGGGTCAAAATTTCCAGCTTTGCTCAAGCTCTGAACCCAGCAGGACAAGACAAAAGTCCTGCTCCCTTGGGTGTCAAACCCAGCAGGACAAGCCAAAAATCCTAGCCCTACACTTTTTCCCTGTGCTGTTGAACCCAACAGGATGGGGCAGGCCAAGCAGCTCAACTGGTGGAGGTAGGGGCACTGACCATGCACTCAAGGTGGGAGAGACCTTCCCTGGGGTGTGATCTGACTCTCCCAGGCAGACAGAATTGCCACTGATTCCCATCACTTGAAGCTACATGAGCTCCTCTTCCCATCTCTGTTTGTCTGGGTTGGGTATCCCTGCAGAGAGTTGAGACCCCACGCTCCCAGGAGAAGAAAATTTTGAAACCACAATATCCCTCCAGCTTCCCATTCATTGCACCTGCATGAGGGCCCTCTCCTTTTCCAGATATCTGCTTCTTTTACTAGTCTCTATATGGCCTCTTCTATGCTCTTTGGTTGTAATATTTCAGATCACCTATACTTCAATTAATTAAATTGCTCTGTAATTTAACTGTAAATCTGGTTTGGGGTTGGGAGCCAGTGGACACAGCTTCCAGCTACCCTGCAGCCATCTTTGAACACTGATCTTTTTTTCTTTGTATTTTTTTTGTATTATTTTTATTATTAATAGTTAGTATAGTGCCCTTTTATTTAATATTCCAAGGAGAAATACTGAAGGAGAGCTCAGAGAAAAAAATATATATAATTGTGAGAATAAGTTTCACATACACAGAAACATTATAAAATAGACAGACAATATTTATATATAATTGTAGTAGCATTTTAGAAAGAGAAAGTAGTCAAGAAAATATACTTCATAAGTAGAGACAAGACTTTTATTAGTACATTCTGATTTCTTCTTAAATATGTGAGATGTTTGAAGCAGTATGACTTTTGAGAAGATGATGTGGCCCTTTTTAGGGAACTACCTTTAATTTTTGACCTTGCAAAGAAAAACACCATCTTAAAAATGTGGGTGACAGTTTAGCTCTGAATGAAAACTGAAAACTAATATATAGGTCTTGCAGGTTAAAATAGTATCAGGTTTGAATTGAGGTTAAAATACCACTTATAATGAAGCACACTCTCTGGAAGTTCCACAGTTTTTTAGTGACATGTAAATTAAAGAGGATTGCCAATGTATTTTCCAGGTTCTGTTTCATGAAAATGTTTGAAACGTCACCAATGTTACACATCAAACATATCCCTTAGTTCTTTTCATCAAGACTTGCAGACAAATGTGCATTGACTATCTCTCAAAGGTGTTTGGGGTATTTTTTTCCTCCAATTTTTTATTAACTTATTTTTGTTACAGATGTTTCTCCCTTTTCCCCCCTAGACCCCTTCCTCCCTATTCCGCCCCCCCCCACACCCCTCAGCATTATTATATATGTCCATTAGTTATGCATACATGCATATAAGTTTTTTGGTTCATCTCATCCAATCCCCCCGCCCCCTACTCTGAGGCTTGTCAGTCTGAACCATACTCCTTTCTATGTCTCTGGGTCTATTTCGTTCATCAGCCCACTTTGTTCATTATATGCCACAAATAAATGAGATCATGTGGTATTTGTCTTTCTCTGATTGGCTTATTTTGCTTAGCATAATACTCTCGAGGTCCCTCCGTGTGTCTCAAAAGATAAGAGATCTTTCTTTCTCACAGCTGCATAGTATTCCATTGTATATATGTACCACAGCATTTTTATCCACTCATCTATTGATGGACACTTGGGCTGTTTCCAGATCTTAGAGATTGTAAATAGTGCTGCCTTGAACATGGGGGTACATATATTCTTTCTGATTGGTGTTTCAGACTTCTTAGAATATATGCCTAGAAGTGGGATCACTGAGTCAAATGGCAATTCAATTTTTAATTTTTGGAGGAAACACCATACTGTTTTCCATAGTGGCTGCACCAGTCTGCATTGCCACCGGCAGTGTACTAAAGTCCCCTTTTCTCCACACGCTCGCCAGTACCTGTTTGATGATTTGTTGATGGCAGCCATTCTGGGATGTGTGAGGTGATACCTCATCATTGTTTTAATATGCATCTCTGTGATGATTAGTGACATTGAGAATTTCTTCATATGTCTCTTGGCCATTTTTATGTCCTTTCTGGAGAGGTGTCTATTTAGGTCCTCTGCCCATTTTTAATTGAGTTCTTTGTCTTCCTTTTGTTGAGTTGTATGAGCACTCTGTATATTTTGGAAATTAACCCCTTATCTGATATATCATGGGCGATTATCCTCTCCCATATAGTGGGTTCCCTTTACATTTTGATGGTTCTTTCTTTTGCTGTGCAGAAGCTTTTTACTTTCATGTAGTACCATCTGTTCATTTTTTCCTTTGTTTCTGTTGCCTTAGGTGATGTATCAGTGAAAATCCTACTGTGTATGATGACTGAAATTTTGTTGCCTGCATTTTCTTCTAGGATTTTTATGGATTCATGAGTCATATCTAAATCTTTTATCCATTTTGAGTTTATTCTTGTGTATGGTGTAAGTTGATGATCTAGTTTCATTTTTTTTTTTGCATGTAGCTGTCCACTTTTCCCAACACCATTTATTAAAAAGGCTGTCTTTACTCCATTGTATGCTCTTGCCACCTTTGTCAAATATTATTTGAGCATAATGTCTTTGGTCAATTTCCGGTTCTCTGTTCTGTTTCACTGATCTATGTGCCTGTTCTTGTGCCAGTACCAGGCTGTTTTAATTACAGTAGCTTTGTAGTATAACCTGATATCTAGTATTGTGATCCCGCCTACTTTGTCCTTCTTTTTCAAGATTGCTGTAGCTATTCGGGGTCTTTTTTAATTCCATATAAACTTTTGGAGTATTTGTTTTAGTTATGTGAAATATGTCATTGGTATTTTGATTGGGATTCCATTGAATCTATAGATTGTTTTGGGTAGTATGGACATCTTACTGATGTTAATTCTTCCAATCCATGAACAAGGTATGTGCTTCCACTTTTTTATGTCTTCTTTCGTTTCTTTTTTAAATGTCCTGTAGTTTTCTGCATATAGGTCCCTTACTTCTTTGGTTAAGTATATTCCTAGGTATCTTAATTTTTTTGCTGCAATGGTAAATGGGATTTTTTTTTAGTTTCTCTTTCTGTGAGTTCATTATTGGTGTATAAGAATGCCGTCGATTTTTTTATGTTAATTTTGTATCCTGCTCTCTTGCCAAATTCGTTTATTAAATCTAGCAGATTTTTGATGGAGTCATTAGGGTTTTCTATGTATAATATCATGTCAGCTGCAAATAATGACAGTTTAACTTCCTCTTTTCCAATTTGGATCCCTTTTATTTTTTCCTCATGTCTGATTGCTGTGGCTAAGAATTCCAGTACCATGTTAAATGAGTGGTGAAAGTGGGCATCCCTGTCTATTTCCTGTTGATAAGGGAAATGCTTTTAGTTTTTGTCCATTGAGTATGATGTTGGCTGTAGGTCTTTCATATATGGCCTTTATTATATGAAGATATGATCCCTCTACTCGAATTGCTGAGCGTTTTTATCAGAAATGGGTGCTGGATTTTGTCGAATGCTTTTTCAGCGTCTATTGATATGATCATGTGGTTTTTAGCTTTCATTTTGTTTATGTGGTGTATCACATTTATTGATTTGCGAATGTTGAACCAGCCTTGCATCCCAGGGATGAATCCCACTTGGTTATGGTGAATAATTTTTTTGATGTATTGCTGGATCCGATTTGCTAGTATTTTGTTTAGGATTTTGGCATCTATGTTCATCAGGGATATTGGCCTATAGTTTTCTTTCTTTGTAGTGTCTTTTTCGGGTTTTGGAATTAGGATTATGCTGGCCTCATAAAACGAGATTGGAAGTCTTCCTTCTTCTTGAATTTTTTGAAATAGTTTGAGGAGAATGGGTATTAGTTCTTCTTTGAATGTTTGGTAAAACTCCCCCGTGAAGCCATCTGGGCCTGGGCTTTTGTTTGCTGGGAGAGTCTTGATTATATCTTCAATTTCCTCAGCTGTTATTGGTCTGTTCAAGTTTTCTATCTCTTCCCGGTGCAGTTTTGGAGACTATGTGTTTCTAGAAATTTGTCCATTTCACTTAGATTGTCAAATTTGTTGCCATATAAATGTTCATAGTATTTGCTAATGATCCTTTGTATTTCTGTTGTGTCAGTTGTTACTTCTCCTCTTTCATTTCTGATTTTGTGTATTTGGGTTCTCTCTCTTTGTTTCTTGGTGAGTCTAGCTAAGGGTCCATCAATCTTGTTTATCTTTTCAAAAAACCAGCTCTTTGTTTCATTGATCCTTTGAATTGTTTCTCTGGTCTCTATGTCATTTATTTCTGCTCTGATCTTTACTATTTCCTTCCAATACTTGCTCTGGGTTTTTCTTTTTGTTTGCTTTCTAGTTCTTTAAGTTGTGAGGTTAGATATTCTATTAGAAATTTTTGTTGTTTCTTGAGGTAGGCCTGTAGTGCTATGAACTTCCCTCTCAGAACAGCTTTCGCTGCATCCCATAGATTTTGTGTTGTTGTGTGTTCATTTTCATTGGTTTCCAGGAAGTTTTTAATTTCTTCCTTGATCTCCTCAGTAACCCATTCATTGTTTAATAACATGCTATTTAGCCTCCATGTATTCAAATGTCTTTGCATGTTCTTGTTGCAATTGATTTCTAGTTTCATGCCATTGTGATCTGAGAAGATGCTTGATATGATTTCAATCTTCTTGAACTTGTAGAGACTTCGTTTCTGTCCTAACATGTGGTCTATCTTTGAGAATGTCCCATGTGCACTTGATAAGAATGTGAATTCTATAGTTTTGGGGTGTAATTCTCTGTAAATATCTATTAAATCCATTTGGTCTAGTGCTTCATTTAGAGTCTCTGTTTCCTTGTTAATTTTTTGTCTAGAGGATCTATCCAGTGATGTCAGTGGGGTGTTGAAGTCTCCTGCTATGATTGTATTGCTGTCAGTTTCTCCTTTGAAGTCCTCCAGAAGATTTTTAATATATTTTGGTGCTCCTATATTGGGTGCATATATGTTTACCAAGGTTATATCTTCCTGTTGGATAGATCCTTTCAATATTATGTAGTGACCTTCTTTGTCTCTAGTTATGGCTTTCGTTTTGAAATCTATTTTTATCAGATATGAGTATTGCTACCCCAGCTTTTCTTACCTTTCCATTTGTCTGGAAGATTTTTTCCATCCCTTCACTTTCAGCCTATGTGAGTCTTTTGTTGTGAGGTGGGTTTCCTGTAAAAAAACAACATATATTCGGGTTATGCTTTCTTATCCATTCCGCTACTCTGTGTCTTTTTATCGGATCATTCAATCCCTTTACATTTAAGGTGATTATTGATATGTACTTATTTATTGCCATTTTTGTTCAGTGTGGTTCTACTTTCCTTCCTATTTCTTCTACTAATTACAGCAGACCTTTTAACATTTCTTGCAGTGCTGGTTTGGTGCTAATGTATTCCCTTAGCTTTTTTTTGTCTGAGAAGCTCTTTATTTGACCTTCTATTTTGAATGACAGCCTTGCTGGGTAGAGTAGTCTTGGATTCAGATCCTTGTTTTTCATGACCTTGATTACTTCATGCCATTCCCTTCTTGCCTGTGTCTGTTCAAAAGTCAGCTGATAGCCTGATGGGGGTTCCTTTGTAGGTAACTTGTTGCTTTTCTCTTGCTGCCTTGAGGATTCTCTCTTTGTCTTTAATTTTTGGCATTTTAATTACTATGTGTCTTGGTGTGGGCCTGTTTGGATTCTTCTTACTTGGGACTCTCTGAGCTTCTGGAACTTGAATACCTTCTTTCTTCACCAAATTAGGGAAGTTTTCTGTCATTATTTCTTCAAATATATTCTCTAACCCTTGCTCATTGTCTTCTTCTTCAGGGACTCCAATGATGCGAATATTATTACGTTTCCAGTTGTCCCACAGTTCTCTTAAGCTGTCTTCCTGTTTTTTTGTTGTTTTTTCCTTTTGGTTTTCTGATTGGTTGTTTTTTTCTACCCTGTCTTCTAATTCACTGATCCGGTCCTCAGCTTCCTCTACTCTGCTGTTTAGTCCTTCCAATGTGTTCTTCATTTCTGCTATGTCATTCTTCATTTCTTCTTGCTGCTTCTTCATTTCTTCTTGCTGCTTCTTCGTTTCTTCTTGCTGCTTCTTCATTTCCTTTTGGTTGGTTTTCAGTGTTTCTATGTCTTTGCTCATGGTGTGGATGTCTTTACTCAAGGTGTTGATGTCCTTACTCATGCTGTTGAGCTTCCTCAAGATCATGGCTCTGAATTCCAGCTCTGTTAACTTGCTTAACTCCGTTTCATTTATCTCATCTTCGGTAGAGGTCTCTTTTTCTTTCATTTGGGCTCTGTTTCTTTGTTTCCCCATTTTGGCTATCTCAGTGGTGTTTGGAGCCTGCCAAATTTTCCTGTGGATGTTGGTGTTCTGTTGTTTGTGGCTCCCTCTACTGGGTTTGGATGAGCGTGGGAGGACCCACTTTAAACACCACCTTGGAGTCTTACTTTCCAGGGTATATTTGCAAGCCCAGCAGAGATTAATTTATCCTCTAGCTTTTCCTAGAGTCTATTAATCGTGGTTGCTTGAAGAGCCTTGGGTTTTCAGTTGAGTGAAAACCTCCTTCAGGTGTTCAAGGTGAGAGGATTTCCAGGGGGTAGGGCAGATGCTAGTAGTTAATGAACCTCAGGTTGCATTTCAATGGCCCACTAGGGTGTGGCTTGGATCTCCGAGGGAGGAGCTGCCGCCTCTCCCCAGAGCCCTGGGATGGAGTAAAATGGCCAGGCCACAGTCCTGCGTGGCCACAACTCAGCAAAAGCTCTGAGCGCCCTCCAAATCCCGAGTGTCCCCACACAGTTCCAGTCCAGTCCGCCCTCCCTCTGCCGGAGCCCAGGTGAGTGGCTGTGGCTATTTTAGCGCTCTGTCCCGGCTCTGCGCTGTGGAGCCGGCTCGGGCTTTAACCCCAAGGGTGGGCGCTGCTCAGGCTAAGGCCGCTGCTGTCCGTGGGCTCCCAGCCCCCCTCTCGTGCTTCTGCAATCCTACCAGGATCGAGTCAGTGTCCCTGGTTGTATGGTCCTCGCAAGCTGCTTTTCTGTTGCTTTTCCCCGACGATTTGTCTTTATTTTAGTTGTAATTCCAGTTTGGTCCTGGGAGATTGTCTGTGTAGCTTCCATTCACTCTGCCACCATTTTGGAATCCCCAATGTGTTCTTTATTTCTGCTATGTCATTCTTTATTTCCACTTGGTTGGTTTTCATGGTGTCAATGTCCTTACTCATCCTGTTTAGTTTCCTCAAGATCATGGCTCTGAACTCTACCTCTGATAATTTGCTTAATTGCATTTCATTTATCTCATCTTCGGTAGAGTTCTCTTGTTCTTTCATTTGGGATCTGTTTCTTTGTTTCATCATTTTTGCTATCTCAGTGGGTTTTGGAGCCTTCCAAATTTTCCCTGTGGGTGTTGGTGTTCTGCTATTTGTGGCTCCCTCTACTGGGTTTGGATGAGCGTGGAGGGCCCTCCTTAAACACCACTGTCAATTCTCACTTTCCTGGTAAGATTTGCAAGCTCAGGAAAGGTTTAGTTATGCTCTAGCTTTTTGCCTGGAGGCTATTAGCCTCAGTTACTTGAATAGCCTTAGGATCTCAGTTGAATGAGAAACTCCCTCAGGTGTTTATAGTGTAAGAGGATTTCTCGAGGGTGGAGCTGATGCTGGTTGTTAATGAATCTCTTTTTGCATTTCTTTGCCTCACATGGGAATCTCCGAGGGAGGGGCTGCCACAGCGGGCGCCACCGCTGCTCAGAGCTAAGGCCACTGCTGTCTGTGGGCTCCCAGCCCGCCACCCTCACGCACCTCCGCAGATCCTACCATGCTCATTCAGTGTCCTGGTTGTATCGTCCTCTCCCGCTGCTTTTCTTTTGATTTTTCCCGACGATTTGTCTTTATTTTAGTTGTAATTCTCATTTGGTCCTGGGAGATCGTCTGTGTAGCTTCCATTCACTGCACCGCCATTTTCTCGTCCGGCCATGGTTTCTTTTTTTGTTTTTTGTTTTTGTTTTTTTTCTTCCTCTTAAAGAAGATCCTTTAACATTTTTTGTAATAATGGTTTGGTGCTAATAAACTCTTTTAGCTTTTTTCTTGTCTGGGGAATGTTTTCTTTATTTTTATTTTTATTTTAAATGATAGTGTTGCTGAGTAGAGTAGTCTTGGCTGTAGGTCCACGCTTTTGATCACTTTGAATATTTCATGTCAATTCCTTCTGGCCTGAATGTTTCTATTGAGAAATCAGCTGATAATCTAATGGGAGCTCTCTTGTAGGTAACTAACTGTCTTTCTCTTGCTGCTTTCAAGATTCTTTATTGTCTTTAACCTTTGCCATTTTAATATGGACTCTTTTGCTGTGTGTCTCTTTGAGTTTATCTTAATTGGAATTCTGTGCTTCCTGGACTTGTGTGGCTTTCTCCTTCACCAGGTTAGGAAAGTTCTCAGTCATTATTATTTCAAATGGGTTCTCAATCTTTTGTTGTTTCTCTTTGTCTACTGTTACCCCTAAGATGAGAATATTGTTATGCTTGATGTTATCCCAGAGATCTCTTAAATTATCTTCAATTTTTAATTATTTTTCCTTTTGGCTGCTTTGATTGTGTGCTTTCTGCTACCTTGTGTTTTAAATTATTGATTTGATTATTTGCTTTATCTAATCGTCTATTGATTCCTTCTACTGTATACTTCATTTCAAATACTGTTTTTTTATCACTGACCTTTTTTATGATTTCTATTTACTTTTTTATTCTTACTCTCTCGTTGTTGAGATTCTCATTGGATTCATCTATTTTTCCCCTTACTTTCTTGAGCATCTGTATTGCATTTGTTTATTTGTTGATTGATCAATTGAACTCTTTATTTGGTAGATTGCTCACTTCCACTTCATTTAGTTTTTTTTTCCAGTAATTTCCTCTTTTTTTTTTTTTTATTTAGGGCATGTTTCTTTGTCTTTCTATTTTGGCTGCCTCTCTGCATTTATTTCTGTGTATTACATATATCTGCTATGTCTCTCAGTCTTGGTATTGTGACCTTATATAGTAAGTGTTTTGTGGGTCTTACTGACACAATCTCCCTAGTCACCTGAACTAAGTGCTCCAGGAATGCCTCTTGTATGGGTTATGTGTCCCCTTTTGTTGTAGTTGAGTCTTAATTGCTGTTGGTCCATCCATGGGTTGGTTTGACCCTGAGTCTCTCTGACTGTGAGGACTGACTTCAACCACAGTGTACAAGCTGCTGTGTGGGGGCTAACCCCCATGAAGAAGAATTTTCACTAGCATGTTCTGGTGCCTGCCAAATTCTCCTTTTGAATGTGCCACTTTAGGAGCTAATTGGGCCATGCTCTGATGTGGTCTGAAGCCCATCACCAGCTATACTGGTTCTAAGGCCTCTTGGGGAGAACTCTGGTGAAGGTAAATGTTAAATTCTGCCTGTGACCAGTTCAGGGTTACAAACCAATCCATGGTTTGTGGCTGCCTCTGCTGCATTTTCATGTACATGTAGGGGTCAAGCTGCATACCCAAACTAGCTTCCAATAACACCAAGCCCGGGATAAAGTCAGCAAAAGTCCCAAAGAACCTCCAAGATTCATCTCTGTTTCCTGGCTGCCCTTTAGACTTAGTCAATAAAAGAGCCTCTGTCAGTACATGAGATGCATGAGGTAGGTTCTCGGCAAATCACTAGGTAGGAATGAGTGGTGTTCACCAGACTGAAACAAATTGAAACTTAGTGCCAGTGCTGGATCTGAGGTTACTCAGCAAACATCTCAGTATGCACCAAGAGTGGCTTCCACCCACCTGGGGCCTACAGACGTTTTTGGTGGGTCAGGGTCTCAGGGAGTCATCAGGGTGATGGCAGCAGATTTATCAAGCTAATACAGATTAAGATTTGGCCATGTGAAGGGAGGGCTCTGCACAGGAATGGTGGTGCTATTTGGGTGTGTGAGAAATAAATGATTTTTGCCCTAGAGCCACACAACTCAGTTTCTCCCTGTGTGTCTTGGCCACCCTGAGCCTGCCTGCATCTCTTCACAGTCTTCCAAAATAGTCTGAACTGTGTGCCTAGGCTGATCCCAGACAGCACACTCCTCCACAGGGTGCAAGCTTGACAGGGCAGGGTCACAGGTACTCATGAGGATGGGGCTAGTGCATCCCTCCAAGCTAATACCATGGAGGGGAATGCTTGACCCATAAAAGATGGTATCTGTGGGGAGTTTGGGAAAGGGACTCAGCACAAGGATTTTGACAGCTGTCCCTTTAGCTCTCTCCCAAAGCCACACATCCCAGTCTCCGTGTATGACTCCAGTTGACTCTGAGCCACCTCTTTCTGCCATATCTCAGGTTGAGTGGCTGTGTGCAAATTTTGTGTGCTGGTACTTTATGTTGTTGCTTGGGATTTTAGCAGACTCCCACCTCTTCCTATCAGATGGAATCCCCACTGTTTTTCACAGCCATATATTAAGTGGGCTCTTCATTCAGCTCTGGTGCTCTGGGCTGGGGAGCCCAGCATGAGTTTGAGACCCCTCACTTCTCAGGAGGGACCTTTGCAACTGAGATATACCTCACGACTCTCAACAACTGCATGTGGGTGCGGGCCCTGCCTATTTTTTTTTGTGTGTCTGATTTTCATACCAGTCTTGACATGGCTTTCTCTATAAATTATTGGTTATAAGATTTCTGTTCAGCTAGTCTTCAGTTGGTTATTCAGGTTGATTTTCTATAATATAGTTGCAATTTTGGTTTTGTCCTGGGAGTAACTTCCACCTATTCCACTACAATCTTGAATCCTCCCAAAATAAGTCTTTTTTTAAAAAAAAATTCTCACCTGAGGATATTTTTCCATTTATCTTCAGATAGAGTGGGAAGTGGGGAGAAAGAGAGAGACATGACGTGAGAGAGACACATCTATTGGCTGCCTCCCGCATGACCCCATTCAGGACTGGGGATGAACCACAACTGAGGTATGTGCCCTTGACTGGAATCGAACCTGCGACTCCTTGGTCTGTGGACTGATGCTCTAACCGCTGAGCCAAACCGGCCAGGGCCAAAATAAGCCTTAAATACCACTGCACAAACAAATGGGTCAAAAAAATCAAAACAGAAATAAAAAATATGTTGTGACAAATAAAAATGGAAATACCAAATCTTATGGTATACACCAAAACTAGTTCTAAAAGGAAAGTTCATAATAATAAATGCTTAAATTAAGAAAATAATTTTTAAAAAAAACAACCTAACTTTACACCTCAAGAAACTACAAAAAGGAATACAAACTAAGCCCAAGGTTAGTAGAAAGAAGGGAATAATAAAGATAAGAGCATAAATAAATTAGAGAGTAAGAAGACACTAGAAAAGATCAATAAAACTAAGCACTGTTTTTCTAATGATAAACAAAATGGACAAACCTTTAGCTAGACTTACCAAGAAAAAAGAGAAAACTCAAATAAATAAATGTAAAAATGAAAGAGGGGAGATCACAACGGATACCACATATATACAAATAAGAGACTACTGTGAACAATTATATTCCAACAAATTGAACAATCTAGACAAAAGGAATACATTTCTGGAAACATAAAATCAACCAAGACTGAAACATGAAGAAATAGAAAATCTGAACATACCAATTATTAGTAAGGAAATAGAATAAGTAATAAAAACCCTACCAACAAACAAAAGGTTAGAAGCTGGTGTCACTGGTGAATTCTGTCAAATATTTAAAGTAGAATTAATTCTAGCATGGATGGTGTAGCTCAGTGGATTGAGCATCCTCCCCAAAACCGGGACTGAGAGGTCCCGGTTCGATTCCTAATCAGGGCACATGCCTGGGCTGCAGGAGTGATCCCCAGTAGGGGGTGGGCAGGAGACAGCCAATCAGTGTTTCTCTCTCACATCAATGTTTCACTCTCTCTCTCCCTTCTCTCTCTCTAAAAAATATCAATAAAAACATTTTTAAATAAAATAAAAAAATAAAGTAGAATTCTAATTACTGAACTCTTCAAAAAATTTTAGGAAATAATACACTTCCAAACTCATTTAAAAGGCCAACACTAACCTGATATCATAACCAGACAAGGAAACTACAAGGAAAGAAAATGACAAGCCAATAGTTATGATGAACATAGATGCAACAATTCTTAACTAAATATTAAAAAAACTATATTCAATATTACCTTAAAAGGATCATACACCATGACCAAGTAGAATTTATTCCAGGAATGCAAGGATATTGTAACATCCTTAAATTAATCAATTTTATGCACCATATTAACAAAATGAAGAATAAAAATTATATGGTTATCTTAATATGTAGAAAAAGCAGGCAAACTTTAACATTCATTTATGATAAAAACTCTCAACAAATAGTACACAGAGGGTACATATCTCAACATTATACAGGCTATATATGGCAAACTGACAGCTATCATCATACTAAGAGAAAAAAGCAGGAAGTTTTCCTCTATGATTAAAAATGAGACAAGGATACCCATTCTTGCCACTTTTATTCAGCTTAGCATCGGAAGTCCTATACAGAATAATTAGGCAAGAAAAAGAAATAAAAGACATTCAAATCAGAAAGGAAGAAATAAAACTGTCTTTGTTTGCAGATGACATGATAATGTATAGAGAGACCCCTAAACAGTCCACACACAAAAAAACTGTTATGACTAATAAATTTACTAAAGTTGCAGGATACAAAAATTAATCAATATATAAAATTATTTGCATTTTAATTGATAACAAACTGTAAAAGAGAGAAAAAATTTTAAATGCCATTTACAATTGTATCAAAAGATAAAATACCTAGAAATAAATTTAACCAAGGAGATGAAAGACCCATACACTAAAAATTATAAGACATTGATTAAAGTAATTGAAAAAGATATAAATAAATGGAAAGATATTCCATGCTTATGGATTGGAAGAATTAATATTGTTTAAAATGTTCATATTCCCCAAGGCAATCTACAAATTCAACACAACTTTCATCAAATTTCTAATGATAGTTTTCACCAAAATAGAAAAACAAAACAAAACCCTCAAATTTGTATGGAACCACAAAGACCCTGAATAGCCAAAGCAATCTTGAGAAATAACAAAGCTAAAGGCATCACACTTACTGATTTCAAACTGGATTACAAAGTTAGAGTAATCAAAACAGTATGGCACTGACATAAAAACACACACATATAAATCACTAGAACAGGCCCTGGCCAGTTTGGCTCGTCGGCCTGCGGACCAGAGAGTCCCAGGTTCGGTTCCCGCTAACGGCACGTACCAAAAATAAATAAATAAATAAATCACTGGAACAGAATAATAAATAAATCTATGCATATGTAGTCAATCAATTTGGCACAATTTTGACAAATGTGCCAAAAGAATATACAATAGAGAAAGGATAGTTTCTTTGCTAAATGGCATTGAGAAACCTGGACAGCCACATGAAAATGAATCAAACTGGATGAAAGACTTGAGCATAAGACCTGAAACCATAAAATTTCCAGAAGAAAACATAGGGGGTAAGCTCCTTAACATCAGTCTTTACAATAAGTTTTGGATTTGACAGACAACAAAAACAAAGGCAATAAGAGCCAAAAATAAACAAAGGACACTATAACAAACCAAAAATCTTCTGAAAGCAAAAATTTAAAATCATAAAATGAAAAGGCAACCTACTGAATGGGAGAAAATATCTTCAAATCATATATCTATTAGGAGGTTAATATCCAAAAAATATGAAGAACACATAAAATGCACTAGCAAATAAAAAGCCCAAAAAATCCAACTTAAAATTGAGCAGAGGAACTCAGTAGACATTTTTCCAAAGACATACAAATGGCCAACAGGTACATGAAAAAGTGCTCAATATTACTAATCAGTAGGGAAATGCAAATCGAAATCACAGTGAGATATCACCTCACACGTGTTATAAAATGGCTATCATCAAAATGACAGGAGAGTCTGGCTGGAGTGGCTCAGTGGTTGAGAGTCGACCCATACACCAAGAGGTCGCCAGTTTGATTCCCGGTCAGGGCACGTGCCCAGACTGTGGGCCCGATCCTCAGTGGGGGGGGGCATGCAGGAAGTGGCCACTTGATGTTCTCTCTCATCGATGTTTCTGTCTCTCTCTCCCTCTCACTTCCTCTCTCTCTGAAATCAATAAAGGAAAAAAATTTTGTGTTAAATGACAGGAGACAAGTGTTGGTGAGGATGTGGAGAACAGAGAACCCTTGTACTTTGTTGGTGGGAAAGTAAATCGAATCAGCCACTATGGAGAACAATAGGGAGGCTCCTCAATAATAATAATAATAATAATAATAATAATAATGATAATAATAGACTACCATATGAACCAGAATTTTTTTTTACCACTCATTTTATTTTATTATTTTTTAATTAATCGTTATTGTTGAATGTATTACAGATGTTCCCCCCTTTATCCCCCATTGAACCCCTCCTCCCCAACCCGCCTCCCTCCTGCCTTTCTCACACTATTGTCGGTGTCTATTGGTTATGCATATATGCATAGAAGTTCTTTGGTTTATCTCATCCCGCCCTCCCTCCCCGCTTCCTTTTGAGGTTCATCAGTCTAACAACCAATTTGTACTTCTTAATTCTTTCAACTTTTTCACCTATCCCCCAGCCCCTACCCATCTGGCAAGCAACAAAAAGTAGTTCTCTGTATCCATGAGTCTTTTTATGTTCTGCTTGCTCATTTTGTTTATAGATTCAATTGTTGATAGATATGTATTAATTGTCATTTCATTGTTCATATTTTTGTTGTTCTTCTCTTTCAAGAAGACCCTTCAACATTTCACATAATACTGGTTTGGTGGTGATGAACTCCTTTAGCTTTTTCTTGTCTGGGAAACTCTTGATATGTCCATGGATTCTAAAAGATAGCTTTGCAGGATAGAGTAATCTTGGTTGTAGGTTGTTGTTTTTCATCACCTCGAATATTTCTTGCCACTCCTTTCTGGTCTGTAAAGTTTCTTTTGATAAATTAGCTGACAGTCTTGTGGGAGTTCCTTTTGTAGGTAACAAATTGCTTTTCTCTTGCTGCTTTTAAGATTTTCTCTTTAAAAAAAAAAAGAAAAGATTTTCTCTTTGTATTTAACCTTTGGCATTTTGATGATCATGTGTCTTGGTGTGGACCTCTTTGGGTTCATCTTGTTTGGGACTCTCTGTGCTTCCTGGAGTTGTATGTCTGTTTCCTTAACCAAGTTAGGGAAGTTTCCTGTCATTACTGTTCCAAATAGGTTTTCAATTTCTTGTTCTCTCTTCTCCTTCTGGCACCCCTATGATGCAAATGTTAGCACGCTTGAAGTTGTCCCAGAGGCTCCTTACACTATCCTCATTTTTTTGGATTCTTTTTTCTTTTTGCTGTTCTGATTGGGTGTTTTTGCTTCCTTATATTCCAAATCGATGGTTTGCTTCTTGGCTTTACCTTCTCTACTATTGATTCCCTGTAAATTATTATTTATTTCAGTTAGTGCATCCTTCATTTCTGACTGGTCCTTTTTTATGTTGTTGATGTTCTCACTAAGTCCTTGGAGGTCTCCTTAAGTTCCTTGAAGGTCTCACCAAGTTCCTTGAGCAACCTTATAACCTGTGTTTTGAACTCTGCATCTGATTGATTGCTTATCTCCATTTTGTTTAATTCTTTTCCTGGAGTTTTGTTCTTTTCTTTCATTTGGGACATGTTTCCTTTTCTCCTCATTTTGGCTGCTTCTCTGTGATTGTTTCTATGAATTAGGTAGAGTTGCTATATCTCCTAGGCTTTGTAGGGTGGCCTATTGTTGTAGGTATCCTGTAGGATCCAGTGGCACAGCCTCCCTGATCACCCCAGCTGGACCTTTGAGGTATACCCCAAGTGTGGACTGTACACCCTTCCATTGAAATTGAGTCTTGATTGCTGTTGGCACATCAATGGGAGGGATTTACTCAGGCTGATCAGCTGCAAGGACTGGCTGTGTCCACTGACCACTGGCCTCTGACTACCTTGGAGGATCAGCTGTGTAAGGGGCCCACCACAGAGAGCAAGATTTACTTCATCAGGGCTCTGGTACCCACTAAGTCCACTCATTGAGTGTGTCACTTGTGGAGGTGGTTGGGTGGTGGTGTTTCAATGTGGTCTGAAGCTGTCCACTGGGTGTGCTGGCTCTGGGGCAAGGTCAGCCACTGCCTGTGATCTATCTGGGGCCACCCAGCATAAGCTATGAACCAGCATTTTTATTTCTGGGTATATATTCAAAGGAAATGAAACAGAATCTTTAAAAGATATGAGCACTTCCATGTTTATTGCAGCACAATTCATAATAGCCACAATATGGAAACAACTTGTGTACATCAATGGATGAATGGATAAAGATATGGTGTATACATATGCAATGGAATATTATTCTATCATGATAAAGAAGGAAATTCTGCCATTTTTATCATCATGGATAGACCTTGAGGGTATTATGCTAAGTGAAATAAGCCAGACAGAGAAAAACAAATACTGCACAGTATTACTTATAAGCGGAATCTAAAAAATAAAAAAATAAAAAATAAAAAAAACACCAAAAACATTAAACTTATAGAAACAGAGATTAGACAGTAGTTTCCAGGTACTAGAGGATATGGGAAATAGGGAGAGATGGATAAAAGGGTACAAACTTTCATCTATAAAATGATAAGTTCTGAGGATCTAATGTAAAACATGGTGATTATAGTTGATATAGTTGATAACACTGTATTATACAGTTGAAATTTGCTAAAAAGATAAATATATGATGCTATGAATGTGTTATTAACTAGACTGGGAGAGTACTTTTACAATATATACACATAAAAAATGACCATAATGTGCACTTAATTTATTTTTTAAATATTTTTTTTCTTTATAGGTTTGAGAAAGAGAGGGAGAGGGAGAAAGAAACACTGATGAGAGAGAACATCGATTGGCCACCTCCTGCATGTCCCCCACTAGGGATTGGGCCCCAAACCTGGGCATGTGCCTTGACTGGGAATCGAACCACCAGCCTCTTGGTGCATGGGTCGACGCTCAACCACTGAGCCACACTGGCTGGGCCCACAGTGTACACTTTAAATATATTACAATATTTTGTCAATTGTACCTCAATAAAGCTGAAAAAAACTCTGTATGGTGTTGGTGGTAAAAATTAGACAAATACATCAATAGAACAGAATTAAGAACACAGAAGTAAGCTTCTATAAATATACTCCACTGAGCCTTGACAAAGGAGCAAAGGTAATAACAATAGAGCAAAGACAGTCTTTTCAAAATGATAGTAGAACAAATGGACACTCATGTGAAAAAAAAAAAAAAAGTGAATCTAGACACAGACTTTACACCCTTCATAAAAATTAACTCAAAATCAATCACAGGCCTAAATATAAATTGTGAAACTATTAAATTTCTAGAAGATAAAATAGGAGAAAACTAGATGACCTTGGGTATGAAAGTGACTTCCTAGATAAATCACCAAAAGCACTATCTATGAAAGAAATAATTGATAAGTTGGACTTCATAAAAATTAGTAATCCCTCCTGTGCAAAAGACAATATCAAGAGAATTAGAAAACAAGCCACAGATTGGAAGAAAATATTTACAAAGACATCTAATAAAGGACTGTTGTTCAAAATATACAAAGGACATTTGAAACTCAACAATATGACAACAGAGAACTCGATTAAAAATTGGGCGAAAGACCTTAACAGATACCAAAAAAGGAGGGACATCTGTAATACTGTTAACAATACAGATAAATTTAAAAAGAGAAGCTATACAGATGACAAGTGAAAATATGCTCCACATCATATGTCATCAGAAAAATGCAAATTAAAAAAATATAATAAGATAGCACTACACACCTATTAGAATGGCCAAAATTCAGAACACTGCCAACACAAAATGCTGGTGAAGATGTGGAGCAACAGGAACTCTCACACATTACCAGTAGGAATGCAAAATGGTGTAATCACTTTGGAAGATAGCTTGGCATTTTCTCCCATCCAAGTACTAACCAGGCCCGACCCTGCTTAGCTTCCGAGATCAGACAAGATCGGGCGCGTTCAGGGTGGTATGGCCGTAGACTAGCTTGGCATTTTCTAACAAAACAAACCAACTGTTACTATATGACATGGCAATTATATTACTTAATGCTTACCTAAAAAACCTGAAAATGCTTGTCCTACACAGTTGTTTATAGCAGCTCTACATATAAATGCCAAAAACTCAAGGTCCTTCAATAGCTGAATGGATAAATAAACTGGTACACCACACAATGGAATATTATTCAGTGCTAAAAATAAGTAAGCTATCAAACCATGAAAAGACATGGAGGGATATTAAATGCATATTGCTAAGTGAAAGAAGCCAATGTGAAAATGCTGGATGATTCTAACTATATAAAATTATTGAAAAGGCAAAACTATGAAAGCAGCAAAAAGATCAGTGGTTTCCAAGGGGTGGGGGTGGCAGGCAGGGATAAATAGGTGAGGCATACAGGATTTTTAGGGTAGTGAAAATACTTTGTGACACTGTAATAATGGATATGAGTCATTACAGACTTGTCCAAACCCACAGAATGTATAGCACCAAGAGTGAACATTAATGTAAACTAAGGACTTTGGGTGATTATGATGTGTCAATGTAGGTAGGGTCATCAAATATACCACATGGTAACAAACACACCATGTTGTGGAAGATGTTGATAATGGGGGGAGCTAAATGGGGAGGGACAGAGAGTAGCATATGGGAAATCTCAGTACTTTATTAATCTCTGTACTTTATCTTCTCATCTTTGCAAAGTCCCTAAACCTAAAACTGCTCTAAAAATAAAAATTTAATGAAAATAAAAGGAATTATAACAAAAAGGAATAAGTGTAATTGATTTGGACACATTTGAATATATATAGTGTTCACAAAATAAAATTTCCCTCCCAAAATTTGATTGCTGTTAGAGAGAAGGAATTAAGGATATATTCTGCTATTCCAGAAGGAACTGTATTTCAGAGTAACTAAATGGCTCCTGCTCAGAGGGGCCCTTTTTAGTTCCTCTTCCTTATAAAATAATGATGTGTAGGTAAAATATTATGGTGTCTGTAATTTATTTAAAAATATCTCAGACCAAAAAAACCCATATAAAACAACGAAGGCAAAATAATACTTTTTAAACATAGGTGGTGGGTACATGAGTGTTCATATGCTATTCTAATTGTTTTTCTGTACATTTGAAAAATGTATTTATTGCTTTTCTCCTATTTTATCTATTCTCTCTTTTTGGAACAAATAAACCTTAATGTCAGTTAAAAATATTTCAACTACATGTAATGAAAAAGCCAACTATAGTGGCTTAAATAAATTAGGGTTTTATTTTTTTCACATAGCAAGAAGTCCTGAGGGAAGCATATGTCAGCCCCAAAGTCTAGGAGATTGCCTTGGTCTTTCTCTCATCCTCATAAATTTATTTCATTCAGAATAACAAAAATGGTGATTTCCCCAATTCTACCCTTTCCTTTATACTTCCATAGGCAAGCCTCACCATCACTCACATTAAGTCAGTTAGAAGGCGGAAAGAGGCGGAGGCAGCACTAACAGATTTCCACTTGTGTCTCATCGGCAAGTAATCTGGCCACTTCTGGATAAATATAAGACTGAGAAAGTGAGGACTTGAGTGCTTCCAGGCCCTATAGAATAGGTGGGCAAAGGAAGCGAAAACTGGGATTAGGCTCAATATGTCAGTTTATGCTGTCTGCTGTGACCTGTGTTGAACCTTACCATTTGACCTCCAGGTCTCAGTCCTTCAGATTTTCATCTTTTTACTTCTCTGATGAATTCTGGAAATTTTATTAAGAGCTATATTTCAATTAAAAAATTTTTCTTTAGTTTTGTCTTGTCAACTTTTTAAAGGTTGATTTCTGAGCTTTTACTTTTAGTGAGAGTTTTTCTATTTCTAGAAGTCTTGTTTGTCTGTATTGTTTCCTTATCCTGTTTAAACTTTTTTTTTTTTTTTTAATTTATGTGGAGAGGGAAATGCCACTTTTCCATTCTGATTTCCATGATGGTAGATTTGGGGTTCTTTTGCTCACAGTAGACTCCTGGCTCTTCTCTGCTTTTGGGAATATATTCATTTATTTATTTTTATTTTTATTTTTATTTATCCTCACCGAGGACATTTTTCCATTTTTTGTTCAGATAGAGTGGGAAGGAGAGAGGAAGAAAGAGAAACATCGACGCGAAAGGGACACATCGAGTAGCTGCCTCCCACACAACCCAACTAGGGCCAGGGACAAACCGCAACAGAGGCACGCGCCCCTAGTGGGAACTGAACCCGGGTCCCTCTGGACCGCAGGCCGATGCTCTAACCGCTGAGCCAAACCGGCCAGGGCAATTTATTTAATACCTAAATTTGATAGCACAACCTGGGATGCTTGTCTTATCTCTTGCACCTTTTCTCTTAAGCACAAGCTCCTTATCCCCAGCCCTCAGTGAGGTGTTCTTTGCAGGCAACCAGCTATCCGATGTCACATGCCCAACACTACCTGTGACTAGTCAGTATTGTCTGCCTAATTCTGGGGTTCAGCCCACTTGCTGCAGATATAAACCACATCCTCCCTCTTAGGTATATGCAGTGCTTTGTTGCAGATAGTATTTTAGCCTCCACCGGCCTACTTAAATTATTCTTTTTTTTTTTTCAGTACTTGGAGAATATGTCAAATATTTCAATACTTACTTTATATTATTTATCAGGTTGTTTTATTATTATCTTAAATTCTTGAGAAACATTCTGTTGCTGACTCAGTGGTGATGGAAAGTTTTCTCATTTGTTTTTATAGTTTCTCATTGAAATCTCATCCAAGCAAAGCTTTGTTTTCCACTGGACTCTGTGAGGTTTGGAAATGAAGTGTCCTCAAGTCCAGAATGATAGTGGGTTTGTTTTGATCAGGTGTCTGAGGGACAGTATTTTCCTGTAACCAATTTTTATAGTGATTTCATATATCTAGGTCTTCCCCAGGATGCCACTAATAGAAATTGAACTCTAAACCTATGTAGAGCACAGGCTGGGCTTTGATTTTTCTGACCTTTTTCTCATTCAGACACTTGAGTCAAATTTCTTGCTGTCTCTCGGGGCAGTGTTTACAAGATCACCTTTCATGGGGGCTGCAGTATTTTATGCAGGGGTTTTGGGATTACCTCTTCATCTCAAGTAGGTCTGAAGCCTCCAATTTTATCCCAGCATGGAGGTTAATCCCCAAGTTTCTAATGTTAAAATTGGGGACTCATTTCTGCCTTTTATCACCTGCAAAATCAGATTACCAGAGAGTGAGGTGTTCTTTGTCTGGAATCCATTTTATCTAGGGTTTATGTTTATATTCTTAAACTGAAATTTTGAGGCAGCTTTCTTTTTAGAATATTTTGTCAGGTTTTCATATCAGGTTTATATTTAATAAAATAATTTAAAAACCTTCCCAATACAGTAATGATCTGAGACAACCAGCCTATTACACAAATTAAGATAAAGGCTACGGGCTCCAGTCATTCACCGAGGTGTAGGCCCTGTCTTCAAAGAGGAGCAGGCTGAATTTCTCATTTTGGGGCAGGAGAGGAGTAAAAGGACCATGTTAAATATAGGGTGAGGCAAAAGTAGGTATACAGTTGTATATGGAAAATAACACAACTAATAAATAATAATACAAGAATAAACTGTTTTGTGTAATCACAACTGTAAACCTACTTTTGCCCCACTCTGTATTTCCACTCCATTTATGGTGTTGTACTCCTTAAAATTGTTTTTTAGTGCAAGGGGATTATCTGATATTTAAAAGTAAGCAGCAGCTTATCGAATGAAGTTAACTGGACCTGGAAATTTCTTGGAGGTCATTAACTACTGTACTTGAATAATTTTCCAGACTCTCACTTATTTAGGTTTTCTATTCCTTCTCCAATTTTAACTCCTATTTCCTGAGAAACTCATCTGTTTTATTGAGATTGTCAAATTTATCAATATAGTATATAGCTATGTTTCCCTATAATTAATTAATCTTCTCCAAACCTATTTCATCTCATTGGTCTTATAGCTTTCTTGTTTTTATACTTCCTTGAGAATATTAGTGACTTGTCTTTTCCTGTATAGATGGCATTCATTCTCCATCCTTGCCCCTCAATTGAAGGTGGTTCAGCTTGGTTTAATTTATTCTATTAGTTACAAGTCCTGTTTGATACCCCAACTTATACTGCTCTAAATTTTAATGGCAAAAATTAGGAAGATTTTGCTGATTCCATTCTAAACAACATGCTTTTACTTTCCCCTACCACTTCTAATTTCTAGTCATAATTTTTACATATCTTTGCTTTTCATAATTTTTTGGACATTTGTTTTGTTGTATAACTAGATCCCTTCTACTTGAGTTTTTAACCAGTGTTTAACTGAACATTCTTTTAACTTTCCTCATTTTTAAAAATTACTTCCTTCATTTTTTACCTTGATCATTTTTTTAATCAGCTAGAGTGGTCTTTCAGGTATGAGTATGTCATTTCTAGAGAAGGTACTATTTCTTTACATTCCAGGATCCAGTACCCTCCTACTTGTCTCTATCTATTGCTTTGCATTATTGTTAGAAATTATAGTTATTGTCTGGAAAAATATAAGTTGCTGGAGAACCACAGCTGTGGCCACTTCAGAATGCATTTTCTTCAGAGTGCTACAGCTGTACATATTCTATTTAGCAAAGATTCCAAGTTCTTAGGTATCAATTCATAGTAGGCAGGGATAGAAATCTACCTTTCTCCTGCTTAAAAGTTCAGCCCTTCATACTGTCTGGCACTTGACACTCAAAAATGTGTATTAAATGAATAAATTAGTATCGTGTCAATTCTGTCTTGAACAAATCTAGCTTATACCCATGACTTTACATTCTATCATCACTGTTCTAGCCAAGGCCATTATATTAATAGTCTAATCTCTCCTTCCTTTCACTCTTCTTTCACACTACAAGTTTTTGTTGTTTTCCCTGATTTCTTGATCCTGGCCCAACATTTCTTAAAAGTTGCCACTGACCCTCTAATGCCACTCCTCAGAGAACTACTTTTCTAGTTTCAACTTTTACAAACTGTCCACATGAGCCTGAATTTTGAACAGGACCTCATACTCACTTCTGTATTTTTCCAATCCCACTTATTCCCTGTACACAACTTGTGAAATCTCACACTAAAAACCTTCAAATGTCATTTCCTCTCTGATTTCCTGACTCCATAGTAAGAATTACTACCTTATGGTTCTCATAGTATTTAAAACATAATTATTTTTAATACAACTATATTTCAGTTGTTTACCTCCATTTCAGACTAAGAATTCCTTATAGCAAAGATCAATTATCTGTTATACCAAACTATTATAATAATGCTCAGCTCTTATAGTAATAACTACTTAATAGTACTTTAATAGGTGCTCCAAAAAGCCTAAGTCCAATTTCCAACACTAGATAATTTCAGTTGCAATGAAAGTTAAATATACTTCTCTACACTAAATTAGAACTCTAATCAAAACCATTTTCCCTAGGAAATATGTTCTGAGTAATAGAATCTCTCCTAAGAGAAATACCCCATACACTTAATTTTGCATTTCATTTTAGAATGTTCATGGACCACAGTAATCAAATTCTACCTCCCCAACAAACATTGTGGCTGGAAATTGTTTTCCTTCTCACAAATTAGGAGTTGGCACAGTAGAAAGAGGTCAGGCTATGAGGATATAAAATCTTCAATACTGGCTCCTGTATTTAGTTTAAGCCTTAAGGCTCAATTTTCCCATTTTAAAAATGTGAATACATATCTACTTTGCAAGTTTGTTTGCTTTGTTACAAATTAATAAAGCACCTAGCACAATATGGACATATATATTTTTAAATTACATGTCGTTTAACAGGGATGAAATTTCCTGCCCCTATTTCACAAGAATGAGATAATGCAGTTGCCACTTGCAAAACAAAGAGGAAAAGTGGGATCTGTAATTCAAATATTTACAATATGGGGACTGTTTGTACTTAAAAGTAAAATCTGAATTCTTTTTAAATGTTTTATTATTATTATTATTTTCTTTATTGATTTTAGAGAAAGAGGAAGGGAGAGGGAGAGAAACATCGATGACAGAGAATATGATTGGCTGCCTCCTGCATGCCCCCCACTGGGGATTGGTCTACAACCTAGGCATGTGCCCTGATGGGAAATCGAACTGGCGACCTCTTGGTGCATGGGTCAACACTCAAGCACTGAGCCACACCAGCTGGGCTAAATGTTTTATATAATTCTTTTTCAAATTGTTCAAATTAACATTTTACCTTAAATGCCATGTTTAGTGTGATTGTTGGCTATCTTTCTTTTCAAAGAGATGTATTAATACATCCATGGGGCCCAGCAGGTGTGGCTCAGTGGTTGAGTGTCGACCCATGCACCAAGAAGTCGCCAGTTTTGATTCCTGGTCAGGGCATGTGCCCAGGTTGTGGGCCCAAATCCCCAGTAGGGGGCATGCAGGAGGCAGCAATCGTTGTTCTCTCTCATCAATGTCTCTCTCTCTCTCTAAAATCAATAAAGAAAAAAAAAAATAGATCCATGGGACTTGCGAGATCAGAGTTTATTTTCAAAAATAGAAAAAAAAGAAAAAAAATATTTTATTCTACTAATGTATCCTTTGTAAATATTCCCACAGACTGGACCTGACACATAGTTTCTTTTCATTAGTAATGGTCATAACTTTAGAATCTAAAATTAATTATACACTATTACCTCCCAGCCTCAATCCACTATCAATTGATATACCAACATAATAAAAAACAAGCTTCAGTTTTCTCCAGGTGTTTAATGCAAGATGCAGTGTAGCCATATTCCATGAAATGTGATTACCAATAGAGGGATTTGTAGCCCTACTGAATCAAATAAAAGCATTGTGATACAGATAAAAGCCTTACATAGATGTCCTTCTGTTTTTAATTACTATAATGTAAACAATTTGATAAATAAGGATGTCTCTTGTGCTTTTTCTACTTTAGGAAGTTATATACTTCACTGATGAGAAACAAATCAATTCTACTGGTTTGAATTCTAAGTTATTATTTTTACTATAGACACCCCCCCCCCCAATTAAAATGGGAAGACCCAGTCTTTGGTATAAATAACTTATATCTGTGACAGTATTTAAAGGATATCATTAGTGTTCAGCGTCCATTTTGTAGTCTTTTGGTAAGAGGAGTGGCTAGAGCCTCTTTGCTCTCAGTAAGCGCTCTGGGCTGATGGATAAACACACTAAATTTAACACCCTGGTTGTTGGCAGCTCTGACAAAACCACTATTGGCAGTCATTGTGATGGCTTTTAGGGTGTCTCCTGTCCCAAAAATTGTTAATGAACGAATATTAATTTTTGAGCTGGCAACTAGTCCCAAGGCACGCTCAGAAGGCTGGTCTGGCACCACATTAATTCGCTTAATTAATATAGTGGCCCTCTCTTTCTCCCCAGGTCCTCCTAAAGTATCTAGAATAGACTGAAAATCCTTGAGAGCAGATTCACAAGCAAATAGCTCCTTGTCCTTCATAAATGCCTCCAGCTGCGGTAGAACCTGCTCTTTCCTCTCTTGTTCTGCTTGTTCTGTGAGTACTTTTTCTTTAAAGATAAAGTGGCAACCACCATAGCTGAGGGCAGATACATATGTGATTAAAGTAGTAATGTCCAGATTTACTCTTTTGCACACATCAACCTTAATCTCTGTTGGAAACGCAACACTTGCAAGTATATTTTCTCGGTCTACTCTGGTCACCTGGAAACATTCAGGGCTCTCATCATCTGATTCACTCTCACTGGGTTGTAGCTCTTCAGGGTGATCTAACAGACAGTTAACTGCTACTATGTCTCCTCTCACAGATACGCCCATTTCTTTCAGCTTCTCTGCCATGGGGCTGGATACACTGTTGTAAAATGCAAAGATGATGTGAGGGTTGCTATATTGCACTGGCTGCTGGTAACTGGCCTGAAGGAAGTCTTCAGCTTGCTCAATGATGCTTTTGTCACCATACTGGCCCCTGCCCAGCCAAATATTATGCAGAGCTTCAGCCTTTCGGCCGATGGCTTTCACCCAAGTGTGACCACCATTTGCAACAACATCCACCACCAGGGTCTGCTTTTCTCCTAAGGTATCTGTGTAACCAAAAACATGGAGAACACTAACAACTTCTTCCAGGTTTTCTGCTGATTCCACTATGGCTCTTAGGTGTGTTAAATTAGTGCTTTGTAAATGGGATTCTTTAATAGCTACTTTCCCAGCTTCTACTTTCTGTAAAAATTTTAATTCAGCCTTCAATTTGCTACACAGCTTTGCACCACCTTCAACACCACCTTTTCTTGACCTAGAAAGTGATTCTGCTCTCTTGATCAGTTCCTTGGCTATGGCAATTCGTTCACAAAGCATGGAGTGTGCAGACATGCTGAGAGCATTACTCCTTTCCTATGAAAAGAAAAAAAAAACAAGGCACATTTAAAGTCCTCACAAATTATGGCAATTCTTCTCTGAGGATTATGAAACTTCAATCTGGCAACAAAGCTTATGGAGGTTGAGTCTAGGAACCTGGGCTTTTCCATGTCTGATTTTGGGAATGATTTCCTCCTGACAGCTAAGGAAAAAATGATAGCTATACTTCTGAACTCTTCCTTAGGTGGGCTGGATTCTTAAAAATGTAAACCTTCGCTTCTTCAGCTTGAAGGTCATGGGGTCCACAGCATGTCCCGGGTCAGAATTAAAAGTAGGAGTTCAGCAATCTATGTAAGGGATACCCTATCAGCACCCTTACATAAATTTTAATAAAAGCTCGTGTCAAAGTAAACTGATTAAAGTAAAAATATCCACACAGATATTAGCAAATTGTCCAAAGCAAGACGCTCTTCTCTAAAATGACCACACTAGGCTTTCTAACCCTTTCCTCCTTCATGAGTGGGTCTTCTTTAATCGGTGATTACCCAGGGGCACATAGTACACACGCCAAGGAATCAAGACTTCCTCATTCCTGCATTTAAAATCAACCAGCATATTTTAAAGGCCAAGGAGCCCACTAATTTGACTTCCTCTCCCACTCCGAAGATCAACTAAACTCTATAGTACAGTCCGCGGCGGCCCGGAAGTCCGCAGGGCGTTCCTGACCGGCGTCGGAAGAGCGATTTACCAGTAAGGCTGAGGCCTGCCAGGAAGGCTTAGCCTCAGCTTCGCGGCCGGGTCGTCGAGCGGGGGTGGGCGGAGGGCGCGAGGGCCCGGCGCTAGCCACACTCCCCGCCGGGCCGCCCGGCTCAGCCCCCACAGGCCCCGAAGGGACGTCGGGCTTCCTCCTCCTTTCCCTCCCCCGGATCCTCACCGGCAGCAACCTAGGACCGCGGGCCAGGCTGGGGACGCCACTCCCGGGGAAAGCTCACCCGGCCGCCCTATCCCGACTCAGGCCACCGCCAGTGCTCCGCCCGCGCGAGTCCCGCCGCCTCTGGCGCTTCCCGCGTTACGTGGTCCTGCGCAGAGTGACGCAGAACTGCGATTCCCAAGCGGCAACGCGCCCTCGCCCGGGCGGGCTGAGGTTAACGTGGCGGCCATGGTTGTTGATGGCATCTCACTGGTCCCACTCCCGCGGAGAGATGAGCTCGTAGACGCAAAGCCACCAGGCCCAAGGAGGGAATAGAGGCGGAGTTCGCGGGGTTCGACCTCTCGTGAAGCTTGTTGGCCTCTTAGGAGAGGGACTTGACCTCACTCCTACAGCACCGACAGCTTCATCCCCAGGGTCCCAGGGCCGCTGACCTCGCTCCCTAGCACCTAATCTCAGTTGGACCTTTCCTGGGTGGAAGTCGGTGCATTTTAGTGGAGAAATCCCGATTGAGCACAATACGCTTACTCCAGCTAAGTACACCGTTTTGCTATCAAGCTCAACCCCCTACCAAGTACCAGGGAATGGTTGTCTTAGAAAAATGTTTGGCAGAGGTTACACTTCTGCTAAGTGCTGGAACCGGGATTTCTGACTCCAAGCCAAAGCACTGCATTACACCATCCTGGCCTCTCCACAGGAAGTGGGAAATAGAGAGAAGCTACCCTCAAGAGAACAAAAGACCAGGTGATTTTTAAGAGCCTAGGAAATTTATATCAGCTTAGTAGAGTGCCCAGTCACCTAGAAAGGTTAGGGCTTTATTCAAGTAAGGCTAATTTTAAAAATTAAGAGGACTTCAAGTTAGAATTAATCCTATGTATGCCTTCTGTCGATGTAAAAACATTCAAACCTGTGAAGAATTTTTGTAAGTTTATTTCAGAGAATGGCAGTTTTGCACCTTATTTTATACAATACAATCAAAAGAGAAGACTCAAATGGTTTAGGTGAAATACATTCTTTGTAGAATAGGGAGGTGGGAGAAAGCAAAGCCGTGAAACCTCTGGGATTGGATGAAAAGTAAAATGATAGACACGTGCATCTTTTACATAGGTGGGTACAGGATAGTTAAGTCAACAATTAACATAACAGTAAGAGGACTTATGGTCTCTGCCCTGGTGCATTGGTTGTGCCCTGAGGGGTCTGGAAAAAGGGGAGTTACCCTGACATTCCAAAGAAATGTTATCATAGATGCAAAATCAAGTTTAAAGATTTACTTTTGTCAGGGAAGATTCTAGCCTAGGACATGACTACCTGCCATAAACTGCTTTTAGTTAAAAGTTTTAATTTCAGACCATCCTTTGTGGTTACCTTAGGTCTGAGTTTGCAAAGCCACCATGTAGGCCTTCCCTGAACTTGTCAGGTTAGCATGTGGCCCCTTTTCATCCAAACTTCCTCAAACCTTCAATGACAGTAAAGCAATGAAAAATATATAAACCCATAAAACCAAAAGAACCAGATAACTGTACATGACACTTTTGGAAGACAAAGAATCATTATTTGATGTTTCTACATGACAGGCATTATTCTGAGTATTTTTCTCATATAAATTTATTTAATCATGTTTTTCATTTGTATTGAATTTATTGGGGTGACACTGGTTAATCAAATTACACAGGTTTCATGTGCACAATTCTGTAACACATCATCTGTACACTGTACTGTGTGTTCTTCACCCCAAGTCATCTCCATCCATTACCATTTATCCCCCTCCTCCACCTCCCCAACCCCCACATCCCAGCAGTCACCACACCATTGTGTCAATTTTTTAAAAATCTTTATTGCTCAATCCCTCTGCCCACCCAGCTCCCCAACAGCTGTCAGTCTATTCTCCATGAATCTGCTCTATTTTGCTTGTTAGTTCATTTTGTTCATTAGATTCCACGAGTGAAATTGAAACCGGACAATAAATGGGTCGGAGGCTGCCTGTCACAACCTGAGCTAAATTAAGCAGACAGTTGAATCATATATGAGTGTTTATTCCAATGCCAGCAGTATGAAAAGAGCAGCAGGTCATCCTGTAAATTCTTCTCTAACATCTCCTATTTGTTGGCTGATTATATGGGGACTAAGTAAGAAAAGGGTTGCATGCAAGTGAGGGAGGGGGCAGGGTAAGGGCTGGATGATCTGTGGTCTGTGTGTCTCCTTCCAGGATCTCGATGTCTCATAACCAGGTAGTTAACTTTTCTGTATTAAAAACAGCTCCACCCATTCCTGGGACCAGAGAGTGGTCAGCCTTCTTGAGGCAAACTCCTGGAGGGGAGTCAGGGTCCTGGCACAGCAACCAAGTCCAAGTGTGTCCTATCCTTTGTTCTCAAAACGTATTTTTCTTTCCTCAGTAATGGACCTATCCAGGCTCTGAGGCATCTTATCTTTCTAACAGCCGTTTTTCTTCTTGTAGCACTCTCCAGTTTCCCAGAGTAAGAAAACCTCTATCTACAGTTAATAAAGTGAATAATCATTAAACTGTGGTTCTATTCTAATTATGCGCTCTTCCTCCTATCAACACCAAATGGTACTTGTCATTCTCCAACTGGCTTTAAGTTTATTCAATCTTCCGTACAACCTAAAAAGTCGGTATATTTTATAGTAAAGTACGCCAAGATTATTTGAATCCAGACAGTCTTTCTGCAGATGAAGGAGTTAGTTTGACCAGAAAGTCAACCTGACCCTGAGTGGGTCTGCCTAGGACCAGCCGGTAGTGTGGGGATTCTTGACTTCGTGCAAAAAAAAATTCAAAAAACTAATCCAAGTGAATTTTAGAGGACATTTATTAAAGCTGGGGACAGTGAAACAAGAAAGGGTTGGGGAAATGAGCCTAGGCTAGTTTGCTTTGGCTCACCAAGTCAGAGAAAAGGGAGTCTTGGGGACAGGTTGAGGTTGTTTGCCCGGGATGAACTGCCACTGCCATTGCTGCCTTGGTGCAAACCTCATGGAGTCCCTTAGAGTTTAGGAATGCATGTTCTTGGGGAAAGAAGGTGGTGGGGTGTGGGGGGAGGCAGGGGTGTGGTCCTGGGAGGGAGATCACACCCTGGGATCTTTGTTTTGAGGGGTTTTTAAAGGCTGGGTGTTAGGGGAGGATCTCAATAATGTCAATTTCATGCTGATGCACCAAAATGAGATTTATTCTCTTCATCTGTCCTTGGGTGTGGTTGGCAAATGACACTAATTGGATTTCTGGTGTCTCCCAGAGTAGGGTGATTTAAGCTGTTTACCCTCTGGTTGGGGAGAAGTGCAAACCACTTATTCTTAAACATCCCTGGTTTAGGGAAGATAGGATTTACTAGATAGCTGCAAATTGCTTGGCATCTAGATTTTCTAAATGGCTGCAAACTGCTGTTTAACTATCTATCTCAGTATCCCTACTCCCCTTGTCCTGGCTTACTGGCCTGTCTCATTAGGAGTGGAGAAATGGTCCCCATCGAGTGATTTGCAAAGTAGAAACGCAGAAGGGCTTTGGAATTGCAAACCGATGCCTGAAAGGCAGAAAGGAGGAGAGCAGTTAGGCAAGATTGAAAATGGGCATTGCTTAAGTCTATAAAGAAAAAAACACCCAAGTCCTCCTTCCCATTCAGTCCAGCTGGGCAGATTAGTTTATCAAGATGAATAGAGGAACCCAGAGGGGCTCTATAAACATTAGGAAGAGTGAAAATTTTGCCCGGCCAGTGTGGCTCAATGGATTGAACATTGGTCTCATGGACTGAGAGGTCCTAGTTCGATTCCAGGTCAGGGCACATGCCCCGGGTTGCTAGCTTGATCCCCAGTGGGGGTGTGCAGGAGGCAGCCAATTGATGTTTCTCTCTCTCCCTTCCTCTCTTAAAAAAAAAAAAAATCAATAAAAACAAGTTTTTAAAGTGAAAATTTTCCCATTGAATGATGAAATGCTATGGGTCCCCTTCTCTGCCCCTCTCAGAATGCTGGCACCCCTCTCCCATTCTCCCCACCACCCTCTCCCAAAAATCTTTTTCTCTGGTGAAACTGAGCAAATTAAAGAACAGTGTAAGGGTTTATAGATGCTGATATTCACCATGCCCCAGTAAGTAGTAGATTTGGGACTCACTCACAAACAGCACTTCCAAACATTTTTCTGCTTAGAATTTGAAGGAAACAGAAAGCAGAAAATGGTTTCAAAAAATATTCTTTAACTAGCATCCTCAGATAAAAGGTATTTTAGCCACAAATCAAGAGAAGGATTTAAAATTATATGTATATGTAACTGATTTTTAGAGAGGAATGAAGAGGAAGAGAAACATTGATGTGAGAGCAGAACATCGATCAACTGTCTCCTGCAGGACCCCTACTGGGGATGTGCCCTACAACCCGGGCATGTGCTCTGACTGAGAATCGAACCAGTAACCTTTGGGTGCATGCGATGATGCCCAGCCAACTGAACCACACTGGCCAGGGCAAGTATTTTTTTTTTTAAGGACAGTTAACAGTATAGGAAAGAGTTCTTCAAAATAAAATAAAAATCCCAGATCTTAAAACATCAATAGAAAAGTAGGAAGAGTGGGTAAAAATCTCCAAAATGTAGAATAAGACAGGTGAAAAATATGACAATAACAAAAGGGTCTAATATCCAATAATAGGAGTTTTAGAAACAAAAACAAAGAAAATGAAGAGGTTATTTCTCAGTACTAGAAAATTACGAAAACTTAAGATATCAGTTTCTACAGTTCAAGGGCCTACTTAGTATTCAGCACAATGAATGTTAAGAAACCCACACAAAGGCACATACATCACTGAGAGATTTCAGAATATTGTGGGTAAAGGGAACAATACTAAAAGCTGCAGGGGGTGGGGGTGGGGAGAAGGTATAAAGGATTTGGCATCACACATATACAACAGCATTAGGTTTCTCAGTAGCAATACAGAATCTAGAAGGGAGTAGAGTAATGCTTTCAAAATGTGGAGATAATTAAAAAAAAAAAAAAAAAAAAAAAAAGCCCAGCTGGTATAGCTCAGTGGATTGAGCAGCATCTCACAGACTGAGAGGTCCCAGATCAATTCCTGGTAGGGACACATGCCTGGGTTGTGGGATCATGCCCAGTGGGGGACATGCAGGAGGCAGCTGATTGATGTTTATCTCTCACTAATGTTTCTATCTCTCTCATCAATATTTCTATCTCTCTCTCCGTTCCTTTCTCTCTAAAAAGTCAATAAAAACATATTTAAAAAATAAAATTTTAAAAAGTGGGGATAACTACTTCTAACCTAGAATTTTAAAACCCAGCCAATCAAGAGAGAGAATATAAGATAGTTTCAAATATACAACTAGCTTGTGTTAGAGCAGAGGACAGAGGGTTCCAATAAACTTCTTAAAATGGTGTTGGGTTTCGAGGTTTGGGCTAGAACTGTTAGAGTGCCTGATAATTGACCATGAGAAAAACAGTATGCAGAGGTTTTACCATCCTGTTGGAGAAAACTGGCAAAAATTAGTGACAGCTACACAGAAAACAAAGCAAATAAGAAAGTGAGGGCTGTTGCCCTGGCCAGGTGGCTAAGTCGGGTAGAGCATTGTCCTGTACACCAAAAGGTTGGGGGTTTGATCCCCAGTCAGTGTGTATACAGGAGGCAACCAATTAATGTTTCTCTCACATCACTGTATCTTTCTTTCTAAATCCAATTAAAACACATCCTTGGGTGAGGATTACAAAAAATAAAGGGGAGGCTAAAATCACCTCCAGGAAAATTATTTAGAAAATGTCATCATAGTATACTGGCACAAACATCATAAAAACCTCTGAAACATTGTAATCTAATTAAATTGAGGGCAAAGAGGACTACTAAGGGTGGTATAATAGTTCTAAATTCTCATCTTGCAGAATAGAAAGCTTATATAGTGGCTCAACTTCAGGAACCCAGAAATAACCATATAAGCCTATTTTGAAATATGGAGGGAATACGTAAAAAAGTTAAGTGATGAAACTCAGGGACATAGCCTTTGATGAAGTGTTAAAGTTATCTATCTTTTAAAATATGTTCATGGCAACATATATTGCTTGTTCTTTAGTAAGGTCCTTGAGAGTCAACAAAGTCTGAATTGAGGAAACCATGTGAGACAATGTGACATTAAGACAGGACCACTGGACTGAGTTTCACAAAATGACAATTCTAAACCAAGGGTGCTACTAACTCCTAAGTTCTTGGGCAACTCATTTAATATCCCAAGTTTATGTTTCTTTACGAGGGCTCAGAGAACTTGTCTCCACTGGCTAGGAGACACCTGATAAATAGGTGAGGTTAAGGACTAAGGCAGTGGTTCTCAACCTGTGGGTCACGACCCCTATGGGGGTCGAACGACTCTTTCACAGGGGTTGCCTAAGACATAACAGTAGCAAAATTACAGTTATGAAGTAGCAACAAAAATAATTTTACGATTGGGGGTCACCACAACATGAGGAACTGTATTAAAGGGTCACGGCATTAGGAAGGTTGAGAACCACTGGAGGGTATAGCAATTTTGGTCCATGAATATAACTGAACAATAGATGAAAACTCTTTTGATCACCCTATCACTTAATCAGTGCCTAAACAGTACTCAATAATTGTAAAGATCAGTATTATGTAGTCTTCTTCCTTACTCCAACTTTTCTTGTAAACTTTAAGTATTTCTATGTCTCATTGATAATAATTGTTTTGCAAATTTAAATTCATGATTTAACTAGAAAAGGGGAAAGGAAGAACAAGTGGAGATCAAATTTTTAAGAAAAGATACAAATTGAACCAAAAATAGAGAGGGGCTATGATACATTAGGATTATTATGATATTTAACTAAAAAGTTAGAATCAGATTCCAAGATAGCTGCAAAGTAGCTAGAAGCTCCGTCTGCTTGCTTCCAACACTGGACCAGACTTGTGGCTGAACTGCAGTGCAACTGGCTTGAAAGAGCAGGTCAAGTGTAGCTGATCTGAAATATTGAAAGCAGGGAATATGGAGGAAGGCCAGGAGGAGACACAGTGAGGGTAAGTCAACTAGAGCAGGTATAATGGCTGGGAAGCTGGTATCACAGCAGCAGAGCCCCTGCCCCCTAGGAATATGGGATCTGAGCTCCATGCAGGTATCACCAATCCAGAATAACAGAGAAGGGAAGAGGTGCCTGCGTAGCATCAGGTGGTGGGAACAAGTGGGGATTTGGATGACCTGGAAGATTAAGACTGTACCATCCCAAGCAAAGAATGATTTTTTTTGTTGTTACACCAGCCTGAGAAGTTCACTCCAACCTGTCTGTGGGAGGGGCCACAAGGCAAACCTCTGGACCAGTGGAGGGATCTGACAGGTACACCCAGCAGTGACTCTGAGGAACAAGGGAGGGTCAAATGAGGGTCATCTGTAATACTGTCAACAATAAAAAAAAAAAAAAAGAAAGAAAAAAAGGAAGCTATAATCTACAGGCTGGAAATGACTAGAGTTTGGGGACACTTAGAGATGCATGGAATGGGTTGCTAAACCAAAGAATTCAGACATGAAGGAAGGGCTTATTTTTAAGGCCAATGAAATGAATAAACTGAGAACAAGGGAGAAGTGTTCTAGGCAGCTTCAACTGAACTAGGCTTCACATTTAATGAGACTATAGGCAGAGATTAGACTCTTGACACCAATCAGTTTCAGCTAATTTTTCCTGTCTTCATTATGTAAGCATCCAATAAGAAACTCCACGTGGTTCCCTTCTGTCCTAAATATAATAAATGCCTTTACTTTTCCCTTCTTTGATTTGTAGAATTTTGGCATTCCTCTGGTTTTTTAATATTGGACATCAGAGAGCAAATTCAAAGGCAACTAAAACTTAGAGTACTTAATCAAATCATTATCCTTGCCAGGCATTTCACTTGCATTATCAGATTTAGTTTCAGAAAACCCTCTGAGATAATTACCTTGTGCTGCCACTTAGCCAGTTAGTGGGAGAGGTGAGACCTGACTAAAAATGATTCCTTTTTATCACTCACTACCTTCTCTTTCTAGTGTACTGGATTCACAATATACCAAGAGCCCATAAGGAAGGATTAGATGAGGCCTTCAAGACAAATATCTTGAAATAAAAAGTCAAGTTGGCATGTACCATAATGATGCTTCTGCCACATATAATGAGATAGGGGTGTTATACAGTCATTGTGAGTAGAACTGACAAAAATTCTCTAAGACTCTTTTCCCTTAAAGTTGGCTAAATTTTAATCAAAATCTTTTTAGCTACATTTAAATCATGGAAATGCCTACTATCTGAGCCAGAATAATGTAATTTCTCTTATCCTAAGATGCCATTAAAAAGACACAGAAAACTATACTATACCTTCACATATAATGAAAACAGAGTTCAGATCCTCTATCATTTGCTTGCCTGTATGAACCTTAATTTGCAGGAAAGGTTCTGATTACTCTGAGATTACATGAATGAGGGAGTCTTAAACGATACCTTTGACTCTTAATTATTAATATTTTATTTCCAGCACGTTCATCCTTCTGTCAAAAAAGTCTAGTAGAACCAAAGAGCTCTTTTACAATACATTTACCTACTTGTGATAGAGAAACGAACATGAACCAGCACATAATTTCTTTCTTACTTACATAATATAACCTCCTATAGGAGACTATTTAGCTCAGCACTCTTCTAAGCTCCAGTGCTATTTCACAGAACATCCTAGGGTTTCAGTGAGCCACAACTAATGGTGCCTAAGAACATCTACGCTTCCTATCTTGTCTCATGAATCCATGAATGTCTGCAGATTCTGTCAGCTGTAAAAATAGTGTTTATCAAAATCAGCATTTTACTTTACTGAAGCATAGACAACATCTGGAAGTAAAGAGGGTAATAAGATTTGATTTAAACAAAATTGCCTGAAGACTAAAGAGTGAGCTCACCATTGTGTTTTGAGATGTAGTTTTCAGAAATTAACTGTGATAAAAAGCAGGTAATAACTATTTTAAGATTTTACTAACTCCTAAAAAGCTGAAAGTTGAATTTAACAGTTTATTATGATTTAAGTATCATTTAAAAAACACCGGTCCATTAAATCATGTAGAAATAAGTATGCAAAAAGTTTGCAAAACAAAACATACTTTAAACATTATCTGAAATTCCAGATTTTTCAGTCACTTCGTTATTATGCTATGGCAGCCAAGTAGTCCTTAACTTCAGTTGGAGTAAGCCTCCTAAATCCAGCTTCATTGCAGATTCCAACTTCTATGTTATCTTCTGTCATTTGCCCTTCAAAGCTTTCCTATTGATGAGGCAGGAAAAAAGTTCAAATTTCCAAACAGTTAAGTATAAAATCATTATAAATCAAACTGTTAGATACTGAACTAACCTTTAGGGTTAATATGGCTGTATGAATGGCATCTTCAAGTTCTAGATCTTCATTATATCTAAAAAATTTTTTGAAGAAAAAAAATTTATGGCACCATTTGTATTATTTATAATTATTTGAACACAATGATAGCAACAGCTAGGGACATTTAGAAATGTAAAACACTCTTAAAAATAGTAAGTTACAGATTAATCCTTTTAGTCACCTCATTGAGATAGCTATCCACAAATAAGAAACTTACAATCAGTTAGGGTGCATTCCCAATATCATGAAGAGTATTCTTCCGACATGAGTTTATTTTAGGAAACTTCTTTAAGTATAAATAGCTCAATATAATCAGAATGTGGTGGCAATATTATAATAATTTAAAAAAATTAAGCAGAAAAAAAAACTTTTGCTAAAATTTCTTGTTCTTGTAAGTTGTAACTTCATGTGAAATGTTTTGAAGACTCATTAATATGTAAAAGAAAAAGGAAAGTGATTTAAGATCCTAAAATTATTTAAGTTTACCAATTAATCCCAGGTCTAAAGCTGTTAGCAATCTTAACATTAGTATTATGTGAAAATGTACCAAAAAGGTTCATCTGTTAGTTAAAGTCAATTACAAACTTTTCCCATTAAAAATGCAGGACATTTTTTGATGGCCTACACTAATGCTGAGTCCAGAATACAGGTGGAAATAATTGAAAGCAATGTATTGTGTTAGGACAGCAACAGCAGATTTTTACATAGTGTTCTACTTCTTATCAAGCATGTGTATCATATATTTACTCTACCATCAATACCAGGTATTTGGCTTCACAATTTATTTTTTGTAATTATCATAATGTAAAATGTCACCACTCATCGAGAAAATATTTTCCTCTCAAAAAGTTTTCTCCCAATTCAATTGTCTTTTTTTTTTTTTTTTTTTTTTGGATAGAAAGAGAAGTTCTTAAATTAATATTACCACTTAATATAACGAAGAACAGGGAGCCAGGGTGGGGAGTTTTTTGTTTTATCTGTAACTAGGCTCGAATACAGAATAACACAATACATTTGTGTGGACTCAGGATATTATTCAGAGAGCTATAAACCATAAAGTAAGTATGCTTTAAAAATCCAGTTATGGTGAACCTACCTTTTCTCAAGAAAAGTTTTCCCATTCACATAGTTCTTTCCCATTGCTGTGGCTTTCCAGGCAAAGTAAGCTCCCTAATCAGGAAGGGAAGAGGAAAACCCATATTTTAAATCGTTAATCTAATTATATTGTCCTGTTGTTTATATTGTAGCTCTATAATTTGTCTCTAACTTCTAAGGTCACAAAGTAGGTTACTCTTTTTAAAATGGTTACAGGGATAAATAACAAAAAGGCATGAAAAAACTTTTGGAAGTTATGGAGAAGTTTAGTATTTTGATCATGGTCCTAATCATGATTTTTTCTTCCAGTTCTCCTCACAGCAAATGAGACAGATGTAGAGTAGCAGCATCCTTTTAACTCACAAAGAAATCCTCTGCTTTAGAGTAGACAAGTCACCCATTTTGCAAAACAAAAGAGTTTACATCAATGTTTGCACAGGATCAGTTACACTCAAATCAACCCTGAGATTAAATAAATGGCAAAGAGTACAACGCTGTCCTCTAGATCTATATATTTCACTACAGTATTTCTCAAAGTAACAGAATTCCAGAGACTTACAGAACAGAGAGGGCAGAACTAATGTAGCTTCCTCACTGAAAGACTAAATTACCAACACTTCAAATGTGCAAAAAAATATGCACCACTTCATACTTTCTAAAGCCCAAATAAAAACAAAATAGTTAATTTTAAATTTTTTGTTATTATTTTTACTAGATATTAAAGGAGCATTTTAACAAATCCCTCAAATATACCTGATGATACTTACTGATGGATCTGACTGAAATAAATATGGCCGTCCCTCATTCCAACCACAAATTAGTAAAGAAACTCCAAATGGACGAACACCACTGAAGAAAGCAAAATGGAAATTACTTAGCATCTTCATATTGTTAAAATCAACCTAAGAATTTATTAACACTCTCAAGTAAAGCAAATTATCAGGTAAACCAAATTAGACTTGTAAATTATTTAAAAAGTAGCCCTGGCCGGTCTGGCTCAACTGTTGGAGTGTTGGCCCACAGACCAGGGAGTCGCGGGTTCGATTCCCGTCAAGGACATGTGCCTCAGTTGCGGTTCGGTCCCCGGCCCTGGCTGGGGTCATGTGGAAGGTAACCAATCGATGTCTCTCACGTCGATATTTCTCTGTCTCTCCCTCCCACTCTGTCTGAAAGTAAATGTAAAAATATCCTCGAGTGAGGATTAAAAGAAAAAGAAAAGTACTTAATACCTTTCTGAACAAATCAAAATGAATTCTCTTTGTGGTACCAAGGAATATTAGTTAAATCATTTTGGTAATTGGAGTGATACAAATATTTAGTTTAATAACTGTAGAGTAACATTTAGTGTCCTAATAAAATGACAACCTTCAGCAATTCAGTTTTTCTACTGGCTTTGCATATCAGCAACTTCCTTTACACTATCTCATCCGTGTTCACACCCAAACTCAAGAGAATTAAAATGAATATGGATATGTCAAAGAGTTATTGCTTTCATAGTGTTATGAGCTTGGTGTTACGAGAATGACAAACTTGGAAGCAGCAGGGTTGTTTGCCTATAAAAAAGTGTTTTAGTAACTGACAAAAGAACTTTACTTAGAAGCTACTTTCTCCTCTTATATGAACGGCAAGAAAACTTCAAATTTTTCCCTTAAGAAAATATTCTAGTTCCAGTTGAGCAATTATTCATCGTTGTGATTTTCTCTACTTGTTAAGCAAATACAGGAATAGTTAAGTCATCTTTTGTAAATATCTCTACTTTTCTAAAGTGATTTCTTTTTCTAATTTATGATACATTTCAAGCAATAAAATCAACTTACCCAGACTGGGTATATTCTTGCATCACAGAAGCTACTCTCTGTACCAGCTGAGCTGTGGGAATAGGTTCTTGGTAAACAAGATAATATTGCTGAGCTAGTTTTCGAGCTCTGTGCACAAGCACTCTAGCAAACAAGGAAAAAATAAGGTTTAATTAAAATTAAGACACTCTAAAGACTCATTCTCCTTCTAATGCTTTATATATCTACAGCACAAGTTTTACATATATTCCTTTCATAGTAGCTGTCTACTCAAAGCCAGTCATGCTCTTACATGATTCCAGTTAATTTACAAGAAAGCATCACAGAGGAGATGAGCCATGAGAAATGAATAAAGACAAAACAAAACAAAACAAAAAAATAGAGACTAGCAGTACCAGTCAGCCTAATAATAACAGATTTAGTGTACACAAGGAGAGCTTTATTTCCCTCCATGGTTTCAAGATTGTGTTCCTTATCCCAAGGGCAATCACCCTGTCATTTTATATCTCAGTCCAGCACACACATACACACCTGCACATGTGAACATACACACACAATATTTCAAGCATTTTTTCCTCACTCTGCCTCAATCTTTTCCAGACTATACTTCAAAGAGTGCCTTTCAGAGATTAAAGGATAGGAAAAAACCAGTTATAACTTAAAAAATGTAAAATTTATCAAAAGAATATACTGCTTAACAAGCAAATATATAGCAAGAGAAATAGGATATACCTTTACCTGCTCATGTATTACTGATCTGAATCATGCACGTTATGCCCTTGTACAATAAAAACTAAGGTTCTATTCCCTCTGTTTATTCTGTCAGTGGTAGCACACAGAGGCATCCCTTCTATACAGCAGTAACAGGATCCACTGTAGTGAAGCCTGATCATATTCCAGCAACAATGTTGCCTTTAAACTTATTAAAGTGAAATTCTGACTCTACCTATTGTGTTCCACATAAAATCAAGAAGGAAGTCACGCCCTGGCCGGTTTGGCTCAGTGGTTAAAGTGACAGCCCATGGACCAAAGGGTTTCAAGTTTGATTTCCAGCCCTGGATAGGGTCATGCCTAGGAGGCAACCAACTGATGTCCCTGCCCCCACTTCCACTCTAAAAAAAAAAATCAATATAAAAATATCCTCGAGTGAGGATTAAGGGGGGGGGGGGGGGGATGAAGCCATACTTCTTTTACTGTTAAATGACAGAGAGCTGTCAATCTCTTTCAACTCGCTTGTGCCCTGATGTAACCGGATTACTTTCTCTCCTCCTATGAAATACAAAGGAGTGAACAGCATCTGAATCCTGAATGACTGCCATATTCAGCTACTTTCAGTAGCTTTTGAGAATTTTGTCCCTTTACTAAAAACAGAAATAAAATAAAGTTAACTCTGAATGGTGATGCTTTCTTCTGCTGCCTGATGACTTTTTAAAATACAGTCAAACTTCGGTTCTCAAACATGTCCCATTTCAAACAATTCAGTTCTGCACCAAGTTGTTCAGGGAAAAAAATGTCTGGGTTGTGGAACAAAACTTCAGTTCTTGACTTGACAATCTTTTCATGCTGATATATCAGCATGACAAAAGCATCTCTCAGTCCACAAACAAAGGAAATAATGTGAGTCAGTTTACACTTAAACCTAGCTTTTGCTTGCTTGTTAACATCTAAAGAAATTTGCTATGAATATATATATTTTTTTGCTTTTGTTACTGGCAAAATGGAAGATTAGCACAATTTTAAAACATAAAGAGGCCATAAAGAATGCTAATTTTGCTAAGGGTATGAAAGAAACAATGACCACAGGCAATTGAAGAGGTAGAAAAACTAATGTTAATTTGGATAAAGAAAAAGCAGTTAGCTGATGACAGCATTTTGAAGGCAGTGATACTGAAAAAGCAAATGGAGCATACTGACTTTCTGAAAGTCACCCCAGGAAGGAGTGCTGAAAATGATTTGGTTAAAGCTAATAGGGGGTGGTTTAATAAATTTAAGAAATGAAGTGTTTGTTTATAGATTAAATAGTACAATAGACATGTACTGTATAAAAGAAAGGTTAAGCCCAGCCGGTGTGGCTCAGTGGATTCAGTGTCATCCCATGGACTGGGAGGTCCAGGTTAGATTCCCAGTCAAGGCACACACCTGGGCTTGCACATAGTACGGGGTGTGCAGAAGGCAGCCAATTAATGTTTCTTTCTCACATGGATGTTTCTATCTCTCTCTCCCTTCCTCTTTCTCTTTAAAAAAAAAAATCAATAAAAACATTAAAAAAAACAAAAAAAACCGAAAGGTTAAAACAGGGAATCATTTGAGGGTCTGGAACAAATTAATTCAATTTACATTATTTCTTATGGGAAAAAAATGATTTGGTTTTCTTTCTTTTTTTTTTTTTTGCATTTATCTTCAGATAGAGCAGGAGGGAGAGAGGGAGGAAGAGAGAGAAACATCGATGTGAGAGAGACACATCAAGCGGCTGCCACCCACACGACCCCAGCCAGGGCCGAGGACAAACTGCAACCAGGGTACGAGCCCTTGGCGGGAACCGACCCCAGGTCTCTCTGGACCACGGGCTGATGCTCTAACCGCTGAGCCAAACTGGCCAGGGCTGATTTGGTTTTCGAACTAATCACTTCTCAAACAGCCTTCCAGAACAAATTAAGTTCCAGAACCAAGGTTCCACTGTATAGTTTATTATTCCTATTATAACTTGTATTGCTTTTATTGTTTTTAAAATGCATTAGAAAACAGCAAAGCCTGTGAAGCCCAGCCCTTGGATGGTAGGAGAGACTGTGATTAGAAGGGAGAAATTACTAAACAGATGAAAGAGTAAGCACTGTATCTATCTCCCCTTTTATAACCAACTTGCATTGAATATCCTCCTTAAAGTAACCCTTAGTCTGTGATGTAAAGGCAAACTAAATTCAGCCGCCAGAGATGCTACTGTTGCTATACAAAACCAAAGAAAAAAAGAAGTTGGGAGATTAAAGGATAAAAATTCCTTGATTTTTTTCCCCCTCAAATAGGGATTATGAGCAAGTCATGAGATGGTGAAAAAAATTAATAAATAGTATAACGTACCTGTAATCTGGGCCCATGCCACTATACACCAAACCTATATGTTTGGTAATTGGCTCCACTTTGTGTACACTTCGTTCATCATACAGAATGGATTTCTGTTTCTTCTCTGTTGCTAATACCACACCATTTGCAGCTTAAAAAAAAACACACAAAAGAACATCTAAATATTTAATCATTTAAAGACTGCTTCCCCCCAGGCCAGTATGGCTCATGGGTTAGAGTGTTGGCCTGTGGACCAGAGAGTCCCAGTTCGGTTCCCACTTAGGGAACGTACCTGGGTTGCAGTTTGTACCCGCCCGGGTTGGGGTCATGTGGGTGGCAACCAGTCGATGTGTCTCTCTCACATCGATGTTTCTCTCTCTCTCTCTCTTCTTCCCTCTCTATCTGAAAATAAATGCAAAAATGTCCTCGGGTGAGGATAAAAAAAAAAAAAAAAAAGACTGCTTCCACAGTTTCCTAATTATAGCTACATTTTACCCATTTCCTCTTACTTATAAAAGTTTTTCTTCTGGATTTCTATATTAAAGTTACCTAAGGATCAGCAGTGAATCAATTTTTCCCTAACTGGTAATGGATATATACTAAGAAATCCCTACAGCTAACAGTATTACACAACTTTCTTAAAGTATTCCAGGACATCTAAGAGTACACATGTTTTTAAATAATGGAATTTTGCCTACTTGGCCTACTGGTTTTATAATCTGAAATTTAAAATCAATGACAGAGATGTTGGTATCTTTAGATTAAGTTTTATAAATAACCTTTTCTAAATCACAGGAAAGATAAAAACTGCCGGAGAATAGTGATTTATAATGAATGGCAAAATAAAAGAATACTCAGTTATCTGAATGGGAACGACTATTTATAGATTATCACAACTAATTAGCTTCAGGTGCTATGCATATTTTGAAAAAAATGAGTAAGTCTTGTTAGACTTACTTTCTTTAAACTTCAAATGCCATAAATTAACAAATAGAACTTAAAAAATTATAATGCTACAGCTATTAATTTATAAGTTTATTACTAATTAATTCCTTAAGAACATTAGGATAAATATTAACAGGCATCGGAAATGAATGAAGTATTTAATTACCTTTAATTCCCACTGAAGGGGCTCCTCCAGCTACAGCAGCTAAAGCATATTCAATCTGGACAAGTTTACCAGACGGGCTTAAGAAGAAACAGAGGTGTTTTGTTAAATTCATACATTCTCAAATATTTATTATAGGAACATCTCTAAATCCATTAATCAAACACCAAGAAACAGCTAGACTTTGAAATTTATCATGAAGTTGTACAGAAACTAAAGTTTACCAGATTTGAACATATTCGTAGTGAAGTACTAATTTCTTTCCTTTGGTTGTTTTCTTGTCTGCCACTTAAAGAATTATCATTACTGTTGCCTTTCACCACTCACCTCAACCTTGTGACTTTGGGCAAGTTATTTAACCCCTGTGTGTCTCAGTTTTCTAATCTGTAAAATGGGGATAACAATACCTATTTCAAAGGTTGCAGATTGAATGAAGGGATGCCTTTTGTTCCGGGCACAAAATGAGCAGTAAGTAAGTACCAAAATAGTAATGTTACTAAGAACATGAATGTTTCTGTTAAATACCAAACAGCAGCATATATTTCATGTGGGTAGAGTTATGTATACATTTTCTAAAGTAGACTGGCCGAAGACATAAGAACTAGATATTAGTCACAAAAAAGCACTTCCTACATAGTCTAAAACTATTTCTAGAAGTCATAAGCTCGTTACATGTAACACATCTGGGTTCCAGGGGTTTGGTAGCCTAACACTAGGCCCCAAATGGCTTTTTAGGTTATACTTTATTTCCATCCATCTAGTTGTTGAGTTAGAATCATCACAAATGTCACAGACCACTCTTCCTATTTTATAAAGTCCTTGAGTGAAAGTAGTTTGTCTAGAGTGATACAGCTAGGTACATAGCTCCACAGTCTACCACTGAAAATATAATCTTGAATTTCAAAATGCCCTCCTTTATATCTTCATAAAATTATGGATACTCTTGTCACTCAAATCTCAACTTGTACCATCCCACCTTGCTCCAGACATACAGACTCTTAGATTTCAAAAACCCCTTTGACAAGCTAATCCCTGTTTGGAATGCATTTCACCATTACCTGATGAACTCTTTCCTGGTCACCCTTAATCTTTCATAAAAATGTCATGGCCAGGGGAACCTGCCCTGATCACCCCAAACTAGGTTGAATCACATACCCTCATCCTTATGGTATGGTGTACTTCCTCTTTGGCTAAGATGCATCATACTTGAATTATTGTTTACAATATTTGTCTTAACCAAGTGTAAGCTCTGTTCAGTCAGTTCCAACACATAACCTATTACCAGGAGTCCATAATCACTTGGCTGACAGAGACAAATCTAGATCTATCTAAGAAGTAAGCGTAGGAGTGGTAATTTAAAGACTATTAAATGACAAAATCAGCTGACTTGAGCAGAATAACATCAACAGGCATTTAAATGAAAAAATTAGACTGTGCTTGTTTTCATTTAATGGTCACTACTTCAATTACATATCATGATATTCTGGGTCCATTGCATCCAGCTTTCCATTATTGTTCAATACTTAGTTCAAATACCTCTGGGGAACATGTTAAAGGCTCAGTAAACTTAGTTACCTTTCCTGTTTATATAATCACCTATATACACATTAATCATACTTCTCATGCATCTTTCTGTATGAAAACTCACTAATCTGTGAGCTCACTGACCAATCTCTGTATTCAATCACGCCTCTATCTCATTCCAAAGCACCAACATCTCTACCTGGCAAAATTGAAATAGCCCTTGTAACTAATTTTCCTCTCTTCCATCCTACTTCCATCCCCTCCCCCCAGCCAGAATTATCTTTGTACCATGTCACTTCCAGCTAAAATTCTATAGCTTCTTGGTTCACTTACAATAAAAATTCCTTACTCTAGCAGCTAGAGTCTAGCCCTGCAAGACTGGACCTGATCCACGCTAACTCATTCCTCACTATACTCTACCCCATTTGCCTTATATCAATTCTTTTAAGAATTCAAGCTTTTTCAACTTTAGGACTTTCACACATACTCTTCCCTCTTTCTGCAACAGTCTTCCCCTAAATCTTTAAACATTAACAGTTGGCTCCTTTTCATCATCCAATCTCAACCCCCCCCACCCCACCCAAGCACTGGCCTTTCCTGACTCTGACTACCCTATCTGAAGTTATGTTTCGTCTTTAACCCTCCTTTTGTAAAAATTCCCAAGTAAGAGAAATAAATTTTTCAGAATGCAATTATAGGCACCAATTTTTTTTCTCATTTACTGTCAATATCCCCAACTGCATGTAATATAAAAGAACACCTTTTCATCCTATAGTAGTCTCATTATTTCCACCATTTAATTTTCATTACAACAGCCTAGAAACAAATGTTTTTTTAAAATCTAAAACAGAGTCAAACAATCATGCTAATAAAAAGCAAGAGTTTGTTTTTAGGGTATTTTTTAAAAAGTTTTTATTGATTTTAGAGAGAGGAAGGGAGAGGAAGAGAGAGATAGAAACATCCGTGGCTGCCACTAGCAGCGCCCCCCCCACCCCGCCACTGGCAATCGAGATCGCAATCCGGGCATGGTTTTAATGATTCTAACAAAATGGTCAAACTGAACTCTTTCTTCCCCGTCGGTTTATTAAATCTTCGGCAATGGTTTTCTTACATTGTGAACGACGGTTCATCTCAATTGTTTTGAAATATATACTTATTATTTTAACCCTCGTTCTAAAATAGAAAAGCGTACAATCTTTTTAAAAGGAAACATATCCCCCTCCAAAAAAATGTCTAAAACGCAAATGTAAACTAGTAGTCTGGGGTCCACAAACACTAGGTGATAGAAAGCTTAGCACTTTCATTTTTAGTCCCTAAGCTTCAAATAAGGGCATCGAAAAAACCGAAAGTGGGAGACTTTGAAAGACACTGGTACCAAAAGGAGACTAAGACTCAGAGCAAATGGTAAAATAGAGGCTTTCTGAGATTTGACCAACATTCCGAGCTCCAGAAGCTCCGGAGTCGGGCCTGTCTGGGTCAGGAAGGAAATCTTGAGTTCTAAACGGGACACTCAGACATAGCTCAGCAAAAGCTGCCTTTTTCTCTAGTCTCCAAATCGAAAGCAAACCCCTGGCTGAGGGCCGTATCCCCACACAACCTTAGGGTCGCCCAGTATCCCCCGACCTGCGTTCACGTGGCCTCCCGGGACCTCTGCTCTCCAGGCCGCGGGCGGGCCCGACAGATGACTTTGCAAAGTCGCATTTCTACCCCCACACCCTACTGGGGCCTCGGACGGCACCAAGTCAGAGACCAAGACATAAAAAAAAAAACCCGGTGGGCGAAGATCCTATAACCTCATCTACGCAGAGAATCTCCATACCTGAACGTAGTCAACGAAAAGCTGTAACCGCGCTCCGCCATCTTTACTCGGAGAGCAAAGGACGTCCACACACCTGCGCACTGCGGCCAGCTTCTTTTCATTTCCTTCCCCGCGCCTTCCTTTCTCTCCCTCTGATTGGAGGAGAGTCAGAGCCGCTCCAGCGGCATGCTGGGCGTTGTAGTTCCATAAGCTGGGTTTGCCCGACTCTGCGTCCATGCACTTGCTAAGGATAGGGGCGGGACTCGGCTGCCGTGTTAGAGAAGGCTTCCGGCCGGGCGGGGAAGGTGTTGGCAGCCATGTTGGTGCTGATGGTTCCTCCGTGGCGTATAGCCCGTGGAGTCGTCCGAAACTGTTGGCAGCAACTGCAGCGGAAACTTCAGAAGAACCAGCCAGGCTTTCCCAGCACTCCGTGGGGTACGTAAAGAAGGCCGCCGTAGAGAAGGGGGGGATGAGGGAACCCCAGGCAGCGTGAGGGGTACATTTCATACTCTGCTCTTCTCACGTGTGTTCCAATCGGCGATAGGGGACTTTACCCAGGGACGCTTACTTAGGAACAAGAAACAGTTGTTTTTCTCTGCTCCCATTCCGCAAAAAAAGAAGCCCTCTGTCACATTCCTACACGCAGTGTTACCGAAGCTCATTAGCTCATCATCAAGGGCTGCCATTATCTGGATCCTTTTATTTTTCCTTTCTTGTCCTCCCACACCCTGAAGCAATTTGTCTTTTGTGGTATTTTAGCTCCGTGCAGTTGAATGCTGATCCCCGTGTTTCCCCCGGAAACTAGTTTGAATCGGAAGTGTCCTGAATATTAAAATTTTCATTGCTTTGGTATTTACATTCTACTGAACTGAGTATGCCAAAGCCTGCCTGTGCTTCCTGGGATAATTTTCAGAACAATCCCATTAGACATCTCCACTTTTCAAATGAGTAAGTAGGTTAAGAAAGGTCCCAAGGTTACATACGCCTTCCAAAGCCTGTGCTGTTAACCATTGGCCTATGCTTAGAAGTACTGTTATATAAAAAGAAATACCAGTTGTTAAGTGCTACACAGCTTTGTATATATATATATATATTTTTTTTAACTTTAATTAAAAAAATGTTTTATTGATTGCCCTGGCTCATTTGGCTCAGCGGTTGGAGCCTCCGCCCGGTGACTGAAGAGTCTCAGGTTCCATTCCCATCAAGGGCAGTACTTCGGTTGCGGTTGGGTTCCCAGCCTGGTTGGAGTTGTGCAGGAGGCGACCAATAGTTTCTCTCTAACATCAATGTTTCTCTCGCTCTCTCTCACCTCCTCCCACTCTGAAGATAAATGAAAAAATATCCTCAGGTGAGGATTAAAAAAAATATATATATAAATATATATATATATTTTTTTTAATATAATCCCCAATCCCCTAACTGGGGATCAAGCCTGCAACCTTGGCTATTGGAACCACCCTCTAACGGACTGAGCTACTGGGCCAAGGCCTGTGTATTCTTAAGAGTTCCTAAAATAAAAATAGGTATTGCAAGAATAAGTATGAGAAATAGCAAAGAGACGGTGAAGGAATCTATTTGATTTTATAAGCAATTTAGAAAAAAATGAAATGTTGATAGCCACATAAATTAATATCATACAAAGAATGGAGAGCTAGTTCTTTTTCTTAGAGGACAGGAATCAAGATTAAATATTATGAAATAAGTGACTTACATAGGGCCTGCTGGCTTATATGACAAAGGAATTAACTCAGTTTGAATAAAATAAAAAGAAGTCAGTAGGTAGTTATCTCAATGGATCAGAAGTACATTTTTGGATTCTCAAGCTTAGATTTACTTGTAAAGTAATTAGGTGTACTGCCCACTGGCTGGATATGGATAATTGAGGGTTTCTTTTTTTGTACTTTGTTTTATTTAAACTAGGTGCCTCTCAGAATTTTTTTCATGTTTACTACTAAACCCCAGAGTATTGTTTTTCATAAGGTGAGAAACTCTTGGTAGAATTTCACTGATTTTATTTCAGCAGGTGCCTCTAAGAAAAAATTTTACTTGTATCCTTTAAAATTGCTTTATGTATGAGTTTTTGGTAGAATTTAAAAGCTAAAGTTTTCTGTTAAATGTCTATTGAATGTAATAGTCTAAATTATCTGTATGTCTGTTTTCATGTCATTGTTGATTGTTAAGGAGAGTGATATCTGAAAATAGTCCTTTAGAAGCTAAAAACGTATTCTGAATCTCCATGTTTTATTTTGTAGAACCAGCATTAGTGGTCCAAGTTCCAGCTATATTTACAGAATCAGCAAATGATACTAATGGAAGTAAGGAGATTTCCAGCCTTTTGGATAGTATCTTTTGGATGGCAGTGCCCAAAAACAGACGCAGCATTGAAGTTAACCGGTGTAGGAGGAGAAATCCTCAGAAGCTTATTAAAGTTAAGGTAATATGTTGATTGCTGTAGGTGTACTTTTTCTTGTGACTACCACTGCATATGCTCCTGATACATTCATGTAACCTATAAGTAAATTATTCTTAGATCTTATATGTCCACTTTCTTCTGGCTTAAATAAAATACAATATTTTCAGTATGTAGGTCTACTGTCCTATAGCCTAAATAGTAGGAACACAGTCAAGGAGGGATTTTGGAGTCTGCACAGAGGACTGGTTTGTGAAGAGCCTAAATGACTTTTTAACTGTGAGCTGTGCCAGTCCTGAGCTATGTGATTTTCAACTGTATATGGGTAAACATCTTAACTATGTCAGAACCTAAAATTAAAGAAGCAGTAGTTATACTAGATCTTGGGTTTTACTGGCCTTTACATATTTTTTATTCTTCACTGTGTCCAGTAAAATACTATGAAAGAAAACCTTTAGATTACTAATAAAAATAGCTCACATCTATTAAGTACCTATGATGCATCTAAGATGTGAATTCTCTCATTAATCTAACAACAAAGTAAACATTACTTTGATCATTTTTAGGGTGAAGAAACTGAGATAAAAAGAATTTACCTCTGGTCATAAACTGTTAACTGGTGGAGCCAGATTTTGAGCCCTGGCAGTTTAATTCTTGAGCTCAAATTCTTCTCTTTCAACTTTTGTGTGTGTTCCTATCCTCAGACAATTGCGGATCTCTACTCTCCATTGGATACATGGATATACTCTCTTCATTGATCTAGTAAAAAGTATAATGTTTATTACCTTTAGTCTGTTAATTTATGGCTTTAATAGCCATGTTTGAATTACTGGCTTTCTACGATGGCAGCACAGTGCACATGAAACTCTAGAGTAGAGAACTTATTATTAAGCTTCCACATTCATTATTAAACCAAACCCTTACAACTTAGGCCACTAAATATTGCTAAGTCAAAGTTGGAACTAGACTTAAAATGTAGAACTGAAAAATACTTCATTAATTAAAACAACAGTAATTCATACAACTGGTTGAGAGAATTAAAGATTTTTAAGGATAAGATCTTGCACCAGTCTATTTTATGATTTCTCTATGTTTATTCTGAGGGAAAAGAATAGCTCTAATCCTGTGTATTCATTTTCTTCACTGAATTATTTTCTGCTACATATAGTTTATTGTATACTTTTTTTTAAATTTATTGGGGTAACCTTAGTTAATAATTTTCAATTTTACAATTCTGTGATACATTCTGTTTATTGCATTGTGTTTTCACCACACAAAATCAAATCTCCTTTATCACCATGAATTTGGCTTCCTTTACCCTCTACTTCCCCACCCCCCTTCTCTGCTAACCACAGTACTGTTTGTGTCTATGAGTGTTTGTTTTGTTTGTTGTTTTCTATTTTATATCCCACATATGAGTGAAATCATGGGTTTTATCCTTTTTATTTTTGGCTGACTTGTTTCACCTACTATGATATTCTCAGGATTCAAATGGCAGTATTTCATCTTTTCTTATGACTAAGTAGTAGTCCATTGTGTCTATGTACCACATCTTTATCTGGTCATCTACCAAAGGACACTTCAGTTGTTTCCATATAAATAATGCTGTAATAAACATAGGGGTAAATATACATCTTTACAAATAAATGTTTTCAAATTTTTCAGGTTGATACCTAAAAGAGCGATTGCTGGGTAATATGGTAGCTCAATTCTTAATTTTTTGAGGAACCTCCATACTGTTTTCCATAGTGGTTATACCAATTTACATTCCCACCAGCAGTGTATAAAGGTTTCTTTTTCTCCCCATCCTTTCCAACACTTGTTGCTTCCTGTGTTGATAATAGCCATTCTAACAGCTATGAAGTGTTATCTCATTGTGAATTTTTTTTATTATTATTAATCGATTTTAGAGAGAGAGAAAAAGAAATAGCAGTTTGTTCCACCCATCTGTGCATTCGTTGGTTGATTCTTGTAGGTGCCCTGACCAGGGATCGGATGAACCCACAACCTTGGCATATTGGGATGATGCTCTAACCAACTGAGCTACCCAGCCAGGGCTCATTGTGACTTTGATTTGTATTGTTTGCAAATATTTTCTCCTGTTCAGTTGGTTGCCTTTTTATTTTGTTGGCAGTTTCTTTTGCTGTGCAGGAGCTTTTTAGTTTGTTATAGTCCCATTCATTTATTTTTGCTTTTACTTCCCTTAGGGGTCAAATTCATAAAATCCTCTCTGAGATCAGGATCCATAAATTTAGTACCTATGCTTTCTTCTATGTAATTTACATAGTTTTAGGTTTTTGATCCATTTTGAGTTATTTTTTGTGTAATGGTATCAAATAGCAGTCTATTTTACATGAGCTTCCAATTTTCCCAGTACCATATATTGAAGAGGCTTTTTTTTCTCCATTGTATATTTTTGGCTCCTTTGTCAAAAATTAGTTTCCCATATATATGTGGACTTATTTCTGTGCTCTTTATTCTATTCCATTGATTTATGTGTCTGTTTTTCTTCCATTTTGATTATTATAGTATTGTAGTATAATTTGAAATCAGGGAATATGATACCCTTCTGGCTTTGTTCTTTATCTCTCAGGATTGGTTTGGCTATTTGGGGTGTTTCGTGGTTCCCTACAAATGTGATGATTTTTTTGTTCTATTTCTTTTTTAAATGCCATTAGGATTTTGATAGGGATTGCATTAAATCTGTATATTGCTTTAGGTGATATGGCCATTTTAACTGTTTATTCTTCCAATCTATGAACATGTAATATCTTTGCATTCCTTTGTGTCTTCAGTTTCTTTGAGCAGTGTCTATAGTTTTTAGTGTACAGGTCCTTCACTTCCTTTGTTAAGTTTATTCCTAGGTATTTTACTTTTATTGCAATTGCAAATGTAATTGAGGTGTTTTTTTGTATGTTTGTATTTTCTTTTTTTCATTATTTCATCTGAGATTTCATTCTTAGTATATAGGAAAACCGTAGATTTTTGTATATTGATTTTGTATCTTGCTACTTTACTGTATTTGTTTATTGTTCCTAACAGTTTTTTGGTGGAGTCTTTAGGGTTTTTTTTTATGTAAATAATCATGTCATCTGCCAAAAAGTGACAATTTTTTTTTTTATCCTCACCCGAGGACACATTCGCATTTATCTTCAGATAGAGTAGGAGGAGAGAGGGGGGAAGAGAGAGAGAGAAACATCAATGTGAGAGAGACACATCGACTGGTTGCCACCCACACGATCCCAACCAGGGCTGGGGACAAACTGCAACTGAGGTACTTGCCCTTAGCGGGAACCGAACCAGAACTCTGGTCCTCAGGCCGACACTATAACCACTGAGCCAAACTGGCCAGGGCAAAAGTGACAGTTTTATTTCTTCATTCCCAATTTGGATGCCTTTTATTTTTTTCCCTTGCCTGACTGCTCTGGCTAGGACATCCAGTACTATGTTGGATAACTGGTGAGAGTGGTCATCCTTGTCTTTTTTCTGATCTTAGAGAAAAATATTTCAGTTTTTCACTGTTGAGTATGATATTAGCTGAGGGTTTCTTATATATGGCCTTATTATGTTGAGATTCTTTCCTTCTATACCTGTTTTATTGAGTGTTTTAATCATAAATGGATATTATATCTTGTCAAATGCTTTTCCTGCATCTATTAATAGGATCATATGATTTTTGTCCTTTATTTTGTTAATATGATATATTACACGGATCAATTTGTATATGTTAAACCATACTTGCACTCCACTTGATTATCTTTTTAATGTATTGTATTTGATTTGCTTGTATTTTGTTTAGGATATGTGCATCTATATTCATTAAAGATATTGGTCTGTAATTTTCTTTTTTGTGTGTTGTCCTTGCCAGGTTTTGATATCAGGGTCATGTTGCCTCATAAAATGAGTTAGGAAGTATTGCCTGTTCTTCAATATTTTGGAAGACTTTAAGAAAGATAGCTATTAAATCTTCTTTGACTATTTGGTAGACTTCACTAATGACGCCATCTGGTCCTGAACTTTTACTTTGGGGGATGTTTTTGATTACTGTTTCAATTTCTTTATTGTTGATAAATATATTTGTAATTCGTTATGATTCAGTCTAGGAGGGTTATATATTTCTAAGAACTTGTCCATTTCTTCTAGGTAATTAAATGTGGTGGTGTATAGTGTTCATAGTATTCTTGTATGGTGCTTTATATTTCTATGGTTTCTGGTATAACATCTCTTTCATTTCCTATTTAGTTTATTTGAGTCTTTTCTCTTTTTTCTTTATTGTGAAAAGCCAGAGGTTTGCCAATTTTATTAATCTTTTCAAAGAATCAGCTCTTTGTTTCAGCAGTTTTTTCTATTATCTTTTTGTTCTTTATTTTGTGTAATTCTGCTCTAATTTTTCTTATTTCCTTTCTTCTGACTTTGGGTTGCTTTTATTCTTTCTGTAGTTCTTTAAGGTTGTTTATGTGAGATTCTTCTTGTTTCTTGAGGTAGGCCTGTAATGCTATAAACTTTCCTCTTATTCCCACTTTTGCTAATTCCCACTTTCGCTGTTTCCTCTAAATTCTGTTATGTAGTGTTGTCATTCTCATTTGTCTCTATGTATATTTTGACCTCTTCTTTTATTTTTTCTTCGACCCAGTCATTGTATAATAGAATGTTGTTTAATTCTACATACTTGTAGGTTTTTTTTTGGTTTTGTTTTTTCCTTTTTGCAATTGATTTCTAATTTCAAAGCATTGTGGTCAGACAAAATGCTTGGTATGATTTCAATCTTAAATTTGTTGAAGCTAGTTTGTGTTCCAACATATTGTCTACCCTTGAGAATGTCTTGTGTGCCCCCTAAAAGAATGTATAAGTTGGGCTGGCTGGTGTGGCTTAGTGGATTGAGCATAGTCCCATGGACTGGGAGGTCCTGGTTCGATTCCCATTCAGGGCACATACCTGGGTTGTGGGCTCAATCCCCAGTGTGTAGGAGGCAGCTGATCAATGTTTTTCTCTCTAAAAAAATAAAAAAAAATATATATTTTTAAAAGAATGTATAATTGGGTGTTCTGGGCTGCAAAGTTCTATAAATGTCAATTATGTCCATTTAGTCCAATGTGCTATTTAAGGCTATTTCCTTTTTGATTTCTGTTTGGATGATCTATCTATAGTTGTCAATGGGGTATTTAGGTCCCTTGCCATCATTGTGTTTTTATCAGTTTTTTCCCTTTAGTTTTGTTAGTAGTTGCTTTATATATTTGGTACTTCCAGGTTGGGTGGGTATATGTTATTATGTATTACACCCTCTTGAAGTATTGTTCCCTATGTGATTATAAAGTGTACATTTTTGTCTCTTTTTAGATTTTTTTAATCTTGAAATCTGTTTTTTCAGATATAAGTATGGCTACATCAGCTTTTTTCTGGATTTCATTTGCATGAAGTATCATTTTTTTACTTCTTCACTTTGAGTCTATGTTTGTACTTTCATTTGAGGTGTGTCTCCTAAAGGCAGTATATAATTGGGTTTTGTTTTTTGATCCAGCCTGCTACTCTGTACCTTTGAATTGGTGAGTTCGGCCCATTTAGAGTGATTTATATTTAGGGTGATTATTGCTATATGGGGATTTCCTATAGCCATTTTATCTTTTGTTTTCTGGTAGTTCTGTGTCTCTGTTGTTTATTTTCCCTTGTGTTTCTGTCATTTTGATTTGATGCCATTTTCCAATTTTGTCCTGTTTCCTCTTTTCTCTGTTATGTGTCTTAGTTATAGATTTTTTTTTGAGTGGTTACCATTAAGTTTATGTAAAAGAAAGTATCATATATACAATAATACTTTTCTTCTGATTGCATCTCTATTCACCAGTGCAAGTTCAGTCCTTTGCCTCCTACCCTTTTATGTTTTTGATGTCACAAATTATCCCTTTTTGTGCTGAGAGTTCATTTCCAAATTGCAGTAGCTATTGTTTTTTGTTTTTGTTTTTTTTTAAATATATTTTTACTGATTTTATAGGGAGAGAAAGGGAGAGGGAGCAAGAGAGCAGAACATCAATTGGCTGCCTCCTGCTCACCCCCTACCTTCAATCAAGCCCATGACCTCTTGGTCAAGAGCACAGGATGATGCTTCACCAACTGAGCCACACCAGCAGGGTGTAGATATTGTTTTGTTAAATGTTTTTATCTCCTTTAAACTTTGTTATATTTAAATGTTGCATGCCCTATTGTGAACAAAGCTTGCATTTCCTGCTTCTGTTTATCTGTTAGTCATTTTACTAATCATTTTATATCCTTTTTTTGTTTTCTTTCAAATAGAAGAATACCCTTCAGTGTTTTCTATAATGCAGGTTTGTGGTGGTAAATTCCTTCAGCTTCTCCTTGTCTAGAAGTCTTTATTTCTCCTTCATAACTAAAGGATAACTTTGGCAGATATATTATTGTTAGCTGGTGATATTTTTCTCAATTATTTGAATATTTTATTCTATCCTAGCTTGTAGTGTTTCTGCGTAAAAATCCAATGATAATGTAATGGGATTTCCTTTATAGATTACAGTCTTGTTTTCTCTGGCTGCCTTCAGAATTCTATGTCATCAGTTTTTTACAGTATTAACATAAATATGCCTTGGAGAAGGCCTTTTTGGATTTTGATAATTGTTCTATTATCTATTGGATTCTAGGATCCAGTTACTTCCTTAGGTTTGAGAAATTCTTGATTATTCATTTGAATAGGCTCGCTGTTCCTCTTCCCCTCTTCTAGTATACCCACATTACTCTTACTGATGGAGTTAAATCTCATACAGTTCTTTCATTTTTTGTTTTATTGTTGACAGTATTACAGATGTCACCCATTCCCTGCCCCTTTGCCGTCAACCACCTGGCCCCCACACCACCCCAGAACTTCATCACACTATTGTCTGTGTTCATGGGCTATGCATATATGTTCTTTGGTTAATCTCTTCCAGTCACCCCCATCCTCCGACCCTCACGGATCTGTCAGTCTGTTCCATGTATTCATGCCTCTGGGCCTATTTTATTCATCAGTTTATTTTATTCATTAGATCCCACTTATAAGTAAGATCATGTGATATTTGCGTTTCTCTGAGTGGCTTATTTCACTTAGTATAATACTCTCCAGGTCCATCTATGCTATTGCAAAGGGTAAGAGAGCCTTCATTTTTACAGTGCATAGTATTCCATTGTGTAAAGGTACCAAAGCATTTTTATTCCCTTCACTACTGATGGGCACTTGGGCTGTTTTCATATCTTTGCTATTGTGTTGTGGCAGAAATTCAGTCGGCAGGAAGAGACAGACGCCCACACTCGGAGGATTAGAAAAGTACTGTTTAATGTGCACCTGTTGCTGTCCCAGCTGAGTCACCTCCAAAGGCTGAGAGCCCTGAGCCCAAGTTCCAGCCACCTTTTATACATGATAAGCCTCTGGGTATTTGGGGGCCTTCTAGTTCCACTGTAGTTTAGGTAGTTGGCTGATGTACGGGAATTACAAAAGCCAAGGGCATGGTCTCTGCACTGCTTAAGGGGATTGTCTGCACCTAGCTTGCCTTCTCAGTTGTAAATAATGCTGCTATGATATAGGGGTGCATATATTCTTTCTGATTGGTGTTTCGGGATTCTTAGGATATATTCCTAGAAGTGGGAACACTGGGTCAGATGGCAGTTCCATTTTTAATTTTTTGAAGAAACTCCACACTGTTTTCCATAGTGGCTGCACCAGTTTGCATTTCCACAAGCAATGTATTAATACTAGGGTTCCTTTTTCTTCACATCCTTCCCAGTACTTGTTTGTTGGTTTATTGATGGTAGGCATTCCAGCAGGAGTGAGGTAATACCTCATTGTAGTTTTAATTTGCAACTCTCTGATGATAGTGACCCTGAGCATTTTTTCATGTGTCTCTTGGCCATCTGTATTTCCTCTTTGAAGAATTGTCTATTCAGGTCCATTACCTATTTTTAATTTGGATTGTTTGTCTTACTGGTGTTCAGTTATGTGAGTTCTTTATAAGTTTTGGAAATTAACCCCTTTTATCATTCTCATATATATTCTGCCATTCAGTGGGTTCCATATTCATTTTTGTTTACGTTTCTTTTGCTGTGCAAAAGATTTTTAGTTTGATGTAGTCCCGTTTGTTTATTTTTTCCTTTTTTTCCCTTGCACTAGGAGATGTATCAGCAAAAATACTGCTACATGAGATGTCTGAGATTTTACTGCCTGTGTATGTTTTCTTCTAGGAGTTTTGTGGTTACATGACTTACATTTAAGTCTTTTATTCATTTTGAGTTTATTCTTGTGTATGGCGTAACTTGCTGGTCTAGTTTAATTTTTTTACATATACCTGTCCAATTTTCCCAATACCGTTTATTGAAGAGACTGTCTTTACTTCATTGTAATGCCATTGCCTCCTTTGTCAAATATTAATTGAGCATAATGACTTGAGTCCATTTCTGCTGTTCCATTGATCTATATGCCTATTCTTGTGTCAATATCAGGCTGTTACTACAAAGCCACTTACAATGGCTTTGTAGTAAGTATAATCTGATATCTGGTATTTTGATCCCTCCCACTGTGTTCTTCTTTCTCAAGATTACTGGGCTATTTGGGGTATTTTTTGGTTCCATGTAAACTTTTTGAGTATTTGTTCTAGATCTGTGAAATATACCATTGGTATTTTAATAGGGATTGCGTTGAATCTGTAGATTGCTTTGGGTAGTATGGACATTTTAATTATGTTAATTCTTCCAATCCATGAACACGGTATACGCTTCCACTTGCTTGTATCTTCCTCTGTTTCTTTTTTCAATGTCTTATACTTTTCTGAGTACAGGTTTTTACTTCCTTGGTAAAATTTATTCCTAGGTATCTTATTTTTTGTTGTTACAATGACAAATGGGATTATATATTTTTTTAGTTTCTCTTTCTGAGAGTTCATTGTTGGTGTATAAAAGTACCATCAATTTCTGGATGTTATTTTTGTATCCTGTTTTGCTGAATGCATTTTTTAAGTTTAGTAGATTTTTGGTGGAGTCTTTGCGGTTTTCTATGCCTAATATCATGTCATCTTCAGATAATGGGTTTTACTTCCTCCTTTCCTATTTAGATGCCTTTTATATTTTCTTCTTGTTTGATCACTGTAAGACTTCCAGTGTTATTCTGAAGAAAAGTGGTGAAAGCAGACATCCCTGCCTTCTTCCTGTTGTTAAGGGAAATTCTTTTAGTTTTTAGCCCATTCAGTAGGATATTGGCAATAGGTTTGTCATATATAGACTTCATTATGTGGAGGTATGATCCCACTATTCCCACTTTGAGAGATTTTACCCAAAATGCGTGCTGTATTTTGTCTAATGCTTTTTCTGCATCTATTCATATGAACATGTGATTGTTATCCTTCATTTTATTTATGTGATGTATTATATTTATTGCTTTGTGAATATTGTACAAAACTTTCATCCCCGGAATAAATTACATCTGGTCATGGTGTATGACCTTTTTAATATATTGCTGCATCCGATTTGGTAATATTTTGAGGAATTTATCATTAATGTTTATCAAGGATATTGGCCTGTAACTTACTTTCTTAATGTGGTTTTGGAATTAGGATTATGCTGGCCTTGTAAAAAGATCTTCGAAGTCGTCTTTCCCCTTCAATCTTTTGGAATAGTTTGAGGATGATAGATGTTAGTTCTTTGAATGTTTGGTAAAACACCCTTGTGAGGCTATCCAGTCCAGGACTTTTGGTGGCTGAAAGTTTTTGATTACTCCTCAATTTAATTAGTTATTGGTTTAATCAGGTTTTCTGATTCTTCCTGATTGAAGTTTGAAGGATTTTATGTTTCTAGGAATATGTCCATTTCGCCAACATTGTCCTGTTTGTTGTCATATAGTTTGTTCATAGTATTTTCTTACAATCCTTTGTATTTCTGTGGTATTAGATCTTACTTCACCTCTTTTATTTCTGATTTTATTAATTTGGGTCCTCTCTTGTTTCTTGCTGAGTCATTTTAAAGGTCTGTCAATCCTGTTTATCTTTTCAAAGAACCAGCTCTTAGCTTCATTGATCTTTTCCATTGCTTTTTAGTCTCTATTTCATTTCTTTGTACTCTGATTGTTATCATTTCCTTCCTTCTACTTACTCTGGGCCTTTCTTGTTCTTTCTAGTTCTTTTATTTGTACAGTTAGTTTATTAGAGATAGTTTGTCTTTCTTGAGGTAGGCCTGTAAATGCTGTGAACTTCCCTCTCAGGACTGCTTTTGCTGTGTCCCATTGATATTTTGGTTGTTTGTTCATTTTCATTTGTTTAAAGGAAGTTTTGGATCCTTGATCTCATTGGTAATCCACTCATTGTTTAATAACATGCTATTTAGCCTCCATGTGTTTGAATCTCTTTGAGTTTTTTGGTTGTGGTTGATTTCTAGTTTCATGCTGTTGTAGTCAGAGAAGATGCTTGATATGATTTCACTCTTCTTAAATTTAGTGAAACTCCTTTTGTGTCCTAACATGTGGTCTATCTTTGAGAATGTCCCATGTGCACTTGAGAAAAACGTATATTCTGCAACTTTGGGGTGAAATGTTCTGTAAATGTCAATTAAATCCATCTGATCTAGGGTTCATTTCAGGTTGCTATTTCCTTGTTGATTTTATGTCTGGAAGGTCTGTCAGTGGTTGTTAAAATGTCCCCTACTATGATTGTATTGCTGTTGATCTCTTCCTTAAAGTCCTCCAAGAGTTTTTTTTATATATTTAGGTTCTCTTATTTTGGGTACATATATGTTTACCAGGGTTATATCCTCTTGTTGGATCCAGCCATTTAGTTTTACGTAGTGTTATTCTTTGTCTCTTGTTATGCCTTTGTTTGGAAGTCAATGTTGTCAGATATGAATATTGCTACCTTTGCTTTTTTAAATTTCCATGTGCATCAGTAATTTTTTTCTGTCTCTTCACTTTCATCTTGTGTGCCTTTTGTTCTGAGGTAGGTCTCTTGTAGATAGCTTATATATGGGTCATGTTTTCTTATCCATTCAGCTACCCTATGCTTTTTGATTAGAGGATTTACTTCATATACATTTAAGGTTATTATTGATAGGTATTTACTTATTGCCATTTATTCTTTATGTCCATGTTCCTCTATATAGTTCTTTTTCTTCGCACTCAGTCCCTTTAACATTTCTTGCAATGCTGGTTTGGTGGCAGTAAACTCCTCTAGCCTTTATTTTCTGTTTATTTTACCTTCAATTTAGAATGATAGGCTTGCTCGATAGAGCAGTGTTGGTTTCTGATCCTTGCTTTTCATTACTTTAAATATTTCATGCCATTCCCTCGTGGCCTGTATTGTTTTCTGTTGAGAATTCAGCTGAGAGCCTTATAGCAACTCCCTTTTAGGTAACTGACTGTTTCTTTCTTGCTTCCCTTAAGATTCTCTCTGTCTTTAACATTTGCCATTTTAATTATGTTGTGTCTTCCAGTGCATCTCTTGAATTTAGCTTGATGGGGACCTTCTGTGCTTCCTGAACTTGTGTGACTTTTTCCTTCACCAGTAGAGGAAAGTTTTCTCTCGGTTTTTTTTTTTTTTCATTCTCATCCGAGGACATTTTTGCATTTATCTTCATGGGAGAGAGAGAAAGAAACATCGATGTGAGAGAGACACATCGACTGGTTGCCACCTACCCGGGGCCAGGGACAAACTGCAACCGAGGTACATGCCCTCAGCGGGAACCGAACCCAGGTCTCTGGTCCACAGGCCGACGCTGTAACCACTGAGCCAAACTGGCCAGGGCTCTCTCATTATTTCTTAAAACAGGTTCTCTATCCCTTGCTCACTTTCTTCTTCCTCTGGTACCCATATGATGCAGATGTTGTTCCAATTTATATTGTTCCAAAGTTCCCTTAAACTGTCATCATGCTTTTTAACTTTGTGTTGTTGTTATTGCTCTGATTAATTTTTTTTTTACCTTGTCTTCTACCTTGCTTATTCTGTCCTCTGCTTCTTCTAACCAACTGTTGATTTCTTTTAATGTATTCTTTATTTTAGCTATGACATTCTTCATTTTCGACTGGTTGATTTTCATTGTTTCTGTATCTTTTTTTCAAGCTCTTGAGCATTCTAAAGACCATTACTTTATACTCTGATTCTGATAAATTGCTTGCTTCCATTTCATTAAGCCCACTTTCTGGAGATTCCTCCTGTTCTTTCATTTGGGGCCTGTTTGTTTCCTCTTTTTTTTGCTGTTTCTTAGTGTTTAGTTCTTTGTATTGGATAAGTCTGTTATTCCTCTCTGTCTTGATGAAGTGGCCTTGTTGTGGGATCCAGAGGTATAGTCTCTGTGATCTTCTGAGTTGGGTGCTCTAGGAATGTCCCTTGTGTGGGTTATGTCAACCTTTTGTTTTATTTTGGATGTGATTGCTTTTGTTCCCTTTTTGGGTGGTATTAGTCCTCAGGCTTGCTGACTGGGAGGCTCAGTCATGACCACATCATGCCTAGTGTTATACTGGTGCTGACAGAACAAAACAAGACAGAACAAGGCCGAACCAAAAACAACACAAAAAGCAAAGATAAACCTCAACAAAAACAACAAGAAAGACTAAAAAAGAAAGAGAAAGAAAAAAAGTGAGAAGGAAATACTAAAAGACATGAGATCAAAAGAATCAGAGGAGACCTGGCTGGTGTGGCTCAGTGGATTGAGCATTGTCCCATGGACTGAGAGGTCCTGGTTCAATTCCCAGTCAGCATGTGTGCCTGGATTGCAGGCTCGATCCCCAGTGGGGGTGTGTACAGGAGGCAGCTGATTGACGTCTCTCTCACATCAATGTTTCTATCTCTCCCTTTCTCACTCTCTAAAAAATAATAAAAATATATCTTAAAGAAAGAATTTGGAACATAGGAAACTGAAAAAAATGAGCAAGAGAAAAAAAGAATAGAATAAAAGGAGAGAGCGAAATCACGGAAATGAAAGTAAAAGGGGGGAAAAGAGAAGTTTTGGATCTGCTGTTTTTGTATCTCGCTGGATTTTGCTATGATGTTTAAGCTGGCCCCCTGTTGTGTTGGTGCTGTATCTCCTGGGAGGTTTTCTGGTGCAGGTCCCATGTGATTTGCTGTCCCTCCCTGGCCTTGGACAACTTGACTGAAGTCTGACAGTGCAGAGTCCCAAGTTGTCCTGTGGGCGGGCCTCCATAGCCCAGAGACTGGGTCTGCTTTGGGTCTCATACCTTGAATGTCCGTATACTGGGGTACTCTTCCTTTCCCCATGGAACCAGTCTCTGCAGTGGGGATTTTGGTCCTGGCCAGAATGGAAGAACAGACTCAGGTTGGGGGTTGATCCCGTAGCTTTTAGGTGGGGGGGTGGACACTTACTCCCCTTTCATTACCTCCCCTCTGCCTGGCTTGCTGGCACCCCCGCACTGCCACCTCAAGCAGGAGGGAATAAAAAACTAAAAAGTAAAAATAAATCAATCCTGCTTGGCACTCTACTCTTTCAATGCCACTGGTCCCTGTTGAGCAGGGCCTCTTCTAAGGCTCCAACCAGGGACCAGGCTAAATGGCCGAGTCTCCTGTGCTGCCAGACCCAGCTGCAGGGGTGCAGATTTTCCAGCTCAGAGCCTTTCCCCTTTGCCCCAGGTCACTGTAGGGCATGGCATGACCAGCCATTCGACAGGTTGTGGAAGGGCAGCCTCCCTGGATTTCGAGGTGGGCAAGGCCTTGCTGGGCCCCACTGTGCAGTTTCCATCTGACTCTCCTTCAGAAGTTCCTCTAGATAGTAAAGGGTATCTCAGGATCACTGGTGGAAATGCCTGTTTGACACCTGCTCATCTTGAGCCCCGCTGTGTGGCTCCCTTCTGCAGATTTAGATTGGGGCTAACTTCCCAATGTTACAATGGATAGGCACTCAACCCTGCTCCCACCAGCAAGTCTCAAGTTTGGACTCCTGCCCCCACACTGCCAATGTGCCCCCGCAACCAACTTTGTCCCTGCTACCTACCTTTCTCCGTTCTTGGCACTGCCCAGCTCTGCTGCCTATCCACCATTTGCTCACTTACTATCCAGTCTGCGGTTCTAGTAGCACCCAGGGTCGGGGAATCAACTGCCCGCTTTTGTGGCCAACAGTGCAGCTCCCAGACCCTGATTACTATTTGCAGGATTGTGTTGCCAGGTTAGGCCCGGAGACTAGCAGCAGCAAGGCTTGGCTCTGAGTTGTGGTGACTTCCTCCTGGGGAGGACTCCACAGATATTCCAAAGCGGTGTGTGCTTCGAACCTGGAGCAAGAAGCATCAGGCTGGGCAGCCGCTGTATTGGCAAGGCTAGGTGCCAAGTTGCGGCGACCCCCAGCAGTCTCCTCCTGGGGAACACTGCAGGTACTCCAAAATGACCACTCTCCAAACCTGGAGCAAGAAACATAGGGCCATCAGCAGCAGCAAGCCTGAACTGCTGCCCCAAGTTTCCACACAGATAGAGCTCTTATACACACACCCTCATCCTTGCATCCTCTCTCTCACACACCCACACCAATCCCGTTGCCATCTTCTTTCTAAACCATAGTCTGTAATTAGATTTTTTTTTTTTTTTTTTTTTATCCTCACCTGAGGACATTTTTTCATTTTTTGTCCAGATAGAGTGGGAGGGAGAGAGAGAAACATCGACGTGAAAGGGACACATCGAGTGGCTGCCACCCGCACGACCAACCAGGGCCGGGGACAAACCGCAACCGAGGCACGTGCCCTTAGCGGGAACTGAACCCGGGTCTCTCTGGACCGCAGGTCGACGCTCTAACCGCTGAGCCAAACTGGCCAGGGCTGTAATTAGATCTTGATTGCTATTGTCCCATTTGTGGATGGATTCAGCCCTCTGGCCAGCTAAGTATGAGGATCAACCCCAACCGCTTCATGCCAGCTGTTATGCAGCTGCTGACATAAGACCAAACCAAAAAACAACATGGAAAAAAAACAAGCCCCCCAAATCAACAACATAAACAATAACAAAAAGATATAACAATAAGAATACTAAATGACAAGATTCCAAAAGAATTAGAGAAGAAAAAGGATAAGAATGAAAAGGACAGGCAATAAAGAATAAAATATAAAATTTAAAAAGTTTTAAAAATAATACAAAAGTGAAATAATAACAAGCAGTAATAACATTCACTAAAATGGGGAAAATAAAATACAACAGAATAGGAAAAAATAAAAGAGAAGGAAAAAATAGAAAAGGAAAAAATAAATAAGATATAAGGAAAAGAGGAGAAGAAATGAAATATTAGGGGGACCGGAAAGTAATGTCGTTTTTTTACATTAAATTCAAATAGAAAAATTTTTAACAAGTTTTTATTTTTAATTAATGATGTAATCACCCTCGTTATCAACAACCTTTTGCCATCTAGTGTGCAAATTTTCAATGCCGGATTGATAAAAATAAATTGGTTTTTGAGCAAAATATCTAGAGATGGCATTTTGGACATCATCCAAATTATCAAATTTTTTGCCACTTAGAAAATGTTGTAGCGATCGGAATAAATGGAAATCTGATGGCACAATATCGGGTGAGTATGGTGGATGAGGCAATATACCTCCCACCCCAATTCATTAATTTTTTCCAGGGTTTGTCTTGCGCAGTGCGGTCTTGCATTATCGTGTTGCAGAATAACGCCTTTTCTGGTGACAATCGCTGGGCACTTTTCAATTCAAGATTGATTTATTCGATCCAATTGTTCACAGTAAAAGTCTGCATTCACAGTTTGCCTAGGTTTCAGCACTTCAAAATGAACGACCCCGCGAATACTCCACCAAACACACAAAAGTGCCTTTTTGGGGTGTAAACCTGGCTTAGCTGTACTTCGTGGCGATTCATTCGGAGAGAGCCACTGCCTTTTGCATTTTGGGTTATCATAGAGGACCCATTTTTCATCTCCAGTGATCAAGCGATCAAAAAACGCTTCTGTATTGTGCCACTGAAGCAATAAGTTGCATGTGGTGGACCGGTTAGCTTTGTTTTCTTCGGACAGATTATGCGGGACCCAAACACCTGCTCTGTTTACTTTACCAATCTGCTGCAAATGTTCTTGGATGGTCGACCAAGGTTGGTTAAGAGTGTTTGACAGTTCCTCGATTGTCTGACACGGATTTGCTTCCACTTCCGCCCTTAACATGTCATTACTTTAACGGCATTACTTTCCGGTCCCCCTAATATAAAAGAAAAAATAAAGGAAAGATTTTTTAAAAAGTGGTGTTCACCTCTGCAGATTTTGGTGTCTACCCTTTTGATCTGCTGTTTGTGTAGATCAGTGGATTTTGCTCTGATACCCAAAGCTGGCCACTTGGTGTGCTGGTTCTTAGCCTCCCTGTAGGTTATCTGGTATAAGCGAATGTTAGTTGCTATTCCTGGCTCACCCAGGGTAACCTGACTAAAGGTTGGCAGGGTAGAGCCCCAAGTTTTATAGCAGGCAGGGCCTTCAAAGCCCAGAAAGCCCAGAGGGCTGGTCTGCCTGGGGTCTCACACCTTGAATGTCCCTGCTCTGAGCTGCTCTCTCTTCCCCCATAGCTCTGCAGGGGTATCCGGGACCTGGCCAAATGGTTTAAACAGACTCTCTCTGTGGGAGGAGGCACTTTCTTTCCCAGAACTGCACTGGCTGAATTCCCTGGGGAGCTTGGATCTGCTTCCCTGTAATGCAGCTGAAGTGCCCAACACATGCTTGTCTGTGTCCCAGACAGAAACCCACCCTAGAGACACAGTCACAATACCTTAGTTCTGCATGGCTCCCTGGGACCTCCTTGCTGCCATACCAAATGGGAGGGGATCAAAAAAGAAAATCATGCTCTGACTGGGCCAAATATCTGAGTCCCCTGTGCCGTCATACCAAGCAGTATGGGTGCACATTTCCAGCCCAGCACCATTCCCTTTATTTCTGGTCACAGCAGGAAGGGGGCGAACCTAGCAGTTTCATAAGTCGGGGGAGGGGCACTGCCCATGCACTTCAGGGGGTCAGAATCTCTATCCTCTTTCCCAAGCCATACTTCCCTGCCCCCTTCCAATTCTTTAGCCAAAGTTCTTCCAGAGAATAGAGGTCTCCTCAGAGTCACCTCTGGGTGTACCAGTTAGACCCCTCGGCCTGCCCTGAGCTTTGCTGTGTGGCTCCTCCCACAGTCACAGATCAGAGCCAACTTCCCAGGCTGGTGTTGTACCAAAGAAATTGCTGTTTACCTGGCATGCTGCTCTCTGAGTCTCCCAGGTCAGCAGAATCCCCACTGATTTTCCCTGCCCAATACTACAAGAGCTTCTCCTCCCTCCTCTGTTACTCCGGAATGGGAATACCTGTGTGACGGGGAGACCCCTTGCTCCCCAGGGTTGGGGGCTCCATTGCTACAATATCCTTCCAGCTTCCCAGCTAGGCACCTGCGTGAGTTGGCTCACCCTCTCCATGTCTCCTCCTGTCTTTCCTCTGTGTTCCCTGCTGTCAATATTTTAGGTGAGCTACACTTCAACTGGTTTTTCAAGACAGTTGCTCTGCAGTTTAGCTGCAAGTCCAGTCCAGTGTTGGAAGCAAGTGGTTGGAGCTTCTACCTACTCTGCAAACATTTTGGAGTCTCTCTTTTTTGTAAATCTCAAATCTCTCTCCTCTCCCATCTGAGTCATTTCTAAATTTCTGTCTTCAGTATCACTAATTCTTTCCTCTACCTGGTCAGTTCTATTTTCTGTGGCTTGCCAGTTTGATTTTTTACCTCACTTACTGAGTTACTTAGCTCCAGAATTTCTGTTTGGTTACTTTTTTATAGTTTTAATCTCTTTGGTAAAGTATACCTTTTGTTCATTGATTATATTTCTGGATTCATTAAACTCTGAGTTTTCATGTATTGTTGAGATATTTAAGGACTTCCATCTTGAATTCTCTTAAATTGCATATTTCTATGTCTTTTACTTTATTTTCTGGAGATTTTTTAATTTCTTTTTGAGCTGTCTTGTTACCTTGATTATTCATTGTATTTGATGGATTATTTCTCTGCCTAGATATTAGTGGAAATGAAACCTATTTTTTTATTTTTATTTATTTTTAATTGATTTTAGATAGAGAAGGGGGGGTGGGAGACAGTGATGTGACAGAAACATCGATCATTTGCCTCCCTCATTTACCTCAGCAGGATTGAACCCACAACCTGGGTATGTGCCCTGACCATGAATTGAACCTGCCACCTTTTGGTGTACAGGACGACACTCCAACTGACTGAGCCACACCTGCCAGCAATATCTGCTTTTTAAAATATTTGACACTTCACTGTTTAGTAGATTGATAAGTAGAGATTTTTCTTTTTGTTTTCCAGTAGGTGTTCCTGAAGCATAAGTCACAGTTGTGTGTAGCTGCCTCCCCTCGCTCTCCCAGAGCTCACAGCAGCCCCAGCAGATGCTATAGCAGTGGATGTGTCGATGACAGCACACTCTTTTTCTCTGCAACACAGGACTGGAAGGGCAGAAATATTTCTCTCTGAACATCAGACATAAGGCACACACTGCAACTCAACCCTCTGACAGGGACTGCTGGGACTTATGGGATCTCTGTGGGGCAGTGTTGTGTTCGCCGTGAAGTATGACCTATATTCCTTGGGAAGGTGGACATCCCTTAGTCTCAGCACCACCCCCATGGGGGATTGTGGTGGGCGATGGGTCTTCTGGGCCTGTGATATCCCAGCACTGCCTCCTGCAGCTAGATGCTGCTAGCATTGTTGCACTTTCTGAGGTGTCTGCGGTGCCTCCACCAGTCTCCGCTGCGGTTAGTGGGGTTGGGTGGCTGGGGAGAGGACTCTTCTTGCATTTGTGGCCTTGCTCTCCTCCCAGTAACTGCCAGACATCAGTTGCCACATCTCTGCTCCTGTCACTGGTTAAGCTGCAGTGTGCTCCTGTCACTTACAGATAACTGTTTCTGCCCTTCCAGTCCTGAGGGCTGCCAAGAGAGTGTGCACTGTAACCCTACACCTCCACTGCTCTATTATCTGCAGCTCTCACTGAGTTCTGGGAGGGTGAGGGGAGACAGCTGTGCATTTGTGGCTTTGTTTTGTGCCTGGTAATAGTGACTGCTAGACCACAGCTGTCACACTTTTGTGTTCCATCTCTGCCCTACACTGGGTTTTGCTGCAGTGTGTGGTGGTCACTCAGGAGGAATGTTGATTCTAACCCTTGAGTTCCTTAGGGCTGCAGAATATGTACACTGTAACCCGACACTTTGCCTGCTACTGAGTCTTCTGGGGCCATAGTGAGTTCTGGGGTGCTTCTTTGATACCTATGTTTGTCCTTCCTCTTTCCCTCTTCCTCCCGTTTCCTGAGATACACCCACCTTCAGATGTTTCAATATGTGGATCCCTCAGATGTGTTTATGTGTTGAGCAGGGAATCCTCTGTTACATTATAGTTATCCAATTTTTAACTTCAAGGGGAGAGCCCTAGAGGTCCTCATGCTGCCATCCTGCTGATGTCACTACTATTTTTCTTTATATTCCAAACCTACTTTTAAACATGTTAAAAAGACTTTAAAGGTTATAATTTTGTCATTAAAATTGGATAGACATGTATAAAAACTCATTAAAATACCCTCAAATTATAGCTAAACAGGGAAGTTTTACATTAAGGAATAACAACCAATGTTCATATATTTTTTAAAAATTACACCATCTACCAACTGTACTTTATATAGGGATTTGAGTTAGACTGTGATAAATCAGAGGAAGCCAACTTGTAATGTGTTTATCATCTTTTCCGAAGAAAAGTTGAAAAGTGAATTTCTTTTTATTAAATGCTTAGTATTTGAAGATGTGGGAAGGAATACAGTATTGTTTTATATAATGTGACTACTGCTGTGTTGATTCAGTCAGTGGACCTGAGTTGTAGTCCCAGTTTTTCTACTAGTTCAATGTTTGTTCTCAGTTTTTCTATTAAAGTGAGATTGAACTAGATGGTATATAACCTTTTGTGCAGCATGACTGCTACAAGAAAATTTAAATATAAGCATCACTCCTATCGGTAATTATTTGTTCATTATTTTGCCTCTTGTTAAAATGTTTTTTGTTGTTTATTGTTGATTTCTTTTTCTAGAACAACATAGACGTTTGTCCTGAATGTGGTCACCTGAAACAGAAGCATGTCCTTTGTGGCTATTGCTATGAGAACGTGTGCAAGGAGACTGCAGAAATCAGAAGACAGATAGGAAAACAAGAAGGGGGCCCTTTTAAGGCTCCTACTGTAGGGACTATGGTGCTGTACATGGGAGAGACACCATCTGAACAAGATCAGGGCAAGAGGATCATTGAACGAGACAGGAAGCGACCATCTTGGTTCACCCAAAATTGACACCAGAGATGTTTAAAGAGGGTAACTTAACATAAAACATTTCTCCTGGGAAAGAGGAAAATTTTTGTTTTTAGTGTTTTGTGTCTGTTTTAAAATCATTAATATAGCTTAAAACTTTCTTCATAAGCAGTTTTGTGTGGATAATTTGAAGACTATATCAGCAATAAAGTCTGTAAATGTTTATTTAAGCAGAGGCTTAGTGGATTTATATGTCTGTTTCTATTATAAGGTTTTAAGTAAACATTAAATTTCCAGGACAGAACAATAAATTATTTTAAAATTCATACCAAGAGTTGTGTTTGGCTCTGGTTTTCTTTGTTTGCTAGTGTTTTTTTCTTACACAACAATACTTACACAAATACTTTTGTTTAAATAACACATGGAAATAGGTTTATTTTATTTATTTATTTATTTATTTTAATCCTCACCTGAGGATATTTTCCATTATCTTCAGGTAGAGTGGGAGGGGAGGAGGGAGGGGGAGAGAGAGACACATTGATGTGAGAGAGACACCATCGCCTGGTTGCCTCCTGCATGACCTCAACCAGGGCCGGAAACCAAACCGCAACCGAGGTACATACCCTTGACTGGAATTGAACCCATGACTCTTTGGTTCGCAGGCTGATGCTCTAACTACTACGCCAAAATGGCCGGGGCGGAAATAGGATATCATTTCAATTCTGGATATTGTTTTTTAAGCTGGTAATTCTGGCAGTAAGAAAAGGTTTGTTCTGTTTGGGTTTTTTGGTTTGGTTTGGTTTTGAAAACTAAAATTGCCTTTGGTGGAATTTATAAGGGATATATTATGTTAATTTGCTTAGGCAAAAATAGTTCTTAACATTTTTACATGAAGTCAAAATGACTTAGAATTCATTAAATAGCTTATGAGATTTGTAATTTACTGTTATAGGTAAAAGACTTAAATGGAGATGTGGGTCAATTCAATAGCACACAGAAAATGTGCTAAGGATGTTGCCTTTACATTTTCTTTTTAGTTTATGTTTTATCATTTTTATCTCTGTATAGCAATGGCCTTTTAAAAAAATCCTCACTTGAGGATATGTTTTTCATTGATTTTCTGACAGAGTATGAGGGAAGGAGGGAAAGAGAGAGAAACATAAATTGGCTGCTTCCTGTGTGACCCTGACCAGGGCCAGAGACCAAACCTCAACCAAGGTATGTGCCCTTGACTGTAATCGAACCCGAGACTCTGATCCGCAGGCTGACACTAACTGCTGAGCCAAACCAGTCAGGGCTATAGCGATGGCCTTTTTAACTTAAAGCAAATCATTTACTATTTCTCTATTCCTCCTCTATGTCTACCCTGAGCTGAAGGTTTGCTGTGTTTTCTTTTTTTTTTTCATGCTTCATTTAAAAATAAAAGATAGCTTTAAAACACACAGAGGTAAGTAAGTAAGGGATTATGGTTAAATGGAAAATCAGTAGACATATTAAAAACAGCATACCACAGTAGTGTAAATAAGTATTAGAATTACACAGCAAATTCACCACTGAACTTTCTTTTCCTTGGAAAGAACTTACATGGATAAGTCTACAAGTTAAGACTCAATCCGGAAGTACACCACTCTTGGTACTAAGGCCTGACGGACATTTTTCCCCAAGGATTTTATAACAATGACTAGTTTCATGAGGTACATTAAGATCAATATGTTAAAATGCAATTTAGTAAATCCAAATCCTTAAAACTAACAAAGTATTGGAATCTCAGTAAAGAACTCTTTAAGGTTTGGCTTGATCTGAGCATAAAATTGAGTTTCTGGAGGAATTATCTTAATATTCTTATTAAGGCACTTCTCTGCAGATAATTATTTCTTAGTATCTAGTAAGTCTTCAAAATGCTGTGTCACACTTAAGGTACAAATGATTCAAGAAAGCTAAGGCTAACCAGGTACTTACCTAAATCTATTCCACTGCCTACTCAGCATCTTAGTTGACAGTCTAACCAGGTTGCAAAATGTACCCCTACTTTTTGTACTTTGATTAGCAGTAGGCTCTATATTCAGGTAGACTTAATATGCAGGCAGGATCACTTCTTTGTTTGCTATTCACGGACAGACAGATGTTGTAAAATGCATTCATTCCCAAATTAAATAGCAAAACCAGATGTCTAGTTCATGTCAGAAACCATGTCTTAAAGAAGAGTACTCAGCACTCAGTACTTTTTTTCAAGAGGTTGTTCCTTCTAAGTTATCTTTGTAGTATATCATTTCATGCTTCCAGTTTTTACTGTCAGAAAAAAAAAAACATCAGGAGTTTGAAGTAAGTCATTTATGTGACTGATTTATACACATTCTGAACATCAGAAAAGAACTCCATCCTCTCTTAACCCCTACAACATCAAGATTTTAAGACATTCACTAGGCACTTTTGGAGAGAGGGATTCCTGTCTTTCCCTTAACCAGTTCCTAGCAGATCACCAGGTTCTAAAAATCTGAACTATCTGACTTGATTCCATTTCCCTGCTGGTGTCCTCATCCTAACCCTAATTGTTTCTTTCCTGAGCTGTTACAGTGTACTTTTCAATTATTTTCCAGTCTCATATTTCTAATTAATTTTCTTTAATAGCGTTTATATTACAAAATAACACATTGTAGCTGCTGAAGGCAATACAAAATATATCAGCAAAAAGTTAAGAATTATATCTTTACCATCACACCTACCACACCCCATGGTGCATATGCTTCTGAAAGCTGCACTACTTAACCATTATTTCTGATATCACTCCCCTCAAATACAGGCTCCTATTTAAGCTCTCTCTTGTGTCCTCATAATCTGCAACTCTATGCCCACCTACCACGGTGTGGTAAGTACACACCTCACCCCTCAGGCTATTGAAATCATAACCAAATGTAGGAGAGCTTGTTTAGCACCTCAGCATGCATCACTCCTATCCCACTGTCTTGGCTTCACCCTGTTTTCCTCCTACCTCACTGAGTCTCCCTCTCAGACTCTTACTAATTCCTTCTTTTCTTCCAACCTCTAAACTTTTGAGTGCCAAAGTCTCCATCCCTAGTGATCTATTCCAGACTATGGCTTTGAATACCAACTACATGTTGAGGACTTCCAATTTGGTATTTCTGACATGGGCCTCTCCCCTGCAATCCTACTTGGTATCTCCAGCCAAATGTCTAACACATAATCATTAAACTCAGTATCTCCAACTCAGAATCTCTTCTCTCCTAGTCCTACTATTTCCCTCCTTCTCAGTCTTCTCCATTTCAATTGATGTCAATTCTGTTATTGCTCAGTCCTAGAACCTACCTTGAACAAATCCACAAATCACATTGGTTCTACATTTAAAATATACTTAGAATCTGACCACTCATCACCTCTTGACCTTACCCCTATAAAATATCCTAAGTCCTGAATGGAAACTGGTTTGGAGCCATAGGCAAGCATTCTGAAAGAAAAATGCATTTGGAAGGGGCAAGAATAGATCTAGTTTGATAGGGCAAAAGTATCTGGACTTAGAGCCAGAGGAACTTGAGATATGTTTCAGAAGCAGAATAGATAGGACTTAGTGACTAAAATCAAGGATGATTCCCAGGTTTCTAGCTTGAGCAACACGGGTGTGATTGGGAAGCCCATATGAGGTGAGGGCAGGTTATGGGGAAAACTCTAGATACCTGTTTTTGACAAGTTATATTTGAAATATTTATTGGACATCTAATCTGAAATGGCAAGGAGACTAATAGATATGTGAGTATGTAAATTTGGAAACAGCAGATGGAGTCTATTTAAAGCCATGGAAAGGAATGGGATTATCCAGGCCAAGAAAGTACTCGAGATAAAAGAGAGCACTAAACTGAGGAGGAAACCAGGATATTGTCCTGTTACAGATTCCAAGAGAGGGGAGCAGTCAAGAAGAGGCAATCATGCATTCTCTCAATTGTGGCTGGAATGAGGATAGAAAAGGACTTAATGATTGTGGCAAATGGAATTCATTTGTGATATTAAAAAAGCAATTTTATTTGAGTGTTGGTGGAAGAAGCCAGATTGGAGTAGGCTCATGAACTGAGGAAGTGGAGGTAGCATTCCTAGACAGGTCTTTGTAAAAGTTTTCCTCTGGGATTCTAAAATGGTGGTGGAGTGAATGGAAGCTACACAGACCATGTCCCAGGACCAAACTGGAATTACAACAAATGACAACAAATCATCAGGAAAAACCAACAGAAAAGCAGCTGGAGAGAACCCGTATAACCAGGGATGGAAAGAGGACACCAAATTAAGCCTGGTAGGAACTGTGGAAGCATGAGAGGGCAGACTGGGAGCCCATGGACAGCAGCTATTTGAGTTGTGAGCAGTTCCCTTGGGGTTAAAATCCCAAGCTGGCTCCACAGTGCAGAGTGCCGGGATAAAGCACTACATTAGCTACAACCACTCACCTTGGTTTCTGGCAGAGGGAGGGTCAACTGGACTAAAATGGTATGGATAGACTCAGGAGTTTGGAGAGCTGGGAGGGCACTGGGAGTTTTGTACTGAATCATTCCCTCTTAGGACAGTAGCCATCTTACTCAAAGAACTCCTTCCCAGACCCCTGGGGAGAAGCAACAGCCCCTCCCTCAGGAATTTAACACCATCCAGTCAGGCCAGAGAAATTCCAATCGAGGCTCATTAACAGCTAGAGACTGGCCAACAAGCATCTGGCCCATCCGCTGGAAATCTTCTTACCATGAACACCTGAGGGATTAAAAAAACATTTTTTTTTCTTAATTGATATTAGAGAGAGAGAGAAAGGGAGAGGGAGAGAGATAAAACATCAATGAGAGAGAACATTGATTGGCTGCCTCCTGCATGCCTCCCACTGGGGATCAGACCCACAACCTGGGCATGTGCCCTGACCAGGAAATGAATTGGCAACCTCTTAGTGCATGGGTTGACAATCAACCACTGAGCCACACCAGCCAGGCCTGAGGGGCTTTTTCATTCAGCTGAGGGCTATAACCTGAAGCTCATCAACTAACTGAGACTAACAGCCTCCATACAAAAGCTAGAGGAAGACTAAACCTTTGATTGGCCTGTGAATATACCCAGGAAAGTAAGATTTGACAGTGGTGTTTAACGTGGGTCCTCCCACACTCATCCAAACCCAGTAGAGCAGCGGTTCTCAACCTGTGGGTCGTTACCCCTTTGAGGGTCGAATGACCCTTTCACAGGGATTGCCTAAGACCATCAGAAAACACATATTTCCAATGGTCTTAGGAACTGAGATACTGCTCCTCTATCCATCTCCAGGTGGGTCCGCCCACATGCAGATATGCCCACATACAAATACGCCCACATATGAGTACCCAGCGTGATGACATCATTGCCCCAACCCCATCACATACACCCCATACAAATACAGGTGTATGTGACAGGATTGGTGCCATAATGTACTTATGCAGACCAGTCACACATGTGTAGAGAGCAGCTACTGTGTAGAAAGCAGCTACTCTGTTAAAAACACCTACTGTGTTGAAAGCAGCAGTATTGGAGGTAAAACAACACTTCATGAATTATAATTACTGGGTAAATGTAAAATTATGTACTGTAAAATCATCAACTACTGCAAAAAATATATATATATATCTGTACCATGGGAACTTAATCTAGATGCTGATTGGTCTTTTTATATTCAGCTGTGGTTGATGTGAATACTGCCCCCTTGTAATAGTAACAGGTATGTAAAAAAACAACAACACAGAGAATGGTAAATCATAGGAAACTTTAACAAACTGTATTGACTAAACTATGCCATGTATCATCTTTTGTATTTTTAAAGCTATTGTATATTATTTTCATTAGCAAATCATCCCATGACAATGGATTGTGTAGAGAAGAACGTTAAGAAAGGAAAATATAGTGAGGATTTTTTACAGTATGGTTTTACCTCAATAATTACAGCAGGAATTGAGAAACTGCAATGTGTTATTTGTTGTGAAGTTCTATCAGCCAAATCTATTATGAAGCCGAACAAACTAAAATGCCATTTTGATAGCAAGCATCCAAGCTTTGCTGGCAAGGATACCAACTATTTTAGAAGCAAAGCTGATGGACTCAAGAAAGCCAGACTTGACACTGGTGGCAAGTACCACAAACAAAACGCTATTGAAGCTTCATTTTTGGTGGCACTCAGAATTGCCAGAGCTATGAAACCTCACACCATTGCTGAGGATTTACTGTTGCCAGCTGCCAAAGACATTGTTCGAGTTATGATCAGAGATGAAGTTGTTATGAAATTGAGTGCAATTTCCTTATCTAACAACACTGTCCACAGAAGAATAGATGACATGTCTGCTGATATTCTTAATCAGGTAATCCAGGAAATTAAATCTGCTCCACTTCCAATATTTAGCATCCAGCTTGATGAATCTACAGACGTTGCAAACTGTTCACAGTTACTGGTTTATGTGAGGTACATTAATGATGGTGACTTTAAAGATGAGTTTCTTTTTTGCAAACCTCGAAATGACAACTACTGCATGTGATTTATTTGACACAGTTGGTCCATTTCTGAAAGAGCATAAGATCTCTTGGGAAAAGGTTTGTGGTGTTTGCACAGATGGTGCTCCAGCTATGCTAGGATGTTGATCTGGATTTCACTGTATGGTACCGAATGAGTCACCAAAAGTCATTGGAACTCACTGTATGATTCATCAGCAAACATTAGCAATGAAGACGCTGTCACAAGAGTTACAAGAAGTAATGAAAAGCGTCATAAGTTCTGTCAATTTTGTAAAGGCGAGCACTTTAAACAGTCAACTGTTTTTGCAACTGTGCAATGAATTGGATGCGCCGAACAATGCTCTGCTATTTCATACTGAAGTGAGATGGTGGTTGACAGGAAAAGTTTCAAAACGTGTGTTTGAGCTTCATGATGAACTCAAAATGTTTTTTAATCAGAAAGCAAGACCGCAGTTTGAAGCACTTTCCAGCAATAAAAGTGAACTGCAGAAAATAGCTTACTTGGTTGCCATCTTTGCCATCTTGAATGAGTTAAATTTATCACTGCAAGGACCAAATGCAACATGCCTTGATTTGTCTGAAAAGATCCAATCATTCCAAATGAAACTTCAGCTTTAGCAAAAAAAAATTGGATGAAAATAAAATTTATATGTTGCCTACCTTATCTGCTTTCTTTGAGGAACATGACATTGAACCAGACAAAAGGATTACGATGATAATTTCTATGAGAGAACACTTGCACATGCTTGCAGACGAAATTTCATCATACTTTCCAAATCTACCTGACACCCCATTTGCAATTGCCAGAAGCACATTCACAGTCAAAGTTGAAGAAGTTCCTGAGACAGCACAAGCGGAGTTCATTGAACTTATTAACAGCGATGCAGTGAGAACTGATTTCCCTACAATGCCAGTTACAAAATCCTGGATCAAGTGTTTGCAGTCATATCCTGTTCTGTCTGAGACTGTGTTGCACATTCTTCTTCCATTTCCAACAACATATCTTTGTGAAACAGGATTTTCCAGCTTGTTGGTCATCAAGTCTAAATACAGAAGTAAACTTATTGTGGAATATGATCTTCGTTGTGCTCTTGCAAAGATTGCCCCGAGAATTTCTGATCTGGTGAGAAAGAAGCAATCTCAACCTTCGGCACTGATGTTGGTGTTTTACACATACTGTCGCAAAATGTAGCAATGTAGTTTACTGTTGTTTTATTAAGACTCTGACCCATGCTACACCATGCTTCAGGACAAAATTTCATTTATTTGTAATTAGAAATAAATATTTCACAATATATAATTACATATTGTTTTGTGATTAATCACTATGCTTTAATTCTGTTCAATTTGTAACAATAAAAATATATCCTGCATATCAGATATTTACATTATGATTCATAACAGTAGCAAAATTACAGTTATGAAGTAGCAACAAAAATAATTTTATGGTTGGGGGTCACCACAACATGAGGAACTGTATAAAAGGGTTGAGGCATTAGGAAGGTTGAGAACCACTGCAGTAGAGGAAGCCACAATCAGCAAAACACCACCACCCACAGGGAAAATTTGGCAAGCTCCAAAACCCACTGAGACAGCCAAAATGGAGAAACAAGGAAACAAATCCGAAATGAAAGAACAAGAGAATTCTACAGAAAAAGAGATAAATGAAATGCAATTGGGTAAGTTATCAGAGGTAGAGTTCAGAATAATGATAATGAGGAAGCTCAAGAGCATGGGTAAAGAGCTCAACAGCATGAATAAAGATATAGAAACACTGAAAATCAAACAATTGGAAATGAAAAACCACCAAGCAGAGATGAAGAATGACATAGCAGAAATGAAGAACACATTGGAAGGAATAACCAGCAGAGTAGAGAAAGCCAAGGACAGGATCAGTGAATTAGAACACAAGGTAGAAAAAATCACCCATTCAGATAACCAAAAAGGAAAAAAAAAAAAAAAACAATTAAAAAGCAGGAAGACAGCTTAAGAAAACTGTGAGACAACATGAAATGTTGTCTAATCATAGGAGTGCCAGAAGAAGAAGAAAATGAGCAAGGGTTACAGAATATATTTGAAGAAACAGGGACTGAAAATTTCCCTAACTTGGTGAAGGAAGAAGGCACTCAAGTTCAAGAAGCACAGAGAGCCCCAAGTAAAAGGAACCCAAACAGGCCCACACTAAGATTTATAATAATTAAAATGCCAAAAATTAAAGACAAACAGAATTCTAAAGGCAACAAGAGATAAGCAACAGGTTACCTACAAAGGAACCTCCATGAGGCTATCACCTGACTTCTTAACAGAAACATGATAGGCCAGAAGGCAATGGAATGAAGTAATCAAGGTCATGAAAAACAAGGATCTGAATCCAAGACTACTACTCTATCCAGCAAGGCTATCATTCAAAATAGAAGGTCAAATAAAGAGCTTCCCAGACAAAAAAGGCTCAGGGGATATATTAGCACCAAACCAGCATTGCAAGAAATGTTAAAAGGACTGCTGTAATCAGCAGAAGAAATAGGAAGAAAAATATAACCACAGTAAACAAAAATGGCAAAAAAAATAACTACAAATCAATAACCTTAAATTTAAATATATTAAATGCTCCGATCAAAAGACACAGTGTAACTGAATGGATAAGAAAGCATGACTCATATATATGTTGTTTACAGGAGACCCACCTCACAACAAAACACTCACATACATTGAAAGTGAAGGGGTGGAAAAAAATCTTCCAAGCAAACAGAATGGAAAAAAGAACTGGGATAGCAATACTCATATCCGATAAAATGGACTTCAAAATGAAGACCATAACTAGAGACAAAGAAGGCCACTACATAATATTGAAAGGATCTATCCAACAGGAGAATATAGCATTGGTAAACATATATGCATCCAATATAAAAGCACCAAAATACATTTAAAAACTTCTGGAAGACTTCAAAGGAGAAACTGACAACAACACAATCATAACAGGGCACTTCAACACCCCGCTGTCATCACTTTAGACAAAAATTCAACAAAGAAACAGAGACTCCAAATGATGCACTAGAGGAAATGGATTTAATAGATATGTACATAAAATTACACCCCAAAAGTGCAGAATTCACATTCTTCTCAAGTGCACATGGGACATTATCGAAGATAGACCACATGTCAGGACACAAACTAAATCTCTATAAGTTCAAGAAGACTGAAATCATATCAAGCATCTTCTCAGATCACAATGGCATGAAACTAGATATCAATTATAATAAAAACACTCAAAAACATTCAAACACATGGAGACTAAATAGCATATTATTAAACTATGAGTGGGTTACCAAGGAGATTAAAAGAAATTAAAAACTTTCTGGAAACCAATGAAAATGAACACGCAACAACATAAAATCTATGGGACACAGAGAAAGCAGTCCTGAGAGGGAACTTCATAGCACTACAGGCTTACCTCAAGAAACAAGAAAAAAATTCAAATTGACTATCTAACCTCACAACTTAAAGAACTAGAAAGCAAACAAACAAACAAACAAACAAAAACACAGAGCAAGTAGAAGGAAAGAAATAGTAAAGATCAGAGCATAAATAAATGACATAGAGACTAAAAAAAACCCACCTCAATTTAAAAGATAAATGAAACAAAGAGCTGATTCTATGAAAAAATAAACAAGATTGATGGACCCTTAGCCACACTCACCAAGAAACAATGAAGGAGAACCCAAATGAACAAAATCAGAAATGAAAGAGAAGTTACAATTCATACCACAGAAATACAAAGGATTTTTACAAAATACTATGAACAATTATACACCAACAAATAGGACAATCTACGTGAAATGGACAAATTTCTAGAATCACACAGTCTCCCAACACTGAACCAGGAAGAGAGAAAAAACTTGAACAGACCAATAATAACGGAGGAAATTGAAGATGTAATCAAGAAAGTCTCCGTAAACAAAAGCCCAGGCCCGGATGGCTTCACAGGGGAGTTTTACTGAACATTCGAAGAAGAACTAACACACATTCTCCTCAAACTCTTCCAAAAAAATCAAGAAGAAGGAAGACTTTCAAACTTGTTATATGAGGTCAGCATAATTCTGGTTCAAAACCCAGATAAAGAGACTACAAAGAAGGAAAACTATAGGCCAATATCCTTGATGAACATACATGTCAAAATCCTTAACAAAATATTAGCTAATCAGATCCAGCAATACATTAAAAGAATTATTCAAGTGGGATTCATTCCAGGGATGCAAGGCTGGTACAATATTCAAAAATCAATAAATATGATACACTACATTAACAAAATAAAATGTAAAAACCATATAATTATATCAATAGATGCTGGAAAAGCTTTTGATAAAATCTATCATCCATTTCTGATAAAGACTGTCTGAAAAATACAAGGAGAGGGAATATATCTCAACCTAATAAAGGTCATATATGACAAACCCATAGCCAACATCATACACAATGGGCAATAACTGAAAGCATTTCCTTTAAGAACAGGAACAAAACAGAGATGCCCACTTTCACCACTCTTGTTTAACACAGTACTGGAAGTCTTAGCCACAGCATTTAGACATGAAGAAAAAATAAAAGGGATCCAAATTGGAAAGGAAGAAGTGAAACTTTCATTATTTGCAGATGACATGAAAATGTACATAGAGAATCCTAAGGCTCCATAAAAAATCTACTAGAGCTAATAATAAATTTGGCAAAGTAGCAGGATACAAATTTGACATCAAGATATCAATGATATTCTTATACACCAGTAATGAACTCACAGAAAGAGAAACTGAAAAAACAATCCCATTTACCATTGCGGCAAAAATATTGAGATACTTAGGCATAAACTTAACCAAAGAAGTAAAGGACCTATACACAGAAATCTGCAGGACATTGGAAAAAAAATAGAGGAAGATATAAAAAAGGAAAGCATATACTTTGTTCATGGAATGGAAGAATTAATATCATTAAAATATCCATACTACTCAAAGCAATCTATATATTCAGTGCAACTCCCACTAAAATATCAAGGACATATTTCACAGAATTAGAACAAAATCTTCAAAAGTTCATATGGAACCAAAAAAGACCCCAAATAGCCACCAAAATCTTGAAAAAGAAGAACAAAGTAGGAGGGATCACAATACTGGATATCAGGTTATAGTACAAAGCCATTGTAATCAAAACAGCCTGGTACTGGCACGAGCACAGGCATATAGATCAATGGATTAGAACAGAGAACCCAGATATTGACCCAAGATATTGTGCTCAGTTAATATTTGACGAAGGTGGCAGGAGCATACCATGGAGTAAAGACAGCTTCTCTAATGAATGGTGCTGGGAAAATTGAGCAGCTACATACAAAAGATGAAGCAAGACCACCAACTTACACCATACACAAGAGTAAACTCAAAATGCATAAAATACTTAAATGTGTCTCATGAATCCATAAAAATCCTAGAAGAATATGTAGCCAACAAAATTTCAGACATCACACACAGCAGAATTTTCACTGATACTATGCTTAAGGCAAGAGAAACAAAGGAAAAAATTAATAATTGGGAATACATCAAATTATAACGCTTCTGCACGGCAAAGGAAACAAGCATCAAAATGGAAATGGAATCCACTATATGGGAGAGCATAATTGCCAATGGTACATCAGACAAGGGGTTCATTTCCAAAATATATAAAATACTCATACAACTCAATAAAAGAAAGAGAAGGAACCCAATTAAAAAATGGGTAGAGGACCTAAAGAGACCCCTCTCCAAACAGGACATACAATGGCCAAGAAACACATGAAAAAAATGCTCAACATCACTAATCATCAGAGAGATGCAAATTAAATTGACTATGAGGTATCACCTCACACCTGCCAGAATGGCTGCCATCAACAAGTCATCAAACAACAAGAGCTAGCAAGGGTGTGGAGAAAAGGGCACTCTAGTACCCTGCTGGTGGGAGTGCAGACTGGTGCAGCCACTATGGAAAACAATATGTTGCTTCCTCAAAAAATTAAAAATTGAACTACCATTTGACCTAGTGATCCCACTTCTAGGAATGTATCCTAAGAAGCCTGAAACACCAATTAGAAAGAACATATGTACCCTTATATTCATAGCAGCACTATTTACAATAGCTAATAATGAAAACAGCGCAAGTGTCCATCAATAAATGAGTGGATAAAAAAGCTGTGTTACCTATACACAATGGAATTCTACGCAGCTATAAGAAAGAAAGATCTCTTGTCCTTTGAGACGACCTGGAAGGACCTGGAGAATATTATGTTAAGTGAAATCGCCAATTAGAGAGAGACAAATGCCACATTATCTCACTTATTTGTGGAATATAATGAACAAAATAAGCTGATAAATAAAACAGACCCAGAGACATAGAAAGGAGTATGGTTCAGACTGACAAACCTCATAGGAGGGGGCCAGGGGGCAGGGATGAGATAAACCAAAGAACTTATAATATACATATATGCATAACCAATGGACATAGACAGCAATGCTGTGGGGGTGAGGGCGGGATTGGGAGAAAGATGTCTAGTGGGGATAAAGGAGAAACATCTGTAACAAAAATAAATAAATTAATAATTTTAAAAAAAGAAAAGAAAAAAATAAAAATTTTCCTGTACAGTATAGTAGTGAAATGAAGCAATTGCTAGAGGAAGTGACGGAATTAAAGTGTATATGTGTGTTGCTAACTAAGATCAAATTTGTATTTATATGCTCATGAGAGAATGTTGACAAAGTGACAAAAGTGAGACAGATAGACTGAGGGAGCTGTCTTTAATGAAGTGAGAGGATAGCCCCAAGGCTCACTGTTTTTAGAAAGAGGAATGCATTCTCTAACCTAGCACCTGAAAGTTAAACCAGGAGGAAGACTTGGGACAATGTTGCACCAAATTTGAATCAAAGAAATGGTTTTGATCATTAAAAATAATGAGCAGAGAGTACATGAAGGAAGCTAAAAATTGGTTTTGGAAAAAAACAGAAAAACTGTTTCAAGCCTAACTTATTTGAATCCCCAAGTTTGTAGCCAGATGTATGAATCCCCAGGCTGGTAACCATATATATATATAGTTATACATAGATATAATATATAGATATATATATTTCTTACTTTGATTTTATTTTTATGATTATAACTTGTTTCATGTTCCCAGTTTAGCAAAATAATTTCTTCAATTTTTTATGATTTTATTTTATTTATTTATTTTTTTTATCCTCACCCGAGGACATTTTTGCATTTATCTTGAGATAGAGCGGGAGGGAGAGTAGGAGGAAGAGAGAGAAACATCGACGTAAGAGAGACACATCGAGTGGTTGCCACCCACACGACCCCATCCGGGGCCGGGGACAAACTGCAACCAAGGTACGTACCCTTAGCAGGAACCGAACCCGGGACTCTCCGGTCCGCGGGCTGACGCTCTAACTGCTGAGCCAAACCGGCCAGGGCATATGATTTGATTTTTTTACATGCAACTCTTTAATCCATCTGGAATTAATTTTGATATATGATATATGGGCATACTCTAACATGACTTTCTCTCCTTCAGGTACATCACCAACTTCGTTAATACTATTTAATATTTACAAACATGTGCATTGTAAATTCTTACATATGCTAGGGTTTGCCCCAATGCTATGCTTTCCCATTATCTGTCTTTCTGTTCATGAACCAGCAAAATGTCATTTGAATTATTGCAACATTGTAATTAATTTTACTACATTGTAAAGGAAGTATCTTCTCATTGCTCCTTTTTCTGTGTCAAAAAAATAGCTGCATATTTATTTTTCAAAATGGACTTTAGAATCATTTCGTTTAGTTTCGTATTCCATGCTAAAAATTCATTTAGCATATGTAATCTTTCTGCATACATAGCAACATGGTATTTTTTTCTATATTTATTTCAATCTTATTTCCTAGTGTAGGGGAACTTATTTAGAGATGCAATATGGCTTCAGCATCAAAGGGATCTGGGAAATGTTGGACTCTCTGTTTAACCCTCTGTGACTGTGCAACTCTCTGTAGCCCCAGGCTTGCCTGACTACCCAGAAAGCCTGAATGCCACCCAAAAATAAACGTCATTCCCCCAGGAAGAGTTTAATGAATGTGTAGAGTGTGATAACTGTCCGATGTTATCTGTTAACTTAGAAATTCATTGTTCTTTCTTGTGGTCTATGTGACTACCCATCTATAAAAAAGAGACCCTGTCTTGGAAGGGGTGTGAATCTCTTCCCAGATGGCCACCACTGGCAGTAAGCAGCTGCTTTGCCAGTGTATGTAAGTTTCTCCTAGTAAAGCTCTTATGAATTTGAGTTAGGCTATATGTCACTTCTTCAGGATTGATCCTGAATTTAGACTTTTGGGGCTTCCTCCAACACCTAGCCTTAATTAATTTCCTTTTATTATCCTCACATATGTCCCATACATTCCTTGCAAGGGCCAACAAAATGCCCTTAACCCATACTGTTGGCAGTGAAGAGGAGATTGTGTCCTATTAGCGAGAGGGACTTCCACTTCCATCAAACTTGTCCTATTTATCAAAGTAGCACTGGAAGCCAGAAGAAATCTGAGAAGCCTGATTCATTTTCATACTTTTCTGGAACATGCCTAGAAACCTGGGTCACTGAATTTTCACTCATGGCAGCCTAATCTATAATTTTGCTTTTTTCCATTTTCCTGCCATTAGATTTAGATTATGAAAATAATTCCATTTGATCCAATGTATTGATGATATAATAGCTAGTGTTATATGTCATATCTTGTTCCAAATACTTATTGGTTATTTTTCTTATACAATCTGCCAGAATATAAAGGCCAGGGACATCTCAGTGTATGATTTAACATAAGGTATGGCTTATATGGGATAAAAATGAGCAATAAAAAGATAAATTCTCAAAGCTTTAAAAAAATATTTTCAGTTAACTTACTCATTCAAAAACAATATTAACCTTTATAATAAACTAAAAACCATTTTCTTCAATATGATGGGTGGCATTTATTGAATACCTATTATACATCAGGTATTTTGCAGGTTATAAATAATATTTAAAATAATTTTGTAGAGCAGATAATAATCACTATGTATGTAGTGAGACTATACATGCTGTATATGTAGAAAGATTAGATATGCTAAATGCATTTTTAGCATGAAATATGGAAGTAGACCAAATGATTCCAAAGTCCATTTTGAAAAATAAATATAGAGTTATTTTTGTTGACACAGAAAGAAGAGTAATGAGAAAATATTTCCTTTGTTGAGTGTGTACAGTGCATGAGGCACAGTGCTGAGACTTTTACATAGATTACTTATTAAATATAGCATTTTTTTGTTTTGTTTTGTTTTCTTTTTTTTGTTTGTTCAGATAGAGTGGGAGGGAGAGCGAGGAAGAGAGAGAGAGAGAAACATCGATGTGAAAGTGACACATCGAGTGGCTGCCACCCGCACGACCAACCAGGGCCGGGGACAAACTGCAACCGAAGTACACGCCCATAGCGGGAACCGAACCCGGGTCTCTCTGGACTGCAGGCCGATGCTCTAACCGCTGAGCCAAACCGGCCAGGGCAGAAATATATAGCATTTGTTAAAAAATTTTAAAAATTGTTTTATTGACTTTAGAAAGAAGAAGGGGGAGAGAGAGAGAGAGAAAGAAACATCAATGTGAGAGAAAAACATTGATTGGCTTCCTCCCACATGCGCTCTGACCAAGGAACAAACCAGCAACCCCAGGTATGTGCTCTGGCTGGGGATCGAACCTGCCACCTTTCAATGTATTGAACGACACTACAACCAACTGAGCCACACCAGCCAGGGCTAAATTTTTAATTGATATTTTTTTCTGTGGTATTTCCTTTATTTTTTTTTATTTTTATTTTTTTTACCTTCATCTGATCCAGAGAGCCAGGGCATTTTATTTAGTTCCTCAAGGAAGGAAAGAGAGAGAGATTAAAAAGGAAAACTTTAAAAAATCTTGGCATGTAGGGGAGAAAGCAAAAAATTAAAGTCATGGGGAAATGAGTGTGGAAGGCATATGTTTACTTAGTAAATAGAATTTCCTGCCCCAAAGACTAAATAAAAATGCCCTGGGCTAGAGGAGGGAATATAAGAGTCTGAGGAAGCTTTCTGTTTCCAGTCCTCAGTCAAAGTTGGCCCCTGAAGGGAGAACTGGTGTCTTACTTTTAGGGGAGGCAGGAAGACTCCAGAGACTAAATGGCTGTGTGGTATTTTTTTTTTTTTTTTAGCAGACAGGGCCTTTTGTGGTATCATAGATGAAGAACCAAGAATGTCTAGTCCTGAGGAATCTCCCAGACAGAAACTGGGGGTGACTCTCCAGAATGCATGGATAGAAGACCAAGAGCCAGATAGGATGATGGCTGCTCAGTGGATACCAAGAGCTCGTGTCTGCCCCATCTCCTCTCACTTGTCACTTAATAAACTCTCCAAAATCTAAAAGAAAAAGAGCAAAACCATCCCTGGGAAAGGTAGCATGCTGTATATGTGTGTGGGGGCAGAGAATTGCATGCATTAGCACTGAATTGGCAGTTGTGTATGTCACCTGGTGGAATGGAGTCCCACAAGAGAAATTAAGCAAACCTGAGAGGTAGAACTGGTGCAGAGACAGTCTTGTCAATGTCAAACCAGCAAAGGGGTGAAAATTTGAGCTTAAACTGATTATAAATATTAAATTCTAGGGGCTTTATCACTATGATAGAATGCCTTGGGGTTTATAGATAGCAAACAAGCACACACTTGCCTATAGTCCAGAGCTTCTGAAGCCAGACTGGGTTCTTTCTTCCATGTAATGCATTGCCTCCATAGTGTTGGTCTGTGTAAATGTTAAACCTGCACTTTATTCCACATTTTAAATAATTTTTATTTTTTAATTGCAATTGACATACATTATTATATTAATTTTAGGAGTACACCCCAGTGCTTAGACATTACATAACTTACTAAGTGATCATTCTGATAAAATTCATATCCATCAGACACCATACATAGTTATTAGAATATTATTGATTATGTTTCCTATACTGTACTTTACATCCCCATGACTATTCTGTAACATCCAATTTGTACTTCTTAATTCCTTCACCTTTTTCACCCATCTCCCATCCCCCCTCTTATCTGACAACCATCAAAATGTTCTCTATATCTATGAGTCTGTATCTGTTTTGCTTGTTCATTTATGTTATTTTTTTTATTCATTTGTTGAGAGATATGTATTTATTGCCATTTTGTTGATATATTTTATCTTTTTAAAAGAAGAACCTTTAACATTTCATGTAATACTGGTTTGGTAATGATGAACTCCTTTAGCTTTTTCTTGTCTGGAAAGCTCTTTACCTCTCCTTCAATTCTAAGTGATAGCTTTGCTGGGTAGAGTAGTAATCTTGGCTGTAGGTAGGTGCTTTTCCTCACTTTGAACATCTCTTGCCACTCCTTTCTGGCCTGCAAAGTTTCTTTGAGAAATCAGCTAACAGTCTTATGGGAGCTCCCGTGTACGTAACTAACTGCTTTTCTCTTGCTGCTTTTAAGATTCTCCCTTTGTCTTTAACCTTTGGCATTTTAATTATGAGGTGTCTTGGTGTGAACCGCTTTGGATTTGTCTTGTTTGGGATTCTCTGATTCTCCTGGACTTGTATGTCTTTTTCCTTCACCAAGTTAGAGAAGTTTTCTGTCATTATTTTTTCAAATAGCTTTTCAATTTCTTTCTCTCTCTCTTCTCCTTCTGGCAGCCCCATGATGCGAATATTGGTGCACTTGAAGTTGTTTCTGATTGGGTGTGTTTTGCTTTCTTACATTCCAAATTGCTGATTTAATTCTCTGCTTCATCTACTTTACTGTTGATTCTCTGAAGTTTATTCTTCATTTCAGTTATATATTTCATTTCTGACTGGTTCTTTTTATTAATCCTCACCTAAGGATATTTTTCCATTTATTTTCATATGAGGTGGGAGGGAGGAAGGGGGAAAGAGAGAGAGGGAAACACTGATTTCTAGAGAGAGACACATTGATTGACTGCTTCCTACACTACCCCAGCTGGGGTGATCAAACCTACAGCTGAGGTACATGCCCTTGACCAGGAATAGAACCCTCGTCTCTTCAGTCCACAGGCTGATACTCTAACCACTGAGTCAAACTTGCCAGGGCTCTGACTGGTTCTTTGTTATGGTTTCCATGTATTGTTTTATTTTTATTCTGTTGAAGTTCTCACTAAGTTCATTGAGCATCCTTATATCCATTGTTTTTAACTCTGTACTGGTAGTTTGCTTGCCTCCATTTCATTTAGTTCTTTTTCTAGAAATTTCTCCTGTTCTTTTATTTGGGATCTGTTTCTTTGTCTTATTTTGGCTACTTCCCTATGTTTGTTTCTATGTATTAGGTAGAGTGGCTACATTCCTGGACTTGGTAGAGTTGCTTTATATAGTAGATGTACTGTAGGACTCAGCGACACAGCCTCCCCTATCACCTGAGCTGAATCCCCTGTGTGCACTGTCATGTTGTGGTTGAACCTTGATTGCTGTTGGCATGGAATTGACTGCTAGGCCAACTGGATGGGAGGACTGGTTGCAACTACAGAGGAGGAGCTGCTGCGCAGAGGCTCATCCTATAGAACAGGATGTGCTTTAGTGGGGCTTTGGTGCGTGATGACTTTGCCCCTGGAGTGTGCAGCTCATGAATGTGATAGAGTGGTAATCTAGTGTGGTCTACCACTGTCCACTAGGTGCACGGGCTCTGGAACCTCCTGGGAGGTGCAAGTTTAACTACTGCTTGTTCCCTTACTGAGGCCACCTGGCACAAGCTACAGAACAATCTATAGATTGCTGCTATATATGCTGGGCTTGGAGGTGCCCTGGAGAGGCCAAACTGCCAACCAAGGCCAGATGCCACTAATGTCAGGCCTGCGGCCACTTAGCAAGAGGTATGGAGTATGCAGAGGCCAGATGCTGCTTGTTTGAGAGATTTTAGGAAAGTCTGAAGCATGAGGCACAGAGAGAATTTGTTGCAATAGCTACTGGAAACAGCTTTGGTGGGCTGCAAATTGGGTGGGGCAGGATCTCAGGGAATCACCAGAGTGGGGCAAACATGTTAGCCAAGTTGATGGAGACTCAGATATGGGGCCTACCTGCTGGCTCTGTGGGAAAGTGCTCAACAAAGGAACAATAGCCTTTGTCAGGACTTCTGTCTGGGAGAAAGTTGCCCCTCAACTTTGACCCTGAAGCCAGAAAATTCAGTTTTCTCTCCTTATGTCCCAGGCACCTTTGGAGCTCAGATCAAGTGAGTCCAAATAAGTCTGTGTGTGGGTCCTTTAGGAAGAGCTGCCTAGGACTGTAGAGCTCTCTGTCTCACTTAGCTGCAGTCTCCACTAGTGTTTACAGCCAGAAGTTATGGGCACTTCTCTTCCTGACACTAGATCCATGGGTTGGAGGTTCTGATGTGGGGCTGGGACACCTGGCTCCTTAGGGGAACTTCCACAGCTGAGATATCCTTCCTGATTTTTAACTGCTACATGTGGACACATGTGGGCATGACACCAGCTTATTTTGTATCTTCACCCCTCATAGCAGCCTCAATATGGCTTCTTCTTTATATCTTTAGTTCTAGAACTTCTACTCAGCTAGATTTTAGGCAGTTCTGAAAAATAGCTGTTCTGTAATTTAGTTGTAATTTTGATGTGGTTGTAAGAGGTTCCAACTATGGTGTTTACTTATATCGCCACCTTGACCCTCTCTTTCCTCTATTCTGAACTTTTATGTAAGATTGGAATTATCCTGTCCATAAATGTTTGGAATCATTCCCTGTGAAGTCATATGGCCCTTGTGATTTTTCATAAAAAGTTTAAAATTTCACATTCAATTTCACTAATAGTTACAGAATTATTCAGATTGCTACTTCTTGTTTCTGTATTTTTAATTATGTAAAATGTTGTATTTATTAAAGTTTTTAGGTGACATAATCACATTTATAAGTTTCAAGTGTACAATTCTATAATACATTATTTGTATATTGTATTGTGTGCTCACCACCCAAAGTCTAATTTCCTCTCTCACCATAAATTTGAACCCTTTTACCCCCCCAACTCTTTCCCTCTGGTAATCTGTTGCCTTGTCTATGAATTTCTTTTTTATTTGTTCATTTATTGCTTTCTGTTTTATATCCCTCCTACAACTGAAATCATATGGTTATTTTTTTTCCTGTCTGACTTATTTCACTTAACATAATATTCTCAAGATCCTTCTATGTTGTTACAAATGGCAATAGTTCATCCTTTATTATGGCTGAGTGGTATTCCATTGTACATATGTACCACATTATCTTTTTTTGTTGTTGTTAATCCTTACCTGAGGATATTTTTCCACTGATTTCTAGATAGAGTAGAAGGGAGGAAGAGGGAGAGAGCATAGTTTTTTCCCCCCTCCACAAGTTTTGATATGGAATATTTCATTGATGCTAGCTTGAAATATTTTCTGATTTTCATTATTCTTCTCTGTTTAATTTTATTTTCTTACTGTACTCTTTTGTTCTTATATTACTTATAAACATTTTCTTAATTTCAAAACATGTCATTTTTATTGATTATATTTTAAAATTTATTTCTCCCTTAATTGTTATGTGGTCAGGGAAGATATTGTATGCTTTTAATCTTTTATAACTTGTAGAGACTTGCTACTTTATAACTCAATATATGATCAATATTTGTAAATGGTTCATTTGCCCTTGAAAATAATGCTTATTCTGCAGTGGTTGGATGCAGTACTTTATGTATGTTCTTTAGGTCTAATTTGCTGATTATGTTTTTAAGATCTAAACCCTTACTTATATTTTGCCTGTTTGTTTTGTCATTTACCACTAACTTTCTATTTATTTTTATAGTTCTCCTACTTTTTTCTAATTATATTATAATGTTATGTTATTAGATAAACACACGTTTAGAATTGTTATATATTCTGAGTGAAAAAATATTTTTTTCATTTTGAGGTGCTTCCCCTCCTATCTAATAATATTTTTGGCCTTAAAGTCTACTTTGATATTAATATTGCTATTTCAATTTTATTTTGGTTTGTGTTTACATATTGTCTATTCTTTTATATTGAATGTAATATCTTTACATTTGACTATAACTCTATACCTATATAATTTCTATTTTTCTCATTCTTGTCTCTGTATTTTAAACTTTTTCAGATTAATAAATCACTTATTTATTTTGGCAGTTGGAAAGATGTGCACTCTTATGGTTTTTATTTTTTATTTTCTTTAAATAGTCACCCGAGGATATATATATTTTTTACGTTTATCTTCAGACAGAGTGGGAGGGAGAGAGAGAGAGAAACATCGATGTGAGAGAGACACATCGATTAGTTGCCACCCGCATGACCCCAACCAAAGTACGTGCCCTTGGCCGGAATCAAACCTGGGACTCCCTGGTCTGCAGGCCGACACTCTGCTGAGCCAAACCGGCCAGGCTCACTCTTATGATTCTTTTAGCAGTTGTTTCTGGATCATGGCCTGTATCCTGACTAGAACTTAAATATTACCTTGCACTTTTACCTTCTTCCTGAGCAATGCAGGACATTAGAACACTTTAGTTTAGTTTCATCTCCTCCTGTTATGCAATTTTAATTCTGCCTACAATATAAATCTTATGAAAATAATAATTAATATGTTTTGATTACTCTATATATTTATAATTTTCATTCCTTTCTGCATCTCAAACTTCCTATATGGGATAAGTTTTCTTCTGCCTGAAGAATATCCTTTAGCCTAGGTCAAGTCTGCCAGTGATAAATTATTACAGCTTTTGTTTTTCTGCAATATATTTAATTCATCTTCATTTTTAAAGGACATTTTGCTGTAAAACAGGATTGAAGATATTGTTCCATTAACTTTACACTTTTAAAAAAAGTAATCTTTGTTACTGCTTTTATGATTTTCTTATTACCCTTTATTCTCCCTTCTACCCCACCCCAATCCTGTCCCCAGTCTTACTCTGATATTTTTAGGTGCACATTTATTTTTATTTTTCTGGCTTGGGTTTTCTTTGGAATTCTTGATTCTGCAAATTTATACTTTTTATTAGTATTGGAAAGTTCAAAGTCATTATGTATGTTAGGATTTGTAACTGTTTCCTCTGTGTTTCTTATCCTCTCTTCTGTGTTTTCTATCTTTTACTTTATGGTTTCTTCTGGATATTTTTCTTCTGATCTATTTTATCCATTTCACTAATTTCTTCTTCCAATTTTTCTAATCTTCTGTAAATCCTAACATTGAATTCTTAATTTTTTTTTTTTAATTCTCACCCGAGGGTATTTTTCTATTTATCTGCAGATAGAGTGGAAGGGAGATAGAGGGAGAAAGGGAGAGAGAGAAACATCAATGTGAGAGGGATACATGGACTGGTTGCCTCCCACATGACCCCAACCAGAGCCGAGGAAGAACCAGAACCAAGGTAGGTGCTTTTGGCCAGAATTGAACCGGCGAATCATTGGTCCATGGGCAGACATTCTACCACTGAGCCAAACTGGCCAGGGCTGAATTCTTAATTTTAGTGATGATTTTTTATGGTAGATTTTCTTTTCTTTAATTTTATTATTGATTGATTGATTATTATTTTTTAAAATATTTTTATTTTATTTTACTTTTTAGAGAAAGGGGAAAGGAGAGAGAGAGATAGAAAGGTTAATGTGAGAGAGAAACATTGATTGGCTGCCTACTGCACACACCTTACTGGGTATTGAGACCCAAACCTGGGCATGTACTCTAACCAGGAATTGAACCAGGACCTCTCAGTCCATGGGACGATGCTCAATCCACTGAGCCACACTGGCCGGGCCTACTTATTTTTTATTAAAAAATTTTAATGAAGACACAATTGCAGGTGTTCCCCTTTTCCCCCACCCTTTGCCTACCCCCACCCACCCCTGCTTTCTACTTCCTTAGCCTTCACAAAACTATTGTTCGTGTACATGGGGTATGTCTATATGTTCTTTAGATAATCCCTTTACCTTTTTATCCAGTCACCACTATCTTCCTCCCCTTGGGCACCAGAAAGTCTATCCAATGTATACATACTTCTGGTTCCATTTTGTTCATCAGTTTATTTTGTTCATTAGATTCCACATATTAATGAGATCATATGGTATTTTTCTTTCTCTGACTGGCTTATTTTACATAGCATAATAATCTGCAGGTTCATCCATGCTGTTGCAAAGCGTAAAAGTTCCTTCTGTATTACACCCACATAGTATTCCATTGTGTAAATGTACCACAGCTTTTTTATCCACTCATTCACTGATGGGCACTTGGGCTGTTTCCTGATCTTGGCTATTATAAATAATGATGCTATGAACTTAGGGATAGATATATTCTTTCTGATTGGTGTTTCTGGATTCTTAGGATACATTCCCAGAAGTGGGATTGCTGGGTCAAAAAGCAGTTCCATTTTTAATTTTTAAGGAGACTCCCTAGTGTTTTCCATAGTGGCTGCACCAGTCTGCATTCCTACCAACACTGCACAAGTGTTCCCTTTTCTCCAAATTCTTGCAAGCACTCATTGTTTGTGCTTTGTTTTAAATTTTTTAAAAATTTATTTTTGTTACAGATGTTTCTCCATTTTCCACCATTGACACCCTCCTCCCAATCCCCGCCCAATGCCCCATCCCCAGCATTGTTGTCTATGTCCATGGTTACCCATACATGCATATAATTTCTGTGGTTTATCTCTTACCTTCCCCCCCAACCCCCTCTTATGAGGTTTGTCAGTCTGTACCCTACTTCTATATCTCTGGGTCTATTTTGTTCATCAGCTTTTTTTGTTCATTATATCCCACAAATAAGTGATATCATGTGATATTTGTCTTTCTCTGCTTGGCTTGTTTCGCTTAGGATAATACTCTCCAGGTCCCTCCATGTCATCTCAAAGGATAAGAGATCTTTCTTTCCTACAGCTGCATAGTATTCCATTGTGTATATGTACCACAACTTTTTTATCCACTCATCTGTTGATGGACACTTGGGCTATTTCCAGATCTTAGCGATTGTAAATAGTGCTGCTATGAACATAGGGGTACATATATTCTTTCTAATTGGTGTTTCAGGCCTCTTAGGGTATACTCCTAGAAGTGGAATCACTGGGTCAAATGGCAGTTCAATTTTTAACTTTTTGAGGAAACATCATATTGTTATCCATAGTGGCTGCACCAGCCTGCGTTCCCACCAGCAATGTACTGGAGTCCCCTTTTCTCTATACCCTTGCCAGTACTTGTCATTTGATGATTTGTTTATGGCAGCCATCCTGACAGGTGTGAGGTGATACCTCATGGTTGTTTTAATTTGCATCTCTCTAGTGATTAGTGACATTGAGCATTTTTTTATATGTCTCTTGACCATTTGTATGTCCTCTTTGGAGAGGTGTCTATATAGGTCCTCTGCCCATTTTTTTTTTTAACTCATTTTTATTGTTGAATGTATTACAGATGTTCCCCACTTTTTTTCCGCATTGATCCCCTTCTCCCCAATCCTGCCCCGCTCCTGCCTTCCACACACTGTTGTCAGTGTCCATTGGTTATGCATATATGCATAAAACTTCTTTGGTTTATCTCATTCTGCCCTCCCTCCCCTCTTCCCTTTGAGGTTTATCATTCTAACAACCAATTTGTACTTCTTAATTCCTTCAACTTTTTCACCCATCCCCAAGCCCCCACCCATCTGGCAAGCAATAAAAATTCCTCTGTTATCTATGAGTCTGTTTCTTTTCTGCTTGCTCATTTTTTTTTGGTAGATTCAATTGTTGATAGATATGTATTAATTGCCATTTTATTGTTCATATTTTTGTTCTTCTTCTCCTTCAAGAAGACCCTTCAACATTTCATATGATACTGGCTTGGTGCTGATGAACTCCTTTAGCTTTGTTTCTTTTTCTCTCATTATGGCTGCTTCCCTGTGATTGCGTCTATGTATTAGGTAGAGTTGCTATGTCTCCTAGGCTTCATAGGGTGGCCTATTGTTATGGCTGTCCTGTAGGATCCAGTGGCACAGCCTCCTTGATCACCCCAGCTGGGGCCTCGAGGTGCACCCCTAGGATGGACTGTATACCCTTCTGTTGTAATTGAGTCTTAATTGCTGTTGGCATGTCAGTGGGAGGGATTTACTCAGGCTGATCAGCTGCAAGGACTGGCTGTGCTCACTGACCACTGGCCTCTGACTACCTTGGAGGATCAACTGTGTAGGGGCCCACCACACAGAGCAAGACTTACTTCATCAGGGTTCTGCTACCCACTGAGTCCACTCATTGAGTGTGTCACTTGTGGAGGTGGTTGGGTGGTGGTGTATCAATGTGGTCTGAAGCTGTCCACTGGGTGTGTTGGCTCTGGGGCAAGGTCAGCCACTGCCTGTGTTCTATCAGGGGCCACTCAGCATAAGCTGCAGATGGCTGCTTCTTGTGCTGGGCTTGGAGGTGCCCAGGAAAAGCCAAGTTGTGAACCAAGAATGGTTGCTTCTAGTGTCATGCCTGGGGCCACTTAACAAGAGCTATGGTGCTCACTGAGACCAGAAGTTGCTTGTTTGAGAGATTTTAGGAAACTCTGAAGCCCTCTGCCCATTTTACATTGTATTCTTTGTCTTTCTTTTTTTGAGTTGTATAAGTACTCTATATATTTTGGAAATTAACCACTTATCTGATGTATCATTGGCAATGATGCTCTCCCATATAGTGGGTTCCATTTCTAGTTTGATGGTTGTTTCTTTTGCTGTGCAGAAGCTTTTTAGTTTGACGTAGTCCCACATGTTCATTTCTTCTTTTGTTTCTCTTGCCTTAGGCATTGTATCAGTGAAAATTCTACTGCGTTTAATGTCTGAAATTTTGTTGCCTACATTTTCTTCTAGGATTTTTATGAATTCACAGGTCACAGTTAAATCTTTTATCCATTTTGAGTTTATTCCTGTGCATGGTGTAAGTTGGTGGTCTAGCTTCATTTTTTTGCATGTAGCTGTCCAATTTTCCCAACACTGATAATTGAAGAGGCTGTCTTTACTCCACTGTACGCTCTTTCTAACTTTGTCAGATATTAATTGAGCCTAATGTCTGGGGTCAACTTTCGGGTTCTCTGTTCTGTTCCAGTGATCTATATGCCTGTTCTTGTTCCAGTACCAGGCTGTTTTGATTGCAATGGCTTTGTAGTATAACCTGATATCCGGTATTGTGATCCCTCCTACTTTGTTCTTTTTCAAGATTGCTGTGGCTCTTCGGGATTATTTTGGTTCCATATAAATTTTTGGAGTATTTGTCTTAATGCTGTGAAATATGTCTTTGGTATTTTGATGGGGATTACATTAAATCTATATATTGTTTTGGGTAGCATGAATATTTTAATGATGTTAATTCTTCCAATCCATGAACAAGGTATATGCTTCCACTTTTTAATATCTTCCTCCATACCTTTTTTCAATGATCTGTAGTTATCTGCAGGGAGGTCCTTTACTTCTTTGATTAAGTTTATTCCTAGGTATCTTAGTTTTGTTGCAACAATGGTAAATGGGATTGTTTTTTTATTTTCTCTTTCTGTGAGTTCATTGTTCATGTATAAGAATGCCGCTGATTTCTTGATGTTAATTTTGTAACCTACTACTTTGCCAAATTCATTTATTAAATCTAGTAGACTTTTTATGGAGTCTTTAGGGTTTTCTATGTAAAATATTATATCATCTTCTGACAGTTTCACTACCTCCTTTCCAGTTTGGATCCCATTTATGTTTTCTTCTTCTCTAATTGCTGTGGCTAAGACTTGCAGTACCAAATAAAATAAGAGTGGCAAAAGTGGGCATCCCTGTCTTGTTCCTCTTCTTAAGGGAAATGCTTTTAGTTTTTGCCCATTGAGTATGATGTTGGTTGTAGGTTTCTCATATATGACCTTTATTATGTAAAGATATGATCCCTCTGTCCCAACATTGCTGAGCATTTTTATCAGAAATGGGTGCTGGATTTTGTCAAATGCTTTTCCAGCATCTATTGATATGATCATATGGTTTTTATCTTTCATTTTGTTTATGTGGTGTATCACATTTATTGATTTGCTAATATTGTATCATCCTTGCCTCTCTGGGATGAATCCCATAATGTTTTGTTAAGGGTTTTAGCATTTGTGTTCATGAAGGATATTGGCCTGTAGTTTTCTTTCTTTGTAGTGTCTTTATCTAGTTTTGGAATTAGGATTATGCTGTCCTCATAAAATGAGTTTGGAAGTCTTCCGTCTTCTTGGATATTTAGGAATAGTTTGAGGAGAATGGGTGTTAGATCTTCTTTAAATGTTTGGTAAAACTCCCCTGTGAAGCTGTCCGGGCCTGGGTTATTGTTTGCAGGAGTTTCTTGATTATATCTTCAATTTTCTTACTTGTCATTGGTCTGTTCAAGTTTTCTATCTCTTCCCAGTTCAGTTTTCCAAGACTGTGTGTTTCTAGTAATTTGTCCACTTTACTTAGATTGTCCAATTTGTAGCTGTATAATTGTTCATAGTATTTGTTAACGATCCTTTGTATTTCTGTGGTGTCAGTTGTTACTTCTTCTCTTTCATTTCTGATTTTGTTTATTTGGTTCCTCTCTCTTTGCTTCTTGGTGAGTCTAGCTATGGGTCCATCAGTCTTGTTTATCTTTTCAAAGAACCAGCTCATTTTTTCATTGATCTTTTGAATTTTTTTTTTCTTGTATGTGTCCCTAGTGGGAACCAAACCCAAGACTCTCTGGTCCACAGGCCAATGCTCCAACTGCTGAGCCAAACAGGCCAGGGCAGAATTGTGTGTTCTTTGTTTTTTTTGTTTTTAGTTTCTATGTCATTTATTTCTGCTCTGACCTTTACTATTACTTTCCTTCTACTTGCTCTCAGTTTTTTTTGTTGTTGTTGTTTACTTTTTAATTATTTAAGTTATAGGGTTAGAAAGTCAATCAGGAATTTTTCTTGTTTCTTGAGGTAGGCCTGTAGTGCTATGAACCTCCCTCTCAGGACTGCTTTTGCTGTGGCCAATAGATTTTGTATTGTTGTTCATTTTTATTGGTTTCCAGGCAGTTTTTAATTTCTCATTTAATCTCCTTGGTAACCCATTCGTTGTTTAATAACATGCTATTTATCCTCCATGTGTTTGCATGTTCTTGTTGCAACTGATTTCTAGTTTCATGCCAATTGTGACCTGAGAAGGTGCTTGATATGATTTCAATCATTTTGAACTTGTAGAGACTTACTTTGTGTCCTAACATGTGGTCTACCATCAAGAATGTCTCGTGTGCACTTGAGAAGAATTTATATTCTGCAGCTTTTGGGTGAAATGTTCTATAAATATCAATTAAGTCCAACTGATCTAGTTGGTCATTTAAGGACTCTGTGTCCTTGTTAATTTTTTGTCTTGAAGATCTATCCATGGTGTCAGTGGGGTGTTAAAGTCACCCACTATGATTGTATTGCTATTCATATCTCCCTTGAAGTCCTCCAGAAGTTTTTAAATATATTTTGGTGCTCCTATATTTGATGCATATATGTTTACTAGGGTTATGTCCTCTTGTTGGATTAATTCCTTCGCTATTATGAAGTGACCTTCTTTGTCTCTTACTATGTTCCTTGTTTTGAAGTCTATCTTGTCAGATATGAGTATTACTACACCAGCTTCTTTTTAATTTCCAATTGCTTAGAAAAATTTTTCCATCCCTTCACTTTCATCCCATGTGAGTCTTTTGTTGTTAGGTGGGTCTCTTGTTGACAGCATACATATGAGTCATGTTTACTTATCCAATCAGCCACCTTATGTCTTTTGACTGGAGCATTTAAGCCATTTACATTTAAGGTTATTATTGATAGATACTTATTAGTTGCCCTTTTCATTTTATGTCTGTGTTCCTCTTTCTCTGTTTCCTTTCTTTCTTACAGCAGTTTCTTTAGCATTTTTTGCGGTTCTGGTTTGGTGGTGGTAAATTCCTTTACTTTTTTTTTTTTGTGTGTGTGTCTGTGAAGGCCTTTATTTCTCCTTCAATTTTGAATGATAGCCTTGCTGGGTAGAGTAGTATTGGATTCAGACCCTTCCCTTTCATTACTTTGGATACTTCATGCCACTCCCTTCTGGCCTGCAGTATTTCTATTGAGAAATCAGCTGACAGTTTAATGGAGCTCCCTTGTAGGTAACTTTTTGCCTCTATCTTGCTTCCTTTAAGATTCTTTCTTTGTCTTTAATGTTTGCTATTTTAATTATAATGTGTCTAGATGTGGGTCTTCTTGGATTCATCTTGCTTAGGACTCTGTCTTTCCTGGACTTCAGTGACTCTTTTCTTCACCATTTTAGGGAAGTTTTCTGTCATTATTTCTTCAAACAGGTTCTCTATTTCTTTCTCTGATTCTTCTCCTTTTGGTACCCCTATGATGCAAATGTTGTTATGTTTCATATTGTCCCTAAGCTCCCTTAAACTATCCTTCTGCTTTTTAATTTTTTTCCCATTTGCTGCTCTATTTGGATGTTTTTTTCTACCTAGTCTTCTAACTTGCTGATTCAATCTTCAGCTTCTTCTAATCTACTATTGAATTCTTCTAAGGTATTTTTAATACCAGCTATGTCATTCTTAATTTACTCTTGATTTTTATTCATAGCTTCTACCTTTTTTTTATGCTGATGTAGTTCCCATTGAGCTCTTCATAATTCTTATTAAGTTGCTTGTAGTTCTCACTAAATTGTTTGAACACACTTAAAATCATTGCTTTGAATTCTTTATCTGACAAGTTGCTTTCTTCCGTTTCATGTAGTTCTTTTTCTGGTGATTCCTCCTTTTCTTTCATTTGCGTGGTGTTTCTTTGCCTCACCATTTTAGCAGTCTGGTAGTTCTAGGCCTGGTGAGTGATGTTGGAATGTGTAGGCAGGTTGGTGTGTATCAAATAAGGGTGCTGTGCCTCCCAGACTGTTTTGGTGTGTGGTGCCTCTTGCCTGCTGTGGGTCCTGGAGGATTGACAACTGGTGACTGTTATTGTTCTGTCGAGTTAGGCACCTTGAGGTGCATGAGTTCAGCTGGTGCACTGCTGGGGTGTGTGGGTCCCACTGGTACACTGCTGGAGTGCGTGGGTCCAGCTGTTGTGCTTCTGTGGTGCATGGATCATCCTGGTATTCTGCTGGGGTGCACTGATGCCTGGTGGGGCTCTGCTCCTGATCAGTTGCTGCTGGGGGCAAGTGTCAGATCCTTGTTTGCACTGCTACTGCTGCTGCTGTTGCCAGGGGATTCTCTCAGCTCCCAATCCTCTGCTGCTGTTTGGGGCTGAGGACACTCAGCTCCCTGGACTTTGCTGCTGCTGGGGGAGGGGCTTCACTCCAAATCTGCTGTTGCAGTTGTCAGGGGCAGGTCTTGGCTGCTCGAGCCTTGCTGCTGCTTGGGCTAGGGCATCACTCCTGATCAGTCTCTGTTGATGCTGGGTCTCAGCTGTCAATCTGTGCTGCTGCTGCCTGGGGATGGATGCTCACTCCAGAGCCTCTGCTTCTGGGGTTGTGTCTCAGCTCCCGAGCCTCAGCTGCTGTTGGGGGTGGGGCTCCACTCCTGTTTAGTCACTGCTTCTCTGGGAGAAGGTGCTGGGTTCCAATCAGGGTGCTGCTCTGGTGGATGGTGCTCAGCCAGTTGCACCTACTGCAACACGCACCTTGATAGTGCCACTACTGTGGGCTGGTCTGCATTGACACAGTGGGTTCCACTGGTCTGATGGTTCAAGGCACTCTGGTGCACTCAGGTCACTTGGCCCTAGCCATCCCACTACCTCCTCCCAGAGAATACCAGGGATCTCCCAAAATGGAGGGGCCTCCCAATTGCACAGGGAGAAGCACCCTGACAAGCCGCTTACCATGGTAGCCGGCTGCTCCCCTTCCACAGCATGGGAACCCTCTGCCCCACATTTCTCCACTGCTCAAGTTTGCTTGTCCATATTCAGGTCCACTCACACTTCTCTAACACTGGTTCACACTCTCACTCACTCACCCTCGCTTGGGTCCTGCCTGCCACCATCTTTGTAGATTTATTGATAGTAGCCATTCTGACAGGTGTGAGGTGATACCTCATGGCAGTTTTTATTTGTACCTCCTCGCTGATTATTAGTGACCTTGAGCACTTTTTCATATCTCTATTATCCATCTGTATGTATTCATTGGAGAAGTGTCTATTCAGGTCCTTTGCCCATTTTTTAACTGGATTGTCTTCTTTTTGTTGAGTTGTATAAGTTATATATATTGTAAATTAACCCCTTATAATGTATATTATTAGTGAATAGTTCTCTCATACAGTGGGTCCACTTTTCATTTTGTTGATGGTTTCTTTTGCTGTGTAGAGCTTTTTAGATTGCCATAGTCCCATTTGGAAACTCTTTATCTGAGTTTCCCTTGCTCTCAGAAGCCTATCAGCAAAAATATTGCCAGGAGTCAGCTGGTGTGGCTCAGTGGTTGAGCGTCTACCCATGCACCAAGAGGTCGCCGGTTTGATTCCTGGTCAGGACACATGCCCAGGTTGTGGGTCCAATCCCCAGTGGGGGGCATGCAGGAGGCGGCCAATCAATGTTCTCTCCCATTGATGTTTCTATCTCTCTCTCACTCTCACTTCCTCTCTCTGTAAAATCAATAAAGGGAAAAAAATTTAAAAAAAAATATTGTCAGGAGAGATGCCTGAGATTTTACTGCCTATGTTTCCTTATAGGATTTTTATGGTTTTGCAACCGACATTTAAGTCCTTTATTCATTTTTAGTTCATTTTTGTGTATGATGTTTTTTATTTCTATAATTACATTTTGTTGTTTTAAAACACATTATTTTTTGTTTTCTAGTTCTGTGCAGAAATATTTAAAATGGTGGTTTAACTTTTTGACAAAATAGGATGATTTATTTTAAAGTCTATGTCTAGCCCTGGCTGGTTTGGTTCAGCAGATAGAGTGTTGGCCCACGGACCAGTGAGACCTGGGTTCGGTTCACGCTAAGGGCATGTACCTCAGTTGCAGTTTGTCCCCGGCCCGGTTGGGGTTGTGTGGGTGGCAACCACTCGATGTGTTTCACATCAATGTTTCTCTCTCTCTCTTCCTCCCTCTCTCCCTCCCACTCTATCTGAAGATAAAAGCAAAAATGTCCACTGGTTAGGATAAAAAAACAATAATAATAAAGTCTATGTATAATAATCCCAAAGTCTGGAGTTCTGTAGATTTCTTTCTAATGTTTGTTGTTTCTACTCGTTCTCCTTGATGTAATATTAACTCTTATTCTATTTTATTTGGCGGTGTGGTTGCTATGATGGAGGGGTTTAAGAATTGTATTTAAAAAATTGTAGAAGTTATTTGAGGCCTGGAGTCATGTCATTTTCCTCCAAAGACAATTTTCATCTGCTTTTGCCATGTCCTGGTGGGGTCTTAGCAATCCAGACTCATGTCTTATCATATTTGGTGTTTCAATTTTCTGGGCCACTCTCAGATTATTTGAGCTGGTATACAGTCTGAATTAGCACTAGTTTACTTCCAATTCTTGCTTACTCCTAGGATAGAATCATTTAGGACCCAAATCCAGAACACATGTAGTTTACCAGAGATCTCACTTTTAGTGTCTTAAAGTTTTACTTTTTTTCTCTCCCCAACCCCACAAAGCTGTGGAAAGGCTGATTTGATTCTTAGGTACTTTGTCTGGATTGGGAATTGTCCCAGGGCAAAAAATATCCCAAACAATAGGCTTACCTTTCTGTTCTTTGGTTTTAGATTTTTGCTTTGTTTTGGTTTTGATTTTCATTACCTTCTTTCAGACTCAATTTAGCAATCTTTACATTTTGGTCAGGCCTATCATAACTTTATCAACTGATGGTTATTGGTGCCAATTCAAGTACCAACAGGAATCCTCAATTTGGGATACAGTGAAGAGGGAAACTTTCTTTAGTGCAAACAGCTTGCAAGTAATACAGCATGGCTGTGAAACAACAGCTTGATAGTGTTACAGCAGTTGCTGTGAGAACAGCGTGATAGTGAGGATGTTCTGTTCCACCCAGGAAAGACAGTCTTCAGTCTTTCAAGGAAAATAAGCTCCCCAACCAGAGGGGAGCCGGTTTATATAGACAAAAGCCCCCACCCCTGGTTTCTGATTGGTCAGAAAAGAGCTGCTTTGATTGGTCAGAATTGCATAGCTCTGATTGGATGGGGAAATCCTCAGTCCTATTGGTTGTAATAGGGCTCCAGGAACTTCTTTATAAGGACTAGCTCTGACAGCAGTAACATGGTGCGGACAGGCAGTCTAGCTGTACAGAGGCTTCTCTAATTTGTGTGAAAGGTCCCTGTGCAGAAATGGTTGTCAGGCTCTGCTTTTTAAAATTTGAGCCCAGGTAACCATCAGGAGCCTTTCTTAGTCCTCAGGGTTCACAAATTCAAGCAGATTTATTTTATCATGGTAAAATGTACATAACTTAGAATTTACTATTTTAACCATTTTTAAGTGTACAGTTAGTTCAGTGACAGTTAGTGCACACACATTGTTGTACAACCATCACCATTATCCATTTCCAGAATTTTTCATTATCTCAAACTGAAGCTCTGTGTCCATTAAATAAGTTCCCATTCCCCTTTTTCTTTAGTTTCTGGTAACTACCATTCTACTTTCTGTTTCTATGAATGTTGCTATTGTTGGTACCATACATAAGTGAAATCATACAATATTTGTCATTTTGTGCCTGACTTATTTGACTTAGCATAATGTCTTCAAGGTGTATCTATGTTGTAGCATATATCAGAATTTAATTAATGTTTGTATTGTTGAAAGTTTTACAGACAGATGTCCCCCTTTTTTCCCCAATCATCCCCTCCTGCCTTCCCTAGCCTAGTGTCAGTGTTGATTGGTTGTGCATATATGCATATAAGTTCTTTGGTTTATCTCTTCCCATCCTTCCCACTTCGCATCCCTCTGAGGTTTGTCAGTCTGTTCCCCACTTCCATGACTCTGGATCTCATTTGGTCGACAGCTTATTTTGTTCATTATATTCCACAAATAAGTGAGATCATGTGGTACTTGTCTTTCTTTGATTGGCTTATATCATTTAGCATAATACTCTCCAAGTCCCTCCATGTCATTTCAAAGGGTAAGAAATATGTCTTTCTTACAGCTGCCTAGTATTCCATTGTGTAAAATGTACCAGTTTTTCTATCCACTTATCTACTGATGGGCACTTGGGATGTTTCCAGATCTTAGCTATTGTAAATAGCATTGCTATGAAGATAGGGGTGCATATATTCTTCCTGATTGGTTTCAGGATCCTGAGGATATATTCCAAGAAGTTAGATCATTGGATCAAATGACAATTACATTTTTAATTTTTTGCGGAAACACCATATTGTTTTCCACAGTGGCTGCACCAAGTCTGCATTTCCACCAGCAGTGTGCTAGAGTACCCCTTTCTCCACATCTTTGCCAGCATTTGTTGTTTGAGGACTTGTTGATGGCCGCTATTCTGGCAGGAGTGAAGTAATATTTCATAATTGTTTTAATTTGCATCTCTCTGATGATTGGAGATTTTGAGCATTTATTCAAATGTCTCCTGGCCATTTGTATGTCCTGTTTGTAGAAGTGTCTATTCAGGTCTTCTGCCCATTTTTTAATTGGATTGTTTGTCTTCCTATTGTGGAGTTGTATGAATACTCTATATATTTTGGATATTAACCCCTTACCCAATGTATCATTGGCAAATATGTTCTCCCAGAGAGTGGGTTACCTTTTTATTTTGATGCTGGTTTCTTTTGCAGAATTTAATTAATTTTTAAGGCCAAAAATATTCCTTTGTGTGTATATGCCCATTTTGCTTATCCATTCATCCATCAGTGGACATTTGGGTTACTTCAACCTTTTGGCTATTATGAATAGTGCAGTTATGGACACAAGTAAATATCTCTTTGAGACTCTGCTCTGTTCTTTCCAGTGTATTACCAGAAGTAAAATTGATGGATCCTACAGTAGTTATGTAATTTTTTGAGAACCTCCATTTTGTGTTCCACAGTGGCTGTACCATTTTTATATTACCACCAACGATGCACAAGAATTCCAGTTTCTGTACATCCTCCCAACACTTGTTTTCTGTTTTTGCTTTTTTAAATAATAGTCAACCTAATGGGTATGAAATGGTATCTCCTTCTGGTTTTTATTTATATCTCTATAATGATTAGTGATTTTTAAATATATTTTCATGTGCTTATTGGCCATTTGTGTGTCTTCTTTGGATAAAGGTCTACTCAGGTTCTTTGCTTTGTTTTTAGATTGGGTTGTCTTTTTGTTATTGAGTATATATATAATCTGGATATTAGTCCCTTATTATATATGTGACTTGCAAATATTTTCTCCCTTTCTGTTGGTTACCTTTTTGTTGTGTTTTTTGATGTATGCAAGGTTTTAAAATTTTTTATAAAGTCCAATTTAACTATTTCTTGTATTGCCTGTGATTTGGTATCATATCTAAGAAATCATTGCCAAATCCAATGTCATGAAGTTTTCCCCTATGTGTTCTTCTAAGAGTTTTATAGTTTTAGCTTTTTAAATCTCTGTCCTGTTTTGGGTATGGTATAAGGTAAAGATTCCACTTCATTTTTTTGCATGTGGATATCTAGTTTTCCAGCACCATTTGTTGAAAAGATTATCTTTTCACTATTGAATAGTCTTGGAACTCTTATCAAAAATCATATATGTGAAGATTTATTTTTGCAGTCTCTATTATGATTTATTGGTCTATATGTCTATTTTAATGCAATTGCCACACTGTTTTGATTAGTAAATCTTTGTAGTAAAGTTTGAAATCAGGAAGTGTGAGTCCTCCAACATTTTTTTCCATGTTTTCAAAATTTAGGTTCTCTTGAGATTTCATATAAACTTTAGAATGAATTTTTCTACAGCCTATAAATATGGGATGCTTTTCCATTTATTTATGTCTTTTGAAATTTCTTTCAGCAATGTTTTACAGTTTTCAGTGTGCAAGTCTTTCACCTTCATGCAAATTTTATATGTTTTTTCCAAGCATTCAAATTTTCTTTTTGGGGGTTATTTATTTATCTATTTTATATCTTTATTGTTGAGAGTATTACATCTGTCCCCCACTTTTTACACTCATTGCCCCCCTCCACCTGGTTCCCATCCCACCCCAGGCCTTCACCACACTATTGTCTATGTCCATGGGCAGTGCATATAGGCATATAAGTTCTTAGGTTAATCTCTTCCTGTTCCCCCTCCCCACTTCCCTCTGAGATTCATCAGTCTGTTCCCTGCTTCCATGTCTCTGGATCTATTTTGTTCTTCCGTTTATTTTGTTCATTAGATTCCACATATAAGTGAGATCATGTGATCTTTGTCTTTCTCTACCTGGCTTATTTTGCTTAGCATAATAATCTCCAGGTCCCTCCATGCTGCCTCAAAGGGTAAGAGATCCTTCTTTCTTTATAGCTGCATAGTACTCCATTGTGTAAATGTACCACGGCTTTTTTATCCACTCATATACTGATGGGCACTTAAAGATGTAACTGTAATTTAGATTCCTGTTTGCCTGACTCTAATGTCTATTCTTTCCCTTTATACCATGCACTGTGTTAAAACCAGATTTTAAACTGACTTCAAGTCATCTGTGGATTTGTATTGTATTTCATTAATGTTATGTTATTATGTGTAAAGTACAAAATTAATTCCTCCTTTCTTTAACCATCCTTAAGATGACTAGATAATTGGCCTTCATTTATCATGGGGTATTAAAATAATTTAATTAGTTAATTTAGAGGGCAAGTCACTAGATAAAAAGAGTAATCAAATTATAGAATTAGAAGGGGCTTTTGAGATCAACTGGGAGAACTAGTTCATTCAATAGAGGAGGAAACCCAGGCTTAGAGAGGAAGCTCTTGCTCATATTCTGCTGTCAATGCATTATTTGGAAGGTGGTTGGCTTCCCTGCTAGTGAGGCTTAGGTTGAGGCAAACCATGTTTGGGCTGAGAGCAATAGGTCATAAATTCTTGGGACTTTTTGAGACAGCCAGCTATCTTTCAGGCATTCTTACCTCTCTACCTGAAATGGGAGGAGAGAAGCAGCATGATTCTCTTCTGGGGCACAGACATCTGGTCAAGTTCAAGATTTTCCAAGTTCATTCTTGCTAATCTTCCTTAATCCTACCCATAGCTAATCAAAGTAGTTTCTAAAATTTACCATGGACTTACTATGAAGTAGTTATAATATACCAAATGTACCTAGTACAAATTAAGTCTATTATTTTAATTAATTCTGTTTTCCATGTGTACTTCCCTTGGCTAGAAGAGACTAGGCAATCGGAATTCCAATGAATGCTCAAAATCACAGAAACGACATGTGCACAATCAGAACGTTAGACATGTAATAGACATCTGTTGAAAGGGCACAAGACAAAAAGCCTATCCTAATGATACTCCAAACCAGGTATATGTTTTGTTTTTAAATACCTACATCTCTATTTTTTGTTGAAAAATAAAATCAGAAATCTTGTTAATTCTTTCAACAGATGTCCATTCAACTTTTAGCTTTGAAAAACAGCTAAAAGTTGAATGACCACAGTGGAAAAAGATACAATTTCTTTGGTCAGTTGTGGATGGGTAAAGAAAAAGTGGCCCTCCCACTCTCCCTCTCCATGAAGGATATCTGCACAGAGTGTACAGGAGAGAAAGTAAGCTTCTCATTGTGCCCTTATTAGAAAGTGAACAGGTGCCAAGTTATGCAAACATTAGTAGAATACAATTAACACAAGTTGCTGACTCAACTTATCATGCTGAGCACAGCAGTATAAAAACAGGACCATTACAATGGGTGCCAGATTCAAATAGAGCTTTGAAGCAATCTTTGCTATATTTTATTTTATTTTAATGTTTGCAAATTTGAATCTAATAGATAACACTACCATTAAACACCAGGAAAACACCTTTTAAAAATTCATCTCTCTTTTGAAAAACAATTTTAATTCTGTACTGGCCTTTTTGGTGGAATTCACCAAATCATTACTTTCAACAATCAAGGCATGTGATTGCTTTACATGACACTCCCTCAGGGAAGGCACTGGAAAAATGGAGGTGAGAGTCTCATTGCTTCAGCCCCTTAAATTGATTGTGTTAAATTGTTGTCCAAGAGCATGAGAAAGAAAGAAACAATTTCAGGAACAAAGGGATTTAAAAGTGAAGTTCAAACAGGGAAGGGCACCTTTAAGAGGCTGCTCACACAAAGTGGTGACTGTCAAGATTCTTTTTACCTCACAGGGGTGGTCTGAATCCTGTTCTTTTAACATCCTTTGTTAAGACTCTTGGACAGTCAAAGAAAGAAAAATAATTATTTTTCTCAAAAATAAATTCGGGATACAACACTAAACATTGAAATTGATAATTTTTCTGAACTCATAGGAATGAATTATAACTTTTCAAGTTTCCTAAAACCCATCTATGAGTCTGTTTAGGGGAAAAGAGTCATTAACATGAGCGAAAGGAAGAGAAATCATTTGGTGTCTTCTTTATATAGTGACCCACAGGTCATTTTAAAAGAAAAATTTTACTCTCCCCTTGATCACAAGCTTTCCAACATCACTCACTCTTTGTCTTGTTCTTGAACATGCTAAAACCTTCTTCTTGGTCCCCCTGAAAGGCTGTCTATAGCTTTCAGGGATAAAAAGAAAATTGGATTATTAAACAACAAATGGGTTACTTATGAGATCAAGGAAGAAATTAAAAACTTCCTGGAAACCAATGAAAACGAACACACAACAACACAAAACCTATGGGACACAGCAAAACCAGTCCTGAGAGGGAAGTTCATAGCACTATAGGCCTACCTCAAGAAACAAGAAAAATTCCTAATTGACTTTCTAAGCCTAAAACTTAAAGAACTAGAAAGTAAACAAAAAGAAAAACCCAGAGCTACAAAGAGGAAGAAAATAGTAAAGGTCAGAGCATAAATAAATGACATAGAGACCAAAAAAACAATTCAAAAAATCAATGAAACAAAATACTGGTTCATTGAAAAGATAAACAAGATCAGTGGACCTTCAGCCAGACTCACCAAGAAACAAAAAGAGAGGAACCAAATAAACAAAGTCAGAAATAAAAGAGGAACAGTAACAACTGACATAACAGAAATACAAAGGATCATCAAAACATACTATGAACAATTATACGACAACAAATTGGACAATCTAGGAGAAATAGACAGATTTCTAGGAACACACAGCCTCCCAAAACAGGAAGAGATAGAAAACTTGAACAGACCAATAATAACAAAGAAAATTGAAGATGTAATTAAGAAACTCCCAGCAAACAAAAGCCCAGGCCCAGATGGCTTGACGGGGGAGTTTTACCGAACATTCAAAGAAGATCTAATACCCATTCTCCTCAAACTATTCCAAAAAATCCAAGAAGACAGAGCACTTCCTAACTTATTTTATGAGGCCATCATAATCCTAATTCCAAAACCAGATAAAGACACTACAAAGAAAGAAATCTACAGGCCAAAATCCCTGATGAACACAGATGCCAAAATCCTTAACGAAATATTAGCAAATCGGATCCAGCAATATGTCAAAAAAATTATTCATCATGACCAAGTGGGTTTCATCCCAGGCATGCAAGGATTGTACAATATTCACAAATCAATAAATGTGATACACCACATAAATAAATAAAAGATAAAAACCATATGATCATATCAATAGATGCTGAAAAAGCATTTGACAAAATCCAGCACCCATTTCTGATAAAAATGCTCAGCAATGTGGGAATAGAGGGACCATATCTCGACATAATAAAGGTTATACTATGAAAAACCTACAGCCAACATCATTCTTAATGGGCAAAAACTAAAAGCATTCTCCTTAAGAACGGGAACAAGACAGGGATGCCCACTTTTGCCATTCTTATTCAACATAGTACTGGAAGTCTTAGCCACAGTCATTAGACATGAAGGAAAAATAAAAGGGATCCAAATTGGAAAGGAGGAAGTTAAACTGTCATTATTTGCAGATGACATGATATTGTACATAGAAAACCCTAAAGACTCAATCAAAAATCTACTAGAGTTAATAAACGAATTTGGCAAAGTAGCAGGATACAAAATTAACATCAAGAAATTGATGGCATTTTTATACACCAATGATGAACTCACAAAAAGAGAAACTCAAAAAACAATCCCTTTTACCATCACAGCCAAAAAATTAAGATACCTGTGAATAAACTTAACCAAAGAAGGAAAGGACCTATTCACAGAAAACTACAGGTCATTGAAAAAAGAAATAGAGGAAGATATAAAAAAGTGGAAGTTCATGGATTGGAAGAATTAACATCATTAAAATGTCCATACTACTCAAAGCAATCTATAGATTCAATGCAATCCCCATCAAAATACCAATGACATATTTCACAGAACTGGAACAAACTCTCCAAAAGTTTATATGGAACCAAAAATGACCTCAAATAGCCACAGCAATTTTGAAAAAAAAGAACAAAGTAGGAGAGATCACATTACCAGATATCAGGTTATACTACAAAGCCACTGTAATAAAAACAGCCTGGTACTGGTACAAGAACAGGCAGATAGATCAATGGAACTGAACAGGGAACCCAGAAATTGACGCAAGACAATATGCTCAATTAATATTTGACAAAGGTGGCAAGAGCATACAGTGGAGTCAAGACAGTCTCCTCAATAAATGGTGTTGGAAAAATTGGACAGCTACTTGCAAAAAAAAATAAAGCTAGACCACCAACTTACACTCAAAATGGATAAAAGACTTAAATGTAACTCGTGATCAAAATTCTAGAAGAAAATGTAGGCACCAAAATTTCAGACATCATATGCAGCAGAATTTTCACTGAGACAACACATAAGGCAAGAGAAACAAAGGAAAAAATGAGCACATGGGACTACATCAAACTCAAAAGCTTCTGCACAGCAAAAGAAACAATCATCAAAATGGAAAGGGAACCCACTATATGGGAGACCATAATTGCCAATGATGCATCAGATAAGGGATTAATTTCCAAAATATATAGAGTACTCATACAACTCAACAAAAGGAAGGCAAAGAACCTAATTAAAAAATGGGCAGAGGACCAAAATAGACCCCTCTCCAAATAGGACATACAAATGCCCAAGAGACATGAAAAAATGCTCAGTGTCACTAATCATCAGATGCAAATTAAAACAACTATAAGGTATCACCTCACACCTGTCAGGATGACTGCCATCAACAAATCATCAAACAACAAGTGTTAGCCAGGTTGTGGACAAAAGAGGACTCTAGTACACTGCTGGTGGGAATGCAGACTGGTTCAGCCACTATGGAAAACACTATGGTGTTACCTCAAAAGGTTAAAAATTGAACTGCCTATTGAGGGCTGGTATTGGACTGACAAACCTCAGAGGAGGGGGTTTTGGGGGGGAATAGATAAACCACAGAACTTATATGCATGTATGCATGACCAATGGACATAGACAACAAAGCTGGGGATGGGGTGGGGGAGATGGGGAGGAGGGTGTCAATGGGGGGAAAAGAAGAAACATTTGTAACAAAAACAAATTAATTTAAAAAAATTAAAAAAAAAGAAAATTCTATTGCCCAATTTTAAATCTTCCCCCTGTTGTAAAAAGACCATTGATTTATAGATGTAAAGTTATAATCTTTTTTACTGTTTTATTCATTGGCACAGGGAATATGGTATTTTAACAAAACAACAATAAAAAAATTGAACTGCCATTTGACCCAGTAATCCCACTGCTAGGAATATACCCTAAGAAGCTGAAAACACCAATCAGAAAGAATGTATGTACCCCTATGTTCATAGCAGCGCTATTTACAATAGCTAAGATCTGGAAACAGCCCAAGTGTCCATCAGTAGAGGAGTGAATACAAAAAGCTGTGGTACATGTACACAATGGAATACCATGCAGCTGTAAGAAAGAAAGATCTCTTATCCTTTGAGATGACAGGAGGGACCTGGAGAGTATTATGCTAAGCGAAACAAGCCAAGCAGAGAAAGTCAAATATCACATGATCTCACCTATTTCTGGAATATAATGAACTAAACAAACTGATGAACAAAATTGACTCAGAGACATAGAGATAGGGTACAGACTGACAAACCTCAGAAGAGGGTGTATTGGGGGGAAGAGATAAACCACAGAGCTTATATGCATGTATGCATAACCAATGGACATAACCAAAGCTGGGAATGGGGTGGGGGCATGAGGAGGACGGTGTCAATGGGGGAAAAAGGAGAAACATCTGTAACAAAAACAAATTAATAAAAAATAATTTTTTAAAAAAGAGAGAGAAACAGACCCTAAAAAAAAAAAAAAGAAAATTGGATGCTTGTGAGAAGATTCCAGTGACCAATGGAACAATTCAGGAATATCACTCATGGGACATGCTTATTCACTGCCTCTCAACCAACATTGGAGAGTCAATAACTGCTACTCAAAATTCTTGACACTTATGCTCTTGACCTAAACTAACCCTATTATCGGGTAAGAGGGATATACAGGGCCTCGGATTAGTGATCTAATTGACTCCACATTAAGTCAACCTGATGGCTGGCCTTAGGCAAGCATTATGACCCATGCAGTAGACATCTGCTCTTTTTACCAGCCAAACATTTATCTCCCACTAAGAAATGGGTATTTACCCAGACTTCAACCTGAAATCAAGAGCCAAGCTATTGGTTACAACTGCTTTGGAAAATTTTCAGAGGAGTACTGAAATATTTCATTAAACAATTTACTGGAAAATACTGACTTCATGTCTTATAATCTATTGAAAGCCCATTTCACCTACCCTACTCAGTCCCTACTTCCAAAATTCTGCACAACATTACCAGAGTTCTACCTGACCTCCTTAGCTCTAGTTCTGTAAAAATACTGCCATTATTTTCCTTGTTGGTGAGACTGTTTCTTTTGCCTAGCAAGAATAAATTGAAGTTAACCAATAGTTCTTCCTAGTAGTCTATAAGAGCACCTCAAATTTCCTTGAAAGAACTACTCCATAAGCTTTGCCCAAGTGTTTTCAAGTGTGGCTAATTTTTCTTTCATTTGTAGGCGTGAATGTGTGACCCAAGCCTAAGTAACTATTCCATCCCTCTTGACACATGAACAAGTCTTTGGCACGTGAAACAAGAGAGTCAGTTAGAACCAATGAGGGTCAACCTCGGGTTTATTCTAGAGCTATTGGTACATGGGCATTTTATTTCCATTGAGGTTGTTAAGTTGATAAACTGTAAGCCTGCAGCTTCTGGAGACCATTTTGAAATTGTATGGAAAAGACTGTGTGAAACAGTGAGAAAGTGATTCCTGGGACATAATTTGAGAGCATACAGCTGTCATTGCTCAACTTTGTCTGGACTTTTAGTTATGTGAATCCATTAGATTTCTTTTCCATATTAGCCAAATTGAGATAAATGTCTATTGCTTATAATAAAAGAATTATAGCCTGAAAATTAGTAATTGAGTTATTACCCATTCCTTGTGGACAAAATCTTGCTTTGTACTTCATTCTGACAGCTGGGACCCTTTCTTCCTCTCCCTTCCCCTAACTTATATTCCGTATAATATTGTTTCTAAGTAGTTGATCTTTTTCTGAAATAGGATTATGTATCACCATACTGTGCTAAGAGATATCTGTCCCACATCCGAGGAAAGGACAATACATGATATGAACTTGGCCCAGAGGTGCTTTGGCCAATGGGTTGCAAATATACATGACAATAGCTCTATTTAACCAGATATTTTATATGGTTTGGTGCAGACTTTCTTACATTCATGCCCTCTGCCATGAGAATAACATGTGTCATATAGAAACTTCTCCTTCAACCTGGGTAACAGAACTGAGCAAATTCTGGAAGAGCACATCAGTGCCAGAAGAACTGAAGCAGATATACAGTTCTCATGTAACTTAAGCAAACAAGTGCTTTTGTTGTTGTTGTAAGCCACCCACATGTCTTGGGGTTGTTTGTCACTGTTGCAAAAGTTAGTACTTAAGAAGTTCATTTTGTCTAAGATTGCCTTGATTCAACAGTTTTGTTCTTAAACTTTCCATTGATAAGCTTCTTATTACCTTCTGCCTGTCTGAATCTCATAACTTCAAGAGGAAAATTGGCAAGAGATTCTGGGACAGCAGGAACCAGGGCTATGGGTCCTTCCCTGAGACAGTATGACTCTAAAGACTCCAGTGCTGATTACAGAAGCTAGAGGAGAGGCAGAACAAGCAAGAAAACTATTAAGTATCTAGATCCTTATGTGGAGCAAGGAACCAAAAGTTTAAAATAGAAGAGTAAAAACTACTAAGGGCAGAAGAATCAAACCTGGAAGACCTGGGAAAGGTGTAGGATAGGTACATGTGACTAACATGTGAATAATTTGCCTAATCCACAGTTTATGTCCTTGATAGAACAGATATCACCATCACTGCCATCTTTTCACATCCCCCTTCCACCTGCCCCGCCTCCCCTGCAGTGTTGGTGATGATCCAGTGGACGCTTTGATGTATTTCAGGCTATTCCTGAGATGGTGGGAAGATTTAGTAACAGTTTTTCCAACCTATATAATTTCTATCATCACTGACAGTAGAACTGAGTATGCTAGCTAGAGTACCATCTTTCTCCCTACATACCCAATTATTTCTCCCTTTCATATTGTTGGGGTGGGATATTTGGTTTTCATGTTGAGCTCTTTGATGACGGGTTCTAGAGAAAAATGTGGTAAAGGAGGTGGAATGCCATGCTCCTGACAAGTAGCTGAAGATAGAATGCGACAAAATGAACACTCTTTATGCTATCTATGAAGATATATTTTTCTTAATAGCACTTATCCTGATTTCAGAAAGAGTAGGTTAGGTACAGCTATTAGGGAGGAAAGCAGCTAAATCTTCAATTCAGATTGTCTCCCTTGAATTCCTTGCCTGCTTGCTTTTTTTTTTTTTTTTTTTTGTGCTGCACTTTGGCATGTCAGAAGGTGTCATGGTGGTGATAGAGAATTATAACAGAAGTGAAAAGGGCACCATGACTGAGATGGAATGGCCTGTTCTGGGTAGAAAGTGCAGTGAATTATTGCACCCCAATTCTGCAATGGAAGGGTAGTTGGACCAATTATAGAACTTGCAACCCATATAAGGCAGCAATAAAGATGCTTCTTTAGAACTGACCCACTTCTAAGGTTATGAAATACAGAAGAATGAGAGCATATGCACTTGGAGATAAAGATCTTAAATAACACTCTCTGGATGGAATGGAGGTCAATATTCAAGTGGTGGGTACTTTGCAGAGGTGGACAATTTTCCTCATGTTCAAAGTGGTATTGGCTAGAATGGACAGAGTTGAGTACTGGGAATAAAGTATAAGAATTATACTGTAAAGCAGGTGGGTGGGCAGGTGATATTTCTAATACTCTGCTTTTATTGTGGCTTGTTAGCTATATGTTCTACTCTGTTATTAGAACCAAAGCTCCTTGTATATTTTCTTATTCATCTTTTTACCTCCCTTAGCACAAACATTATTCTTTGTACTGTGAGTGTTCAATAATAATTTATTAGTATTATTAATGTCAACAAAAAGTTAATTAAATAAATGAATGGCAGAGATCTATATAGGCCTATCAGGGGAAAATAGACTAATGTGTTGTTTTCATAAAGTAGATTTATTTACAAAGTTTTTGTTATAGTTAGATATGCAACCTGTTTTAATGAAAACAATGTTAGGTAATAGCCAACAAAAACACATTTAATTGTTAATTCCAGGCTTAGAAAAAAATGCAATACACAGAAAAACATTAAATAAAGACTATTGTAGCCCAGCCAGTGTGGCTCGGTGGATTGTGTCGTCCCATGGACTGAGAGGTCCCGGTTTGATTCCCAGTCAGGGCACAAGCCCGGGTCGTGGGCTTGATTCCCAGTAGCGGGTGTGCAAGAGGCAGCCGATTGATGTTTCTCTCTCACATGGATGTTTCTATTTCTCTCTTCCTTCCTCTCTCTCTAAAAAATCAATAAAAACATTTAAAAATAAAGAATATAATAAATAGGTTTCCCAATAATCATTTCATAATAGTCATGTTCAAGAGCAGTTCACATTCTATCATTTCCATTAAGAACTCCACATCAGGCAGTTGTGGCATCTTTCTTACCGTCTTTCTAGGTATTCAAGCCATTGTGGTCTAATAGCAAAGCCCTTAATCCTGCCCCACTCCCTATTTTCTAATCTTGTATGGCAATATAGTTACTTCCTGAGGCTAGAAAGAAACTTTGTGGAGTTCATTAATTATCCAAGGTTATTCTTAAAGGAAGAGATGTTAATCTCATGCACATCTAAAAAAGCCTCTCCCAATATGTGTGTGTGTGTGTGTGTGTGTGTGTGTGTGTGTGTGTGTTTATCAAAGTAAAGAGTTCATGTATCACTCACTATAAGGTAAAGTCTCTGGGAATCTCTTCATTATCAGAAAAAAAATTGTCTTTGAAAAGTTTAGTCCCAATACACAGTCCCATGAACAGTATTTTGCACAAAGCAATTATGCACACAGAATCATTACAGTTATAAGAAAATTTGAGCCCTGGGTGGTTTTGCTCAATGGTTAGAGTGTCAGCCCACAGACCAAAGAGTCATAGGTTCAATTCAGGGAGGCAACCAATTGATGTGTCTCTCTCACATCTCTCTCTCTCTCTCTCTCTCTCTCTCTCTCTCTCTCTCTCTCTCTTTTTCTCCCCCTCCCTTCCTCCCTACCATTCTATCTGAAATATCAATAGGAAAATATCCTCAGGTGAGGATTAAAAATAAAAAGAAAGAAAATTTGAATATTTTTGGGATTAGGGTTGTTGGTTTTTCTTTTATTTTGTTTTTAGTTGCCTCAGCTACTATTATGAGTATGTCATTGTTGATGATAGTCTTAAGATTTCACCATTTGAGCTTAATTTATTATTATTTTTTGCACATAAAAGGCCAGTTAAAATTAGATTAGTAAAGCATAATTCACTTTCTTCTTCCCAACAGGTTTGGTTACACCAAAGCTGACAGGGATCAGAAAGTTTGCCACACACCCACCATTAGTAAGTCAGGCACCCAGAATTATTTTGATAGGTGCTGATGCCAATGAAAAGACTTAGACCTTTTTAGATTTAATAAAATAGAGTTTTTATTTAGGCCCTTCTGAGAACATTGTCCAAAAACAGAGTTCCAAGAAGCCTTGAAACAGTGCTACAACTTTAGGAAAGTGAGGGATGTTGTTTTTTATTTATTTATTTATTTATTTATTTATTTATTTATTTTTATTTTTTAGAGAGAAAGGAAGGGAGAGGGAGAGATAGAAACATTGATGAGAGAGAACATTGATTGGCTGCCTCCTATATGACCCACACTGTGAATTTGACCCACAACCTGGACATGTGCCCTGACTGGGAATGGAACCGGCGACCTCTTGGTGCATGGGTCGATGCTCAACCAGTGAGCCACACGGGTTGGGAGAAGGCATGTTTATATAGGCAGAAGGACAAAGAAAAATATATCTATGCATCAGCAGTTTTATTTAGTTAAATACATTTACGTTTAACATCAGGTGAACAGAATGTACAGATAACACTTGGAAAGGGGTCTAGAAGCAATCAATTTTACACTTTTATCAGGAGGCGGAAAGAACAAGCATTGCCTTTTACAATTATCTATATTTTTTTTAAAAAAATCTTTGTTGTTGAAAGTATTACAGATGTCCCCCCTTTTTTCCCCGATTGACCTCTTCCTCCATGCTCTGGCCACCCTCCTGTCTTCCCCACATTATTGTCTGTGTCTATTGGTTATGCATACATGCATATAAATTCTCTGGTTTATCTCTTCCTTTCCCCCTCCCCCCTTCCCTTTGAGGTTCCTCAGTCTAACAACCAATTTGTACTTCTTAATCCCTTCACCTTTTTCACCCATCCCCCCAACCTCCCTCCCATCTGACAATCAACAAAAAGTTTTCTGTATCTATTTGTCTGTTTCTATTCTGTTTGCTCATTTTGTTTGTAGATTCAATTGTTGAAAGATATGTATTTATTACCATTTTATTGTTCTATTTTTTTTATCTTCTTCTTCAAGAAACCCTTTAACATTTCATATAATACTCATTTGGTGGTGATGAGCTTCTTTAGCTTTTTCTTGTCTAGGGAGCTCTTTAATATGTCCATTGATTCTAAATGATAGCTTTAGAGGATACAGTAATCTTGGTTGTAGGTCCTTGCTTCCATCACTTTGAATATTTCTTGCCACTCCCTTCTGGCCTGCAAAGTTTCTATTGAAAAATTGGCTGACAGTCTTATGGGAGCTCCCTTGTTGGTAACTAACTGCTTTTCTCCTGCTGCTTTTAAGATTCTCTCTTTGTCTTTAACCTATGCCATTTTTATTATGATGTGTACTGATGTGGACCTCTTTGGGTTCATCTTGGTTGGAACTCTCTGTGCCTCCTGCATGTTTGTTTCCTTCACCAAAAGTTTTCTGTCATTATTTTTTCAAATAGGCTTTCCATTTCTTACTCTTACTCTTCTTCTTCTGGCATACCCATTATGTGAATGTTAGTATGCTTGAAGTTGTCTCACAAGCTCCTTACACTATCCTCTTTTTTTTTTTAATTCCTTTTTTTTTTGCTGTTCTGATTGGGTGTTTCATGCTTCCTTATATTCCAAATTGATGGCTTGTTTTGGTTTTTCCTACTCTACTATTGATTCTTGATAAATCATTCTTTTTTCAGTTAGTTCATCCTTCATTTCTGACTTGTTCTTTTTTATGCTCTTGAGTCCTCACTAACTTCCTTCTGCATCCTTATAACCAGCGTTTTGAACTCTGCATCTGACTGATTGCTTATCTCCATTTTGTTTAGTTCTTTTCCTAGAATTTTGTTCTGTTCTTTCATTTGGGACATATTTCTTTGTCTCCTGATTTTGGCTGCCTCCCTGTGTTTGTTTCCATGTATTAGGTAGAGCTGCTGTGTTTCCTAGGCTTCATAGGGTGGCCTATTATAATAGGTGTCCTGTAGGGTCCAGTGGCACAGCATCCTTGGTCATCCCAGCTGGACCCTGGAGGGCCACCCCTCATGTTGTAATTGAGTCTACACCCTTCTGTTGTAATTGAGTCTTGATTGCAGTTGGCATGTCAATGGAAGGTATTTACTCAGGCTGGTCAGATGCAAGGAGTGGCTATGCCCCCTGACCACTGACCTCTGACTACCTTAGAGGATCAGCTGTGCAGGGACCTACTACACAGAGCAAGACTTACTTCAGCTGGGCTCTGGCACCCACAGAGTCCACTCCTTGAGAGTGTCACTTGTGGAGGTGGTTGGGTGGTTGTGCTTTGACATGGTCTGAAGCTGTCCACTATGTATGTTGGCTCTGGGGACCCTGGGAGGTGAAGGCCAAGGTCAGACACTGCATGTGTTCTATCCAGGGCACCCAGGCATAAGCTACAAAGCAATCTTCAGATGGATGTTTCTTGTGCTTGGCTTTGAGGTACTCAGGCAAAGCTAAGCTGTGAACTAAGGCTGGCTGCTTCTAGTGCCAGGCCTCGGGCTGCTTAGAAAGAGGTATGGGGCTCACTGAGGCCAAATGCTGCTTGTTTGTTCAGGAAAATCTGAAGCAAGAGCCAAGAAAGGCTAATCCTATAGTAAAGCCACTGGAAACAGCAAAGGTGGGCCCAAACTTTGGGTGAGGCAAGGCCTCAGGGAATCACCAGGGTGGGTGAACAGTGTGAGCCAGGTTGCTGGAGTCCCAGATATGGTGCGTGTCTGACAGCCCTGTGGGGGAAGGGCTCACCAACACAACAATGGCTTCCACCAGCACGTCTGTCTGGGAGAAAATTGCCTCTCCATCCATTGCCCTGACACCAACAAACTCAGTTCTTCCCTGTATTTCTCTAGTGACTTTCAAGCTGCCTCCCCCATGCTGGAGCCTGGAGGGAGGGAATCTGAGTAAGTCAATGCATGAGTTCTTTAAGAGGAACTGCGTGGGAGTCCAGCAGCCTCAGCCTCCCTCAGCCTCAGTTCCCACTGGTTTTTACAGCCAGAAGTTATGGGGACTTCTTTTCCTGGCACTGAAATCCTGAGCTGGAGTTCCTGGCATGGGACAGGGACCCCTCACTCCTCAGGGAGGACCTTCACAGGTGAGGCATCCCTCCTGATTTGTATCCACCACATGTGGATGTAGGACCAGTCAGTCTGCACCTCTACCCCTTCTACCAGTCTCAATGTGGCTTATTCTTTAATTTAGTAATTGTAAGGCTTCCATTCAGCTTGATTTCAGGCAGTTCTTAATGATGATTGTTCTGTAGTTCAGTTGTAATCTTAATGGGATTGTGGGAGGAGGTGAGTACCGCATTTATCTATGCTTCCATCTTGACTGGAAGTCCTCATTTATCTTTTTAATTACAACTGTTGGAAGGTACACATGGGTAGCCCCACAGAAGGACTTGGTTGTGTTCCTTAGTTTACTGATCAAGTTAGAGCAGCAGCTTACTCTTTCCTTTCTCAATTTCATTTCCAACTTTTTGCTAATAGCTGAATGCATTTGAGGAGTATAATATTTTTCCTCATTTAACACAGAATTTTCATCAACCACTCAATAATTGGTGGTCATTGAAATATTTTACTAGGCACCCTAGGAGATACAAATCAAAAGGAGTAACCTTTGCCTTCCAACAACTCATGATCTCATGTTCTTACCAATGGAAAATAAGTACTTAATCTCCTTCTGGTTCCTGATCAGGTCACCAGTCTTTTGGAAAATGTAACCACAATAATCCTAGGAATAGAAAGGGAATGCTGACTTTAGGTGGCAGGAGACATTTATTTGAATTGAGGGATGTGGAACCATCTGAAGGTCAATATTCTAGAAGAAGCTGAAAATAGAATCTTGGTGATCACAAGAATATATGTACTGTACACTATTAATCAGGGTGGAATGATCAAAATTTTGGGGACAGAAGATATTTCCTGTACCTTCCTAGATTCTACAGCTGGCTTTATGGAATAAATTGACAACAAGCAGGAAAAAAAGTATATAAATGTATTAATTTTTAATAATACATACATGTAGCATCACAGAAAAAAAATGAATAACTAAAAGAGTAGTGAGATTTCAGAGTTTATATACCCATCTTTAATAAAGGAAGTGGAGGGGGTATGTAAACAATTTAGGGGACAGGAAATATTTGTAAGAAAGGTAAATGAGCCCTTAAAAGAAGAGATGACAGGTATGATAGTGTGTGAAAAAGTGTGTCTGGGTGTGGGGTCAACTGCTAGTCTCTTCTTCTGTGATAAGTAAATCTTCCCTGGTTGATAAAACTTTCAGAAAGGGAGTATATGACAATTGAGATTTGTTTGGAGGATTTGTTGTTTTTCAAGTGTCTTTAGCTCAAAATCATCAATATTTCAAAGTTGCACAACTTGGGATGTCATGTACTTAACTTCTTTCAAAGAAAACAAGAAGGTGAACAAGGTTCTTTTGCAGCCAGCTGTAGTGAGAATCTAGCAGATGCCCTTGAATAGAGGTACAGAGCATGGCTAAGGTTAGAGGACAAGAAATAAAAGACAGAAAAGTTATAAAAGAATAGTGTTTTCCAAATTGGGCTCTAATTTCCCCAAAGTTCTAATTAGTCATAGAGTCCTACTACTGTTTCCATAGTTACACCAACAATGTTTGGGAGGTTCAGAAGATCAAGGACCAAGAAAGTATTTAGTTAACATTAGTGATGATGTACAGTGAAATAAAAGCTGGTGAAACCAAAAGACTAATGACTTGTCAGTTACTAAATATATCATAGAAAGCTCTGCATTAAACTTGGCAAAATGGCAGAGTAGGTAAATGTTGTGCTCGCATCCTCTCTTGACCACATAAAAATCACAACTAAATTATAGAACAATCACCCAAGAGAAACATCTGAAGACTAATTGAATGGAAATCCTATAACTAAGAATATAAAGGAGAAGATGCACCAAGACTGGTAGGAGGGGTAGCAACAGGACTTCTGGTCAAGATGGTGGCACAGGTAAATGTGGTACTCACCTCCTCCCACAACCACATCAACATTACAACTAAACTACAGAACAACCATCATTCAGGATTGCCAGAAATCAAGCTGAATGGAAATCCTCCAACTACAAAATTAAAGAAGCCACATTAAGACTGGTAGGTGGAGCAGAGGCACAGACAGGCTGTTCCCACACCCATGTGTGGTGAATAAAAATCAGGAGGGGTACCTCAGCTGTGAAGATCCTCCCTGAGGAATGAGGGGTTCCCATTCCACACCAGGCCACCCAGCTCAGGTTCCAGTGCCAGGAAGAGAAGTCCCCATAACTTCTGGCTGTAAAAACCAGCAGGAATTGAGGCTGAGGGAGGCTGAGGCTTCTGGAGTCCTAGACAGCTCCTCTTAAAAGGCTCACACACAGACTTACTCAGACTTGCTCCCTCCAGGCTCCAGTACTGGGGAGGCAGCTCGTAAGGAAACAGAGACATATGGGGAATAATTGAGTTGTTTAGCACTGGGGTGAGAGCTGGAGGAGCAGCTTTCTCTTGGACAGATGTGTTGGTGAAGGCCACTGTTCCTTTGGTGAGCTCTTCCCCTGTAGGGCCTGCAGACAGGGGCCATATCTGGGACTCCAACAACCTCACACTGTTTGCCCCTCCCTGGTGATTCCCTGAGGCCCTGCCCCACCCACATTTTGGGCCCACCCAAGCTGTTTCCAGTGGCTTTACCATAGGATTGCCAGCTTTGTTCTTGCTTCAGATTTTCCTAAATTCTTTCAAACATGCAGCATCTGGCCTCAGCATTCCATACCTCTCACAAAGTGGCCCCAGCCCTGCCACTAGAAGAAGCCAGTGTTAGTACACAGCTTGGCTTTGCCAGGGCACCTCCAAGCCTAGCACAAGGAGCAGCCAGCCATTCTGCAGACTAACTTGTAGCTTATGCCTGGTGGCCCCAGGTAGAATACAGGCAGTGGCTATGGAATATAAAGAAGCAAAAACACCCAATCAGAACAGCAAAAAAATTTTTAAAAAATTAAATAAAAAATGAGGAAAGTGTAAGAAGCCCCTAGGACAACTTCAAGCATACCAAAATTTGCAAAATGGGGGGTGCCAGAAGGAGAAGAGAGAGAGCAAGAAATTGAAAACCTATTTGAAAACATAATAATAGAAAACCCTTAACTTGGTGAAGGAAACAAACATACAAGTCCAGGAAACAAAGAGAGTCCCAAACAAGATGAACCCAAAGAAGTCCACATCAAGACACATCATAATAAAAGTGCCAAAGTTTAAAGACAAAGAGAGAATCTTAAAAGCAGCAAGAGAAAAGCAGTTAGTTACCTACAAGGGAGCTCCCATAAGACTGTCAACCTATTTCTCGATAGAAACTTTGCAGGCCAGAAAGGAGTGGCAAGAAATATTCAAAGTGATGGAAGCAAGGACCTACAACCAAGAATACTCTATCCTGCAAAGCTATCATTTAGAATCAATGGAAATAAAAAGAGTTTCCCAGATAAGAAAAAGCTAAAGGAGTTAATCACTACCAAACCAGTGTTATACAAAATGTTGAATGGTCTTCTTGAAGAAGAAGATAGAAAATAGAACAATAAAATGGTGATAAATACATATCTATCAATAATTGAATCTACAAACAAAATGAACAAGCAGAACAGAAACAGACTCATAGATACAGAGAACTTTTTGTTGGTTTCCAGATGGAAAGGGGGTTGTAGAGATGGGTGAAAAAGGTGAAGAGATTAAGAAGTACAAATTGGTTGTTAGACTGACAAATCTCAAAGGGAAGGGGGGACGAGGGGTGGGAAGAGATAAACCAAAGAACTTATATGCATATAAGCATAACCAATGGACACAGACAATAGTGTGGGGAAGGCAGGAGGGTATGGGAGCAGGGAGGAGGGGGTCAATGAAGGACAAAGGGGGGACATCTGTATACTTTCAACAATAAATATTAAGTTTTAAAAAAGACTAGTAGAAGGGGAAGAGATGCAAGACAAATTGGTCACACATCCACATGTGATGGCTGAGAATTGGGAGGAATATCTTGGCTACAGAGATCTCACCTGAGGTATGAGGGGCTCCAGCCCCAGATGGGCCTCCCCAGCTTAGAGCAACTGTGCCTGGAATAAGAGTTCCCACCACATCTGGTTGTGAAAATTGATGGGGATTCCATTCATGTGAGATGAAATGTTACTGGAAACACAGGTGTTTACTTAAAGAGCCCATGCACAGATTCATTCTCATACACTCACCCTAAGCTCCAGTAAAGGGACAACAGCTTGAAAGGCATGAAGGACATACGGGGAGAAACTAGATTGTGTGGCTTCAGGACAAAAGCTGGATGGGCAGCACCACTGTTCCTGTGTTGAGCTCTTCCCACACACAGCACCAAATTTGAATCTACATTAACCTGGTTAATGTAGAATTACCAGGCCCTACCCAGGTAATTTCCTGAGACTTTGCCCACTTAATATATGTATCACTTGAGCCTCTTTCAACAGCTGATCCTCACAGATAGCTGGTCTAGACCTGAGCTACAAACTTTCCTAAAGACTCTCAAGGGTGTGCAAGCCCCAGGCAGACAGTGGCTGGTCTTGGCATGTCCTGTGTTTCTTTTTGAGCACTCCAGACCCAATAATGTTGGCAGCCTGCTTCGGTTCTTATTGTGTCTTTTGTCATGTACCTCTGGGCCCAGTAAAGTCAGTTACCAACCATGGATAACTTTGTAGCTCCTACCAGGAGACCCTGAGTGAGGCACAGGCAGCAGCTGATTTTGGCCTGTACTGGAGGCCCACCCAGGAGGCCCCAGAAACAGCACACACAGTGACTAGTTTTAGACCACACAAGAGCACCACCCAAATAGCCCCACAAATGGCATACACATAGGGTGGTTGTGGAAGACACCAGAGTCCCACTGGAGCAAATTCTGCTCCATGGGGTCAACCTTCATGGAGCACCTCATCCTCTGCAGTTGTGGTCAGTCCTCACCAGTTAGTTTAAGCGTCAACCCAACACACTGATGTGCTAATAGTAATCAAGGCTCAACTATAAGAGGAAGGCACACACAACCCAAACAAAAGACACTCTTGGAATATCCCACTCAGATGACCAGGAAAAGTGCACAACTGATCTCCATGAGTCACCTATTACATAAAGCCACCCTGCCAAGTCTAGGTGACACAGCAAATATACCTAATACATAAAACAAACACAGGAAGACAGACAAAATGAGAAGACAAAGTAACATGTTCCAAATTAAACAACAGGAGTAAACTCCAGAAAAAAATAAATAAAACAGTGGTAAGCAATCTACCATATGCACAAAGTATTTAAAGTGATAAAAATCAAAGACATACAACTAAAACTACTCAACCCAGCAAGGCCATCATTTACCATAGAATGAAAGATGAAGTTTCCCAGACAAAATAAAGCTAAAGGAGTTAAAACAAAACCAGTATTATAAGAAATGTTAAAAAGACTTAAGAAAAAAAAAAGGAAAACAACCATAAATATGAATCATAAAATGACAATAATTATGCAACTACCAATAACCACTTTAAATGTAAATTGATTAAATGCCTCATTCAAAAGACATAGGGTAGCTGAATAAATAACAAAACAAGGCCCATTTATATGCTGTCTACAAGAGACTCACTTCAGGTCAAAAGGCACACAGAGACTGAAAGTTAACAGATAGAAAGAGCTATTTCATGCAAATAGAAATAAAATAGCTGGGGTAGCAATACGTATATCATATAAAATAGGCTTTAAACAAAAAACTATACTAAGAGACAAAGAAGGACACTTCTTAATGATAAAGGAATGAATTCAAGAAGGGGCTATAACCCTTGTAAATATTTATGCACCAAATGTTAGAGCACCTAAATATATAAAGCAAATATTAAAGTATATAAAGAGAGAGATCAAACAAAAGTGGCCCTGAATAGCCACAGACATCTTGAAAAAGAACAAAGTAGGAGGGATCACAATACCAGATATCAGGTTATACTAAAAAGCCACTATAATCAAAATAGCCTGGTACTGGCATAAGAACAGGCACATAGATCAATGGAACAGAACAGAGAACCCAGAAATTGACCCAAGACAATATACTCAATTAATATTTGACAAAGGTGGCAAGAGCATACAGTGGAGTAAAGACAGCCTCTTCAATAAATGGTGCTGGCAAAATTGGACAGCTACATGCAAAAAAAAAATGAAGCTAGACCAGCAACTTACACCATACATAAGAATAAATTCAAAATGGATAAAAGACTTAAATGTGACTCATGAATTCATAAAAATCCTAGAAGAAAATGCAGGCAACAAAATTTCAGACATTATACGCAGCAGAATTTTCACTGATACAACACCTAAGGCAAGAGAAACAAAGGAAAAAATGAACACATGTGACTACATCAAACTCAAAAGCTTCTTCACAGCAAAAGAAACAATCATCAAAATGGAAAGGGAACCCACTATGTGGGAGAGCATAATTGCCATGATACATCAGATAAGCAGTTAATTTCCAAAATACATAGAGTACTCACACAACTCAACAAAAGAAAGACAAAGAATCCAACTAAAAAAAATGGGCAGAGGACCTAAAGAGACACCTCTCCAAACAGGACATACAAATGGCCAAGAGACATATGAAAAAATGCTCAACGTCACTAATCATCAGAGAGATGCAAATTAAAACAACTTTGAGGTATCACTTCACATCTGTCAGAATGGCTGTCATCAACAAATCATCAAACAACAAGTTTGGTGAGGGTGTGGAGAAAAGGGGACCTTAGTACCCTGCTGGTGGGAATGCAGACTTGTGCAGCCAACATGGAAAACACTATGGTGTTCCCTCAAAAAATTAAAAATTGAACTGCCATTTGACCCAGTGATCCCACTTCTAGGAATATACAATGGTATCCTAAGAAGCCTGAAACATCAATCAGAAAGAATATATGTACCCCTATGTTCATAGCAGCACTATTTACAATGACTAAGACCTGGAAACAGCCCAAATGTCCATCAGTAGACAAGTGGATAAAAAAGCTGTGGTACATATATACAATGGAGTACTATGCAGCTGTAAGAAAGAAAGATCTCTTATCCTTTGAGACGACATGGAGGGACCTGGAAAGTATTATCCTAAGTGAAACAAGCCAAGCAGAGAAAGACAAATATCACATGATCTCAGTTATTTCTGGAATATAATGAACTAAACATACTGATGAACAAAATAGACCCAGAGTCATAGAAGTAGGGTACAGACTGACAATCCTCAGAAGGGGTGGGGAGAGATAAACCACATAATTTATATGGATGTATGCATAACTGATGGACAAAGACAACAAAGCTGGGGACCGGGTAGGTGGGAGAATGGGGAAGAGTGTGTCAATGGGGGAAAAAAGAGAAACATCTTTAACAAAAATAAATTAATAATAAAAGAAAAAGAAAAAAAAATAATTTCCTGAAAAAAAAAAAGAGATCAGCCATAGTACAGTCATAATAGGAAATGTAACATCATTGGATAGATCTTCCAGACAGAAAATCAACAAGGAAACTCCAGCCTTAAATGAAATATAAAACCAGATGGATTTAATTAATATTTTTATAGCATAGCCCCAAAGCAGCAAAATATACATACTTTTTAAGTACACATGGACCATTTTCCAGGGTGGACTACATGATAGGCCACAAAACAAATCTCAGTAAATTTAAGAAGATTGAAATCATATCAAGCATGTTCTCTGACCACAATGGTATGAAACAAGGAATCAGTTATAAAAATGGAGCTGAAAACCACAAAAACACATAGAGGAAAAAAACAAACAAATAGAAACACTAATAAAAACATGCTACTAAACAAAGAATGAAGTAACAATAAGATTAGGGAAGAAAACAAATATACTTTTAGACAAATGAAAACAAACCTAATTAAAAACTATGGGACAAGGGACATCCGGTTAAGATGGAGGTGTAGGTAGACGCAGTATCGCATCCTCCCACAACCACATCAAAGTTACAACTAAACTACAGAACAACCATCATTCAAAAATCACCTGAAATCAAACTGAATGGAAGTCCTACAACTATGAAATTAAAGAAGCCACATGGAGACTGCATACTGCTCTCCAGGTCCCTCCATGTCATCTCAAAGGACAAGAGATCTTACAGTGGTGGGCGCCGGAGCTGAGAGCCCCCTCCAGCAGCAGCCATGGACGCAGGGAGCTGAGCGGCCCCCACCCCTAGCAGCAACCATGGTCGCGGGAGCTGAGTGATACCCCAGCAGCAGCTAAGTGAAATAAACCAGCCAGAGGAAGATGGACACTATATGATCTGGCTTATGTGTGGAATATGATGAATGAGATGGGCGGATGAGCGGAATAGACCCAGAGACCTAGAAAGGAGTGCGGTTCAGACTGACAAACCAGGGGGCTGGAGGATTGGGAGGAGGGTGTGGTGGGGAAGAGAAACATCTGTAACAAAAATTAATTAATTAATAAAAAAAATTATATGGGACACAGCAAAAGCAGTCCTAAGAGAAATTTATAGAAATACATGCCTATAAAAAAAAAAAAAAAAAAAAAAAAGACCTCAAATAAGCAATCTAACTTCACACATAAAGAATGAGAAAAAGAACAACAAACAAAACCCAAAGTAGCAGAAGGGAAGAAATAATAAAAATCAGAGCAAACATAAATAAAATAGAGTTTGGAAAAACAATTTTAAAAAATCAATGAAGCCAAGCAAGTGCTGTTTTTTTTGAAAAGATAAAGAAAAAATAAAGATAGAATTTAACTAGACCCATCAACAAAAAAATAGGTCCCAAATAAGTAAAATTAGAGAGGAAAGAGAAGTGACACTGACACCACAGAAATACAAAGGTTTTTAAAATAAAATACCACAATAATTTATATGCTAATCTATTGGACAATATGGAAGAAATAGATAAATTCCTAGAAACACAATCTTCCAAGATTGAATCAAGAACAACCTGAATATCTGAACAGATCATTTAGTGCCAATGAAATTGAATAATTAATAAAAAAAAAATGCCCAACAAACAAAACTCCTGAACCAGACAGTGTCACATTAATTTTAACAGTCCAAAGAAAAATTAAAACCTATCTTTCTTAAATTATTACAGGAAATTTATGAGAACTGAAGGCTCAGAGCTCATTTGCCAGGTCCAGAATTACACTGATGCCAGAACCAGACAAACCCATTGCAAAAAAAGAACATTATAGGTCAATAACATAATGAACATAAATGCAAAAGTCTTCAACAAAATATTAGCAAACTAAATTCATCCCTACATTAAATATATCATACACCATAATCAAGTGGGATTTATTTCTAGCATGCAAGTCTGGTTCAATATCTGTAAATACATTAATCTGATGCCCACAAAAACAAAATTAAAATTAAAATGATATGATTATATAAATGCAGGGAAAATACCTGAAAAATACAAACTCCATTTATGATTAAAACTCTCAGCAAAGTGGGAATAGAGGGAACATTACCTTAACATAATAAAATCCATGTTTGATAAACCCACAGCAAACACACACAGCAATGAAAAGCTAAAAGGATTTTACTTACAATCAGGAACAAGACAAAAATGTCCACTTTTACCAGATCCATTCAACATAATATAAAATGTCCTAGCCACAGCAATCAAGAAAGGAAAAGAAATAAAAGGCATCTACATTGTAAAGAAAGACATATAAATGCCATTATTTGCTCAGGACACAATGTTACATACATAGAAAACCCTAATGATTCTATCAAAAACCAATTAGAACTGATATATGAATTCAGTAAAATAGTTAGATACAAAATAAATATTCAGAAATCAGTTGCATTTTTATATACCAATAACAAGCTGTCAGAAAGAGAAATTAAGGAAACAGTCCCATTTACAGTTGAATAAAAAAAAAATAAAATATCTACAAATAAATTTAACTAAGGAGGTAAAATACCTGTATTCAGAAAACATTGAAAAAGAAAAAATGAGAAAATACAAATAAACCAAATCATATACCACGCTCATAGGAAGAATTAACATTGTTAAAACACCCATACTACCCAAAGCAATCTACAAATTCATTACAATCTCTATCAAAATATCAATGTATTTTTCAAAGAACTAGAAAAAAATAATCCTTAAATTTATATGGAACCACAAACAACCTCAAATAGGTACAGTGATCTTGAGAAAGAAGAACAAAGTTGGAAGAATCATGCCACCTGATATCAAACTATACTACAAAACTAAAGTAAGAAAAGCAACATGGTACTGGCATAAAAATACACATAGATAAATGGAATAGAATAAAGAACATGAAAATAAACCCATGCCTATGCAAATTCGTTTATATTAAAAAAGGCAAGAATATACAATGAGATAAAGGCAGTCTATTCAATAAAGGGTTTTGGGAGAACTGGAAAGATATATGCAAAAAATAAAAAATAAAACTAAACAACATTATTACACCATATACAAAAATAAATTCAAAATGAGTTAAAGACCTAAATGTAAGAAATGAAACCATAAAACTCCAAGAAGAAAACATAAGCAGTAAACTCTGCCACTGCTTTTAGAAATATTTTTTCTGATATATTTTCTTGGGCAAAGGAAACAAAATAAAATGGGACTACATCAGACTAAAAAGTTTTTGCACAGCAAAAAAAAAAAAAAAAAATCTATCAACAAAATGAAACAGCATACTGAATGGGAGAAGATATTTGCCAATGACATAGCCAATAAGTGGCTAATATCCAAAATTTATAAAACATCATACAACTCAATACATAAAACCCAAACAATCTGATTAAAAAATAGAGAGCAGACCTGAATAGACATTCCTCCACAGAGGACATGAAGATGTGAATACATAAATAAAAAGATGCTCAATGTCACTAATCATCAGAGAAATAAGAACTAAAACGAAATGAAATATCATGTATCAGTATGGCAATAATAAGTAAATCAACAAACAATGAATATTGATGAAGATATGGAGAAAGGGAATCCTGGTGCACTCTTAATGGGAATAGAGATTGGTGAAGCCACTATGGGAAACAGTATAGAGATCCTTCCAAAAATTTACAATGGAACTGCCTGCCCTTGCCAGTTTGGCTCAGCGGGTAGAGTGTCAGCCTGTGGACCAAAGAGTCAAGTGTTCAATTCTAGTCAAGAGCATGTACCTAGGTTTCAGTTCGGTCCCCAGCCCTGGTCAGAGTCATGCGGGAGGCAGCCAATCTTGTGTCTGTCTCACATCAATGTTTCTCTCTCTCTCCCGCTCTCTCTCCCACTCTATCTGAACATAAATGGAAAAATATCCTCAGGTGAGGATAAAAAAAAAAAGGAACTGCCTTATGACTCACTGATTCCAGTTCTGGGTATATAGTCAAAGAAAACCAAAATACTAATTCAAAGAGATATAAGCAAGCCTTGTGTTCATTGCAGTGTTATTTAAAATAGCCAACATTTGTAAGCAACCCAAGTGTCCATTGTTAGATGAATGGATAAAAAAAAGTTGTAGTACATGTATACAATGATATATTACTCATACATAAAAAGAGTAAAATCTTACCAGTTGTGACAGCATGGTGAAACTATGTAGTATTATGCTAAGTAAAATAAGTCAGATGGAGAAAGACATATACTATATGATTTCACTTATATGTGGAATCTAAAGAACAAAATAAATAAAGTAGAAACAGACTCATAAATATAGGGAACAGACAGATGGTTGTCAGAGGGAAGGGGGTTTCAGACTGGTGGAAAGGGTAAAGGGAATAAGAAGTCCAAACTTGCCCTGGCCAATTTGGCTCAACGGTAGAGCATCAGCCTGTGGACCAATGCGTTGCGGGTTCAGTTCTGGCCAATTGGCACGTGACTCAGTTGCAGTTCATCCCAGGCCCTGGTTGGGGTCATGCGGGAGGCAACCAGTCGATGTGTCCCTCGCACGTCGATGTTTCTCTCTCTCTCCCTTTCTCTCCCTCCCACTCTATCTGAAGATAAATAAAAAAATATCCTTGAGTGAGGATTAAAAAAAAAAAAGGAAGTTCAAACTGGCAGTTAAAAAATCATCATGGAGTTGTAAAATACAGTATAGGGAATATAGTTAATAATATTATAATTATTCTATATGGTGCCAGATGAGTCCTTAAAATATCACAGGGATAACTTTATAAAGTATATGATTGTCTAACCACTATGCTGTACATCTGAAACTAATACTAACTATCAACTGATAGTTAATATTAACTATATAAGATAATATTAACTATCAACTGAAATTGAAAAATAGAATTTAAAAAACAATGGCTAGAGATTCCAAAATGGCGGCAGAGTGAATGGAAGCTACACAGACCATCTCCCAGGACCAAACTGGAATTACAACTAAAATAAAGACAAATTGTAGGGAAAAAGCAACAGAAAAGCAGCTCGTGAGGACCATACAACCAGAGACACTGAATCGATCCTGGTAGGATTACGGAGGCGTGAGAGGGGAGCTGGGAGCCCACGGAGAGCAGAGGCCTTAGCCGTGAGCAGCGCACCACCCTCGGGGTTAAAGCCCGAGCCAGCTCCACAGCACAGCACAGAGTGCTATAACAGCCACAGCCACTCACCTTGGGCTCCAGCAGAGGGAGGGCAGACTAGACTGGAACTGGGTGGGGACACTCCGGATTTGGAGGAGGCTCAGAGCTATTGCTGAGTTGCGGCCACGCAGGACCATGGCCTGGCCATCTTACTCCATCCCAGGGCTCTGGGGAGAGGCGGCAGCCCCTCCCTTGGAGATCCAGCCACAACCTAGTAGGCCATTGAAATGCCAACTGAGGCTCATTAACTACTAGCATCTTCCCTACCCTCTGGAAATCCTCTCACACTGAACACCTGAGGGAGGTTTTCATTCAACTGAAAACCCAAGGATCTTCAAGCAACCACAACTAATAGTCTCTAGGCAAAAAGCTAGAGGATAACTTAACCTTTACTGGGCTTGCAAATATACCCTGGAAAGTACAACTACACGGAGGTGTTTCACGTGGGTCCTCCACACTTATCCAAACCCAGTAGAGAGAGCCACAAACAACAGAACACCAACATCCACAGGGAAATTTGGCAGGCTCCGAAAACCACTGAGATAGCCAAAATGGTAAAACAAAGAAACAGATGCCAAATGAAAGAACAAGAGACCTCTACCAAAGATGAGATAAATGAAATGGAGTTAAGCAAGTTAACAATGCTAGAATTCAGAGCCATGATCTTGAGGAAGCTCAACAGCATGAGTAAGGACATCAACACCTTGAGTAAAGACATCCACACCATGAGCAAAGACATAGAAATACTGAAGACCAACCAAGTGGAAATTAAGAAGCAGCAAGAAGAAATGAAGAATGACATAGCAGAAATGAAGAACACATTGGAAGGACTAAACAGAAGAGTAGAGAAAGCTGAGGACCGGATCAGTGAATTAGAAGACAGGGTAGAAAAAAATCAACCAATCAGAAAACCAAAAGGAAAAAACAATGAAAAAATAGGAAGACAGCTTAAGAGAACTGTGGGACAACTGGTAACGTAATAATATTCGCATCATTAGAGTCCCTGAAGAAGAAGAAAATAAGCAAGCGTTAGAGAATACATTTGAAGAAATAGTGACAGAGAACTTCCCTAATTTGGTGAAGAAAGAAGGCATTCAAGTTCAAGAAGCACAAAGAGTCCCAAGTAAGAAGAACCCAAACAGGCCCACACCAAGACACATAGTAATTAAAATGCCCAAAATTAATGACAAAGAGAGAATCCTAAAGGCAGCAAGAGATAAGCAACAGGTTACCTACAAAGGAACCCCCATAAGGCTATCATCTGACTTCTCAACAGAAACACTACAGGCCAGAAGGGAATGGCATGAAGTAATGAAGGTCATGAAAAACAAAAATCTGAATCCAAGACTACTCTACCCAGCAAGGCTGTCATTCAAAATAGAAGGTCAAATAAAGAGCTTCTAAGACAAAAAAAAGCTGAGGGAATACATTAGCACCAAACCAGCACTGCAAGAAATGTTAAAAGGACTGCTGTAATTAGTAGAAGAAATAAGAAGGAAACCAGAACCACACTAAACAAAAATGGCAATAAATAAGTACATATCAATAATCACTTTAAATGTAAATGGATTGAATGCCCCAATAAAAAGACACAGAGTAGCGGAATGGATAAGAAAGCATGACCCATATATATGTTGTTTACAACAGACCCACCTCACAACAAAAGACTCACATAGGCTGAAAGTGAAGGGATGGAAAAAAATCTTCCAAGCAAATGGAAAGGAAAAAAAAGCTGGGGTAGCAGTACTCATATCGGATAAAATAGATTTCAAAATGAAAGCCATAACTAGAGACAAAGAGGTCACTACATAATATTGAAAGGATCTATCCAACAGGAAGATATAACCTTGGTAAACATATATGCACCCAATATAGCAGCACCAAAATATATTAAAAATCTTCTGGAGGACTCCAAAGAAGAAATTGACAGCAATACAATCATAGCAGGGGACTTCAACACCCCGCTGACATCACTGGATAGATCCTCTAGACAAAAAATTAAGGAAACAGAGACTCTAAACGAAGCACTAGACCAAATGGATTTAATAGATATTTACAGAGAATTACACCCCAAAACTACAGAATTCACATGCTTCTCAAGTGCACATGGGACGTTCTCAAAGATAGACCACATGTTAGGACACAAATGAAGTCTCTACAAGTTCAAGAAGATTGAAATCATCTCAAGCATCTTCTCAGATCACAATGGCATGAATCTAGAAATCAACTGCAACAAGAACATGCAAAGACATATGAACTCATGGAGGCTAAATAGCATGTTATTAAACAATGAATGGGTTACTGAGGAGATCAAGGAAGAAATTAAAAACTTCCTGGAAACCAATGAAAATGAACACACAACAACACAAAATCTATGGGATGCAGCAAAAGCAGTTCTGAGAGGGAAGTTCATAGCACTACAGGCCTACCTCAAGAAACAAGAAAAATTTCCAATGGACTATCTAACCTCACAACTTAAAGAACTAGAAAGCAAACAAAAAGAAAACCCCAGAGCAAGTAGAAGGAAGGAAATAGTAAAGATCAGAGCAGAAATAAATGACATAGAGACCAGAAAAACAATTCAAAGGATCAATGAAACAAAGAGCTGGTTCTTTGAAAAGATAAACAAGATTGATGGACCCTTAGCTAGACTCACCAAGAAACAAAGAGAGAGAACCCAAATACACAAAATCAGAAATGAAAGAAGAGAAGTAACAACGGACACCACAGAAATACTAAGGATCATTAGCAAATACTATGAACATTTATATGGCAACAAATTCGACAATCTATGTGAAATGGACACATTTCTAGAAATACATAGTCTCCCAAAACTGGACTGGGAAGAGACAGTAAACTTGAACAGACTAATAACAGCCAAGGAAATTGAAGATGTAATCAAGACTCTCCCAGCAAACAAAAGCCCAGGCCCTGACGGCTTCATGGGGGAGTTTTACCGAACATTCAAAGAAGAACTAACACCCATTCTCCTCAAACTATTTCTAAAAATTCAAGAAGAAGGAAGACTTCCAAACTCGTTTTATGAGGCCAGCATAATCCTAATTCCAAAACCAGAAAAAGACACTACAAAGAAAAAAAACTACAGGCCAAAATCCCTGATGAACATGGATGCCAAAATTCTAAACAAAATACTAGCAAATCGGATCCAGCAATACATCAAAAAAATTATTCACCATGACCAAGTAGGATTCATCCCAGGGATGCAAGGCTTGTTCAATATTCACAGATCAATAAATGTTATACACCACATAAACAAAATGAAAGATAAAAACCACATGATCATATCAATAGATGCTGAAAAAGCATTCACCAAAGTCCAGCACCCGTTTCTGATAAAAACGCTCAGAAATTTCGGAATAGAGGGATCATATCTTTATATAATAAAGGCCATATATGAAAGACCTACAGCCAACATCATACTCAATGGGCAAACACTAAAAACATTTCTGTTAAGAACAGTAACAAGACAGGGAAGCCCACTTTTGCCATTCTTATTTAACATAGTACTGGAAGTCTTAGCCACAGCAATCAGATGTAAAGAAAAAATAAAAGGAATCCAAATTGGAAAGGAGGAAGTGAAACTGTCATTATTTGCAGACGACATGATATTATATATAGAAAACCCTAAAGACTCCATCAAAAATCTACTAGACTTAATAAATGAATTTGGCAAAGTAGAAGGATACAAAATTGACGTCAAGAAATCGATGGCATTCTTATACACCAATGATGAACTCACAGAAAGAGAAACTAAAAAAACAATTCCATTTACCATTGCAGCAAAAAAAATTAAGGTACCTAGGAATAAACTCAACCAAAGAAGTAAAGGACCTATTTGCAGAAAACTACAGGACATTGAAAAAAGAAATAGAGGAAGATATAAGAAGTGGAAGAACATACCTTGTTCATGGATTGGAAGAATTAACATCATTAAAATGTCCATATTACCCAAAGCAATCTATAGATTCAATGCAATCCCCATCAAAATACCAGTGACATATTTCACAGAACTAGAACAAATATTTCAAAAGTTCATATGGAACCATAAAAAGACCCCGAATAGCCACAGCAATCTTGAGAAAGAAGGACAAAGTAGGTGGGATCACAATACCGGATATTAGGTTATACTAAAAAAAGCTACTGTAATCAAAACAGCCTGGTACTGGCACAAGAACAGGCATATAGACCAGTGGAATAGAACAGAGAATCCGGAAATTGACCCGAGACATTATGCTCAATTAATATTTGACAAAGGCGGCAAGAGCATACAATGGAGTAAAGACAGCCTCTTTAATAAATGGTGTTGGGAAAATCGGACAGCTACATGCAAAAAAATGAAACTAGACCATCAACTTACACCATACACAAGAATAAACTCAAAATGGATAAAAGACTTAAATGTGACTCATGAATCCATAAAAATCCTAGAAGAAAATGTAGGCAACAAAATTTCGGACATCATACACAGCAGAATCTTCACTGATACATCACCTAAGGCAACAGAAACAAAGGGAAAAATAAACACATGTGACTACATCAAACTCAAAAGCTTCTGCACAGCAAAAGAAACAACCATCAAAACAGATAGGGAACCCACTCTATGGGAGAGCATAATTGCAATGATACATGAGATAAGGGGTTAATCTCCAAAATATATAGAGTGCTCATACAACTCAACAAAAGGAAGACAAAGAACCCAATTAAAAAATGGGCAGAGGAACTAAATAGACACCTCTCCAAAAAGGATATACAAATGGCTAAGAGAAATGAAGAAATGCTCAACATCACTAATCATCATAGAGATGCAAATTAAAACAACAATGAGGTATCACCTCACACCTGTCAGAATGGCCGCCATCAACAAATCAACAAACAACAAATGTTGGCAAGGGTGTGGAGAAAAGGGGACTCTAGTACACTGCTGGTGGGAATGCAGACTGGTGCAGCCACTGTGGAAAACACTATGGTGTTACCTCAGAAAATTAAAAATTGAATTGCCATTTGACCCAGTGATCCCACTTCTAGGAATATACCCTAAGAAGCCTGAAACACCAATCAGAAAAAATACATGTACCCCCATGTTCATAGCAGCACTATTTATAATAGCTAAGATCTGGAAACAGCCCAAGTGTCCATCAGTGGATGAATGGATAAAAAAGCTGTGGTACATGTACACAATGGAGTACTATGCAGCTGTAAGAAAGAAAGATCTCTTATCCTTTGAGACGACATGGAGGGACCTCGAGAGTATTATCCTCAGTGAAACAAGCCAAGCAGAGAAAGACAAACATCACATGATCTCACTTATTTGTGGAATATAATGAACATAACAGTCTGAGGAACAGGGTAGAACCAGAGATGTGGAAGTAGGGTATAGACTGACACCCCTCAGAGGAGGGGGTGGAGGGGAGGGAGGGAAGAGATAAACCACAGAACTTATGCACATGTATGCATAGCTGATGAACATGGACAACAGGGCTGGGGATGGGGTTGGGGGATGGGGAGGAGGGTGTCAATGGGGAAAAAAGAGAAACATTATAACAACAATAAATTAATAAAATAGAAAATAATAATAATAAATAAAATAATATCAAAACATCTGATACATAAGAATTAACATAACAAGATATATAAAAGTCCTTCACAGAATCTAAAATATAATTAGGAAAATAAAGACTTAAAAAAGGAACATATACATTTAATATAATAATATTTTTATGTACCATAAAGTCAATGCAAGCATCAATGTAATCCCAGTAAAAATTCAAGCACTTTGAGAAGGGCATATTAAGAGAATTCTGTAATTTATATGAAAATGAAAGCACCATACAGAGTCATGACAATACTCAAAAAGAAGAGCTTTTATTATTGTATATCAGGACTTATAAACCTGTAGTAATTAAAGTAGTGTGGAAATGATCTAAGGACAGACCAGTAACAAATTTTACATAGGCATCCAGAAACAAATCAACACTTCTATAGGCACTTAATTTATAACATGCAACACCTGCAGAGCAGTGTGAAAGAAAAAAGTCTGTTTATAAAATATTCTTCAATCAATTGGACATCTATTTCGAATAAAGTAAAATTTTACCTTTTTCTTATACCAAGCACAACTATCCACTCTTCATGGATAGATAGTATATCTAAATGTGCAACCTCTACAGAATATAAAATAAGAAAATGAATATCTTCATGATGTGGAGGTGGAGGTGAGAAGGAAATGAGTTCTTTGAAAAAATGTAAAAATTACCAAAGATGAGGGAAAAATACAGTTAAAAGAGTATAGTGGGTTAAACAATGTTTCTCTAAATTTATACCACTTGGAACCTGTAAATTGAGGTCCTCAGGATAGGATGATCTTTGATTAGGGTGGGTCATGAGTCCCATGACAAAATCATTATGGGAGATAATGACTGTGAAAAAAAGAAACAAACAGAGACACAGTGGAGACCATTATGTGAAGAAACAGTAACACAAGGGATTCAATATTGAAATGTGTCTGTAAGTAGAGGAATGGCAAAGGACACCTGAAGCCACCAGAAGCTAGGAGAAAGGCATGGAATGGATACTCTCTCACAAACTCCAGAAGGAACTCATCTTGCTTATATATGTAACTATAAAGGGTTTGTTTTCCAGATGCATCAAAACTGCTATAAACCAATAAAAAATACATGAATTCAACAGAAAAGTGGGCAATAGAACTAAACATACTTCACAAAAGATGATATCCAATGGCTAACAAACCTATGAAAATGTTTTCAACTTCATTAGTCATAAGATAAGTGAAAATTAAAACTTTAATAAGATACATCTATATACTTATCAAAAAGCTAAGAGTAAAAAGTATTTTTAAACTAGATTGTTCTCTTTTTTCTTTAATGGATTGTTTATTTTCTCATTGATTTGTAATTTCTTTAAATATTATGAATCTTTCTATTATATGAGTGACAAAAGCATTTGCTTAGTTCACCTTACTATTTATATTATGTATTTATGCTCAAACTATAAAATTTTGGTTGTATGAAGAAATTTAGTGGACCAAGAAGTCCTGTCAAGATATTTTCCCCAGTGTTTAGAAAATAATGTTTTTTAGGAAAAATTAATCTTCACATTACATTTCTAATTATAAGAGTATTATCTGAGACACATTGCTTGTTTTATTCATTTGACTGTTGTTGAGTGTAAGTCACTCCTGAGAGCCAAAGAAAAATAGAAGTGTGACTCCCCAGTAATGATGTTGGCAGTATATTCTCTCAATATTTCTTGGGAGACAGAATGTGCTATTTAGAATACATAGAATCAACATTGTCACAGACAGGCTTTATATTCAGAGAAATGTGGATGGTATTGAGGCATGGTGAGAAAAGATGTCACATGGATCTTCTCCCAAATCTGTGTCTGAGTCTACATAGCCTTCTCTTTTCACACATTGTGTGTGTGTATGTGTGTATGTATGTAGAAAACATGGAATTCAGTCTATTTTGATAGTCTGTAGCTAGAGAAGTATTAAATTAAGTGTGAAATAGAGTCTGATAGGAGAAAAATATGGAATGAGAGGGAGTAGTCTGTAGGGAGTGTTATTTCAATCTTCCAGTAAGGTTTTCAAAATAGCCCCTAACCAACATGTCTTGACATTCAGTAACATTAAGCTACTTTACTTTATACTTTCTGGCAATTAATAAACATATGAAGACTATATCATTATTATTCCTACTTTTAAATGAGGGAAACTGAGACAAAGTGATCAAAATATATCTAAATACATGTAAGCCACCCTTACTGGAAATAATTAGAAAAATAAGAAACTGGTTGGCAAGACTATAGAAGATGATAAACTATGGAAAACTTGAGTGGAGTTTTTACGCTGGGATAAAACTTGAATTTAGGAGTATTCATGTACATTTGCAAAAGGTTGGCAGTGTGTACTTAAGGGCTACATCTCTGGGACTAATGGTACATAACAATAAGTTATAGAATCAGAAAAATAAAAGAGAAAAACAAATTTTATTATTTATAATCTGAATAGCTGGTAACAAAGAAGACTTGAGTAGAAGAGCAGCCCTTTTCTGCTGGGCTAAAAGATTTGTATAGGAAAATTTGGGAAAAGGAGTTAGGAGAAAGCTGAATTACTATCCATAAAAGTGAGGAGAATAACTATTTTGGTTTCCAAGGAAATCTGGGTGGGAGGAAGTGAGGAACAAAAGAGAAGAGTCAGTGAGAAGGGGCAAAGCTCTAGTGGCAGATGACCAAAAATAATTTTAATGATAGAGACCAAAAGATGGCCACAGAGTAGCTGGAGGCTCATGCCCTTGCTCCCACCCAGGACTGGATTTATAGTTAAAATACTATGCAATAAACTTGAAAAAACAAGAGAAGTGTAGCTGATTGTGTTGTAATGTGTCAGCGATGTAATCAGAGATGCACAGCCGGATTGTAAAGAAGCACTTTATTCACCAGTGGGCTGCGGGGAGCATAGTCTCCCCAAACCAACAGCCCTGATTGTTCTCGCTCGTCCACTTTTAAAGACAGACGCCACATTCTCTTTTTGGCTCCCCCTCAGGGAACCAGTATAATAGTGTGTGCAAAAGCAGTTGTTACAGAAGCCAAGATAAGCATTAGTCACTGGGCTCATGATTTTCAGTTCCTGATACTCAGAAACTGCAAGATACATCCCATTATGTAGGTCAATCATAACCTTAGGCAAAGTTCCTTTACTTCTAGGGGTAATTAACCTATTATTGGAAAAATACCGAGGAAGGTCCACTTTCGATAAAAATGGAGTCACTTAGTCGCCTTAGCCAAGGGGCTCAGATAAGAATGGAGTTGCTTAGTTGCCTTAGCCAAGGGGCCCAGCTCAGGGCCCAGCTCAATTGGACATATATCTAAGAAACAAAGTAGAGACTAATAAGAGGAGAGTTGTGGAAACAGGGTGCCCTTCCGGAGCAGGTCTTTGGCTGAAAGGCCCAAAAACATCAACTGCAAAGCTCCCTGTCCTTGGGAGTGTTGGGTCTCACTACATGCAGGGATCCCAAACCCAGAGCAGCAAAGACTGGAAAAAGAGCCTTCATAGCATCTGGCAGAGGGAAACAGTGAAAGAGCATTCCTGTTGTTAGCAGCCCCAGCCTGCCTGCCTGACTACTAGATAGGCTGTGCTGTGGTTGGGTCCAAAAGAGGGGCCTGTGGGCTGCACCCAGCAGTAACTTTGAGGGATCCTCTACTTTCATGAAAAGCATTGCTCAGAGCCCAAGTTAGTAACTAAACTGTTTGTTTTTTGGGAAAAGGGAAAGGATTCTCCCACCTCAAGTGCAGGTTTGAAACCCTCCCCCACCTGTGGAGCCTCATGAACTGCTCCATCCTGAGTGGTTAACAGCACAGCAAGGAGGAGCAGAGCAGGGATTTTTGGCCCACATTGTGGAGAGTTGAGAGCACAAGCAGAAACTTGGCCCCTGCTTTACTGAGACCAGCCACACACAGAGATCCGAGTCCTGTGCAGGGCTTTGCAACCCCTCCTGCTTGGACCTGTGACCTGAGGGCGCCGGTTCTGCCCAGAGCTGGTATTTTGGGACTGCATCCCCCGGAAGGTCTTCTATCAGACAGACAGAAAAATGAGAGATGGGCTTTGTGACTGTATTGTGGGGAGGCTGATCTGAGCTACCTGTGAGTTTAGCCAGCCAATTCCAATAAGGAGAGATAGAGCCCTTCTCCTCCTGAAGGCTGGGAACACCACCCCCAATAGGAGACTGTTTGGCCCAGCTCTGTGAAGTCCCAGAGAACCCCACTGGGCACAGTTCTGTAGAGAAAAGGAGAGTGGCTAAGAGCAGGACAGTATAATAGTGAGATCCTTAGAGGCTATATAGTCTGGGACCAGGAGGAAGTGCTTAGCACCCTTTTCAGGCTGGGCCAGCAACATTCTTAATCTGAGACTCTTTATCAATTCCACTGAGACGAGGGCAGCTGAAACTGCCCCTGCAAAGAAGACTCTAGGCTGTACTCAACCTGAACTTGCAGCAGGCCACCTTAGGGGGAACTAGAGTTGAGGTCTTTAGTAGAAACTGAAGAGTTTGGCTTTGAAGCAAAGACTAATTTTCTCTCATTAAGTATCTGACTTTGTAATTTCTAAGAAGGGGGCCAAGTAGCCCTAGCTAGGCTAGCCTGGGTTCACCCTAGTTTCTTTAGAAGGCACTGAAGGAAGACCAGGCAACCTCAGGGGGGAGACAGAGAACCTGATAGGTGGAGGCAGAACTCAAGGAGCCTCATACCAACACAGATCTATCCCCACATCTAAGCTAAAAGAAATTGATCCATTTACACAGATTGGTCCCTTCTATGAACACACATGTCTAGGAGATGCAGACACAAGCAATGAACAGAGTGGTAACTACACACGGCAGCCCAAGGTTGTTACATATATCTGACAGTGACCTGCATCTTAAATCCACCCAAAAGAATCCAAAAGGACACAGAACCATTACAATGAGTGATGGGCCTCAGACCACATCAGAGTTCAACCCAATTAGACAAATAAATGGCATACCCAAAGGTGGATCCCAATAGGCCCCAGATCCTGCTAGGAACAACCCTGCCTTAGGTGGGCATCCCCTGCACAGCATCTCATACATGGTGATAAAGGTTTACCTCTGTAAACACTCAACTTGAAAGGTTAATGATTGTGCCACTGAGCCCATGAATACACCTTGAGACTATACCTGCACAGCAAATTGCACACCATGGTTGGGGTTGAGCCTCATAGTCAATTAGTTTGAGGGTGGATCTCAACCACAAAAAAAAAGCCATCAGCAATCTAGACCCAAATACAAAAGCAGAGTCCAAACAACCCACACAAGAAAAATTCAGAGAGCACCCAGCTCAGGAGATCAAGGAGACTGCACCCCTGGGAGCTACAGGACACTGTGAGCTACAGGACACCTACAACAGATAGGCCAAACCACAGAGAGTGGGAGCCATAGCAGTCCTGTCTAAAACACAGAAACAAACAAAGAGACAGCCAAAATGGGGAGACAGAGAAACTGGTCCCAAATGAAAAACAGGAGGAAACTCCAGAAAAAGAGCTTAATGAAATAGAAGCAAGCAATTTATCAGATAGAGAATTCAAAGTTATGGTTATAAGGATGCTCAAGAACTTAGAGCAACAACACCATGAAGAAGGATATGGAAACCATAAAAAATAATTAGGTGGAAATGAAGAATGCCATATCTGAAATACAGAATATGATGAAAAGAATGTCCAGTCGACTGGACAAGGCAGAGGATTGAATCAATGAATTAGAAGACAAAACAGAAAAAAGTCAATCAGGACAGCAAAAAGACTAACTAATTAAAAAGACGGAGGAGCCCTGGCTGGTTTTTCTCAGTGGTTAGAGCACCAGCCCTTAAACTGAAGGGTTGCAGATTCGATACCTGGCCCTGGTGGGAGTCATGCCAGAGGCAATCAATCTCTCTCTCTCTCTCTCTCTCTCTCTCTCTCTCTCTCTCTCTCTCTTCCCTCCTTCATCCCTCCCACTCTATCTAAAAATCAATGGAAAAATATTCTTGGGTGAGGATTAACAAAAAATAAAATAAATAAATAGCAGGATGATAGTTTAAGGGAACTTTGGGATAATATGAAATATAACAACATCCACACCACAGGGGTACCAGAAGGAGAAAAGAATGATCAAGAGACAGAGAACCTGTTTAACAAAATGACAGAAAACTTCCCTAGCCTGGTGAAGGAAAAAACTTATAAGTTCAGGAAACACATAGAGTCCCTAACAAGATAAACACAAAGAGACCCACACAACACATATTAAAATTAAAATGGCCATGATTAAATACAAAGAGAGAAACTTAAAAGCAGCGAGAGAGAAATAATCAGTTACCTATAAGGGAGGACCCAGAAGGCTGTCAGCTGATCTCTCAAGAGAAACACTTTCGGCCAAAAGGGATTGTGATAAAGTATTCAAAGTAATGGAAAGCAAGAACCTGCAATCAAGATTGCTCTATTCAGCAAGGCTATCATTTAAAATTGAAGGTGAGCCCTGGCCGGTTTTTCTCAGTGGTTAGAGCGTTGGCCCAAGGACCAGAGAGTTCCCGCTAAGGACACATGCCTCGGTTGCAGTTCATCCCTGGCCCTGGTTCAGGTCGTGTGGATAGCAACCAGTCAATGTGTCTCTCTCACATCAGTATTTCTCTCTCTTCCTCCCTCTCTCCCTTCCACTTTATCTGAAGATAAATGCAAAAATTTTCTCAGGTGAGAATAACAAAAAAAAAAAAGAAGGCAAAATAAAGAGCTTTGCAGACAAAGACTAAAGGATTTCATTACCACCAAACCAGCACTGCAAGAAATGTTAAAGGAACTGCTTTAAGATGAAGAAATAGAGAGAAACATAGCATTAAAAATGGCAATAAATACATATCTAACTATAATAATCTTAAATGTAAATGTATTGAGTGCTCCAATCAAAAGACATAAAAAAAAAAATGACCCATATATGTACTGTCTACTAGAGACCAACCTCAGAAAAAAAGTTATACATGGGCTGAAAGTGAAGGAATAGAAAAAAAATATCCCATGCAAATGGGAAAACAAAAAATAAGCATGGGTAGGAGTACTTATATCTGACCAAAGAGATTTCAAAACAAAGGCCATAATAAGAGACAAAGAAGGTCACTGCATATTTATAAAAGGATAGAACTCTTAAAAACATATATGCATCCAATATAAGAGCACCTAAATATGTAAAAAACAAATTGGTCTTTAGGGAGAGATTGATAGCAATACAGTCATAGTAGGAAATTTTAACACCTCACTGCAATCAATGGATAGATCTTCCAGACAAAATATCAAGAAGAAAACAGCAACTTAATTTTAATTTTTTAATACTAGATTTATTAGTTGTTTTTTTTTATTACAGATGGTCTTTCCTTTTCCCTCTTTGACACTATCCATCCAGATCTCACCCTCAATCCCTGCTTTCACTGTACTGTTTTCTGTGTCGATTGGTTGTGCATATATGAATATAAGTTTATATCTTCTTGCCCCCAACCCACCTTCCCTCTGAGATTTGTCAGTCAGTTCCCTACTTCTATGTCTCTGGATCCAATTTGTTCAACAGTTTATTTTGTTCATTATAATCTACAAATATGTGAGATCATATAATATTTTCCTTTCTCTAGTTGGCTTATTTGGCTTAGCATAATATTCTCCAGGTCCCTCCATGTCCTCTCAAACGGTAAAAGATCTTTCTTTTTTACAGCTGCATAGTATTCCATTGTACAAATGTACCACGGTTTTTTTATTCATTCATCTACTGATGGACATGTGGGCTGTTTCCTGATCTTGGCTATTGTAAATAATGCTGCTATAAACATAGGGATAGATATATTCTTTCTTATTGGTGTTTCTGGATTCTTAGGAAATATTCTGAGAAGTGGGATCACTGACTCAAATGGCAGCTTCATTTTTTATTTTTTGAGGAAATATCATATTGCTTTCCATAGTGGCTGCACCAGTCTGTATTCCCACCAGCAGTGTATTAGACTCCCTTTTTCTTTACATCCTCACCAGCACTTGTTGTTTGATGATTTATTGATAGCAGCTGTTCTGGCAGGTGTGAGGTGATACAACTAATAGGTGCATTTCTCTAATGATTAGTGATGTTCAGCATTTTTTCATATGTCTCTTGGCCATTTCTATGTCCTGTTTGGAGAAGTCCTATTCAGATCTCCCGCCCATTTTTAGTTGAATTTTTCCTTTTCTTTTTGTTGAGTTGTATGAGTATTTTGGAAGTTAACCCCTTATCTGATGTATCATTGGTAAATGCGTTCTCCCATACAGTGAGTTTCCTTTCTGTTTTGATGTTGGTTTCTTTTGCTCTGCAGAAGCTTTTTAGTTTGATGTGGACGCACTTATTAATTTTTTCTTTGTTTCTTTTGTCCTAAGAGTCATATCAGAGAAAATTCTAAAATATGCGATGTCTGAGATTTTGCTGCCTACATTTTCTTCTAGAATTTTTATGGTTTCATGAGTCACATTTAAATCTTTTATCCATTTTGAGTTTATTCTTGTGCATGATGGAAGTTGGCAGTCTAGTTTCATTTTTTTTTTTGCATGTAGGTGTCCAATTTTTCCAGCACCATTTATTGAAGAGAATGTCTTTACTCCATTGTATGCTCTTGCCACCTTTGTCAAATATTAATTGAGCTAATATCTTGGGTCAATTTCTGGGTTCTCTGTTCTCTTCCATTGATCTATATGCCTGTTTTTCTGCCACTACCAGGCTCTTTTGGTTACAATGCATTTGTAGTACAACCTGTACTGTAGGATCCAGAGTTGTGATCTTTTCAAATTTGTTCTTCTTTTTCCAGATTGCTTTGTCTATTCAGGGTCTTTTTGGTTTCATATAAATTTTTGGAGTATTTGCTCTACATCTGTAAACTATGCCATTGGTATTTTATTGGGGATTGCATTGAATCTATAGATTGGTAGCATGGATGTAGCATGGATGTGTTTATGGTGTTAATTCTTTCAATCCATGAACATGGTATGTGCTTCCATTTTTAAAAAATGTCTTTATTGATTATTTTGAGAAAGAGATAGGGCGCGCAAGAGAGAACATTGATAGGCTGCTTCCTGCATGCCCCCTACTGGGGATTAAGCCCACAACCTGGGCAGGTGCCCTGACCAGGAATCAAACCTGGAACTCTCAGTCTACGGGATGATGTTCAATCCACTGAACCACACTGGGCAGGCATATACTTGCAGATTTTTAAAAAAATATTTTTCTTTATTGATTTTAGAGATAGAGAAAGGGAGAAGGAGAGATAGAAACATCAATGAGAGAGAACATCAATTAGCTGCCTTCTGCATGCCCTCCACTGGGGATCAGGCCCACAACCTGGGCATGTGCCCTGACTGGGAATTGAACTGGTGACCTCTTGGTGCATGGGTCAGTGCTCAATAAGCGACCCACACCAGCCAGGCTACTTGCAGATTTTATATTTTCCTGTATTTATTTTTTCAAATTACTGCAGTTTTCTGAGAACAGATCTTTCATCTCCTTGGTTACATTTATTCCTAGGTATCTTAAATATTTTGTTGCAATGATAAATGGGATTGCTTTCTTAGTTTCTCTTTTTGTGTATTCATTATTGGTGTATAAAAATGCCAACTATTTCTGGATGTTGATTTTGTATCCTGCTACTTGTTATTAAATCTAGTATGTTCTTGGTGGTCTTCAGGGCTTTCTACGTACATTATCTTGTCATCTGTGAATAATGACAGTTTAACTTCCTCCTTTCCAGTTTGAATGCTTTTTATTTTTAATCTTTTCCAGTTGCTGTGGCTAAAACTTCCAGTACTTTGTTGAATAAGACTGGCAAAAGTGAATATACCTATCTTGTTCCTTTTCTTGAGGGAAATGCTTTTAGTTTGTGCCCATTGAATATGATGCTGGCAGTAGGTTTCTTATATATGTCCTTTATTATGTTGAGGTATGATTCTTCTATTCCAATGTTGCTGAGTGTTTTTAATAAAAAACAGGTGCTGGATGTTTTCAAATGCTTTTTCAGCATCTATTGATATGATCATATGATTTTTATCTTTCATTTCGTTTATGTGGTGAACAAAATGATTTGTGAATATTGTACCAGACTTGAATCTCTGGGATGAATACCACTTGGTCATGGTGTATAATTTTTTAATATATTGCTGGATTTGATTTGCTAAGATTTTTGTTGAGGATATTGATGTCTATGTTCATCAGAGATACTGCCCTGTAATTTTCTTTCTTTGTGGTGTCTTTATATGATTTTTAGATTAGGATTATGCTGGTTTCAAAAAACAGCTTGTAAATCTTCCTTCTTCTTGAAAATTTTGGAAGAGTTTGAGGGGGATACATGTTCTTCTTTGACTGTTTGGTAAAACTTCCCTGTGAAGCCATACAGACCTGGGCTTTTGTTTGCTTGGAGTTTATTGATTACTGTTTCTATTTTCTTAATTGTTATTGGTTTGTTCAGGTTTCTGACTCCTCCCATTTGAGTTTTGGTAGACTGTATGATTCTCGTAATTTGTTCATTTCACCTAGGTTGTCAAGTTTGTAGGCATATTATTGTTCATAATATTTTGTTACAATCCTTTGTATTTCTGTGGTGTCAGTTTTTATTTCACCTAAAACTTTTTTTTTTTTGACTTTATTAATTTGAGTCCTCTCTCTTTGTTTCTCAGTGAATCTGGCTAAAATGTTGACCAATCTTGTTTATATTTTCAAAGAAATAGCTCTTGGTTTCATTGATCTTTTGTAATTTTTTTTTTTTTTTAGTCTCTATGTAATTTATTTCCACTCCGGTATTTATTATTTCCTTCCTTCTATGAACTCTGAGGTTTATTTTTGTTCTCTTTCTAAATCTTTTAGTTGTAGGGGTAGTTGGTGTGTTTGAAAATTTCTTTTTTTTTTTAAGTACGCCTGTATTCCTCTCAGGATTGCTTTTGCTGTGTCCCATAGATTTTGTGTTGTTCTATGTTCATTTTTCATTAGTTTCCAGGAAGATTTTTTTCTTGATCTCATTGGTAACTTCTTCATTGTTTAATAACATGCTATTTAGCCTCCATGTGTTTGAATATTTTTGAGTTTTTTTATTGTAATTGATTTCTAGTTTCATACCATTGTGATCAGAGAAGATGCTTGATATGATTTCAATCTTCTTGAACTTGTAGAGATTTAGTTTGTGTTCTAACATATGATCTATCTTTGAGACTGTCCTGTGTGCACTTGAGAAGAGTGCATATCCTGTAGATGTGGGTTGTAATGTTCTGTAAATATCAATTAAATCCAGTTTCCCTAGTGTGTCTTTAGGGTCTCTGTCTACTTGTTATTTTTTGTCTAGAAGATCTATCCAGTGGTGTCAGTGGGTGATAAAGTCCCCCACTATGATTGTATTGCTGCCATTCTCTCTCTTGAAATCCTCCAGAAGTTTTAAAACATATTTTGTTGCTCCTTTACTTGGTGCATATATGTTTACCCTCTTGTTTGATTGATCCTTTTAATATTATGTAGTGATCTTCTTTGTCTTTTATTATGTACTTCATTATGAAGTCTGCCTTATCAGATATGAGTATTGCTGCCCAAGATTTTTAAAATTTCCATTTACATGGAAAATTTTTTTCTAAGGGTAACAGTGACTTTAAGTAACACACTAGATCAGATGGATTTAATTGAATAGTTTATCTCAAAGAAGCAGAATATGCATTCTTCTTACTTGCACATGGAAAATTTACAAAGATAAATCACATGTAGGACACAAAAGAAGTCTCAATAAAGAAGACTGGAATCATATCAAGTTTCTTCTCTCACCACAATGAAACATGAAATCAACCATGACCAAAGGAAACATAAAAAATATTGAAACACAAAGTAAGCTGAGTAGAATGTTATTAAACAATGAAAGGATTGCCACAGATCAAGGAAGAAATACAAAATTAACCTGGAAGCAATTGAAATGAACATAGATCTACCCAAAATCTATGGGATACATTGAAAGTGGTCCTGAGAGAGAAGTTCATAGCATTACAGGTCAATCTCAACAAGCAAGAAAAATCTCTAGTAAACTATCTAACCATACACCTAAAATAATTGGGAAAAAAAACAGCAGAAAAATCCAAGAATAAGTAAGAGAAAAGAAATAATAAATATGAGAACAGAAATAAATGACAGAGAAAGTAAACAAACAAAAACCCACAAAAGATCAAAGAATCCAAAAGCTGATTCTTTAAAAGGATAAACCAGATTGATAACATTTTAACCAGAATCATCAAGAAAAAGAGAAGACCTAAATAAAAATAATCAAAAATGAAAGAGGAGAAATGCAATCCCCATCAAAATACCAGTGACATATTTCACAGAGCTAGAACAAATATTTCAAAAGTTCATATGGAACCAAAAAAGACCCCAAATAGCCACAGCAATCTTGAAAAAGGACAAAGTAGGTGGGATCACAATACCGGATATCAGGTTATACTACAAAGCTATTGTAATCAAATCAGCCTGGTACTGGCATAAGAACAGGCATATAGACCAGTGGAACAGAACAGAGAATCTGGAAATTGGCGCAAGACATTATGCTCAATTAATATTTGACAAAGGCAGCAAGAGCATACAATGGAATAAAGACAGCCTCTTTAATAAATGGTGTTGGGAAAATTGGAAAGCTACATGCAAAAAAATGAAACTAGACCATCAACTTACATCATACACAAGAATAAACTCAAAATGGATAAAAGACTTAAATGTGACTCATGAATCCATAAAAATCTTAAAAGAAAATGTAGGCAGCAAAATTTTGGACATCATATGCAGCAGAATCTTCACTGATACATCACCTAAGGCAACAGAAACAAAGGGAAAAATGAACACATAGGACTACATCAAACTCAAAAGCTTCTGCACAGCAAAAGAAACAACCATCAAAACAGATAGGGAACCCACTCTATGGGAGAGCATAATTGCCAATGATACATGAGATAAGGGGTTAATCTCCAAAATATATAGAGTGCTTATACAACTTAACAAAAGGAAGACAAAGAACCCAATTAAAAAATGGGCAGAGGAACTAAATAGACACCTCTCCAAACAGGACATACAAATGGCTAAGAGACATATGAAGAAATGCTCAACATCACTAATCATCAGAGAGATGCAAATTAAAACAACAATGAGGTATCACCTCACACCTGTCAGAATGGCCGCCATCAACATATCATCAAACAACATGTGTTGGCAAGGGTGTGGAGAAAAGGGGACTCTAGTACACTGCTGGTGGGAATGCAGACTGGTGCAGCCACTGTGCAAAACACTATGGTGTTACCTCAAAAAATTAAAAATTGAATTGCCATTTGACCCAGTGATCCCACTTCTAGGAATATACCCTAAGAAGCTTGAAACACCAACCAGAAAGAATACATGTACCCCCATGTTCATAGCAGCACTATTTACAATAGCTAAGATCTGGAAATAGCCCAAGTGTCCATTAGTGGATGAATGGATAAAAAAGCTGTGGTACATATACACAATGGAGTACTATGCAGCTGTAAGAAAGAAAGATCTCTTATCCTTTGAGACAACATGGAGGAACCTCGAGAGTATTATCCTCAGTGAAACAAGCCAAGCAGAGAAAGACAAATATCACATGATGTCACATGTTTGTGGAATATAATGAACATAACAGTCTGAGGAACAGGGTAGACCCAGAGATGTGGAAGTAGGATATAGACTGACACCCCTCAGAAGAGGGGTTGGGGGGGAGGGAAGAGATAAACCACAGAACTTATGCGCATGTATGCATAACTGATGGACATGGACAACAAAGCTGGGGACGGGGTGGGGGGATGGGGAGGAGGGTGTCAATGGGGAAAAAAGGAGAAACATCTGTAACAAAAATAAATTAATAAAAAAAATGAAAGAGGAGAGGTAACAACAGACCTATTGTTTGCATAACAATATATGTGTAAAGGATTTTAAGAAAATATTATGAACAACTATACGCCGATAAAATAGACAACCAGGGTGAAATGGACAAATTCCTAGAAAAATACAGTTTTCCAAAACTAAATCATGAAGAAGCAGAATGCCTGACTAGACCAGCAAAAGACAATGAAATTGAATCAGTAAAAAATAAAAAACAAAAAACTTCCAGTACAATCAGTCCTAGATCTTATGAATTCACAGGAAAATTATACCAAACATTCAACAAAACAAAACACAAAAAACTAACACCTATACTCCTCAAATGATTCCAAAAAGTTCATGAGGATAGAAGACTTCAAAGCTCTTTTTATGAGGCTAACATTATCCTAATACCAAAACCAGAAAAAGACACTACACTACAAAGAAAAAAAATATATAGGACAATATACTTGATGAATACAGATGCTAAAATCCTCTATAAACAGTAGCACTTTGGAAACAGAAATACATTAAAAGAACATACACCATGATCAAATAGGATTTATTCTAGGAATGCAAGGTTGGTAACATATCTGCAAATTAATAAATATGATACATCACATAAACAAAATGAAGAATAAAAACTACATAATCATATTAATAGTTGCAGAAAAAAACATTTGATGAAATCCAGCATTGATTTATGAGAATAGAGGATCATATCTCAACATAATAAAAGCCATATCTGAAAAACTTATAGACAACATCATAGTCAATAAGCAAAAACTAAAAGTGTCTCCCATAAGAACAGGAACAAGATAGGGATGTCTGCTTTTACCACTCTTATTGAACATATTATTGGAAGTTCTAGTCATAGTGATTAGAAAAGATGAATAAATAAAAAACATTCACATTGGAAATGAGGAATTACAACTCTCATAATTCTATAGGACATTGAAAAAAAGAAAAAAAAAAAGGAAGATATAAAAAAGTGTAAACATATACCATGTTCATGAGTTGGAAGAATCAACATCATAAAAATGCCCATACTATCCAAAGTGATCTACAGATTCAATGCAATCCCTATTAAGGTACTAATGGCATCTTTCACAGATCTAGAACAAATACTCCAAAAGTTTATATGGAATCAAAAAAGACCCCAAATAGCCATAGCAATCTTGACAAAGAAGAACAAAGTGGGAGGGAACACAATACCAGATATTAGATTATACTACAAAGCCATCATAACAGCCAGGTACAGGCACAAAAACAGGCATATAGATCAATGGAACACAACAGAGAACCCAGAAATCAACCCAAGATATTATGTACAATTAATATTTGACAAAGGAGGCAAGAGCATACAATGGAGAAAAGACAATCTCTTCAATAAATGGTGTTGGGAAAATTGGACAGATACATACAAAAATGAAACTAGACCACCAAATTACACCATGCACAAGAATAAACTCAAAATGGATAAAAAACGTAAATATAAGTTTCAAGACCATTAAAATCCTAGATTGAATTATAGGTAGTAAAATCTTAGACATCTCTTGCAGCATTTTTTTCCAATATATCTCTGAGGGCAAGGGAAACTCAGGTATAGATAAATAAATGGGACTACATAAAGCTAAAAATCTTCTGCACAGCAAAAGACCATCAACAAAATGAAAAGTGAACCCATTGCATGTGAGAACATATTCTCCAAGGATACATCTGATAAGGGGTTCATTTCCAAAATATATAAAGAAGTTATACAACTCAACACCATTAAGACAAACAATCCAATTAAAAATGACACTTCTTCAAAGAGGACATACAAATGACCAATAGAATATGAAAAATTTCTCACTGTCACTAATCATCAGATAGATGCAAATAAAAACTACAATAAGTTATCACCTCACACATATCAAAATGGCTACTATCAATAAATAAACAAACAAGTGCTGATGATGATGTCGAGAAAGGGGAACCCTTTCTTGGCTAATCTAGCTCAGCAGTTGGAGCACTGGCTTGAGGACCAAAGGGTCTTGGGTTCATTTCCTAATCAAGTGCATGTACCTGGGTTTCAGGTGTGATCCCTGGCCCTGGTTGGTGTCATGTGGGAGACAACCAATTGATGTGTCTCTCTCACACTGATGTTTCTCTGTCTCTCAATCTCTCCACCTACCTCCCTTCCATTCTAAAAAATATAATGGATAAATATCCTCGGATGAGGAGTAACAAAAAAAGAAAAGGGAACCCTTTTGCACTGTTGGTGAGAATGCAAACTGGAGCATCCACTGTAGAAAACAGTATGAAACTTCCTCAAAAAATTAAAAATGGAACTGCCTTTTGATCCAGTAATCCCACTTCTGGGAATATTTCTTACAATCCCCAAAATACCAATCAGAAAGAATATATGCAGCATTATTTACAACAGCCAAAATCTGGAAACATTCTCCATGCTCATCAGTAGATGAGTGGATAAAAAAGCTATGGTACATTGCCCTGACCAGTTTGGATCAGTGGTTGAAGCATCAGCCTGCAGACTGAAGGACTGCAGGTTCGATTCCTGGTCAAGGGCACACACCTGGGGTGCAGGTTCAATTCCAGGCCCAGTTGGAGTCGTGTGTGGGGCAACCAAGCAATGTGACACATTGATGTTTCTCTCTCCCTCTCTCCCTCTCTCTCTTTCTCTCCCCCTCCCTCCCTCTCTTCCACTCTATCTAAAAATTAATAGAAAATATGTTCAAGTGAGAATTAACAACAAAGAAAGCTATGGTACATTTACACAATGGAATACTATGTGGCTATAAAAAAGAAGGGACTTTTACCCTTTGCAACAGCATGGATACACCTGGAGAGTATTATGCTAAGCCAAATAGGCCAGTCAGAGATTTAAAAAATACCATATAATCTAACCAATATATGGAATCTAATGAACAAAATAAAGTGACAAAAAAAAAATGAGACTGGAAGCATAGATACATGGAACAGACTGGCCAGTGTTCGAAGGGAGATGGGTGGGGTTGACTGGATAAAGAAGGTGAAGGGATTAGCTAAAGAATATGTAGGCATATGCCATGCACACAGACAGTAGTTTGGTAAAGGCCAAGGGAAAGTGAGGTGGGGGTGAGTAGAGGTGAGAAAAGGGGTGGAAAAGGGAGGCACTTGCAATTATGTCAACATTAAAATTTTTTAAATAAAAAATTGAAAAAGTATTGTAACAATAATGTTGTTAAAATATAGATTCTGGAATTGTGTGCAATGTCACCTCCTGTCCCCACAACCCAAACATCCAAACATCTAGAAATACTTTTGTAAATAGTTTTTGCTTTCTCCCTCCCCACCACCACCACTTTTTGGATAGCTGAAGAAGCGCATTACATCTATGTTAAAACAGTGATACTGAGAAAACATGGAAGCAGTTGGCATGGGCAGAGATGACTGTGAAAATATAATCACATTAGAAATCTGAAGAACTCTTAAGCAGGTTTTGAACTTCCTTAGAGTGTGAAATTAGAGTTTGAGCCAATCATTAAGACATCAAGAATCACAATTTAGGAAGGTCCCAGTTCACATCTAGGTAACATTTGGGTGAAGATCTGGTGAGTGGAAAAGGATGCCTTTTTGGAAGCATGGTATTTGTTTTTTGTTTTGTTTTGTTTTGTTTTTATAATTTATTTTATTATTAATTTGTTTTTGTTACAGATGTTTTTCCTTTTTTTTTCCCCCATTGACACCCTCCTCCCCCTCCCCTTCTCCACCTCCCCATCCCTGTTGTCCATGTCCATTGGTTATGCACCCATGCACATAGGCTCTGTGATTTATCTCTTTCCCCCGTCTCCCCGCCTCCCCCCCTCCTCTGGGCCCGCCATCCCATACTCCACCCTCCATGTCTCTGGGTCAATTTCGTTGTTCAGTTTGCTCAGTTCTCCTGTGTGTTGCCGGCTTCCTCCGTTGGTGTGGGGGTCGCCCGGCTCCCCCGCTCCACCTGGGTTCCCCGTGCTGGGGGGGGGGTCTCCCGGCTCCCCCGCTCTGCCTGGGTTCCCCCGTGCTGGGGGGGGTCTCCCGGCTCCCCCACTCCGCCTGAGTTCCCCCATGGCGGGGGGGGGTCGCCTGGCTCCCCCGCTCCACCTGGGTTCCCCCGTGGTGGGGGGGTCACTCGGCTCCCTCGTTCCTGGGTTCCTCCATGGTGGGGGGGTCGCTCAGCTTCCGCAGGCGCCCCTGGCTGCAGGATCATGTTTCCTTTCAGGTGACAAGGAGGGCAGTATGCCGTCTCCAGTCTGCTGCTTCTTTAATTTCATAGTTGCAGGGCTTCCATTCAGCTTGATTTCATGCGGTCTGTGATAGTTATTCTGTGATTTAGTTGTAACTTTGATGTGCCATCTTGACCGGAAGTCCTAAACTATTCTTTATTTCAGTTAGTGCCTCCTTCATTTCTAACTGTGTATCCATCATTTCTGACTGGTCCCTTTTTATGCTCTTGAGGCCCTCACTAAGTTCACTGAGGTTCTCACTAAGTCCATTGAGCATCCTTATAAGCAGTATTTTGAACTTTGCATCTGTTAGGTTGCTTAACTCCATTTCACTTAGTTCTTTTCCTGGAGTTTTGTCTGTTCTTCCATTTTGGACTTGTTTCTTTGTCTCCTCATTTTGGCTGCCTCCCTGTGTTTGTTTCTATGTATTACTTAGCGAGAGGTGTGGGGCTAGCTGAGACCAGATGCTGCTTGTTTGGAAGAATTTAGGAAAAGCTGAAGCAGGCTCCAAGACAGGCCAATCCTATGGTAAAGCAACTGGCAACAGCTTGGGTGGGCCTGGAAGTTGGGTGGGGCGGGGCCTCAAGGAATCACCAGGGCGGGGCCAACTGTGTGAGCCAGATTGCTGGAGTCCCAGAAATGGCGGCGTCTACCGCCCCAGGGAAGGGCTCACCAAAGGAACAAAAGCCTCTGATAGCACATCTGTCCAGGAGAAAGCTGCCTCTCCAGCCCTTGGGCCAATGCCAAACAGCTCAGTTCTTCCCCATATGACTCTGGTGCCCTTCAGGCTGCCTCCCCCGCGCTGGAGCCTGGAGGGAGCGAGTCCGAGTAAGTCTGTGCGTGGGCCCTTTAAGAGGAGCTGCCGGGGGCTCCAGCCACCTCAGCCTCAGTTCCCGCTGGTTTCTCCAGCCAGAAGTTATGGGGACTTCTCTTCCTGGCTCTGGAACCCTCAGCTGGGCGCCTGGTGTGGGACGGGGACCCCTCAGCCCTCAGGGAGGACCTTCTCAGCTGAGGTGTCCTCCTAATTTTTATCCGCCACACGTGGGTGTGGGACCAGCCCGTCATGCCTCCGCCCTCCTACCAGTCTTGATGCGGCTTCTTCTTTAATTTCGTAGTTGTCAGACTTCCATTCAGCTTGATTTCAGGTGGTTTTGAATGATGGTTGTTCTGTAGTTTAGTTGTAACTTTGATGTGGTTGTGGGAGGACGCGATACCGCATCCACCTACGCCGCCATCTTGACCAGAAGTCCGGAAGCATGGTATTTGAAACAAAGCAAACTTATAATTCTATTTTTGTAGATGCACAGAAATGACATCCTGGTTGGATTTTCTTTACTGCTCTGGAATCCTTTAACAAACTACTACTTACAGACCTTAGATCTTTCTGCTGCAAGGCAGACACTGCTAAAAATCAGGCTGAGGATCTTATCATAAGAGAATGCTGCAATGGAGACTGAATGCACATCCTTGATAGGTCACCTATGTCAAAGTTAGGTCTGTAATAGTAATAGAGTGGGACCCTGAGAGATGGAAATGAGATATTTCTTTGATTCCCTGGCACATCCCAGGCCTGAAGCTCTCTCACCTTTGTTAGAGGAGAGGAGCTTCTTGCTCAAGGTTTTCCAGAGTTTACTTTTCCATTGATTTATATGTCTGTTTTTATGCCAGTACCATGCTGTTTCAATTACTATGGCCTTGTAGTATAGGTTGATATTAAGTAGCATGTTTTTCCCCAACTTTGTTCTTCTTTCTTAAGATTGCTGGGACTATTCAGGGTCTTTTTTGTTTCCATATAGAATTTTGGAATATTTATTCTAGATCTGTGAAACATGTCATTGGTATTTTAATAGGAATTGCATTGAATCTATAGATTGTCTTGGGTGGTATGAACATTTTAATGATGTTAATTCTTCCTAGCCATGAACACAGTATATGCTTCCACTTTTTTTATCTTCTTTGATTTCATTCTTTAGTGTCTTATAATTTTCTGAATACATGTCTTTTACATCAGTGGTTAAAATAATTTGTAGTTATTTTATTTTATTTTTGATAGAAATGTAAATAGAATTGTTTTCTTTGTTACCTTTTCTGACAATTCATTATTGCTGTATAAAAATGCAACTGATTTTGGCCAGTTATTTTGTATATTGTTACTTGATTGAAATAATTGATCAGTTCTAGTAGTTTTTTGGTGAAGTCTTTAGGTTTCTCTATATAGTATTACGTCATCTGCAAATGTGACAGTTTAAATGCCTTTTCTTTCTTCTTCTTGTTTGATAGCTGTGGCTAAGACTTCCAGTACTATGATGAATAAGTGTGGTGAAAGTGGACATTACTGTCTAGTTCCCAATCTTAAAGGAAATATCTTTAGTTTTTGCTCATTGAGTATGTTTGTTGTGGCTTTGTCATAAATGTCCTTTATTACTTTGAGGTATGTCCCCTTTGATTCCACTTTGCTGAGAGTTTTCATCATAGATGAGTGATGGATTTCATCAAATGATTTTTTTTGCATCTATTGATTTGATCATGTGATTTTTATCCTTCATTTTGTTTATGTTTATTTCAGATATTGTAACAGCCTTGCTTCCTTGAATAAATTGCACTTGATCATAGTGTATCTTTTTTTTAGTGTATTGCTGGATCTGGTTTGCTAATATTTTGTTGAAGATTTTAGTACGCATGTTCATCAGAAATACTGGCCTTTAACTTTCTTTCTTTGTAGTGTCTTTATCTGCTTTCGGAATTAAAATAATGCTGACTGCATATAATCAGCTTGGGAGTCTAACCTTCTCTTTAACTTTTTTTTCGTATTTTGCAAAGGATAAGTATTATATCTTCTTTGAATCTTTGGTAAAATTCACCTGTGAAGCCATTTAATCAAGGACTTTTGTTTCTTGTGAGTTTTTTTTTTTTTTAATTATTGCTTGAAATTCATTAGTTGTAACCAGTCTCTTCAGATTGTCTTATTCTTCCTGATTCAGTTTTTGAAGATTTTATGTTTCTAGGAATTTATTCATTTCATCCAGATTGTCCAATTTGTTGGCATATAGTTGCTCAAAATATTTTCTTACAGTCCCTTGTATTTCTTTGGTGTCAGTTGTTAATTCTCCTCTTTTATTTCTGATTTTATTTTATTTATTGTATCCTCTGTCTTTTCTTCTTGGTGAGTCTCATTAAAGGTTTGTCACCATGAGTAAAGATATAGAAACATTGAAAATCAACCAAATGGAAATGAAAAACCACCAAGAAGAAATGAAGAATCACATAGCAGAAATAAAGAACACATTGGAAGAACTAAACAGCAGAGTAGAGGAAGCTGAGGACCAGATCAGTTAATTAGAAGACAGAGTAGAAAAAATCAACCAATCAGAAAACCAAAAGGAAAAACCAATGAAAAAACAGGAAGACAGCTTAAGAGAACTGTGGGACAACTGGATACATAATAACATTCACATCATAGGAGTTCCCGAAGAAGAAGAAGATGAACAAGGGTTAGAGAATATATTTGAAGAAATAGTGACAGAAAACTTCCCTAATTTGGTGAAGAAAGAAGGCATTCAAGTTCAAGAAGCACAGAGAGCCCCAAGTAAGAAGAACCCAAAGAGGCCCACACCAACATACGTAGTAATTAAAATGCCAAATATTAAGGACAAAGAGAGAATCCTAAAGGCAGCAAGAGATAAACAACAGGTTACCTACAAAGGAACCCCCATCAGGCTATCAGCTGACTTCTCAACAGAAACACTACAGGCTAGAAGGGAATGGCATGAAGTAATCAAGGTCATGAAAAACAAGGATCTGAATCCAAGACTACTACTCTATCCAGCAAGGCTATCATTCAAAATAGAAGGTCAAATAAAGAGCTTCCCAGACAAAAAAGGCTCAGGGGATATATTAGCACCAAACCAGCACTGCAAGAAATGTTAAAAAGACTGCTGTAATTAGTAGAAGAAATAGGAAGAAAAATATAACCACACTAAACATAAATGGCAATAAATAAGTCACCTTAAATGTAAATGGATTGAATGCTCTGATAAAAAGACACAGAGTAGCTGATTGGATAAGAAAGCATGACTCACATATATGTTGTCTACAAGAGACCCACCTCACAATGAAAGACTCACATAGGTTGAAAAGTGAGGGGATGGAAAAAAATCTTCCAAGCAAATGGAAAGGAAAATAAAGCTAGGGGAGCAATACTCATATCTGATAAAATAAATTTCAAAATGAAGGCCATAACTAGAGACAAAGAAGGCCACTACATAATATTAAAAGGATCTATCCAACAGGTAGCTATAAAATTGGTAAACATATATGCACCCAATATAGGAGCACCAAAATATGTTAAAAATCTTCTGGAGGACTTCAAAGGAGAAATCGACAACAATACAATCATAGCAGTGGACATCAACACCCTGCTGACATCACTGGATAGATTCTCTAGACAAAAAATTAACAAGTAAACAGAGACTCTAAATGAAGCACTAGATCAAATGGATTTGCTAGGTATCTAAAGAGAATTACACCCCAAAACAGCAGAATTTACATTTTTCTCAAGTGCACATGGGACATTTTCAAAGACAGACTACATGTTAGGAAATAAACTAAGTCTCTACAAATTCAAGAAGATTGATATCATACCAAGTGTCTTCTCAGATCACAATGGCATGAAACTAGAAATCAATTGCAACAAGAACATGCAAAGACATTTGAACACATGGAGGCTAAATAGCATGTTATTAAACAATTAATGGGTTACCAAGGAGATCAAGAAAGAAATTAAAAACTTCCTGGAAACCAATGAAAATGAACACACAACAACACAAAATCTATGGGATGCAGCGAAAGCAGTTCTGAGAGAGAAGTTCATAGCACTACAGGCCCACCTCAACAAATAAGAAAAATTTCTAATTGACTTTCTAACCCCTCCCTCCCTGCCCCGCCTGCCTCGTCCCCAGTTTTGTTGTCCATGTCCATCGATTATGAGTACATGCGTACAAGTTCTGTGGTTCATCGCTCGCCCCCCATTGTGATCTGAAAAGATGCTTGATATGATTTCAATCTTCTTGAACTTGTAGAGACTTAGTTTGTGCCCTAACATATGGTCTATCTTTGAGAATGTCCCGTGTGCACTTTAGAAGAATGTGAATTCTGCAGTTTTGGGGTGTAATTCTCTGTATATACCTATTAAATCCATTTGATCTAGTGCTTCATTTAGAATTTCTGTTTCCTTGTTAATTTTTTGTCTAGATGATCTATCCAGTGATGTCAGCGGGGTGTTGACATCCCCTGCTATGACTGTATTGTTGTCGATTTCTCCTTTGAAGTCCTCCAGAAGATTTTTAATATATTTTGGTGCTCCTATATTGGGTGCATATATGTTTACCAAGGTTATATCTTCCTGTTGGATAGACCCTTTCAATGTTATGTAGTGGCCTTCTTTGTCTCTAGTTATGGTCTTCAATTTGAAATCTAATTTATCAGATATGAGTATTGCTACCCCAGCTTTTTTTTCCTTTCCGTTTGCTTGGAAGATTTTTTTCCATCCCTTTACTTTCAACCCATGTGAGTCTTTTGTTGTGAGGTGGGTCTCTTGTAGACAACATATATGTGAATCATGCTTTCTTATCCAGTCAGCTACTCTGTGCCTTCTTATCAGAGCATTCAGTCCATTTACATTTAAGGTGATTATTGATATGTACTTATTTATTGCCATTTTTGTTCAGTGTGGTTATATTTTTCTTCCTATTTCTTCTATTAATTACAGCAGTCCTTTTAACATTTCTTGCAGTGCTGGTTTCGTGCTGATATATTCCCTTAGCCTTTTTTTTTTTCTGTCTGGGAAGCTCTTTATTTGACCTTCTATTTTGAATGATAGCCTTGCTGGATAGAGTAGTCTTGGATTCAGATCCTTGTTTTTCATGACCTTGATTGCTTCATGCCATTCCCTTCTGGCCTGTAGTGTTTCTGTTGAGAAGTCAGCTGATAGCCTGATGGGGGTTCCTTTGTAGGTAACCTGTTGCTTATCTTTTGCTGCCTTAAGGCCGCTGCTCATAGCTAAGGCTGCTGCTCACAGCTAAGGCCGCTGCTGTCCGTGGCCTCCCAGCCTGGCACCCTCTCGCGCCTCTGCAGATCCTACCAGGCTCATTCAGTGTCCCTGGTTGTATGGTCCTCTCCCGCTGCTTTTCTGTTGCTTTTTCCTGACGATTTGTCTTTATTTTAGTTGTAATTCTTGTTTGGTCCTGGGAGATCGTCTGTGTAGCTTCCATTCACTCCACCGCCATTTTCTCCTCTCTCCTATTATTCTTGATGTGACTGCTCCTGTAAATTCTTGGTTATAAGACTTCTCTTTAGCTAGTCTTCAGCTGATTAGTCAGGTTGCATGATCTATATTTTTGTTGTAATTCCATTTTGGTCCCGGGAGTAGGTGAGTGTAACATTTACCTACTCCACTGCCACCTTGGATCTGAAATTTTATTTTAATGATTGAAATTCTGTTTTAAATTCTACATTTAAATAGTTGAAACCTTGTTTTAAATTTTACTATAATTTTCAGAAAGCTTTAATCAAGTTATTTTTTTAATTATTAAAATAGAACAAAGAATATGATGTATCGTTATTTCCCAATCATCAGTTTTCTTGTCTTTATCAATCTAATTTATCGTCACACAATGCTATTTTATCATTATTTTTCTTATAGGTCTATTTCAATAAAAAGATTAAAAATGTTTTGCATTTGATTAGGGACCTTATTGCTTGTATAATATTTTTGATTTTTGTTTTGTATCCTTTTGGGTTCAAGTCTCATCTCTCCACCCCCAGACCCCACCCCTGCCTTCACCAAGGAATACATACAGTTTTAAGGTTGAAGCTCCTTTAACTAACACTTCAGATAAGTTAGAATTATTTACTTCCCACCAGCCAAAATGCACTGAACCTTAAGTAGTAAATTTTATTTAATGTGTAGTGTTTCGGAGGGTACTTAAATTGAAAATGGCTTCTCAATTTAATTTATACTTGTTTGATTCATAGACCTATTTTAAAGTTTGTCATGCATTATGCAGTAATTGTTAATTTTAAACAATCCCTCAAAGGTTTTAAGTGTCCTTTGCCCCACTTGTCTTTTGTATAAGTTGGTTTTAAACATTTCTTTGAAATACCTCTTTAATATTTTTAATATCTAACTTGGATCCAAACACCTTTATATTTAGTCCCATATTACATGTTGGAATCTCCATGTAGATTTATAGAAACAACATTACGAATGGAATAAACTAAAGAATATTAAATGCTACTATGCACAGTGCTATGAACTTTACATTTATCTCACTTAAACCTCAACAACTTTAATGCAAATAATATTAATACATCAACGTTACACAGAGAAAATTGTATTAAAATAAAAATTTTAAGAACATAGAACAAATAAATTGTAGAACCATGTTTTTAAACACAGGTCATTGACTTGTGCTCATACTCTTCACTACTATCCTCTACTGCTTCTATATGAAGGCTTTGCATTTATGCAGAAAGAGGTCATAGTGATATTTGTTTCTTTCTTTTCTTTTTTTTTTTCTTTCTGTTTGTCTGTGTTTTAAAGCCTAAATCAGGCTTTGTTTAGAAAAACATATTCTTCTGGAGTGTGATAAATTGTTGATAAATATTCATAGTTCATAATGGTCTGCCACTTTTCTTTGTCTTATGCTTTTTAATAAATGTTTTGATGGAAAGTGGGTTAGGTCAAAATAGCCAGCTGCTTTCCTAATCTGATACATCTTTTATCAATTTATCTTAATAATCTAAAACTATTGTAAATTTTCAGTCACACTGTAAATTTTGCTTTGCTATATATTTAAATGACAAATCTCAATGTTCTTCCTGGCTTTAAAAATCTTTTTGGTTCTTTATTACTTATAGAATTAATTCTAAAATCTGGAACAAGTCATATTTGGCTCATCATAATCTGTCCCAAATATTTGTTTCCAATTATCCCTGATGCCCCTCTCTCTTTGCTCCAGTGAAGTTGAACTCTTCATTTCCCAAGTATATTCTACTCATTCAGTCTTTCTGCCTTTTCATGTATGCTATTCTTTCTTCTTGGGATGTATTTCCCTTTCAGTTATCCAATAAACTCTTATTCTTCTTTTAAAGCCCTATTAGTGGAGGCTTCTCTAGCTTCCTCAGCCATAATTAGTATACTCATTCCTGTCACACAGACAGCACACCATTATCTTAGCACGTATATCATATTGTACTTGTATATTTAAACTGACCATAGTTTATATACTCTTTAAGTATTATTAATCTTTACACCGAAGCTCAACAAAAAATAAATTACTGAATTAATTAAGAAAATCAAAATATACATAAGAAATAGAAAAGATAGTAAGATAATACAAAAGAGAGAAAACAAAAGGAATAGGTTGAAAAGGAAGCACTACAACTCTGTTAACTGACAAATGTCTACATTGAAAATTCCAAGAAATCCACACAAAAGCTTCTAGAACTAATAAATGAGTTTAGCAAGGTCACAGGATATAAGATAAATACATAAGTAGATATATAAAAAAGATCAGAGGATACAAGATAGATACATAAATAAATATATAAAAAATAAACCTTCATTTTCTCCATTCTAACAGCAACTAAGTTTATATTAATCATGTTTTTTATTTTTATTTTCTATATTTGATGATGTTTTGACATCTTAGGGGACTTGCTGTATAGAAAGAGATTGCCCCACTCAGGGCCAGCTAATTCCTAAAGACAGCAAACAACTATCTTTTGAGCACACTTTTCATATACAAACCAATTAACCCTGAGGCTATATCCCCCACCACTTCCTTTATCTGACTCTCACACACCAACCCAATATTTCTCCTCCTCTAAGTCACCCAAGGGCCAAGTACAGAACAATTCTAGACCATTTGTATGGCCCAGAGCTCACTGAAATTATTCAAACCATCTAATCCTAAATTTATTCTCACTTGCCTGTCCTGCTCTCCTCATTCCTTCCTGCAGAGAACAAAATAGAGGCTTTGGTCCATGTTCTTCTCCCTTTGCCTCTTCTGCCTCCTGACTGACCCAGGTGCTTCTTCATGTGGTCCTGCGTGGCATGTCATGTTTGCTCTTTCTAGGGATTTCTGAGTTTCTTACTTCATGAAAATAATTTTTGTGTCATAAAGCTGCATGGCCATAACTGATTAAAGTAAATCCCAGATACATTTTAATATTAAGTAAGTTTTATATATAACACATTTATGAATTGGCACACTGTAAAAAGTAGAAAGATTATTAAAATGTCAGTTCTTCTGAAATTGATCTACAAGCTCAGCAAAATTACAATAAAAACCCTAGCATAAACTTTTTGTAGATATTGATAAATTGAATTTAAATTAAATGGAAAGGCGAGTCCCAGATATGGCGGCCCTCTGCTGTCCCAGGGAAGGGTTCAGCAAAGGAACAACACCCTCCTACAGCAAGTCTGTCCAGGAGAAAGCTGCCCCTCCAGCTCTCACCCCAATGCCAAACAATTCAGTTCTTCCCCATATGTCTCTGGTGCCTTTCAAGCTGCCTCCCCAATGCTGGAGCTCAGAGGGAGCAAGTCTGATCCATGAAGGCTCAGTAGAAACCAGTCAAAAGGAAACATCCACCTGTGATATTTGCCAGTTTGGTGCAGAATGTGATGAAGATGCAGAGGATGTTTGGTGCGTGTGCAACATTGACTGTTCTCAAACCAACTTCAATCCCCTCTGTGCTTCTGATGGGAAATCTTATGATAATGCATGTCAAATCAAAGAAGCATCATGTCAGAAAAAGGAGAAAACTGAAGTCATGTCGTTGGGTCGATCTCAAGATAACACAACCACAACTACTAAATCTGAAGATGGACATTATGCAAGAACAGATTATGCAGAGAATGCTAACAAATTAGAGGAAAGTGCCAGAGAACACCACACACATTACAATGGTTTCTGTGATCTGGGCCCCAAGGCTAAGGCAACTAGATTCCATTTTATGTAGGCCCCTTGGTTAAGGCGACTAAAAGACTCCATTTTATCACCAATAGACATGCCTCGATATTCTTCTAATAATAGGTTAATTAACCCTAGACATAAAGGAATTTTGCCTAAGATTATAGTTGCCCCAGGAGTTGGGAGACATTTGCAGTTTCCTGAGTATAGGTATTTGCAAGTACTTGTGTCCTTGGTGAATAATGCTAATTTTGACTTCTGTAGTCTCTGTCACTCCCACTATTGTACTGGTCCCCTGAGGGGAGGGGGGCAAAAGGAGGAGGGAGTTTCTGTCTTTAAAATGGGAGGAGTAAGAAGAATCGGGGCTGTTGATCTGAGGGGAGACTATGCCCTCCGCAGCCCGCTGGCGAAATAAAGTACTCCTTTACAATTCGGCTGTGCGTCTCTGGTTATCTCACTGTCAGGTTATCACATTTGCATGCACAGGAAGTGTGTATTAATACATTCTATCAATATGCAGGAGCCATCTTGTAGGTGTGATGCTGGTTATACTGGACGATACTGTGAAAAAAAGGACTACAGTATACTGTATGTTGTTCCTGGCCCTGTACGATTTCAATACGTCTTAATTGCATCTGTGATTGGAACTATTCAGATTGCTGTCATCTGTGTGGTGGTCCTCTGCATCACAATGAAATGCCCCAGAAGCAACAGAATTTACAGACAGAAGCAAAATACAGGGCACTACAGTTCAGACAACACAACAAGAGCATCCACAAGGTTAATCTGAAGGGACCATGTTGCGCAGTGGCCAGACTATCGAAAGCTTGGACCACACAATACAGTATTATAGACAAAAGAATAAAACAAGAGATCTATACATGTTGCCTTGCATTTGTGGTAATCCACAACCAATGAAAACATGTACTACAGCTATATTTGATTAGGTATGAATATATTTGAAATAGTATACATTGTCTTGATGTTTTTGTGCAATGTAAATAAACTATATCACATAAAAATAAATTATATGGAAAGGCAAAGAAATGAAAATAGACAAAATAATTTTGAAAAAGAATAAAGATGGAGGATTCTACCTGATTTTAAACATATATAATTAAGATAGTATAGTGTTGGCAAAAGGATAGACAAACAGATCATCGGCACAGAATAGAGTGCCCAGAAAGATACCTATATGACCAATTTATTCCTTAAAAGTTTCAAAGAATAAAGATAATTCTATCTCTTTTCAATATATAGCTAAAGTAATTGAACATATATATGCAAAAATAAAGAAACAAAAGCTACAATCTAACTCACAGCTAAAAAATAATAATAATTCCAAATGGATGAAAGATCTAAGTGATGTTAAACTATACAAGTTGTTAAAAAAAATCCAAACTCTTTATAACCTTGAGTTAGTCAATAGTTCTTAAATATGATGCTAAAAGTGTGATCCATAAAATAAAATGTTGATAAAATTGAACTCTATCAACCTTAGAAACTTTGCTATCTGAAAGAAACTAGTAAGAGAATGAAATGACAAGCCATAGACTGAGAGGAAATATTTAGAAATCACGTCTGAAAAAGAACTTGTATTGGGAACATAAAAAATACTCTCAAAACTCAAAAATAGCAAAGGAAACAATCCATTTAAAAATGAACAAAAGCTTTCAACAGATACTTCATTAAAAATAAAAAATAAACATATGAGAAGATGCTTACCCTAACTAGTCATTAGGAAAATGCAAATTAAAACCACAATAAGCCCGGCTGGTGTGGTTCAGTGGTTGAGCGTCGACCCATGCACCAAGAGGTGGTGGTCAGGGCACATGTCCAGGTTGTGGGCCAAATTCCCAGTGGGGGGCATGCAGGAGGTGGCCAATCCATGTTCTCTCTCATCGATATTTCTAGCTCTCTCTCCCTCTCCCTTCCTCTCTCTCTAAAATCAATAAAGAAAAAAAATTAAAAAAAATAAAACCGCAATAAAACACTGCTACACACTTCCACATTTGTCATTTACTCAAATGAGACTGAGATATTCATAATACACTTCTCTGCCTATCTTCTGACTTTGCCACATTACTCTCATATACTCTTCCTTCACTTCTTTTATCTGCTAACTTCTAGTGATCTTTTAAGACTCAACTTGAGCACCATTAATCCAAAAAATGTCTGCCCTTGGACTCCACCCTCACTCCCTCACCTGGGTCTGAATTAGTGGCCTTTGTAATGTGTGATGATGGATCCTCCATTTTCATCTATCACCTCATCCATCAAATAGGTAGTGCTAACTTGTTTAATTAGAGGTTTCAGTATTCTTAATTCTGATCTCCATGAAGTCATAGATTCTGTCTTCTTCAAACTTATATCCCCAGAAATCAGCACACTAAAAATTGTTGAATGAGTGAATAACTTCATGTAGAAAAGTTCTATGCTCTTTCATGTAAGCTCAGCCTCTGTTTTAGGTATACTCACTCTTTAAAATTCAAGTAATTTCCCCCTCATTAGAGGAAATCCTGGTTTCTCTAGGTAACTTGAGCTGACCAATGTAGACACCTTGGCCTCTGAGTTATTATCCTAAGGCTTAGGATATTAGGTGTCCTCAAATGACAATTTTGTGTCACTGGCTGCAATTTGATCTGCTGAGAGAGACTATGTCAGACTTGACACCATGAACACAGCTACAACAGCTTGGTCCTTAAGTATAAGGAATTCACTCCTGACACTACTGTGAAGGTCTCTTCCTAAAGGTGAAGCCCCTGGTCAGTCCAAGTGAGAGCTTTCCCAGCATTGTAGGTGCCACTTGCAAATGGTGCTCTGTTTGTTTGTCTTTGTCTGCGTGTGGCCTGAAATGAGCAAGCATACAAGTACTTCCCTGAACCCCACCAGACCCTGAATTACAAAGAGTGGAAACAAACGGTGCATCAGCATCATGATAATACCTAACGTTTGTATAAGCTTCTCAAAATGCCTTCACCATCTTATGCCATTATATAAGATTAGTATTGTTGGAAGCATTGGGACAATGAGTTATGATTATTATATTTATAAGTGTTTGGAGTATATTAGAAGCTTGATAAACACGATTCATACCTGGATGGGTTTAAAATTCATGGCAAGTCTTTTCATTTCTCTACCAAATACATGTCATCTTAAGGTTAGGGCAGCTGAAGTCAATTACCTCTAGATCTGAGGTCTTCTGCTGGCAATGAGACCATAGCAGTGGTTCTCAAACTTCCTAATGCCGCGACCCTTTAATATAGTTCTTCATGTTGTGGTGACCCTCAACCTTAAAATTATTTTCATTGCTACTTCATAACTGTAATTTTGCTACTGTTATGTCTTAGGCGATCCCTGTGAAAGGGTCGTTTGACCCCCAAAGGGGTTGCGACCCGAAGGTTGAGAACCGCTGCTTTAAGGGAATTATACAACCCTATGTAGCCTTGGTTTTCTTCTCTGTGAAATCCGATGACGGTACCAAGATTGCAGAGGGATTGAGAGGAATACACAAAACAGTGTGAGTGTGAGGAATAAACAAGACAATGAAGGTACAGCTGGTGGAGTTACCTTCACATCTTCCAAGCTTTGTAGTTCTGGAAAGTTCTGGTTGTGAGAGAAGTCAATGCCAAGGGGCTGTTTAGTGAAATAAGATCCACTGAGAAGTAGCCATCTTATAGTGTTTGGAGGCGGGAAAGGGAAGAGGAGATGTGGTTTTGGGAGATCTGTGCCCTGGTCTTAAGTAAGGAGTCTGGAGTTAGGGCCAGCATTTTTTTCTAGAGGAGTACTGCATTTGGGGTGCAGGAAAGGTGACTTCTCAGAGTGTGAAAAATGTCTTATGTAGGCAGTACTGGGCAGGAGAGTGAGAAGAAATAAATAAGCATTATGAAGAATGTAGTTAGGTCATGGAATCACAGACCTGGGAATGTGCTCAAAACCACTGCAGCTTATGTGAACACAAACAGGCCAATTATAGACCAAGTGCACTTATATTTACATATATGGAGTAGCTAGCAACCAACAGTGACCAACATTTCATTTCTGTTTGCATCTCGATTGGCTGTACAAGGAGGGTTTAGTCTTTGCTTCCTTCCAGTTCGAACATTCTGATACTAACTGCAGTTTAGTATAAAACCCGGGTTGAAAGCTAGGCTTGCTGAACTATAGATTTTCTGGGGAGAGTTTCATCCTTAGCATTTGTAATTGCAATGTTTGTTTGTGTGTTTGCGGACATGTGTCTGTCAATGTTCATAAATGTATATTATTTAGGTGGGTGAAGTGTGTACAACAGAGGCCAATAACACCTGTCATAGGGTACCTACTGGGGGGGGGGGGGTTGTCTATCCCACACCTTTTCTCAACACAGTGGTTGCAGATACACAAAAGAGCCTATGGGCCGAAGCTGATGCTGGATATGCCCAGTACCCACGCTGGGTGTTGGAAGGATAGGGCCGGTGGTAACAATATGTACACACATACATACACACACGGCAAGGGCGGGAGGGGGGAGGGGTGGTGGTGCGCGCGCGCCGAGGCAGTAGGGCGTGGCTGCGCCAAAGAGGGAGCGCGGCTAGTGGTTGGTTCGGGAATCTGGTACCCACAGAAGAGCAGGCGAAGAGGGAGGGGGTGCGGGCGGGAGGATGAAGTGTTGAAGTGTGCTGCGTTACCGTGCATCAGGCGACGCTGTTGGAGCCGAAATACGGTGCGTCTGACTCAGCCGGCACTCCCCTCGCGCACACACTCAACCAGCCGCGTGCGCCCCTCCGCTGCAGCGGTAGCCGCCGTTTGCCCTGGGTAGCTGCAGATCAGCGATAACTAGTGGGCGCCCCGATCCCTCCCGCAGGTCTCCGAGGCCCGGCGAGCCCTGCAAGGCACATGTGCCCCCTGGCTGTAATCCGCACGCTGACGGGAGCATGATCTGTGCCCAGGCCGGGGCTGCCAAGGTAAGCGGGCGCCTTTCGGGAACTCTGCTTTGCCGCCCCTTCCTCTGCCCTTCTCTAGGCGGCCTCCCCGCTGCTTGCAAGGCCCTGGCATTGCTCTCCTTCCCCAGAACCCGGGATCCACCTCCTCCCCACCCTCTCCCTTCTCCTGGGAGGTTCAATTGTCAGCCTGGGGCTCGGGTACAACAGGCACACCCGGCCCTCCGGTGAGGTGAGGCACAAAGAGAAACAAAGAAATCCCAAGCGGGTTCGCAGCGTCTCCCCAGCCTCCGGCGCCCTCCCAGTGAGGAAGAGGTATTGGTGTGGGGGCGGAGAAACCTACGTAATTCCCCTTTCCAGCCCACACCCACCCCTGTGTACCAAAACTCTGTATCTGGGTTTTGCCTTGGGCTCCCTTTTAGATAATTGTGCCCCAGGGAATGCCCAGGGCTAAATGAGCGAGCGCCCATAGCCTCCACCTGGGCTCACGGAGGCTTGCTCAGGGGGCACATGGCAGATCCGGCCCTTGCTCCGTTGGGTGGTGGCAGGTGCGGAGATGCACGGTGTGGGTGCTCCTCTAACGCTTCCCTGTTCCCGGAGGGCTGCGTCGCTCAGCGGAGCCTGCTATCTGAGTTTTTAGTGGGAGTAGCCGGTCATTGCACCTAAGGTATTGCGACTTGCACACAGGCGGAGAGAAACCTCTGGGGAAAACGCGTCCGGTCCATTTTTGGCTGAAGGTGCGCGTCTTTTTATCCTTACATCCCTGTCTATGACAATGCAGCAAAATCCGGGGACTCAAACAATGGGGCCCCTCCATCCCATCTTCATCCAGTGCCTCTGATTGCTCTGCGTCTTTGATGTACCGGCCACTTGGCCCATTTGAGGAGTGTGGGTACGTGGTCTGTCTGTTTTGCATTCGGAGGCTGGACACCATAACTTCCCTGCCGAATTACAGCGCATAGCGGGAGCTGGCAGGGACTCAGGCTGCAGATATGTAGGACTTTCTGTGGTTCCAGGCACAGCCAACCCCAGTCTGCATTGGGCCAACAACCAGATAGCATATGTTGATTTTCCTAGTTGCTGAAGATACTATTTGACGTTGCTGCTCTAGTTATTTTTTGTGTGCTTACTTTTCTTGAGATCTGCGGTGGTGCAATTCTCCCCTTGTTTTCATTTTTTCTCTTTGAAAAGATAACAAGGCTGTCTTCAGCAGGAATGGATATAGGAAGATAAGCATAGTTCAAAAACTAAAGGAGGCATCTTTTCTCCTTTCCTAGGACTTAAGTGCGATTTAGGAGGGTAGACGTCCTACGGGAAAAGGCCAGCCTTTAAAGACCCTAGCAGTGTCATTGTCCAAGACGGCATAAAGCAGGTAGCCATATCTGCATTTCAGTAGACTCACTCCAGCTTTGGCTATTACAGTAATTTGTTTTAGATCAGGGATTCATTTTGAAAATGTGTTTTGTTCTCTAAGAAGGGATTAGAGTCCACATGCCTGCCCTGGTATAATGTGTGTATCTGATTGGTAGAGAAACAGAACGTGGTAGAATTCCCTGGTGCCCCTTCTTTATGTTTGCTACCTCCTCTGGAATGTGGCATTGGAAAAATGTAGCACTTTTAATTCTTAGACCTATAGGACTTCAGAGTGTTTAATTTAATAAAGCCTCTTCTGACTAATTCTGGAATCCCAGTCTAGTACAGTTGGCAGCTTTGTGAAATGACAAAGTTTTTGTCTGTGGTAGTTATTTTACGAAGGCAAATTGCTTAAGTTTGTTCAGATTGTATACATTAGGCTTGGTGGGGTGATCACATCCTGAGCTAGAACAGTCTGTAAATGCATGAGTATAGAGGGACTGCAGCTGCTGTGATCTGTTTGCATAACGTCATTTGATCCCTTTACACCTCTGGTTTTTAAAGATAGGTGTTTTAAACGATCACTTTAAGCTTTACCTTCTCTGATGCTTGCATCAGATATGACTATTAATATAGGAAATGCTAAAAGAGCAGATTTGATCATAGGAAGACAAGCCTCCTCAGTCCCTTTTGTATTTGTAAAGTGAGTAAATTGGGCTTAGCTGTGGTTCCCTCCAGTTCCAACATTGTGTGATAATGGTGGAAGAGTGAAAAAAGTTATCCAGTTTAGCAAAACAAATGATTATAGCCCAAACTGTATAAGCAAACCAGTGATGACTCTAGTATTGGTTTATTTTTATACCTGCAGTTTTTTTAACCCTAGTATCTGCATTTTTCTCATAAATTAAATTAGCCAACAACTAAAACAAGTCATTAAAAAAAATCAGCTACAGCCCTGGCCAGTTTGCCTCAGCGGTTAGAGCATCGGCCTACAGACCAGAGAGTCCTGGGTTCAGTTCTCTCTAAGGGCATGTACTTCGGTTGCAGTTTGTCCCCGCCCAGTTGTGGTGTGTGGGTGGCAACCAGTCCATATGTCTCTCTCTCACATCGATGTTTCTCTCTTTCTCTTTTCCCCCTTGTCTCCCTCCTGCTCTATCTGAAGATAAATGCAAAAATGTCCTTGGGTGAGGATAAAAAACAAAAAAGGAATGTTGACTGAGTGGATTTGAGGTCATAAAAATATCATCCACTTATTTAAGCAAACCAAGGAGGTTATTTAAGATGCTGAGGAGAACTGGCAAACTAGGACTCAAATCCAAGCTTTCCACTACACTGCCTCTGAGAGAGGCTGCACCCTACCCACAGTAGAAAATGAGGTAGGCAGCAAGTTCAAATGCTGCAGGTTTAGGTCTTTTGTTTTTTACTTGAATAACTTATATTGTCCATTCTGACAAAATCGATCTGATAACTGCTCTGTTCTGTCTTGCTGTAGCCTTAGAAGGAAACTTGTTCTGCCCAAGCGCTCTATCTTCTAACCTGCACTTAAACAGAAAGGGTGAGCACCCTTCTGCCCTCCTCCTCCTCCTAGTGCTTCCGAAACACCCAAGCAGTTCCATCGGAAACAGCCGTTATTCCTGAATACCTCACCCCAACAGTTTTTTCGGTGCTAACAGGTGTTACTTATAGACAGAGCGACCCTTGCTTCTCTCCCACCACCTTCTTCCTTTCCATTTTAAAAAACGGGGCAGGTGACCGTTAGGAAACCAGGAAGTTCAGTACTCAGAAGCCTTTCTGTAATGCAGCCCTGGACATGTTTGATGTCTATGGCCTTTTAGAGAAAACAGTGTGAAAGGTTCAGTGTGACTTGTTTTCAAGTCACTTTTTCTCCGAGGTTTAATTTCTCTTTAAAAAGTAGGGTGTTGAACAAGGTTACTTCTACCATCATAATTCTGCGATTATTTTTGTTGGTTTATTCAATTGAGCTAATTAGAGGGCAAAAAGAATTAGTGATAATTTAACTTGACTATAAAGTATAGTAGAACTACTTAAGGCTCTCTGTGGCAGCCCCTGGGTTATCTAATAATCACTTTGGGTCTTCTGTTAATGCTATTCTCAACAAATATAGTACTTTTTTTCTTATTTGTAAAACTAGATTTACTGTTTTGAAGGAAAAGGTTTTTGGCATTTCCTTTTCCAATAAGCATACAATCCCCAACTCCTATATGAATTGTTTAGAACTTTAGGGTTTGATAGTCAAAGTTCCAATTCCTGTAGTAAAGCAGTTTTTTTATTTTCACTATGTGTGGGTATTGGTAAGTCACTGTTATGTTCTGTAACATGGTCACTGTAGTGAAATAAGTGGTAGGTGCAGGATGTCACTATTTATTGGAAAGATATCACAAAGACCACTAAGCTCTCAGGTCACTGGAAAAAATATCTGGATTCCCATACCAACAAGTGATATGTGTTGTTCACTTTAATTAATAACTCACGCTTTTCCTGATTTATTGGCCCAAAGCTTGATGCACACAGAGGACTGAAAAATAAGGATATATTGTACAAGATAGGCTCCTTAGGTATTATCAGGCATCTATTGCATTGTAATATTTTGGAGAGAATTCAGTGGATGGAGCTTAAAGTTGGTTTTGGAGGGGGACGGAGGAGGTGAGGAGAGCTAGAAAAAGAAGACATCTCTGCCCATAATGGAGATGCTATCATGTAGACTTCATTTGGAGTCCCTTTTATATATTTAGTGGAACATATTTTCCTTTTCACACTTTTTAGATCTATTTGTATTGCACAGATGTCAGGGAAATACTGTGTGTGTATGAAAAGGAAAATAACGAAAAGACCAAAATTCACATCCCGGGCCAGGGATTGTAATTTAATGACTTTGCCCTTAAATTGACACCCATTTAATTTGCACAAATGTTCCCTGCTTTTGCTTTCAGGGTATAAGTCACAGCAGTTTGAAAAATAGAAATGTCTTAGTCCTATACATTATTGAAATTCAGAGATTTAGGTTAAGAGGGTTAAAAAAATGTATGGGGAGACTAGATTTAAGCACAGTAGACCTTGAGAGCTAATAGAACCCATCACCTATTCATCATCTTCCTTCCTATAGTATACTGACCAGGTGTGAAACTACAGGACACATCAATAGATTTTTATCATTCAAAGGACTTCTCTTTTTCTTTACAATTAGTCATAATTCCTTTTACCATTAAAACTTAAAACTACTTAACTAACAAGTTTTTTGCCCCTCTTTTTTGAGCACAAGTTATTTTTATGAAAATAATCCTTAATAATTTAGAGAGTTGTGCCTGCCATTTTCCCCTCCTCCATCTCCTCAGTGTTGCCTCTATTCATGATCGGCACAGTAGCTGTGTGTACAGGGGACGACAGGAGGGAAACTGTTTACACACAAATGCACTATAATGTATTACACTTTATAGATCCCTTGACCCTACACCCACCACAGCATTGATGTTCTGTTTTCTTTTATGAAACACACTTCGAAAGATGTTTATGCTGGCTTTCTCAACTCTCTGTCTCAGCCTGTGGACTTATTTTATCGTGTAATGTTTGATGTAGATAAATAATATGTTTAACATATATGTAAATATGGAAAAAAAAATATGTGCCATGCAGCCTGAGACGACAACAGTATCAGTTCATTTTTAAAGGTCCTTTTGTACTCCTGCCTCATCTCTCCTTCTGCTTCCTTAAGAGCACCCTACTTAGGTTCCTGTCCCCACCCTTCCCTTCCACTCTTCTCATGAAGGTCACCAGTGGTCTCTGCCTTGTCAAATACAAGGTCAATCTCTGTCCTCAGCAGCATTTCACATTGCGCACCACTCCCTCTTTTTCAAGCTCCTAGCTTCTAGGACACCAGATTCTCCTGGTGTTCCTGCTACCTCCCTGGATCATCTTCCTCAGACTCTCTTAATGGCCCCTGAATATTTATCCCTACTAACCTCTACTGAATGTTGATCTCTACATGATGGAATTCTGCAGGGCTTAGCTTTCACAACCCTTCTCTTCTTACCTACATCCCTGCCTTTGATATAATACTGCCTTCATGCTGATGATCCCAAGTTGATTTCACCCGTCTTGACTCATTCCCAGGACACCAGACTTAAATATGCCACTGCCAGCATCTTCCCTTGAATGCTACGTAATCTTAAATTCATATGTGGAAACACCCCATCCTCCAAATTTTTACTTTCCAAACTGGCTTTCCTTCCAGTATCCTCCATCTCTGTCATTCCAGTTGCTCAGGCCAAATGCTTTTGTGTCCTCTGATTTCTCTCTCTCACCCAAATCTAGCTTTCAGCAAATTGTTCTCCCTTCCTATCACCCACTCCATGCAGCACTACCACAACAAAGTAAGCCACCATAATTTTGCACTTGATTTCTAGCCAGTTTCCTGCATTCCTTGCCCATCTGCAATTTATTCTCTATTCAACAGCCCAAAAGATCATTTATTCATTGAACAAATATTGACTAAATATCTACTATGTGCTAGGCATTATTTTAGGTGTTGGCATCCTGTATAAATACAACATATAACAGTCACAATACCTATTATGTTTTTGCCCACACTCCTTCAATGTTTCCATCCTGGTCAGAATGAAATCCAAACTCCTCATTTAGCTACAAGGTTCTACATAACTGGGCCTCCAGCTCCTGCCTCACCATTTTCCTTGCCCTGCTTACTGACTCCAAGTCCTCAATCTCCTTCTTATTAGAACATACCAGGAACACTGTCATCTCATATGCTGTTTCCTTGATCTGGGGGATATCTCCCAGCTACCGGCAAGCTTGCTCCCTTGGCTAATGAAATATCACACCTTTGGAAAGGCTTTCCCTAATACTCCATTTACACTGTGCTCTCTTCCATCTACCTGATTGCTTTTCTCTTCATACCACTTAGTACCACCTGATTTATTATATGTTTTCTTGCTTATGTATCTGTTTTCTGTCTCCCCTTCTAACTTGTAAACACACTAGAGCAGGGACTTGTTTATTTGCTCAGTGCCTGGAACATAATAGACACACTATGAAATCAAATCCCTTTAGAATTTGCTGGATTAGAGTTCGCATGGTATTTTTAGGTCTCTGGATCTTCTAAGAATACTCTTTTTCTTTTTCTATTTCTCATGGTGGGGTTGGGCATCTTTATTACTGCTTGGATATTTATTTGATAATGAATCTGTTATTTTCCCTGGCTGCGTTCTCTAACACTTAAAGTTGGAGCTTGTCTTTGCTTCCTTTTCAGCACCCAGCAAGTAGCATTTGGTCACTCAATTATTGTTGATTTAAATTACGCACTTGTTGTTGTTGCCAGAACTTGATAAAACAGTTGTCTGCCCTCCTGTCTCTGTCTTCTCTTGGCCACATTGACATTGTCATCTTGAATGTGAGCATGTCATTCCTGAGTTCAAAACTGTTGGGAGCTGCCAAGGTCTACACAATACAGAACCAACTCTCCAGGCTCGACAGGCAGGCCGGTGTGGCTGTGGCCAGACATGTCCCCAGTATATTCCATGGACTTCTGCTACAGACAAATCAATCCTTTTTTTTTCTTTCATTTTTCCAAACATGCTCTGTGTGCTTGCTCATAATTATATATTTTTCCTTATTCTGTATTCTACTTTTCAATCACCTACCCATCTATAAGTTTATTAATTTTAAAGATCCAGTTTAAATTCCATCTCCTAACAGAAACCATCACTCAGTTTCCCAATAGGAGGTTATGATTCTACCCCCACTGACTTCCCCTATGATAGGTATCATTGTATATCCTCACTAACAGTTTTGCCTTTCAACCTTAGATGATGAGCTGGCTCCCCAATGTTAAGGGCTGTGCTACATTTATCTTAGTATCCTGAAGACAATTGTCCCATTATCTGCCATTACAGGTACTTCTCTGAATATTAAATGAATAAGTGACCAAAGGAAAATCCTAAGAGTCAAGAAGGTCTGTATTTTATTGCTTCTAGAATGGCATTATACACAATGTATGCATCCATGAAATACATATCATTGGGGTAAGTAGAAAGTTGGAAGAGGCAAGCTCAACCAAGGACAGAAATTTCTGTCTGCTTTGTTAGTTGATTGTCCTGATTGCTAAGAACAATGCTAAGTAACAGAACTCTGTAACTATTTAAAGGCTGAATGCAGTTTATAGTTGGAAGATATCTTTATTTTTTCCCAATCTTATCTCATTTGTATATATATTTTTATTTTTTTATTAATTTATTTTTGTTACAAATGATTCTCCTTTTTTCCCCACTCACACCCTCCTCCCCATTCCCCCTCCCCACCCCCAGCTTTGTTGTCCATGTCCATCAGTTATGCATACATGCGTATAAGTTCTGTGGTTTATCTCTTACCTCCCCCTCACCCCTTCTTCTGAGGGTTGTCAGTCTGTACCCTACTTCCACATCTCTGGGTCTACCCTGTTCCTCAGACTGTTGTTTATTATATTCCACAAATAAGTGTGATCATGTGATATTTGTCTTTCTCTGCTTGGCTTGTTTCACTTAGGATAATACTCTCGAGGTCACTCCATGTCGTCTCAAAGGATAAGAGATCTTTGTTTCTTACAGTTGCATAGTACTCCATTGTGTATATGTACCACAGCTTTTTTATCCATTCATCTACTGATGGACACTGGGGCTGTTTCCAGATCTTAGCTATTGTAAATAGTGCTGCTATGAACATGGGGGTATATGTATTCTTTCTGATTGGTATTTCAGGCTTCTTAGGGTATATTCCTAGAAGTGGGATCACAGGGTCAAATGACAATTCAATTTTTAATTTTTGAGGTAACACCATAGTGTTTTGCACAGTGGCTGCACCAGTCTGCATTCCCACCAGCAGTGTACTAGAGTCCTTTTTTCTCCACACCCTCGCAAACACTTGTTGTTTGATGATTTGTTGATGGCTGCCATTCCGACACGTGTGAGGTGATACCTCATTGTTGTTTTAATTTGCATCTCTCTGATGATTAGTGATGTTGAGCATTTCTTCATATGTCTCTGAGCCATTTGTATGTCCTGTTTGGAGAGGTGTCTATTTAGTTCCTCTGCCCATTTTTTAATTGGGTTCTTTGTCTTCCTTTTGTTGAGTTGTATGAGCACTCTATATATTTTGGAGATTAACCCCTTATCTCATGTATCATTGGCAGTTATGCTCTCCCATACAGTGGGTTCCCTTTCCATTTTGATGGTTGTTTCTTTTGCTGTGCAGAAGCTTTTGAGTTTGATGTAGTCCCATGGGTTCATTTTTTCCTTTGTTTCTGTTGCCTTAGGTGATGTATCAGTGAAGATTCTGCTGCGTATGATGTCCAAAATTTTGTTGCCTACATTTTCTTCTAGGATTTTTATGGATTCAAGAGTCACATTTAAGTCTTTTATCCATTTTGAGTTTATTCTTGTGTATGGTGTAAGTTGATGGTCTAGTTTCATTTTTTTGCATGTAGCTGTCCAATTTTCCCAACACCATTTATTAAAGAGGCTGTCTTTACTCCATTGTATGCTCTTGCCACCTTTGTCAAATATTAATTGAGCATAATGTCTTGGGTCAATTTCCGGATTCTCTGATGTGTTCCACTGATCTATATGCCTGTTCTTATGCCAGTACCAGGCTGTTTTGATTACAGTAGCTTTGTAGTATAACCTGATATCTGGTATTGTGATCCCACCTACTTTGTCCTTCTTTTTCAAGATTGCGGTGGCTATTTGGGGTCTATTTTGGTTCCATATGAACTTTTGAAGTATTTGTTCTAGTTCTGTGAAATACGTCACTGGTATTTTGATGGGGATTGCATTGAATCTATAGATTGCTTTGGGTAGTAAGGACATTTTAATGATGTTAATTCTTCCAATCCATGAACAAGGTATGTGCTTCTACTTTTTTATATCTTCCTCTATTTCCATTGTCAATGTACTGTAGTTTTCTGCAAATAGGTCCTTTACTTCTTTGGTTAAGTTTATTCCTAGATATCTTAATTTTTTTTCTGTGATGGTAAATAGGATTTTTTTTTAGTTTCTCTTTCTGTGAGTTCATCATTGTTGTATAAGAATGCCGTTGATTTCTTGATGTTAATTTTGTATCCTGCCACTTTGCCAAATTCATTTATTAAGTCTAGTAGATTTTTGATGGAGTCTTTAGGGTTTTCTGTAAATAATGACAGTTTTACTTCTTCCTTTCCCATTTGGATTCCTTTTTTTTTTTTTCTTCATGTCTGATTGCTGTGGCTAAGACTTCCAGTACTATGTAAAATAAGAGTGACAAAAGTGGGCATCCCTGTCTTGTTCCCGTTCTTAAAGGAAATGTTTTTAGTTTTTGCCCATTGAGTATGATGTTGTCTGTAGGTCTTTCATATATGGCCTTTATTATATCAAGATATGATCCCTCTATTCCCACATTGCTGAGTGTTTTTATCAGAAATGGGTGCTGGATTTTGTTGAATGCTTTTTCAGCATCGATTGATACGTTCATGTGGTTTTTATCTTTCATTTTGTTTACGAGGTGTATCACACTTATTGATTTACGAATACTGAACCAGCCTTGCATCCCTGGGATGAATCCCACTTGGTCATGGTGGATAATTTTTTTGATGTATTGCTAGATCCGATTTGGTAGTATTTTGTTAAGAATTTTGGCATCTATGTTCATCAGGGATATTGGCCTGTCATTTTCTTTCTTTGTAGTGTCTCTTTCTGGTTTTGGAATTAGAATTATGCTGGCCTCATAAAATGAGTTTGGAAGTCTTCCTTTTTTGAAATAGTTTGAGGAGAATGGGTGTTAGTTCTTCTTTGAATGTTCGGTAAAACTCCCCGTGAAGCCGTCCGGGCCTAGGCTTTTGTTTGCTGGGAGAGTCTTGATTACATCTTCAATATCCTTAGTTGTTATTGGTCTGTTCAAATTTTCTATCTCTTCCTGGTCAATTTTTGGGAGACTATGTGTTTCTAGAAATTTGTCCATTTCGCTTAGATTGTCAAATTTGTTGCCATATAAATATTTATAATATGTGTTAATGATCCTTTGTATTTCTGTGGTGTCAGTTGTTACTTCTCCTCTTTCATTTCTGATTTTGTGTATTTGGGTTCTCTCTCTTTGTTTCTTGGTGAGTCTAGCTAAGGGTCCATCAATCTTTTTTATCTTTTCTAAAAACCAGCTCTTTGTTTCATTGATCCTTTCAATTGTTTTTCTGGTCTCTGTGTCATTTATTTCTGCTCTGATCTTTATTATTTCCTTTCTTCTACTTGCTCTGGGGTTTTCTTTTTGTTTGTTTTCTAGTTCTTTAAGTTGTGAGGTTAGATAGCCTATTAGAAATTTTTCTTGTTTCTTGAGGTAGGCCTGGAGTGGTCTGAACTTTCCTCTCAGAACTGTTTTCACTGCATCCCATAGATTTTGCGTTGTTGTGTGTTCATTTTCATTGGTTTCCAGGGAGTTTTTAATTTCTTTCTTGATCTCCTTGGTAACCCATTCATCGTTTAATAACATGCTATTTAGCCTCCAAAGTTCAAATGTCTTTGCATGTTCTTGTTGCAATTGATTTCTAGTTTCATGCCATTGTGATCTGAGAAGGTGCTTGATATGATTTCAATCTTCTTGAACTTGTAGAGAATTAGTTTGTGTCCTAACATATGGTCTATCTTTGAGAATGTTCCATGTACACTTGAGAAGAATGTGAATTCTGTAGTTTTGGGGTGTAATTTTCTGTAAATATCTATTAAATCCATTTGGTCTAGTGCTTCATTTAGAGTCTCTGTTTCCTTGTTAATTTATTGTCTAGAAGATCTATCCAGTGATGTCAGCAGGGTGTTGAAGTCCCCTGCTATGATTGTATTGCTGACGATTTCTCCTTTGAAGTCCTCCAGAAGATTTTTAATATATTTTGGTGCTCCTATATTGGGTGCATATATGTTTACCAAGGTTATATCTTCCTGTTGGATAGATCCTTTCAATATTATGTAGTGACCTTCTTTGTCTCTAGTTATGGCCTTCATTTTTAAATCTATTTTATCAGATATGAGTATTGCTACCCCAGCTTTTTGTCCTTTCTGTTTGCTTGGAAGATTTTTTTCCACTCCTTTACTTTCACCCTTTGTGAGTCTTTTGTTGTGAGGTGGGTCTCTTGTGAACAACATATGCGTGAGTCATGCTTTCTTATCCAGTCAGCTACCTTGTGTTTTTTTTTCAGAGCATTCAATCCATTTACATTTTAGGTGATTATTGATATGTACTTATTTATTGCCATTTTTGTTCAGTGCGGTTATATTTTTCTTTCTATTTCTTCTACTAATTACACCAGTCCTTTTACATTTCTTGCAGTGCTGGTTTGGTGTTAATGTATTCCCTTAGCCTTTTTTTTTTTTGTCTGGGAAGCTCTTTATTTGACCTTCTATTGTGAATGATAGCCTTGCTGGGTAGAGTAGTCTTGGATTCAGATCCTTGTTTTTCATGACCTTGATTACTTCATGCCATTCCCTTCTGGCCTGTAGTGTTTCTGTTGAGAAGTCAGTTGATAGCCTTATGGGGATTCCTTTGTAGGTAACCTGTTGCTTATCTCTTGCTGCCTTTAGGATTCTCCCTTTGTCTTTAATTTTAGGCATTTTAATTACTATGTGTCTTGGTGTGGGCCTGTTTGGGTTTTTCTTACTTGGGACTCTCTATGCTTCTTGAACTTGAGTGCCTTCTTTCTTCACCAAATTAGGGAAGTTTTCTGTCACTATTTCTTCAAATACTTTCTTTAACCTTTGCCCATCTTCTTTTTCTTCGGGGACTCCAATGATGCGAATATAATTACGTTTCCAGTTGTCCCACCTTTCTCTTAAGCTATATTCCTGTTTTTTTTCATTTTCGTTTTCTGATTGGTTGATTTTTTTCTGTCTTCTCATTCATTGATCCGATCCTCTGCTTCCTCTACTCTGCTGTTTAGTTCTTCCAATGTGTTCTTCATTTCTGCTATGTCATCTTTATTTCTTCTTGGTGCTTCTTCATTTCCACTTGGATGTTTTTCAATGTTTCTATGTCTTTGCTCATTGTGTTGATGTCCTTTACTCATGCTGTTGAGCTTCCTCAAGATCATGTCTCTTAATTCTAGCTCTTTTAACTTACTTAACACCATTTCATTTATCTTGTCTTCGGTAGAGGTCTCTTGTTCTTTCATTTGGGATCTGTTTCTTTGTTTCACCATTTTGGCTATCTCAGTGGGTTTTGGAGCCTGCCAAATTTTCCCTGTGGAAATTGGTGTTCTGTTGTTTGTGGCTCCCTCTACTGGGTTTGGATGAGTGTGAGAGGACCCACGTTAAACACCACAGAGTCTTACTTTCCTGGGTAGATTTTCAAGCCCAGAAAAGGTTAAGTTATCCTCTAGCTTTTTGCCTAGAGGCTATTAGTCATGGTTACTTGAAGAATCTTGGGTTTTCAGTTAAATGAAAACCTCCCTAAGGTGTTCAGTGTGAGAGGATTTCCCAAGGGTGGGACACATGCTGGTAGTTAATGAGCCTCAATTTGCATTTCAATGGCCCACCTGGGTGTAGCTGAATCTTCAAGTGAGGGCCTGCCTCCTCTCCCCAGAGCCCTGGTAAGGAGTAAGATGGCCACTGTCCTGCGTGGCCACAACTCAGCAAAAGCTCTGAGCGCCCTCAAATCCTGAGTGTCCTCACACAGTTCCAGTCCAGTCGGCCCTCCCTCTGCCGGAGCCCAAGGTGAGTGGCTGTGTCTATTTTAGCACTCTGTCTCGGCCCTCTGCGCTGTGGAGCGGGCTTGGGAATTTAACCCCAAGGGCGCTGCTCACAGCTAAGACCTCTGCTGTCCATGGGCTCTCAACCCCCCTCTCACACCTCCGCAATCCTACCAGGATCAATTCAGTGTCCCTGGTTGTATGGTCCTCGAAAGCTGCTTTTCTGTTGCTTGTTCCCGATGATTTCTCTTTATTTTTGTTGTAATTCAAGTTTGGTCCTGGGAGATGGTCTGTGTAGCTCCCATTCACTCTGCCGCCATTTTAGAATCTCTGGATGATATCTTAAATTTCTAAAATCCTAGTTATATATCCTTAATGAGAAACCTGTCATTAAGGGAACTGGAGCGGCTTTCCTGAGAATACACAGATAGACAGGGACCTGTCTTCTTTCTGCTGTCCCACCCTACCATGAGTAGTGTTAGACCTGAATGAAGAATGCCACATCACCTTTTCCAAAGTGATGCTCTTACCAATATCGGAGTGGCTTTCTTCTTCAGGAGAAGCCTAATATTTTAGATCTTCTGAAAGAAGCAACAGAGTAGAAATTTCAAAATTTCAAAGGTCTCAGAGACTTTTCTAAAGGAGACAACATTTATATATTCCCATACTGGTTTTTCTGCTTGTATAGTTCATCATTTTACAAATGACTGATGAGATTAGTACCCTTGGCTTTGGTGCGGCATGCTTGGGGATTTTGCTTAAACCTGGTGTCTACTTGAAAGGATGAGGTTGTCAATATTTCCTGAAATCTCTCTAAGGGCAGAACAATTCACAATGAAGTCATTCAGCTATAATTTCTCAGGACGTTTTAATGTCAATGATGCTTTCTATCTATACTAACAACTTTTTCATAGCAAGCTAGCACAATTTTTTTTTTCTTTTTTTAAACATCGATGTAAAAGGGACACATCGAGTGGCTGCCACCCGCACCACCCAACCAGGGCCGGGGAAAAACTGCAACCGAGGTACATGCACTTAATGGGAAGTGAACCCGGGTCTCTCTGGACCGCAGGCTGACGCTCTAACCACTGAGCAAAACTGGCCAGGGCTACTAGCACAATTTTTGATGAGATATCTCTTACAGGAACTTTGCAAGCATTCTCTATTATTTTTGTTTCAATCAAGTAAAATGTATACATACATATACCTATATACAAATATATAGAAATATATATATATATATATATCTATATATCTATATCTATATATCTATATATCTATATCTATATATCTATATATCTATATCTATATCTATATCTATCTATCTATATATATATATATTTATGATGTATAAATACACATGTATTTATATATTTAAAAATTCTGGTTTACTATTTTCAAATAATTTTTGTTGTTTTTTTATAGTAATAACTCTCTGCTATTCTTTTTAAAATTTTTATTGTTGAGAGTATTACAGATGGCTCCTCCTCTTTTCCCCCATTGCCCCCTACACCCGGTTCCTGCTCCACACCAGATCTTCACCACTCCATGGTCTGTGTCCATGGGAAATGAATATATACATATAAGATCTTTGGTTAATCTCTTCCTGCCTTCCCTCTCCCCTTCCCTCTGAGATTCATCAGTCTTTTCCATGTTTCATGCATCTGGATCTATTTTATTCATCAGTTTATTTTGTTCATTAGAGTCCACATATTAGTGAGATCATGTGGTATTTGTCTATCTCTGGTTGGAATATTTTGCTTAGCATGATACTCTCCAGGTCCCTCCATGTCATCTCAAAGGATCAGAGATCTTTCTTTCTTACAGCTACATGATACTCCATTGTGTATATGTACCACAGTTTTTTTATCTGCTCATCTACTGATGGACACTTGAGCTGTTTCTAGATCTTAGCTATTGTAAATAGTGCTGCTATGAACACAGGGGAGCATATATTCTTTCCGATTGGTGTTTCAGGCTTCTTAGGATATATTCTTAGAAGAAGAATCACTGGGTCAAATGGCAGTTCCAATTTTAATTTTTTTACAAAACTCCACAACATTTTTCATAGTAACTAACCATTCTACGTTCCCATCAGCAGTGTACTAGAATATGCTTTTCTCCACATCCTCACCAACACTTGTTGTTTGTTGATTTGTTGATGGTAGCCATTCTGGCAGGTGTGAGGTGGTACCTCATTGTCATTTCAGTTTGCATCTCTCTGATGATTAGTGACGTTGAGCATTTTTCAAATGTCTCTTAGCCATTTGTATGCCCTCTTTGGAGAAGTATCATTACAGGTCCTCTGCTCATTTTTTAATTGGATTGTTTGTCTTCCTTTTGTTGAGTTGTATGAGTACTTTATATATTTTGGAAATTAAAACTCTTATTAGATGTATCAATGGCAAATATGTTGTCCCATACAGTGGATTCCATTTTCATTTTGATGCTGTTTTCTTTTGCTACACAGAAGATTTTTAGTTTGACGTAATCCCATTTGTTTATTTTTTCCTTTGTTTCTCATGCCCTACGTGATGTATCAGTGAAAATTCTGCCTCTTGAGATGACTGAAATTTTTGCTGCCTACATTTTCTTCTAGAATTTTTATAGTTTTGTGACTTACATTTAAGTTTTTGTTCATTTTGAGTTTATGATCGTGTATGTTGTAAGTTGATGGTCTTGTTCCATTTGTTGCATGTACCTACGCAATTTTCCCAGCACCATTAATTGAAGAGACTGTCTTTACTCCATTGTATGCTCTTGCCTCCTTTGTCAAATATTTTGAGCATAATGGTTTGGGTCAATTTCTGAGTTCTCTGTTCTGTTCCATTGAGCTATATGCCTCTTCTTGTGCCAGTACCAGGCTGTTTTGATTACAATAGCTTTGTAGTATAACTTGATATCTGGTATTTTGATTCCCCCAACTTTGATCTTTTTTCTCAAGATTGTTGTGGCTATTCAGAGTCTTTTTTGGTTCCATATAAATTTCTGGAGTATTTGTTCTAGATTTGTGAAATATGTTGTTGGTATTTTAATAGGGCTTTCATTGAATCTTATATTGCTTTGGTTAGTATGGACATGTTAATGATGTTAACTCTTGCATCCATGAACATGGTATATTCTTCCACTTTTTTAATATCTTCATTTATTTCTCTTATCAACGTCCTGTAGATTTCCGAGTACAGTTCTTTTACCTCCTTGGTTAAGTTCATTCCTAAATATCTTAATTTTTTTGTTGCAGTGGTAAATGACATTGTTTTTTCAGTTTCTCTTTCTCATGGGTCATTTTTGGTGTATAATAATGCTATCTATTTCTGAGTGTTAATTTTGTATCCTGCTACTTTTCTGAATTAATTTATTAAATCTAGTAGGTTTTTGGGGGAGTCCTTAGGGTTTTCTGTGTACATTTTTTTTGTCATCTGTGAATAATGACAGTTTTACTTCCACCTTTCCAATTTGGATTCCTTTTATTTCCTATTCTTGTCTGATCACTATGGCTAAGACTTCCAGCACTGTGTTGAATAAGAGTGGTGAAAGCAGACATCCCTGTGTTGTTCCTGTTCTTAGGGAAATGCTTTTAGTTTTTGTCCATTGAGTATGATGTTGGCTGCAGGTATTTCATATATAGCCTTTATTATGCTGATGTATAATCCCTCTATTCCCACTTTCCTTAAAGTTTTTATCAAAAATTCATGCTAGATTTTGTCAAACGTTTTCCTGCATCTATTGATATGATCATATGATTATTATCTTTCCTTTTGCTTATGTGGTGTATCATACTTCTTGACGTGTGATTATTGTACCAGCCTTGCATCGCTGGGATAAATCCCACTTGGTCTTGGTGAATAATTTATTTGATATATTGCTGAATCCTACTTTCTGATGTTTTGTTTTGGATTTTGGCATCTATGTTCCTCAAGATATTGGCTTGTAATTGTCTTTTTTTTGTAGTGTCTTTATTTGGTTTTGGAATTAGTATTTTGCTGGCCTTGTAAAAAGAGCTTTGAAGTTTTCCTTCCTTTTGAATTTTTTGGAATACAGAAGATTTTGTTTGCTGGGAGTTTATTGATTACTGCTTCTATTTCGTTAGTTGTCATTGGTTTGTTCAGGACTGAATATTCTGGGTTGAGTTTCGGAAGACTGTATGATTCAAGGAATTTTTTCATTTTGACAAAGTTGTCAAATTTTTTTAAATACGTTTTTATTGATTTTTAGAGAGAGAGGAAGGGAGACAGAGAGAGAGATAGAATCATTGATAAGAGAGACACATCGATCAGCTGCATCTTGCACATCCTCAATGGGGATTGAGCCCACAACCCAGCATGTGCGCTGACCAGGAATTGAACCAGTGACCTCTTGGTCCATGGGTTGATGCTCAACCACTGAGCCACACTGGCTGAGCAACGTTGTCCAATTTGATGGCATAAAAATTGTTCATAGTATTTTCTTACAAACCTTTTTTAATTTTTACTTTTTTTATTAATTTATTTTTGTAACAGATGTTTCTCCTTTTTCCCCCATTGACAACCTCCTCCCAATCCCCACCCCCCGCCCTTTCTCCAGCATTGTTGTCTATGTCCATGGTTATGCATATAAGTTCTGTGGTTTATCTCTTCCCTCCCTCCCACCCCCTCTTCTGATGTTTGTCAGCCTGTACCCTACTTCAATGTCTCTGGGCCTATTTTGTTCATCAGTTTGTTTTGTTCATTATATATCACAAATAAGTGAGATCATGTGATATTTGTCTTTCTCTGATTGGCTTGTTTCACTTTGGAAAATACTCTCCAGGTACCTCCATGTTGTCTCAAAGGATAAGAGATCTCTCTTTCTTACAGCTGCATAGTATTCCATTGTGTACATGTACCATAACTTTTTTATCCACTCATCTATTGATGGACACTTGGGCTGTTTCCAGATCTTAGCAATTGTAAATAGTGCTGCTATGAACATAGGGGTACATATATTCTCTCTGATTGGTGATTCAGGCTCCTTAGGATATATTCCTAAAAGTGGGATCACTGGGTCAAGTGGCAGATCAATTTTTAATTTTTTGAGGAAACACTATATTGTTTTCCATAGTGGCTGCACTAGTCTGCATTCCTACTAGCTGTGTACTAGAGTCCCCTTTTCTCCACACCCTTGCCAGCACTTGTTGTTTGATGATTTGTTGATGGCAGCCATTCTGACAGGTGTGAGGTGATACCTTATTGTTGTTTTAATGTGCATCTCTCTGATGATTAGTGACAGTGAGTATTTTTTCATATGTCTCGACCATTTTACAAACTTTTTAAAAAAAATATGTTTTTATTGATTTTTTTAGAGAGAGGAAGGGAGAGAGAGATAGAAACATTGATGTGATAGAGAAACATCGATCAGCAGTCTCCTGCCCTCCCCCCACTGGAGATCAAACTCAAAACCTAGGCATGTGCCCTGACCAGGAATGGAACCAGGACCTCACAGTCCATGGGATGTCACTCAATCCACTGAGCCACACTGATGGGGCTGACAATTTTTTTATTTCTGTTGTGTGAGTTATTATTTCACCTGTTTAATTTATGATTTCATTTATTTTGGTCCTCTCTTTTTGTTTCTTGATTAATCTGGCTAAAGGTTTATCAATTTTATTTATCTTTTCAAAGAACCATCTCTTAATTTTATTGATCTTTAGCAGTGTTTTTTTTTTTTTTTTTTTTTTTTTTTTTTTTTTTTATCTCTATGTTATTTATTTCCACTGTGATCTTTATTATTTCCTTCCTTCTACTTACTCTGGACTTTTCTTGTTCTCTTTCTAATTCTTTAAGTTGTAGGGTAAGATATTTTATTAGAGATTTTTCTTGTTTCTTCAGGTAGGCCTGTAGTGCTATAAACTTCCCTCTGGGGACTCCTTTTGCTGTGTCTCATAGATTTTGGGTTGTTGTGTGTTCATTTTCATTGGTTTCTAGGAAGTTTTTGGATTTTCCTTGGTCTCATTAGAAACTCATTCATTGTTTAATAACATGCTATTTAGCCACCATATGTTTGAATTTTTTGAATGTTTTTACTGTAGTTGCTTTCTACTGTCATGTTATTGTGATGTGAGAAGATGCTTGATATGATTTAAATTTTATTGAACTTGTAGAGACTTAGTTTGTGTCCTAGCATGTGGTCTGTCTTTGAAAATGTCCCATGTACACTTGAGAATAATATATATTCTGCAGCTTTGGGGTGAAATTTTCTATAAATATCAATAAATCCATCTGATCTAGTTTGTTGTTTAGTGTAGCTGTTTCCATGTTGATTTTTTTTGGGGGGTCTAGAAGATCTGTCCACTGATGTAAGTGGAGTGTTAATGTCCCCTACTAGGATTGTATTGCTGTCAATTTCTCCCTTAAAGTCACCCATAAATTTTTTATATATATTCATGCTCCTGTATTGGGAGCATAGATGTTTACCAGGGTTTTAGACTCTTGTTGGATTGATCCTTTTAGTATTATGTAGCAATCTTCTTTGTCTCTTGTTATGAACTTCATTTTGAAGTCTATTTTATCAGATGAGAATATTGCTACCCCAGAATTTTTTTCCCCATTTGCAAGGAAGTTTTTTTTCCACCTCTTCTCTTTCATCATGTGTGAGTCTTTTGTTGTGAGAGGGGTCTCTTGTAGGTGGCATATATATGAGTCATGCTTTCTTATCCATTCAGCTACCCAATGTCTTTTGATGGAGCATTTAAGCCATTTACATTTAAGGTTATTTTTGATAGATACTTATTTATTGCCATTTTTATTTTATGCCTTTTTTCCTCTCTCTCTCTCTCTCTCTATTTCTTCTTCTTCTTACAACAGTCCCTTTAGCATTTCTTGCAATGGTAATATGGTGGTAGTAAATTCCTTTAGCCTTTTTTTGTGAAACTCTTTATTTCACTTTAAATTTTGAATGATAATCTTGCTGGATAGGGTAGTCTTGGATTCAGTCCATTGCTTTTCATTATGTTGTAAGTTTCATCTCACTTTCTTCTGGCTTGTTTCTACTGAGAAATCAGCTGACAGTCTAATTAGAACTCCCTTATAGGTAACTTTCTGTCTTTCTCTTGGTGCCTTTAAGATCGTTTCTTTGTCTTTAACATTTGGCATTTTATTTTATTAAAATTTTTTGTCCTTTTATTTATTTTAGAGAGAGAAAGTGAGAGGGAGAGACAGATAGAAACATCAATGAGAGAGAACATCGATTGGCTGCCTCTTGCATGCCCCCCACTGGGGATTGGGCCCACAACCTGGGCATGTGTCATGACCAGGAATCGAACCAGTGACCTCTTAGTGCATGGGACAATGCTCAAGCACTGAGCCACAGGGGCTGGACAGTCTAATGGGAGCTCCCTTGTAGGTAATTTTCTGCCTCTCTCTTGCTTCCTTTAAGATTCTTTCTTTGTCTTTAATGTTTGCCATTTTAATTATGATGTGTCTAGCTGTGGGTCTTTTTGGGTTCATATTGACTGGGACTCTGTGTTTCCTGGACTTGTGTGACTTTTTCCTTCACCAGATTAGGGAAGTTTTCTGTCATTATTTCTTTTTTTTCTTTTTTTAAAAATTTATCTTTATTGTTTAATGTATTACAGATGTTCCTCATTTTTCCCCCATTGCCCCCCTCCTCCCCATTCCTGCCCCCCTCCTGCTTTTCCCCACACTGTTGTCTGTGTCCATTAGTTATGCATATATACATATAAGTTCTTTGGTTTATTTCTTCCAACCCCCCAACCCCCCTTCCCTTTGAGGTTTGTCAGTCTAACAACCAATTTGTACTTCTTAATCCCTTCACCTTTTTCACTCCTCCCCCCAGCCCCTACCCATCTGGTACCCAACAAAGTTTCTCTGTATCTATGAGAATGTTTCTGTTCTGCTTGTTCATTTTGTTTGTAGATTCAATTGTTGATAGATATGTATTTATTGCCATTTTGTTTGTTCATATTTTTTTATCTTTTTCTTCAAGAAGACCCTTCAACATTTCATATAATAATGGTTTGGAGGTGATGAACTCCTTTAGCTTTGCCTTGTCTGGGAAACTCTTTATATGGCCATCAATTCTAAATGACAGCTTTGCAGGATAGAGTAATCTTGGTTGTAGTTTCTTGCTTTTCATCACTGTGAATATTTCTTGCCACTCCCTTCTGGCCTGCAAAGTTTCTTTTGAGAAATCAGCTGATAGTCTTATGGGAACTCCCTTGTAGGTAACTAACTTCTTTTCTCTTGCTGCTTTTAAGATTCTCTCTTTGTCTTGAACCTTTTGCATTTTGATGATGATGTGTCTTAGTGTGGGCCTCTTGGGGTTCATTTTGTTTGGGACTCTCTGTGCTTCCTGGACTTGTATGTCTGTTTCCTTCACCAAATTAAGGAATTTTTATGCCATTATTGTTTCAAGTAGGTTTTCGATTTCTTGTTCTCTCCCTTCTCCTTCTGGCACCCCCAAGATGCGAATGTTGGCACGCTTGAAGTTGTCCCAGAGGCTCCTTACACTATCCTCATTTCTTTGGATTCTTTTTTCTTTTTGCTGTTCTGATTGGGTGTTTTTTGCTTCCTTATATTCTAAATCGATGGTTTGCTTCTTGGATTTACCTACTCTACTATTGAATCTGTGTAAATTATTCTTTATTTCAGTTAGTGCCTCCTTCATTTCTGACTGGTCCTTATTTATGTTCTTGAGGCCCTCTCTAAGTTCACTGAGGTTCTCACTAAGTCCATTGAGCATCCTTATAAGCAGTATTTTGAACTCAGCATCTGTTAGGCTGCTTAACTCTATTTCACTTAGTTCTTTTCTTGGAGTTTTGTTCTGTTTTTTTCATTTGGAACCTGTTTGTTTGTCTCCCCATTTTGGCTGCCTCCCTGTGTTTGTTTCTATGTATTACTTAGCGAGAGGTATAGGGCTAGCTGAGACCAGATGCTGCTTATTTGAAAGAATTTAGGAAAAGCTGAAGCAGGATCCAAGACAGGCCAATCCTATGGTAAAGCAATTGGCAACAGCTTGGGTGGGCCTGGAAGTTGGGTGGGGCGGGGCCTCAGGGAATCACCAGGGCGGGGCAAACAGTGTGAGCCAGGTTGCTGGTGTCCCAGATATGGAGGCTTCTGCCGGCCCAGGGAAGGGCTCATCAAAGGAACAAAAGCCTCTGATAGCATGTCTGTCTAGGAGAAAGCTGCCTCTCCAGCCATCGCTCGAATGCCAAACAGCTCAGTTCTTCCCCATATGACTCTGGTGCCTTTCAAGCTGCCTCCCCGCACGCTGGAGCCTGGAGGGTGGGAGTCCGAGTAAGTCCGTGCGCGGGCCCTTTAAGAGGAGCTGCCGGGGGCTCCAGCCACCTCAACCTCAGTTCCTGCTGGTTTTTCCAGCCACAAGTTATGGGGACCTCTCTTCCTGGCATTGGAACCCTGAGCTGGGCTCCTGGTATGGGACGGGGACCCCTCAGTCCTCAGGGAGGACCTTCCCAGCCAAGGTATCCTCCTAATTTTTATCCGCCACACGTGGGTGTGGGACCAGCCCGTCGCACCTCCACCCCTCCTACCAGTCTCGATCCTGCGGCTTCTTTAATTTCATAGTTGTAGGATTTCCATTCAGCTTGATTTCAGGCAGTTTTGAATGATGGTTGTTCTGTAGTTTAGTTGTAACTTTGATGTGGTTGTGGGAGGACGCGATACCGCGTTTACCTAAGCCGCCATCTTGACTGGAAATCTGTCATTATTTCTTTAAACAAGTTCTCTATTCCTTTTTCAGGCTGACTGACAGTGAGGCTCAGCCCCCAGCACAGCATTCAGGCTGCTGTGAAGGTGCATGTCACACAAATTGCAATTTGCCTTAGCTGGATTTGGAACCTGCCTAAATCTCCTGTGGATATACTTCTTGTAATGCCTATTGATCCTGCTCTCTTGTTGACTGAAACTGAGTTATTAGTTGGAGTTCTTCAGTGGGTCTCTGGTGCAGGCCAATGTCAGATGCTGTTTGTGACTGGCCCTGATTATGCTGTTTGCAGCTGTCAGTGACCCGCAACTTGTAGCTCCCTTTGCTGGGGATGGGTGCGTATGGAGAAGACCAAGCTGAACACCAGGGTCTGCTTTTTCTAGCCCCAGGTGGAGTTCAGGCAAAGACTCAAAGCACCCAGAGAATCCTCCTCTGCCTGGAAGCTGACTGTTATTCTCAGTCATTTAATGAGCCTAAGGCTTTAGTTCTCAGCCAGGCATAAACTCCACAGGGTGGAGCAAGAGAGTTTCCAATGGGTGAGTCAAATGCTTCCCCCCAACCTCCCCCCCCACCCCCTCCCAGGATAAAGCTGCCTGGATGGCAAAGATCTGCCCGAGAATGATGACTTCTGCAGTGTGGTAGAATCATTCAGCACAGGGATCCTGGTGGCAGCCATCCCAGCTCTCTCCCCAGAACCACCAACCCCAGACTCTCCTCATGCAGCTCTAGTCCACTCTGCCCTCCCTCTGCTGGAGCCCAAGGTAACTGGCTGCAAACAAAATTTAGTGCATTGGCTCTTTAAGAGGGTGCCTGTGTTTCTAGCCATCTCTCTTTGCTAGACAGAACCCCTGGTGCTTTTCACAGCCAGATGTTATGTGGGCTCCTTTCTCAGTTCTGTTATTCTAGGCTGGGGTGCCTAGCTTGATGATTCAACCCAAAACTTCTGAGATATCTCATCAGAACTTCAGCTGCTGCCTGTGGGAGCTCAGCCAGCCCTCTTGCACCTCCACACTCCTACCAGACTCGATGTGTTCTCCTCTTTCCAACCTTGGTTATAAGGGTTCTCTCCAGCTAGTCTTCAGTTAGTTATTCAGGATGGTTTTTCTATACTTTAGTTGTAATTCTAGTTTGGTCCTAGGAGAAGGTCAGTGTAGCTTCCACTTAAAACTCGAGTAGGGAACAGCCATGTGTGCCAAACAAACTCTGCAGGTGATTCTGATGTACACTCAAGTTTTGAAAACCACTGAAGTCAAGAATAAATTTCTTTGTCAGTAAAAATGTGGGTGAGGCAATTTATTATTTATCCATGAAAGCTGCCTTGTTGGAGGCATAGGGAGTGGTTGCCTTCTAGGACCTCATCTAGTTGAAAATCTCCTGTCATTTCCTGTCAGTTGTTCAGAAAACTACTCATAAACTCATCCTTGAACCTTGAGGGAATATGAATTCTCCATTCATTGAGAGCACACCAAAGTGCTTGAGTAATGCTGTTGTCCTTTATAGCTTTCATCAATCATGAAGAATTCTCATTTCCATAGTTTATCTTCTTTTGTTATTTTTTTTAAATATTATCGATTTGAAAGAGAGAGAAAAAAAGAAAGATTAACATTGATTTTTGTTGTTCCACTTATCCATGCACTTACCCATTGACTCTTGCATACACCCCTACTGGGGCTCAAACCTGCAACCCTTGCATATTGGGATGACACTTCACCCAACTGACCCATTGGGCCAGTGCTCTTTTGTTGTTTTTTGAAGGTAGTCTCTAAAAGATGTTATGACCAGTCTTCTAGTCTTCAATAATAATGTGAGTTAATATATTTTACTTAGTTTTCTCCCAGTAGCTCAGGAGAACCTGAAGTAGTGTAAAGTTTCTTCCTGCTACATCTCCTTAATTGAGGAGAGAGCTGCTCAGTGGCAAGGTCTGCCAGCACTTGGAAGTGACATATTTCACTTATAGTCTTGATTAAAGGCTTGCACCTTCTGGCTGGGTTATTTTTTGCCTGAATCCACTGACTGGAATCATGAGGACACTTGTTATCAAACTAAATGGGTTCATTTGCCTGTGTGCATCAAAGCCCAATAAAACGTGATCAAGAGCTTCCAACAAAGACAGTTAAGAGTTTATTTTTTGGAAGTGGACCATGCCCAGAGACACGGCTGAGCTAATGCTCAAACATATGGCTCCCTGATGGCTTCCAGGGCATGGGTTATATGGGGGGAAAAATCATTAATCATGGTGACTAAGAGAGTTAAGGTCATGATCAGGATTATGGTCTCTACTGCTAGGTCAGTGCTAGGGTAGGAGGCCATTGTTAAGTACACCTGGTTCTGATGTTAGCCATGGCTTTGCTTCATTCGGTTTTACCACTTTTTTGGGCCTAGAGCAAAACACAACTGAGGCCTAGTTGTTATCTCTACTTTGACTAAAACTTTATCTCTGTGGTCAAGTCACCTGAGGCTTTGTTCCTAAGATTATTTGATGCCAACCAGAACCTCATTGTCCTGAGGCCTTAATGATTAAGGAAGTAGACATGCAAGGGAGAAGGAGGCAGGTGAGTCCAGGTGCTGGATGAGATCAGTTTGCATCAAAAGGAAAGATAGGAGAAAAGGTCATATTAAAGAGATGAAATTTCTACATGGTTACACTTTTTTTTTTTTAAATCCTCACCCAAGGATATTTTCCCATTGATTTTCAGATAGAGTGGGAGGGAGGGAGGAGAGAGAGAGAGAGAGAGAGAGAGAGAGAGAGAGAGAGAGACAGACAGACATTGATGTAAAAGAGACATATCGATTGGTTGACTCCCACACGACCCCAAGCCAAGGCTGGGAATTGAACCTACAACTGAGGAATATGCCCTTGACTGGGAATCAAACCCGTGATTCTTTGATCTGCCAGCCAATGCTTTAACCACTGAGCCAAACTGGCCAGGGCCGTGTTACCGTCTTGATTCTGCTGACTCAACAGGGGAGCCCCACTCACATGTTTATGGAATTGCTTAGAAGTTGCCTGTCCCAAAATTGTCCAAACACAGGGTATGCTGACCCACTAATTGGTCAACCCAAACAGCTTAACTTAAAGTTGGAGTTGAGCTACATGAGGGGAGTGGTTGTTCCCTTTGGGGCCAGTGGTTTTAGTGTCTTTCTTGGAATGCAACTGAGAGCATTGATATTTATCTTGAGTTTTAATAACATATATTTGTGAGAGATTTAGATTTTAGAGAACTAACTCATCAGTTTGTAAGGAACCAAGGAAATAAAAAAAAAAAAATTGGTAATAGTAGGGGAATACTCACCACTTGGATTATATTAGCACCAGAGGGACCACAGCCAGACTGTAAATCATGCCACAGGATTTTTTTTGTTGTTGTTCTAATTTAGCCTCTGACCTTTTGGATGCAGTTGACCTCAGTGTTTTATTCCTCTTGAGAAAATGTACATAATATGCTTGGAATAGAGTCTATATAAATTTATTTATGTATTAATTTATTGTCTTGTATTACACATTTTCTATGATGGAGAAAATTCTCTGAGAAACTGAAAACAAGGGACCTGACTGAGCAGGATGACTGCTTTTGTTTCTTAAAATATGGCCTGGATATCCTGCATTAGAATCACTTGGGGGATGCTAATTAAAAATGAAGGTTCTTCTTTCCCCAAGTGGGGCGATGGAATCTGTCCTCTGAGAATTAGACAACACTTTGGATATTGCCTAAAATAAGCATTTTAAAACAAGTTCCAGGATAATTCTTATGAACATTCCAGTGTTTCTCTAAGGCATCTTTGTTTCCTAAATAGAGACTGTTTAGAAATGTATTCGCACACTGAATCTACTCCCTCCATAGGGAATGGTAGCACCAGAAACCAACCTGGAGGAAGTTAGCTTCTCCTTGTGCCAGGGTGGTGGGCTCTTGTTCTGAAAAGACTGTGCTGCCTCAATCCTGCTCATATACAGAGCCAAATACCCTCATAATTTCAGCTCTGGAGTGACATCATGCTGGCTCTGGCCCTCCCACATGCCTGTCTCATAAACCTGTCTTCTCTGCCCCGCTGATGTGGTTTCCACTTTTTAATTTTTCCCCTGGAATTTGACAATACAGCTTCTGGATGATCTGCCAAGCTTAAACCTTGGATTTTTTAGGACCCAAATTTGAGTATCTACTTGTTAGCTTCTTATGCCTCAGAAAATGAGGGGTCTTGGCTTGTCTGGATACCACTCCCAAAGCACCAGATCCTGGGGTAAAGTCCCATTTGGGGTGATGGACATTGCATTAGCTATACTTGGGCTCAGCAGTGTAGCAGGCTAGAAAATGGAAAGCTACTTATAGATGCCAGTTTTTACCCTCTCAGCTTTAAGCTGGAGGTGTGATTACAGGAGCCTCACTCCAGAAACCTATGCAACTTCAGTTGCCCAAAGTACTTTTGAGAAAAATCTTTCTGACTAACAATTGCTTATACAATCAGCAAAAGGTATGTGGCAATTTCAAGTACAATCATTGGGGAGATTGAGTTATTTGCCTTATTTAATTGCTACTTTGGGATAAGCAAAAGGCATTGATTGGGTTATGAATTTTTATATCTCGGAAGTCTAGAGGGAAGGAGGTAGTTTTTCTTTGAATACTCAAGAGCACACCTTGTAACCATCTTGGTCAAGATTTGACCTGTTAACCACCAAACCTACATCAGCCCTGCAAGCACAAGTCTCTCACCACTCATCCAACTGCAAGCTCATTGCAGGTGATGATATTGCCATGATGATGGTTGACAACATCTCCAGCATGTGTAAAGCCAGCCTTTCCAAGGATCATGGTCCTGGTGAAGTCTTCCCTTATGTTGTGGGATACCCCAAACATGACTGGGCATAAGTCAGAAGGACTCTTAGGTAGGGGATGGGGCCCAGAATAAGAGGGGACCCATTACCCTGACATACCCCATCAATATTGGCATTGTCATCAACTGGGATGTCATGGAGAAGATCTGGCACCACATTCTACAGCATGCTTCATGTAACTCCCTAGGAGCACCACATGCTGCTGACTGAGGTCTTCCTGAACCTATAAGGCCAATCAAGAGAAGATAATCATGTCCAAGACCTCCAGCACCCTAGCCACATACATGGCCGTCCAGGCCATGTTGTTCTTTATTCCTCTGACTGTACCACAGGTATGTGATGGACTTTAGCAATGAAGTCATTCACACTGTTCCTATTTACAAGGGGTATGCCCTCTATCATGTCATCCTGTGTGTATATCTGGCTGGCTGGGACCTAAGGGGCTGCCTCAGGAGATCCTCATGGACCTTCACCACCATGGAAAAGCAGGAAATTGCGCAAGGCATCAAGGAGAAGCTCTATTGTTTTGCCCTGGACTTGGAGCAGGATGTGGCTAGTATCACCTCTAGTTCATCCTTAGACAAGAGCTGAGAGCCTTGAAGGTTGAGTCATCACCAGTGATTCCACTGCCCCTGGGTTCTTCCCACCTTCCTTCTTAAGCATGGAATTCTGAAGCATCCTTGAAACTAACTTCAACTCCATTATGAAGTGTGAAATTGACAACTAGAACATATGACATCTATTACAATATTGTGCTTTCTGATGGGACCCTGTTTGAAGCATCCTTGACAGAATGGAGAGGAGCTCCCCACTCTGACTCCCAGAATAATGAACACTGAGATCATCACTCTTCTGAGCACAAGCACTCAGCATGGATTAGCAGGTCTATCCTTGCCTCACTATTCACCTTCTAGCAGATGTGGATCAGTAAGCAGGAGTCCACGAGTCTTGCCCCTCCTGTGTTTACCACAAATGCTTCTAGACAGATGGTGTGTTACCCACTTTCTTGACAAAGTTTAACTTGTATAAAAAATAAGCTGAGATTGACCTAGCTGTATTTATGTATTTATTGTCACTTGACTCAGTATTTAAAACTGGAATGGTGAATGTAATAGCAATCAGTTGGAATGGTATCCCAAAGTTCTGCAATGTGTCTCAGTGTTTTGATTGTACATTTAAAAAAGTCATTCCAAATATCATGAGATGCACTTGTACAGGAATTTCCATACCTTTCCAAACACCTCCTCATATCTCCAACTCCCTAAGGAGAATCACTCAGACCTCACCTGATTCAACTCAAGGGAGGGTGATAGGATTTCTTATGTGATTATGTAATCCAATTTTTAATCTTCTGCCTGAATACTTGTTCTTTTTATTTTATATCATTTTGAATGGTGAGTCACCCAACTTTCAGTGCATGAAAACTTTTGGTCTCCCTGGGAGTTGGCTCAGATGCCAAGATAGTTAAATATTTAAGTACATACTTTAAGGGGGGTAAAAAAAAAAAAAAAGCTTGATTATGGGCACTTGGGCTGTAGTTGGGGGCAAGCTGCTTCAGGTTCTACCTCATAATCATATCTAGAGAAGATTGAGTTGCCTCTGTTGTCATCTTAATTTTTAAAAGGCTTGGTGTGCTTTAATGCAATAATGAATCAGAGAACCTGAAACCCCACTCCCCACCCTCTTCAATTCTAGTGATCCACCTGGACCTGTACTTTCTCCATTACAATGAGCCTCAGGCTAGGGAAGCTTCCTGGCAGGATGGCCGTGCATACTCTGAAGTAGAGGTAGGTTTTTCTTTTTTCCACAAAAGCCTGGCATGTGAGTAACCTCAATCTCTCCACTGAGAACTTCAGAGGACTTCATCAAATCTCTCATTACACATCATTCCCAGCCAAAGAGTCAAAGTTCCACATTCCCAGTGCTTAAAGCAATGGACACAAGTCTTCAGAATGAAGCCAGGATAGATTTCAGGATGTAATGCAGTGTTTAGTCAAGCTCTAATATGACCTGCCCTACTCTTTGCCTGATCTTAGCCTGCCTTCTTGGATATGGAGATAACTGCTGAGTGGCCCATGGGACCAGGCCTCCATTGTATACACCCAAATATTTATTGCTGATTTCCCTGGCTCTTGGTCTTTCCTTCCTATAAACCCTCAACCCCACACTAATCTGAAAGACCCACACCCTCGCCTTATCCCAGTGCTGTTGTCAGTGTTGACTCTGACACTCCCAGAAAGCTTTCTGCTTCTCTTCCTATCTCCATAGTCTTGGCTTCGTCTGCCAGCCCAAGGAGGGGTCTTCTGATAGAGTTGAGAGGAGAAGTAACATGTCAGGAGGGAAGCACTGAGACAGACCCACTTGGGTGCACTTGTTATCAAGTCAGGCATTGACATCCTCCACAAGCACCCAAATACCTCCTCATGTGGATTCACAAAACCTACCACCTGTTCCCAGTGCTGATCACAAAGAGGAAAAATAAAAAATCTTTACTAGGATCAGCTGCCATATATGCCAACTCAGGCTGTTGGTCTTGTAACCATGCAGAAACTTTATTTTCTTTATTCTGACCTTTTATTTGTATTTTTTGCCTTTGACTCACACTGGCCTTATCTAGTGCCCTGACTAACCTACCTTCCTTTCCCTTGCTTAATCACTAAGTCATCAAGACAATGAGGTTCTGATCAACAAGTAGTCTTGGGTCTATTGACTACTGAGATAAAGATAAACAATATCTTGGCCTCAGTTGTGTTTTAGTTCCAAACCCAGGAAAGTAGAATGATTCCACAGAACAAATTCTTGCAAAATTGTGACTGACATCAGGAACAGATGCAATGACCAATTACCACCCCCCCTCTCTGACCAACCAATCAGTAGAGACCACCACCCAAACTCCATTAGTCACTATGACTAATTATTTTTGTCCTATATAATCCATCACTTGGAAGTCATCCAAGAGCCAGGTCTTTGAGCATGAGCCTACCTGTGACTTTGGGCATGGTGTCACCTCTTTAATAAATTCTTACTTTCTTGGCTGCAAACTCCAGTTCTGTCTTATTGGGCTTTGATGCGCACAGACAAATGGTCTCTTTCAGTCTGGTAAGTCTTCATGGAGCTGCTGGACCACCTGCTCTTCTATCCAAAACCATACTGCCCTCAACTGGCTCTATGGCCTGCTGCAGTGGAAAGAAAAGCCATCCCATATGAGTGCTTTTCCCTGCCCACACAAGTGAATCCTCTCACTTTTGCTAATAGTAGGGCTTGTGAGGAGTGGGATGGTCACCCTACTTCAGTTCCTTCAGTGCAGTCAGCTGGGAAGTACAGGAAGGGCCCCTAAGGAAATATGTGGTTACCTCAGGAATTGCTCCGTCTCCTCCCTAAAAACTTCCTATCACTTAAAGTATGCGTGCGCACACACACACACACACACACACACACACACACACACAAATCAAGTTTGGGAGATTCAATGTTTGGCTACTAGTAGTGGTTGCTCTTGGGCAAGCACAGATCTGGTTGACAGTTTAATGTTTTATCTGTCACTTTGTAACTCAAGGAAGATACTTCTAATTTTTTAACAAATTTCACCAACTTTCAAATTAAGGACAACTTTTATTTATTTATTTATTTATTTATTTATTTATTTTTATTTTATTGTTGAAAGTAATTCAGATGTCCCTTTATTTCCCCATTAACCCCCTTCTTCCTGCTCCCCACCTCCCCCCTGCCTTCCCCAGCCTAGTGTTCATGTTGATTGGTTGTGCATATAAGCCTATAAGTTCTTTGGTTTATCTCTTTCCTCGCTTGCCACCTCCTATCCCTCTGTGGTTTGTCAGTCTATTCCCTACTTCCATGATTCTGGATCTCTTTTGGTCGACAGCTTATTTTGTTCATTATGTTCCACAAATAAGTGGAAGCATGTGATACTTATCTTTTTCTGACTGGCTTGTTTCGCTTAGCATAATACTCTCCAGGTCCCTCCATGTCATCTTACAGCTAAAGAGTATTCCATTGTGTAAATGTACCACAGTTTTTTTTATCCACTCATCTACTGATGGACACTTGGGCTTAGCTATTTCCAGATCTTAGCTATTGTAAATAGTGCTGCTATGAACATAGGGGTGCATATATTCTTCCTGATTGGTGTTTCAGGCTTCTGAATATAGGATATATTCTAAGAAATGGGATCCCTGGGTGAAATGGCAGTTCAATTTTTAAGTTTTTGAGGAAACACCGTATTGTTTTTCATAGTGGCTGCACCAGTCTGCATTCCCACGAGCAGTATGCTAGAGTACCCTTTCTTCACATCCTTGCCAGCATTTATTGTTGAGGTTTGTTGATGGCCAATTTTCTGGCAGGTGTGACATGATATCTCATAGTAATTTTAATTTGCATCTCTCTGATGATTAGAGATGAGCCTTTTTTTCCTATGTCTCCTGGCTCTTTCTATGTTCTGTTTGGAGAAATGTCTATTCAGGTCCTCTGCCCATCTTTAATTGGATTATTTGTCTTCCTTTTGTTGAGTTGTGTGAGTACTCTATATATTTTGGAAATTCACCCCTTATCCAATGTATCATTGGCAAATATGTTCTCCCAGAGATTCGGTTCCCTTTTCATTTTGGTGCTGGTTTCTTTTGCTGTGCAAAAGCTTTTAACTTTGATGTAGTCCCATTTATTAATTTTTTCTTTTTTTTTTTTCTTTCCCTAGGCGATGTATCAGTGAAAATTGCACTACATATGATGTCTGAGATTTTTGGCCTACATTTTCAACTAGGATTTTTATGCTTTCATGGGTTAAATTTAAGTCTTTTATCCATTTTGAGTTAATTCTTGTGTATGGTGTAAGTTGGTGGTCTAGTTTCATTTTTTTTGCATATAGCTGTCCAATTTTTCCAGCACCATTTATTGAAGAGACTGTCTTTTCTCCATTGTATGCTCTTGACTCCTTTGTCAAATATTAATTGTGCATACTGTCTTGGGATGATATCTGGGTTCTCAGTTTTGTTCCATTGATCTATATGTCTGTTCTTGTGCGAATACCAGGCTGTTTTGATGACAATGGCTTTGTAGTATAACTTGATATTTGGTATTGTGATTCCTCCTACTTTGTTCTTTTTCAAAATTGCAGTGGCTATTTGGGGTCCTTTATGGTTCCATATAAACTTTTAGAGTGTTTGTTCTAGATCTGTGAAATATGCCATTGGTACTTGAATAGAGATTGCATTTAATCTGTAGATTGCTTTGGGTAGTATAGACAGTTTAATGATGTTGATTTTTCTGATCCATGAACATTGTATGTGTTTCTACTTTCTTATATCTTCTTCTATTTTTTTTTTTTTCAATGTCCTGTAGTTTTCTGAGAAGAGGTCATTTACCTCCTCGGTTAAGTTTATTCCTAGGTATTTTATTTTATTTTTTTGTTGCAAAAGTGAATGGGATTTTTGTTGTTGTTGTTGGTTTGTTTCCCTTTCTGAGTGTGCATTATTGTTGTATAAGAATGTATTCAATTTCTGGATGTTAATTATTTATTATGTTACTTTGCCAAATTCATTTATTAAATCTAGTAGATTTTTGATGGAGTCCTTAGAGTTTTCTATGTACAATATCATGTCATTTGCAAATAATGACACTTTCACTTCCTCCTTTCCAATTTGGATCCCTTTTATTTTTTCTTCATGTCTGATTGCTGTGGCTAAGACTTCCAGTACTATGTTAAATAAGAGTGGTGAAAGTAGGCATCGCTGTCTTATTCTTGTTCTTAAGGGAAATGCTTTTAGTTTTTGCCCATTCAGTATGATGTTGGCTGTAGGTTTTTCATAATTGGACTTTGTTATATCGAGATATGATCCCTGTATTCCCACATTGCTAAGCATTTTTATCAGAAATGGGTACTGGAAGGGGCAAGGGTGGGTGGGTTGCTGGCAAGAGGTGAGGCTGGGAGTGAGACTGGAAGGTTCGAGGCCAGGGAACTGGAGCTCATGCTCAGGTGACAATTTCCTTCCTGGTCTCCAGCTAAGAGGAGCAGGGGTGGGAGACTGGGACATGTCTGGGAAGCATGGTGACCCCAAAGGTGTAAGGAAATAAACAAGAGGCCTCAAGAGATTCTCTGCTCCAGGCCTGAGCTCAGGGACTCCAGATAAGCCAGCTTGACCCCAGGAGCTAGCTACTGGAAAAGGCAAGTTTTATCCATTTGGGAGTATAGTAATGTCCTAGACCTTAAAAGTAAATCATCCACAACACTAATCCAAACCCAGTAGAGGGAGCCACAACTAGGGGAACACTAACAACCACAGGGAAAATTTGGCAGGCTCCAAAACCCACTGAGACAGCCAAAATGGTGAAACAAAGAAACAAATCCCAAATGAAAGAACAAGCTAATTTGACAGAAGATGAAATAAATGAGAGGGAATTGAGCAAGATATCAGAGGGAGAGTTCAGAGTAATAATCATGAGGAAGCTCAATAGCACGAGTAAAGATGTAGAAGCATTGAAAACCAACCAGTGGGAAATGAAAAATGACATAGCAGAAATAAAGAACACATTGAAAGGAATAATCAGCAGAGCAGAGGAGACAATGGATTGGATTAGTGAATTAGAAGGCAACGTAGAAAAAATCGCCCAATCAGAGAACCAAAGAGAAAAAAACAATTCAAATACAGGAAGACAGCCTAAGAGAACTGTGGGAAAATATGAAATGTAACAACAACTGCATCACAGGAGTTCCAGAAGAAGAAGAAAATAAGCAAAGGTTAGAGAATATATTTGAAGAAATAGTGACAGAAAACTTCCTTAACTTGGTGAAGGAAAAAGGCATACAAGTACAAGAAGCACAGAGAATCCCAAGTAAGCAGAACTGAAAAACAAGGATCTGAACCTATGACTACTCTATCCAACAAGGCTATCATTCAAAATAGAAGGTGAAATAAAGAGCTGCTCAGACATAAAAAGGCTAAGGGAATATATTAGCACCAAACCAGCACTGCAAGAAATGTTAAAGGACTGCTGTAATTAGTAGAATAAATAGGAAGAAAAATAGAACCACAATAAACAAAAATGGCAATAAATAAGTACATATCAATAATCACCTTAAATATAAATGGATTAAACACTCTGATCAAAAGACACAGAGTAGCTGATTGGATAAGAAAGTATGACTCATATACATGTTGTTTACAAGAGACCCACCTCACAACAAAAGACTCACATAGGTTGAAAGTAAAGGGATGGAAAAAAATCTTCTAAGCAAACAGAAAGGGAAAAAGAGCTGGGGTAACAATTCTCATATCTGATAAGATAGACTTCAAAATAAAGGCCATAATTAGAGACAAAGAAGGCTACTACATAATATTGAAAGGGTCTATCCAACAGGAAGATATAACCTTGGTAAACATATATGCATCCAATATAAAAGCACCAAAATACATTAAAAAACTTCTGGAAGACTTCAAAGCAGAAATTCACAGCAATACAATCATAGCAGGGGACATCAACAACCTGCTGATATCACTGGAGAGATCCTCTACACAAAAATTCAACAAGGAAATTGAGACTCTAAATGATGCAGTAGATCAAATGGATTTAATAGATATCTACAGAGAATTACACCCCCAAACTGCAGAATTCACATTCTTCTCAAGTGCACATGGGACATTATCAGAGATAGACCACACGTTAGGACACAAACTAGGTCTCTACAAGTTCAAGAAGATTGAAATCATATCAAGTGTCTTCTCATATCACAATGGCATGAAAATAGAAATCAATTACAACAGAAACATTTAAACATATGGAGGCTAAATAGCATGTTATTAAACAATTAATGGGTTACCAAAGAGATAAAGGAAGAAATTAAAAACTTCCTGGAAACCAATGAAAACGAACTCACAACAACATAAAATCTATGGGATGCCGCAAAAGCAATCCTCAGAGAGAAATTCATAGCATTACAGGCCTACCTCAGGACACAATAAAAAATTTTAATTGATTATCTAACCTCACATCTTAAAGAACTAGAAAGCAAACAAAAAGAAAACCCCAGAGCAAGAAGAAGGAAAGAAATAGTAAAGATCAGAGCAGATAGAGAAACCAAAAAACAATTCAAAAGATCAGTGAAACAAAGAGCTTGTTCTTTGAAAAGATAAACAAGATTGATGGACCCTTAGCTAGACTCACCAAGAAACAAATTGAGAGGTCCCAAATAAACACAATCAGAAATGAAAGGGGAGAAGTAACAACTGACACCACAGAAATACAAAGGATCTTTAACAAATACTATGAACAATTATATGCCAACAACTTGGACAATCTAGGCAAAATCAACAAATTTCTAGAAATACACAGTCTCCCAAAACTGAACCAGGAAGGGATAGAAAACTTGAATAGACCAGTAACAAGGATATTGAAGATGTAATTAAGAATCTCCCAGCAAACAAAAGCCCAGGTTCAGTCAGCTTCACAGGGGAGTTATACTGAGGATTCAAGGAAGAACTAACACCCATTCTCCTCAAACTATTCCAAAAAGTTCAAGAAGAAGGAAGATTTCCAAACTCACTTTATGATGCCAGCATAATTCTAATTCCAAAACCAGATAAAGACAATACAAAGAAAGAAAACTACAGGCCAATATTCCTGATGAACATAGATGACAAAATCCTTAAGAAAATTAGCAAATCGGAACCAGCAATACACTAAAAAAATTATTCACCATGACCAAGTGGGATTCATCCCAGGGATGCAAGGCTTGTACAGTATTTGCAAATGAATAAATGTGATACAGCACATAAACAAAATGATAGATAAAAACCATATGATCATATCAATATACGTTGAAAAAGCATTGACAAAATCCAGCACCCATTGCCCTGGCCATTATGGCTCAACAGTAGAGCATCGGCCAATGAAGCAAAGATTCCCAGGTTTGATTCCCACCAAGGGCATGTACCTCAATTGCGGTTTGTCCCTGGCCCTGGTTGGGGTTGTGCAGGTGGCAACCAATCGATGTGTCTCTCTCACATTGATTTTTCTTTCTCTGTCTACCTCCCTCTTTCCCTCCCGCTCTATCTAAAGATAAATGTAAAAATATCCTTGAATGAGGATAAAAAAAAAAAAATCAGCACTCATTTCTGATAAAAATGCTCAGCAGTGTAGGAATAGAGGAAGCATGTCTCGACATAGTAAAGGCTAATTATGAAAAACCTACAGCCTACATCATACTCAATGGGCAAAAACTTAAAGCATTTTCCTTAAGAACAGGAACAAGACAGGGATGCCCACTCTCATCACTCTTATTTAACATAGTACTGGAAGTCTTAGGCACAGCAATTACATATGAAGAAAAAATAAAAGTGATCCAAATTAAAAGGAGGAAGTGAAACTGTTAGTATTTGCAAATGACATGATATTGTACCTAGAAAAACCTAAGGACTCCATCAAAAATCTAAACCAATATGAGAAGGTAGCAGGATACAAAATTAACATCAAGAAATCAGTGGCATTCTTATACACCAATAAGGAACTCACAGAAAGGGTAACTAAAAAAAAAAAAAAAAAAAAAAAAATCCCATTTACCATTGCAGCCAAAAAATTAAGATACCTAGGAATAAACATAACCAAAGAAGTAGAAGACTTATTGCAGAAAACTACTGGACATTGAAAAAAGGAATAGAGGAAGATATGAAAAAGTGGAAGCAAATACCTTGTTCATGGATCGGAAGAATTAACATCATTAAAATGTCCGTACTACCCAAAGCAATCTATAGATTCAATGCAATCCCTATCAAAATACCAATGACATATTTCACAGAACTAGAACAAAAACTTCAAAAGTTTATATGGAACCATAAAGGACCCCAAATAGCCACAGCAATCTTGAAAAAGAAGAACAAAATTGGAAGGATCACAATACTGGATATCAGGTTATACTACAAAGCCATTGTAATCAAAACAGCCTGGTACTGGCACAGGAACAGGCCTATAGATCAATGGAACAGAACAGAGAACCTGGAAATATATTCAAGACATTATGCTCAATAAACATTTGACAAAGGTGATGAAAGCATACAATGGAGTAAAGACAGCCTCTTTAATAAATGGTGTTGGGAAAATTGGACAGCTACATGCAAAAAAAATGAAACTAGACCACCAAAATACACCATATACAAGAATAAACTCAAAATGGATAAAAAACTTAATGTGACTTGTGAATCAATAAAAATCCTAGAAGAAAATGTAGGCAACAAAATTTCAGACATCACTAGCAGCAGAATTTTCACTGATACAATGCCTAAGGCAAAAGAAACAGGAAAAAATTAATACATGGGACTACATCAAACTAAAAAGCTTCTGCACAGCAAAAGAACAACCATAAAAATGTAAAGGGAACCCACTGTATGGGAGAGCATGATTGCCAATGATACATCAGATAAGGGGTTAATTTCCAAAATATATAGAGTACTCATCCAACTCAACAAAAGGAAGACAATGAACCTAATTAAAAAATGGCCAGAGGACCTAAATAGACACCTCTCCAAACAGGGTATACAAATGACCAAGAGAGATATGAAGAAATGCTTAATGTCACTAATCTTTAGGGAGATGCAATTTAAAATGGCTATGAGGTAGCACCTCGCACTTCCCAGAGTGGCTGCCAACAAATCAGCAAACAAGTGCTGGCAACGGTGTGGAGAAAAGGGAACTCTAGTATACTGCTGGTGGGAATGCAGACTGGAGCAGCCACTATGGAAATCAATATAATGTCTTCTCCAAAAATTAAAAATTGAACTGCCATTGACCCAGTGATCCCACTTCTAGGGTTATATCCTAAGAAGCCTGAAACACCCATCAGAAGGAATATATGTACCCCTATGTTCATAGCAGCACTATTTACAATTGCTAAGATCTGGAAACAGCCCTAGTTTCCATCAATAGATGAGTGGATAAAAAAGATGTGGTACAGACACACAGTGGAACATTATGCAGCCATAAGAAAGAAAGATCTTGTATACTTTGAGACGACATGGAGGGACCTGACAACTATTATGCTAAGCGAAATAAGCCAATCAGAGAAAGACAAATATCACTTGATCTCACTTACTTGTGGAATATAATGAACAAAAAAGCTGATGAACAAAACAGACCCGGAGGGATAGAAAAGAGTATGGTTCAGAGTGACAAACCTCAGAGGAGAGGGGTGGGGGTGGGGGATAAGATAAACCAAATAACTTATATGCATGTATGTGTAACCAATGGACACAGTCAACAATTCTTGGTGGGGGGGTGGGATAGGGAGGAGGGTGTCTACAAGGTAAAAGGAAAAAGATCTGTAACGAAAATAAATTAAAAATAGAAATGGATGCTGGATTTTGTCTGATGCATTTTCAGCATCTATTGATATGATCATATAGTTTTTATCTTTCCTTTTGCTTATGTGGTGTATCACATTTATTCATTTGTGAATATTGTACCAGCCTTGCATCCCTGAAATAAATCCCACTTGGTCATGATGAATAATTTTTTTCTTGTATTGCTGTATCTGAATTGCTAATATTTTGTTAAGGATTTTGTCATCTATGTTCCTCAGGGATATTGACCTATAGTTTTCCTTCTTTGTAGTCTTTATCTGGTTTTGGAATTAAGAGTATGCTGGCCTCATAAAATGAGTTTGGAAGTCTTCCTTCTTCTTGAAATTTTTGAAATAGTTTGAGAAGAATAGGTGTTAGTTCTTCATTGCATGTTCGGTATAACTCCCCAATAAAGCCCTCCGTGTCCAGGCTTTTATTTGCTGGGAGTTTATTGTTTACATCTTCAATTTCCTTAGTGGTTATTGGTCTGTTCAAGTTTTCTCTTCCTTCCTGGTTCAGTTTTCGGAGACTGTGTGATTTTAGAATTTTGTCCATTTTGCCTAGATTGTCCAATTTGTTGTTGATAATTATTCATAGTATTTGTTGATCATCCTTTGTATTTCTGTGATGTCAGTTGTCATTTCTCCTCTTTTGTTTTTGATTTTGTTTATTTAGCTTCTCTCTCTTTGTTTCTTGGTGATTCTGGCTAAGGGTCCATCAATCTTATTTTTCTTTACAAAGAACCAGCTCTTTGTTTCACTGATCTTTCAAATTGTTTGTTTTAGTCTTTATGTCATTTATTTCTATTCTGAGCTTTCTATTTCTTTCCTTCTACTTGCTCTGGATTTTTTTTTTTGTTCATATTCAAGTTTTTTAGCTTGTAGAGTTAGATAGTCAATTAAAAATTTTTATTGTTTCTTGAAGTAGGCCTGTAGTGCCAAGAACTTCCCTGTCAGGACTGCTTTCACTGCGTCCCATAGATTTTATGTTGTTATATGTTCATTTCCATTGGTTTCCAGTACGTTTTATTATCTATTTCTTCCTTAATCTCCTTGGTAACCCATTCATTGTTTAATAACATGCTATTTAGCCTCTATGTGTTTGAATGTTGTTGAGTGTTTTTATTGTAATTGATTTCTATTTTCATGCCATTGTGATATGAGAAGACGCTTGATATGATTTCAATCTTCTTGAACTTGTAGAGACCTAGTTTGTGTCCTAACATGTGGTCTATCTTTGATAATGTCCCATGTGCACTTGAGAAGAATGTGAATTCTGCAGTTTTGGGGTGTAATTCTCTGTAGATTATTAACTCTATTTGATTTAGTGCATCATTTAGAGTCTCTATTTCCTTGTTAATTTTTTGTCTAGAAGATCTATCCTGTGATGTCAGTGGGGTCTTGAAGTGGCCTGTTATGATTGTATTGCTGTCCATTTTTACTTTGAAGTCCTCTAGAAGTTTTAAAATATGTTTTGATGCTCCTATATTGGGTGCATATATGTTTACCAAGGTTATATCTTCCTGTTGGATAAATCTTTTCATATTATGTACTGGCTTTTTTTGTCTCTGTTTATGGCCTTCATTTTTAAGTCTATTTTATGAGATATGAGTATTGCTACCCCACCTTCTTTTTTCCTTTCTGGGTGCTTGGAAAATTTTTTCCATCCCTTCACTTTTAAAGTATGTGAATCTTTTTTTGTGAGGTGGGTCTCTTGTAAACAACATATATATGAGTCATGCTTTCTTATCCATTGAGCTACTCTATGTCTTTTGATTTGGAGCATTCAATCCATTTATGTTTAAGGTTATTATTGATATCTACTAATTTATTGCCATTTTCATTTATTATGGTTATATTTCTCTTCCTATTTTTTCTGATTATTACAGCAATCCATTTAACATTTCTTGAAGTGCTGGTTTGATGCTAATATATTCCCTTAGTCTTTCTTTGTCTTGGCAGCTCTTTATTTCACCTTCTATTTTGAATGATAGCCTTGCTGGATAGAGTAGTCTTGGATTCAGATCCTTGTTTTTCTTTACTTTGAATACGTCATGCCATTTCCTTCTGACCTGTAGTGTTTCTGTTGAAAAATCAACACATATGATAATCTTGTAGGGACACCTTTGTAGGTAACTTGTTGCTTATCTCTTGCTGCCTTTAGGATTCTTTGTCTTTAATTGTTGGCGTTTTAATTATTATGTGTCTTGGTGTGGGCCTCTTTGTTTTTTTCTTACTTGGGTTTGTCTGTGCTTTTTGAACTTTCATGCCTTTTTCCTTCTTCAAATTAGGGAAGTTTTCTGTCGCTATTTTTTTCAAATATATTTTCTCACCCTTGCTCATTGTCTTCTTCTTCTGGAGTTCCTGTGATGCGAATGTTGTAACATTTTTTAGTGTCCCACAGTTCTCTTAATACATCTTACTACTTTTTCTTTTTGATTCTCTGATTGGGTGATTTTTTCTATCCTGTCTTCTAATTCACTGGTCTGATCTTCAGCTTCCTATAATCTGCTGGTTATTCCTTCTAATGTGTTCTTTATTTCCGATATGTCATTATTAGTTTATGATTGGTAGTTTTTCATTTCATTTGGTTGATTTTCTTTGTTTCTATATCTTTACTCATGCTGTTGAGGTTCCTCATAATCATTACTCGGAACTCTACCTCTGGTAATTTTCTTAATTCCATTTCATTTATCCCTTCTTCTGTAGAATTCTCTGGTTCTTTCATTTGGGATTTGTTTCTTTGTTTCACCCTTTGGCTGTCTTGGTGGGATTTTGAGCCTGCCAAATTTTCACTGTGGGTGTTGGTGTTCTGCTGATTGTGTCTCCATCTATTGGTTTTGGATGAGTGTGGCAGGGCCTACATTAAACACCAATGTTCAGTCTTAATTTTCTGGGTAGATTTGCAGGCCAAGCAAAGGTTTAATTATCCTATAGTTTTTCCTGCAGTTTATTAGTCTCAGTTAGTTGATGAGGCTCGTGTTATAGCCGTTAGCTGAATGAAAAATCTCTCAGGTAGACAGGATAAGAGGATTTCTAGCCAGTGGGGCAATTACTTTTCCCTTGGTTAAAGTTGTTTTGATGAGAAAGTGGTTTCTGTGGTGTGGATTGTTGGCTCAGTGAGGGGTTCCTGGCCTCTACCTATACCAGAGCCACAGGGTGGTGTCAAATTCCCGAGGGTGTGACTATTGCTAAAACAGAGGTCTACTTGACAGATATAGCTACTCAAGCCATGCTGGGAGGGGTCAGCATTAGAACTCAGGCCTTAGCCTTCTCAGCTCTGTCCTCAGAGTCAGGACCCCGAACACTGAGATCTGGGTTCAAATTGTATGTGGCTTCTTCTTTTATTCCCCCTCCTTGCTTACTTGTAGACTATAGCTGTTAATGAGCCTCAATTTGCATTTCTCTAGCCAGATAGTGTTAAATTCCTATCAAGGGAGGAGCCATTGCTTTTCCCCAGGGCTCAGGGTAGGGGCTCTTTGAGTATGATGGCTACTTTCCTATGAAGAAATGATTCAGCATAAAACTCCTGGTGTCCTCCCTCCCAGTTCTCTCCCCAGTGCTATGAACTCCTGACTCTCTTCACACAGTTCTAGTCCAGTCCACCCTCCCCCTGCTGGAGCCCAAGATGAGTAGCTGTAGATGATTTAATGCCCAGGCCCTTCAGGGAAGTGCCAAAGTTCCTCCAGCCTCTCGCTGCTGGACAAAGTCTTGTGAATTCCCAGCCAGGTTATATTTGGGAGCCTTTCCCTGCTCCACCACTGTGTGCTGGGGAGCTGCCACTCTGTGCTGTGGAGCTGGCTTGGGGTTTTAACCCCCAACTTCTCAGAGGGAACTGTGCACAGCAAAGATAGCCCTCAGTTGTTGCTCGTGAGTACCCAGCCAGCCCTCACATGCCTCCACAGCTCCTACTGGGCTCAATTTGGTGTCCTCTTTCTGTCCCTGGTCATAAGGGTTCTCTCTAGCTCCTCTTCGGTTGGTTTTTCCTGATTGCTTGTCTTTATTTTAGTTTTAATTCCAGTGTGGTCCTGGGAGATGGTCCTTGTAGCTTCCATTCACTCCACTGCCATTTTTCCACAACTTATTCATTTAAATATTGTAGATCTAACATCTCTTTCTGATTAGGTGCAGATACTTCTCAACCTATGATGGAGTTTCATTTTGATAAACCCATTATAAATGGAAAATATCCTAAGTTGTGTGGATGAAAAGGGGCCACATGCTAACCTGACAAGCTCAGGGAAGACCTGCTTGGTGGCTTAGCAAACTCAGAGACCTGAAGTAACCACAAAGGATGGTCTGAAATTAAAATTAACTAACTAAAATCAGTTTATGACAGGTAGTCATGTCCTTGGCTAGCATCTTCCCAGACAAAGGTCAATCTTTGCCTTAACTGAACCTCTCTATTGTCTTTTTACATCTACAATAACATATCTTTGGAATGTCAAGTAATTCTCCTTTCTCTGGACCCCTCAAAGCACAGGCACCATTCTGCAGAGACCACAAATTCCCTCATTGTTATTCAGTTAATTGCTGACTATTAACTATCCTATACTCACCTATGTAAAAAATGTATGTGTCTATCATTTTACTTTTCATCAAATCCCAAGATGCTTCCCCACTTTGCTTTCTCCCACCTCCCTAATCTATCACCAATAGATTTCATGTAACTCACTTGTGTCTTCTCTTTTAATTGTCATGTATAAAATAAGGTGCAAAACTGCCATTCTCTGGAACATTATCTCAGTTCATTGAGATTTTGCTTCCCAGCAATATTGACAGTTTGGCTCAAATAAACCCATAAGCATTCTGTACAGGTTTGAATGTTTCTCAAGTTGACAAATCTAGTCTATATGGCTCCTTAACACAGTTGAGAGAATGTATCACTGGTAAAATCAGAATTGTTTTGTCCTCTCCTTTTCTCTTATATCTTAATGAACAGTTTCCACATTTTATGGTTGTGTGTCTTCTTTCTGTGGAAGTCTAACTTCTTGCTTCAGCCATTGGGAACTCTTTCAGTTGATTCTTGTAAATTCCATTAATTGAAAAGTCTCTCTTTTCTAGTTTATAGCTGCAGGCAATAAATTCAAACTCTTTGTTACTCAAGTATTATAGGGTGTGATTGTAAGAAACAGAGCACATGAAACATTTGCAGAAAGATCTATGGTCTATCCAATAATCGGTATATTCTGCATGTTACCCTCAGGGCAGGAAAGAGCAAAGGAAAACAAAGTGGATTTAGGTCTACCAGTTTTGGTCCCTTTTAGACTTGTTCTTATCACAGGTGTTTGTCTTGCCCTTATGCTGTGGGTTTCTGTGAAAACTAGCAACACTTAAAACACACTTAAATTTATCATTTGAGCCTTTATGATGGAAAATGTGGTATTCTCCATCACATTGTATTTCCTTTACAGTGGCCTTAGGAAGAATTTTTATTAGACTTCTGGGCCAGAAGAAACTTCCCCAGAATGGTTGGTTATTAGTTTTTATCTTATGGTCACTGTTTGTTTTATCATATGGTATTTTCCTCCTTGGTTTGGCTGATAGGAAGCTCAGAGCCAAATTTATAGTCCATTTACATCAAAATATTTGCCTCTGACTGAATTTTACCATTCTGCTTCCAATGTTTTTGCTTTGTCCTTATTTACTTTTTTATTCAGTTTTCTATGGCATTGGATTTAGGGTTTCTATACCTGAGCACTATTAACATTCTGGCCAGATAATCCTTTCTTGTAGGAATTGCCCACTAATAGAAGCCTGACTCACTCCCAGTTGTAAGAAGCAGAAATTTCTCCACACATCTCCAAATGACCCCTGGAAAGCAAAATCATCCCTTGGTTGAGAGCCACTAGATTATGTATATTTATATCACCAGTAAAATATCTTTGGCAATAAGGCATTGTATATACTTTTAAATTAATAATGAAAAATTAAGTGAATAAAATTTAGCAGGTGAAAAATATGGGGAGTTGAACATTCACATATGAATCTAGAAGTTATAGTCTTAATAAGTTGCCCAAGCATCATTGAAATAGTTCTGAACCCCTGTAAATGTATTCACCTGGTGGTTCTAGAGTGAGATTTTACTTATGGACGGTATCATGCTTTTATTTATGTTTTGTTAATCCTCACCTGAGGATATTTTTCCATTGATTTTTAGACAGAGTGGAAGGGAAGGAGGGGGAAAGGGAAAGAGAGAGAGAGAGGGAGAGAGAGAGATATTGATGTGAGAGAGACACATCGATTGGTTGCCTCCTGCATGACCCCAACCAGGCCAGGGATTGAACCTGCATCCCAGGTACGTGCCCTTGATCGGGAATTGAACCTAGGATACTTCACTCCTCCGGCTAATGCTGTAACCGCTGAGCCAGTATCATGTTTTTAGAGAGAAGCTTCTGAAGCAGAGAAAAAAGGGTGTGTAATGGACTGATCTTCTTTGGCACACCCACTCCACTTATTTACAGATGAGGAAGACAAGTACAGCATATCAGCAGTCAGTGATAGCTGGGCTCTAGCAAAGCCCCATTTCCACACACACGCAGTTCTCCAGTGCTTCTGTTGCCTGATAGAATATAATATGTGATTGAAAACAAGTGAACATGGGAAAATAAAAACAAAGAGAACATGAATGAGTCATAGAGATCATAAAATTGAGACATAAGAACTGGGTTATTTGGCAATTTCAGGACCTTTATTGCTTCTAAAGACTATTTTAAGGCTGCTTTATGTGCTAATACAATTATGTACCCCTTAAGGAACTTGTCTCTGGCCAACAGTGGGTAATGGAAATTTTGTACTTAAAAAATTTTATTTTTATGAAAGACCATTCAAAGTGTCTGTCATCCAAGGAAACCTTTATTAAGCTTTCAAAACCAGAGCTGAAGAATAATAGGTAGCACCCAGGCAAACATTGTAATGTGCCTCTTATGATTTTTGTAATAGTAATACAGATTCATCATGCAAGAATGTGTTATTTATTTTTTAACAACACTTCAGGCTGAGAGCTTTCATAAGAGTAAATAATTGAGCTTTATATTATTTCTGCCTGTTGAGATAGCCACATAGAATTCATTTTGCTCTTTGCTTAAAGAAACATGATTTCATTAGGCTTTTAGGGCACATTCCATTGCAATAGAAACACAGTACAGTTTTTCTTTTGTTATTGTGATTAGAAGTTCTGAAACTTGTGGACACAAACAACAGTGTGGTGGTTGCCAGAGGGAAGGGAGTGGGTAGGTGGGAGTGAATGGGACCTAATATATAGTGACGGAAGATGATTTGACTTGAGTGGTGGGTACGCTGTGCAATATATAGGTCTTGTAACATAGAAATCCACACTTGAAGTCTATATAATCCTATTAACCAACGTCACCCCAATAGATTTAAGAAAAACATTAAAAAAAAGCATTGGTATTAATTCTAAAAAAAGTACAATATACAGATGATGCATTACAGAATGGTACACCTGAAACTTATATAATTTTATTAACCAATGTCATCCCAGTAAATTCAATAAAAAATTAAAAAATAAAAATAAAATAAAAAAGCAGAGCTGTAAAACTCTGTTTCACATTTTTTATAACTTGGAAGTCCAGAATTTGCCGATACCTCTCTGTTGACCTTTATGTATCAAGGGTAAGCAGAGTTTTTCAGGAAGCAATGAGTTTCTTTTGTTTAAAATTAGGTTATGTCTTTTTTTGTTGTTAGAAAATGAGTGGTGACCCTCCACCTACAGCCTCCAGGGTTCTCCACTGATGGCCATTAATGAAACTGTATAAACATGTGAATATCAGGAGAGTTTGGAGTGAAAAGGGGCCACAGTACTCTTGCCAAAATGGGGTTTTGGTTAATTGTACAATCTTGTTAATTTTTAGTTTTACCTACTTGACAGCAAGCATTTTTTTGCTAAACTCTGTTCTTTATAACTAGCACTGTACCAGATGCATAAGTATTTAATACATATTAGGATCAATTTGTATTCAGTTATATAGACAATATGTAAAGTTCATCGCCAAAAGGCATAACAGAGAACCTATTTTGTATCATGTGACAGTTTAGGTTCTCCTAGAAATGAATTCTGAGATGGAGTTGGGTGTTTGGGATGTTTTGCAGAGAATGCCTCTGGAGCTGAAATTGTTGTCAGGGTTGTTCTCTGTGTGGCCAAAATGCCTGGGTCTTCATATCCCTGTTTTGAGGTATGGGTCATCAATGGAAGGTCATGACCATGGGTGAGGCAGCTCTCTGCCACTGAGGCTGACCTTGAAGGATATAAAAACATGTACCAATAGCATTCACAACAGCTGGGCCACATCTGCATTCACATCTCTGTGTCCATCACAAGCCAGCTTTCTCTACTAGGTGCTTTTCATATGTTATCTGTTGTCTTCACTGTTATCCTTAAAGTTAGTTAATATTTCCTTCAATTTATAGATGCAAAAACTGAAGTTCAGAGAGGTTAAGTTGCTTGCCTAAGGGAAAAAATATATCAGATAAACAGTGTTAAATATTAAAATTTAGCTCTGAGTTCAAAGCCTGTATGCTTTGGATTTTGTTTGGGAATGAATCAACCAAGTAAGAAGAGGAGCATAAATTGGGAGTCAGAAGAAGGAATATTGACTGGCTCAGCCACTAAGACCAAGTGTGACCTCAGTTGTCAATTCCCTTAATAAATGTAGAGCTAAAATGATCACTGAACCACATGAATCACTCAGGAATCTTGTTAAAATGCAGATTCTGATCCAGTAGTTCCTGGGTGGGGCCTCAGATTCTGCATTTCTAACAAGCTCTCAGGTGATACCAAATGCTGTTGGCACCTGAGGTCTTGGAAGACCCTAAAGTCTCCTAAAGGTTTGAAATTCACTGGGTCTCAAACATGTAAGGACATCTCTCTCTTTTTTTTTTTTTTTACAGAAAAATTCCAGTTGATAAATATAGAAAAAATAAAAAATCATCATTAGAACACACTGGTAATAATTGTTTCAGGTAAGATCTGTGGATGGATGCTAAAATTAGAAAGCAAAAATTTGAGGAGAAACAGGATATTTGCATAGTATCAAAGCATCTCCTCACAAGTATTTATTGCCTATAGAGGGAAAATAATAAGTTTACAGCAGACATCACCTTATCCAAGTGATCAAAGTTGATATTACCAGTAATAAGACATTGACATCATGCACCTCCCCAGAGGATACACTGAGAAGGGCACATCACTTCTGTGTATAGTTGTGCAGAACACACAATCTCAATAAAATTATAGACAACCCAGATTGAGGGATACTGTACCACATAACTGATCAGAATTCTTTAAGTGTCAAATTTATAAAGACAAGGAAAAACTGACAAATTGTCACAGATTGGAGGAGACCGAGGAGACATGACAGATACAATGGGGGGAATCTTAAGAACAGAAAAAGCAGAGTAAAATGTGTGAATAAAGTCTCTGATTTATAGTACTGCATGAATACTTAGTTTTGATTAGTCCATTGTGGTAATGTAAGATGTTAACCTTAAGGGATGTTTGGTGGAAGATAAGCCGGAACTCTTTGTTCTGTTTTTGAGATTTTTCAGTGTCTAAATTATTTTTGAAGTAAAAAAAAAAGGAAACAAATCTATAGGTATATACCTTTAAAATGCTTAAAATAGATTTTTTTTTATATATGAAAGCACTCATACAGTAGAGTTGTTTAGATTTTTTTTCTCTTTTTTTTTTTATTAATTTATTTTTGTTACAGATGTTTCTCCTTTTTTCCCCATTGACACCCTCCTCCGCATCCCCCCACCCCGTCCCCAGCTTTGTTGTCCATGTCCATCAGTTATGCATATATCCTACTTCCACATCTCTGGGTCTACCCTGTTCCTCAGACTGTTATGTTCATTATGTTCCACAAAAAGTGAGATCATGTGATATTTGTCTTTCTTTGCTTGGCTTGTTTCGCTTAGGATAATACTCTCGAGGTCTCTCCATGTCGTCTCAAAGGATAAGAGATCTTTCTTTCTTACAGCTGCATAGTACTCCGTTGTGTATATGTACCACAGCTTTTTTATCCATTCATCCACTGATGGACACTTGGGCTGTTTCCAGATCTTAGCTATTGTAAATAGTGCTGCTATGAACATGAGGGTACATGTATTCTTTCTGGTTGGTGTTTCAGGCTTCTTAGGGTATATTCCTAGAAGTGGGGTCACTGGGTCAAATGGAAATTCAATTTTTAAATTTTTGAGGTAACACCATAGTGTTTTGCACAGTGGCTGCACCAGTCTGCATTCCCACCAGCAGTGTACTAGAGTCCCCTTTTCTCCACACCCTCGCTAACACTTGTTGTTTGATGATTTGTTGATGGTGGCCATTCTGACAGGTGTAGGTGATACCTCATTGTTGTTTTAATTTGCATCTCTCTGATGATTAGTGATGTTGAGCATTTCTTCATATGTCTCTTGGCCATTTGTATGTCCTGTTTGGAGAGGTGTCTATTTAGTTCCTCTGCCCATTTTTTAATTGGGTTCTTTGTCTTCCTTTTGTTGAGTTGTATGAGCACTCTATATATTTTGGAGATTAACCCATTATCTGATGTATCATTGGCAATTATGCTCTCCCATACAGTGGGTTCCCTTTCTGTTTTGATGGTTGTTTCTTTTGCTGTGCAGAAGCTTTTGAGTTTGATGTAGTCCCGTGTGTTCATTTTTTTCTTTGTTTCTGTTGCCTTAGGTGATGTATCAGTGAAGATTCTGCTGCGTATGATGTCCGAAATTTTGTTGCCTACATTTTCTTCTAGGATTTTTATGGATTCATGAGTCACATTTAAGTCTTTTATCCATTTTTAGTTTATTCTTGTGTATGGTGTAAGTTGATGGCCTAGTTTCATTTTTTTTTCATGTAGCTGTCCAATTTTACCAACACCATTTATTAAAGAGGCTGTCTTTACTCCATTGTATGCTCTTGCCACCTTTGTCAAATATTAATTGAACATAATGTCTTGGGTCAATTTCTGGATTCTCTGTCTGTTCCACTGGTCTATATGCCTGTTCTTGTGCCAGTACCAGGCTGTTTTGATTACAGTAGCTTTGTAGTATAACCTGATATCCGGTATTGTGATCCCACCTACTTTGTCCTTCTTTTTCAAGATTGCTGTGGCTATTTGGGGTATTTTTGGTTCCATATGAACTTTTGAAGTATTTATTCTAGTTCTGTGATATATGTCACTGGTATTTTGATGGGGATTGCATTGAATCTATAGATTGCTTTGGGTAATATGGACATTTTAATGATGTTAATTCTTCCAATCCATGAACAAGGTATGTGCTTCCACTTTTTTATATCTTCCTCTATTTCTTTTTTTCAATGTCCTGTAGTTTTCTGCAAATAGGTCCTTTACTTCTTTGGTTAAGTTTATTCCTAGTTATCTTAATTTTTTTGCTGTGATAGTAAATGGGATTGTTTTTTTAGTTTCTCTTTCTGGGAGTTCATCATTGGTGTATAAGAATGCCGTTGATTTCTTGACATTAATTTTGTATCCTGCTACTTTGCCAAATTCATTTATTAAGTCTAGTAGATTTTTGATGGAGTCTTTAGGGTTTTCTATATATAATATCATGTCGTCTGTGAATAATGACAGTTTCACTTCCTCCTTTCCAGAGTTGTTTAGATTTTATATATCACATCATTTGCAAATAATGATGATTTTAATTTTCTGTTATTTATACCTCTACCCTGCCTCCCAAGAAGCTAACTCAATCAATTCAAAATCATTATGGTTGGTCTTAGATATCATGGTAGCATTGCTGACTCTAGAGGTTTTACAGTAAAAAATAATGATAAACATTTATTGTGTTTACTGCAAACCAGGCACTATGCTAAATTTTTTAAATGCCTTATTTCATTATTCTTCCTAATAACCCTATTATTATCACTAATTTACATAAAAGGGAATATTTCGAGAAGTAAAATAGCTTACTCAAGTTCACATAGTAATTAAAAGGTCTGAGCCGGCGGGAGATCACATCCACAATGCAAGGCAGCGTAGAGCAAAATAGCTTTATTGCATACGCCTGGGTGCATGCAGGTTGACTCCTTAAAAGAGCCCAGCATCAAAATCTCTTTATTCTCTGGCTTTTATAGGCCCAAACTACAGAAACAAAAAACTACATTAAAAAATCCCACATTCTCTTGGCCTGCTTAATTGTTGCCGGGGCTGATACAAGCTGTTTCAGATGTAAGGAGAGTCTGCTTCAGCAGAGGTCAGGGCCATCTTTAATCTCTTTCTTTTTTAGGGTCCCTCCAAGTTTTCCAAGGCCACCATTAACCCCTTATCTTCATGATTCCTCTGAGTGTCAGTCCCACGGTTTTTAGAAAACTGCTCAGGTGTTTACGTGCAGGAATAACTGGTCAGAATGGAGTATAATTTTGTTAAAACATTATTAACTCTTTCATTCCCACCTATAATGATAAAAAAAAAAAGGGGGAAAAGGGGCGAAGTTTCTCTTTGTCTACTTCCTGCAGGTGTGGGGTCATCATGGACTCCTAATAAGAATTTGTTAGATAATTGCTTGGGGAATGGGGTGATAGGGTTTTTTGTTTAATAGTGTTCCTAAATAGTAAGCAGTTGTTGATAAAGGTTTTCTCCAACATGATTTCTCAATGAAGAAGAAAAACTTGTAAGTGGAGCTTGAACTGAGAAATAATCAGCAGATTTAAACAAATAAAATCTTTAAAAGAAAACAACCAAATGAAAAAACACAAATATTCATAAACATACCATTGAACTGGAGAGTGTTTTTTGGAACTGTATTTTAACTTAAGCATAATCATAAGTCTAATGCCATCTTTTATTCAGCATCATTTTTCTAATTATCTTGGTCTGAGTGCTTTCAAATTTTAATGTTTATTTTGGCATAAAGAGCTCCTATCCCCACTGTCTCCCTTCCCAGAGTGGGGGATGGTATTCACATGCAGGTTAGATGGGAACACAGGCAGCAAGATGGCTGTGGTTTGAAGAGCCCCTCCAAACAGATAAGGCACTACACATGAGTAAATCAAAGACTGGATCAAGGCAGAGCCTCCATCTTTAGCTAGTAAATAATCTAGTGTAATGTGATTATCTATTACCATGCAGGCAAGAGAGTCAAGGGATTTTGAAAGAAGCTTGAAATTTTCACCTTGTATTTTTATTTATATTTGCCATGGTGGCAGTTATGTTTGTTGCTGTTACGGCATTATAAGTGACTCCTATTATGAGACGTCCAACTTTTCTTTTTGTCCTATGATGGCTTCTGGGCTTAGGGCCTGATGAGGTTGAATTAGGAATGAAGCAATGGATTAGAGTATTGGCTGGGGTGACATGTCCTATTGCCCATAAGCCATCCTGGTTTTCTGGGTTTAGGCATTGAATAGCAATTCTCTCCTGGGGGTTGAAATATTAGTGCATCTAAAGACATCATTCCTGCTGGTAGGTAAAGCAGCCCAGTCATATTTGGGCCTAGGGAGGTGTTTAATAGACCCATAGTAAGGTTCAAATGATTAAACCATGATAGAGGGAGGAGAGGGCTAGTGCCACCACAGAACTACACCCTGGACAGTAACTAATTTTTTTGGTATGATCTTTTTGGTATTGAATTAAGTCTCTCTGAGCTTGCATATATAAATTTTCATTGCAGTGGCTAGGCCTATTATGAATAGTTAGTTTACAGACACCCCTCATAAGGTTATAGTGAGAGATATACGTGCTGCCTATTTTCATGGTCTGTATTCATACTGAGAATCAAGATCAAGGGAGTTTTTATTTTTCTGCTCCACAGGAGTCTGTCCTCCTGGAGATTGCCTTAGGACACTTGCATTATCCATTGACAGATGTACCATCTCAGTTAAATTATCCACCTAGCATTGTTCCCAGAGCAGGTGACACCAGGCCGGTGCAGCCAAGTGCTTGGAGCCAGAAGCGAGAGCCCCTCGGGGCTCATGCCTTCCCCCCCACTCACTGGGTCAGTGAAAAAAACTGATAAGAGTAATGGTATTTCACTGGAGGTCAGCAAGGCCAGGGGACCCTGTCCTGCCCTTTGAGGGGAGGGAGGGGCACTGGGGGTTTATGTTATGAGAGGAAGCAGATTCTTGGAGGAGACAAAGTAAAGAATGAGAGTGGTTGGTGGGGAGAGGAGGAAAGGTTAAAGTAGCATGGAGTTTAGAAAGAATGTCCCACGCTAACAAGGGAGTTGGTCAGGCTGGTAATGCTAGAAAAGAGTGGAGAAAGATATAAGGGCCTAAAGAACAAGTGAGTGTCTGGGTTGCCCTGGGTTGTAATATTTGGCCATCAGTTTCCACAACTGAAACCCCAGAGTGTCAAAGATGTCCCCTGAACTCAGGGAGGGCAGAGCAGGTTGCCCCAGTATTAATTGAAAATGAAACTGGCCTACCTGCTACCATCAGTTACCTGAGGTTCAGAGTTTGAGATGATGGTTGGGGTGTCAGTTCCTGGTGTTGTGGCGCGAGAGAACCAAGAGACCACCAGAGCCAAATTAAAGCCAAATAGAGAGCAAAGCTGGCCAGCGACTGATCCTGAGTTCTTGGAGACCAGCCCTGATATGCTTTATTGCATGCCTTTTATACCTTACAGAAAATAGGATCTTCTTGACATAATGCCCAGGGCTACAACAATGCTGTATAGAATTAGTTTGCCTTGTGGATAACAGGAACACCCAGAAACACCTAGGCCCACCCAGGTATTTCAAGGTACATTGGGTCTTACTTAGCCCCTAGCTGCACAAACACAATGTAAGCCTAATTCCTTGAGATTGTGGGGGAGGTCGAGTCTCTGACTCAAGACCTCCAGGCTTCATGGACTCTGTCAGACATATAGCCGGCTCCCAACAATTTCTTGGTTCAGGGAGCTATAAACAAGTCAGCACAATAATTTACCAATCATCAATTATGGGGTTATAAACATGTCAGCACACTGGGCACCTCAGTCTTCAGCCGCAAGACCAATCAGATCAAGGCCTGGATTGCCCATTCCACCAGCCCAAGGATGAGGACTGACTCTACCCAGTCTGTCTGCAGTCCTACTTCCAGTGGGGCCCTCCACATTGAGGACATGGCTTAGGCAGTGGTCAGGGGTTCAGGCATTGTCTCACCCAATGGCCAGTCTGATTACACAGGGACTGAGGGAGGAGGTGGTGGACTGAGATCGCTGGGGCAAAGGAGGAAATAGTAGAAGTTAGGGCGCTGTCCTCAGAAAGAGGTTTGGGAGGATTAGAGTGCAGCAGGAAGATTTGGGAAGGGGAGTAAGAGTCGCATAAAGAGGGGTGTGGTGTGAGTGCAAAGGGGCCTGGATGTAAGGAACCTCAGACCATTTTCCTTGCCTTTGACAGAAATTGTCTAGGTTGGTAGAATGTCAAAAGTGCCATTTTAGGCTATTGTGACCCATTGTACTGAGGCCACGCAGTGTTGCAGTAAAAGTGAGTCACTTGGGACTTAAGTCCTGAGCAAACCTTAGGGTCTGTGGATTTTTTAGGAGACATCCTAGGGTGTTGTTCCATGTTACAGTGTGAGATGTCGTGGCCTAGCGGTCTGACAAATACACTAGAGGAAGAAGAAGGTGTCCCTGCTTCTCCCCTAGATTAGAGAGACATGCAACTCACCTATACTAGGTATCCTTAGATATATGGTGAGCTGAGGGAACCTGGTTCCCGAGGAGCATGTCCCGACCAGCACTGGATTTTTGGAGGGACAATCACACAAGAGTGACCAAGAGACCTGGCTCTCATGTCCCGGATGGGGGATAATGAGACAGCCCAGAGAATCAGACCGGTAGGCAAATAAACACTCACCAGTGAATTAGTGGTGGTGTTGATGCTGGATTGGCAGGAAAGGTTTGAGGTCTGGTATCTGGCTGAGGATGTGATCCATCCCGGTCGGACAGGAGGCCCGGAGGACTCCAGGGGCCTGAGGTTGCCCCCTATGTATGATCCCCACAGACCTCCCACGTTTCGGCACCAAATAAAAGGTCTGACTGAGCTGGCGGGAGATCACATCCACAACCCAAGGCCAGTGTGGAGCAAAATAGCTTTATTGCATACACCTGGGTGCAGGCAGGCTGACTCCTTAAAAGAGCCCAGCGTCGAAATCTCTTTATTCTCTGGCTTTTATAGGCTCAAACTACAGAAACAAAAAAATTATATTAAAAAAAACCAAAAACCCACATTCTCTTGGCGCAGCTTAATTGGTGCCGGGGCTGATACAGAACTCTCTCAGAGGTAAGGAAAGTCTGCTTCAGCAGAGGTCAGGGCCATCGTTAATCTCTTTCTTTTTTAGGGTCCCTCCAAGTTTTCCAAGGCCACCATTAACCCCTTATCTTCATGGTTCTTCTGAGTGTCAGTCCCAGGGTTTTTAGAAAACTGCTCAGGTGTTTATGTGCAGGAATAACTGGTCAGAATGGAGTTTAATTTTGTTAAAACATTATTAACTCCTTCAGTAATATGTGAAGCCAGGATTTGAACCAAATTTATCTAACTCTAGGATCTAAGTCACTCTGCTCCTAACACTGCTTGATAGTATTAACAACTGATTTCAGATAGTTTTTTTTTAAACATGGAAAGGTACCATAACTGAACGAACATTTCAAAAATGAGATCAGAATGACAGGAAACCGGTGATTTGTGATCCTCAATAAAGTACAGGCAACCCAGGGCATGCAGGGAAGGTGTTTATCCTAGGTAACCCCTCAAAATCTAATCCATGAGTTGCTGAGATTGGGAGGTCTTGGGGTGGGTGATGAAGGACCTCAATGTATGTTCTTGCACTCCCCTCAATGGGCAGGTACGGCCTGGCCCCAGGGTTTACTTTGTGGCTGGCTTGCTAGAAGCAGCAGGCATGGGATGCACCTGGCTTCTACTCATGCAGAAGGAAGGAGCTATCCACTGACTGCCCTTGCACAGCAAATACAGAAAAAAGAAAAAGAAAAATTGATTCATGTGCTCTTCAGGGACTTCTTCCAGGTGCCCACAGCTCTGACTGCACAAATGTCCCCATTGTCCCAAACAGAGGCTGGGGAATCCAGGGAGGTTGAGTGGCTGGAAGACTTCAGTAATTTGGACAGAATCCCTAACTCAACACAGCTGCCTACATCTTTTCACCTCCAAGTGACAGTCAGGGAGGATAATAACATTTGTTTTATAGTATTATTTTGGGGTTTACATGACATAAAGTTTATATTATCACTGTGCTTAGCATAAAAGTGCTTAGTAAAACTTGTTCTTGTAAAAATAATGGATTTACACTTTAATTTGATAAATAGGGGCAAACAATGAAGAATCTGAACTGAAGACATTTGATTAAGAGAAACAGTAGATCAAATTGGTGGGGGAGAGATATGGAGTGTTCAAAGAAAATGCATAAAATAGAATTGAACAAAAAAATTAAAAGAAACATTTAAGTATACCCTAATTGGCAATCTCAATGAGAGTTGAGGGCCCTGGCTGATGTGGCTCAGGTGGTTGGAGCTTCATGTATACTGAAATGTTGTGGGTTCGATTCCTGGTCATGGCGCATATCTAGGTTAAGATTGGATCCCTAGTTGGAGCACCTATAAGGCAACCAATTGATGTTATTTCTCACATTGATGTTTCTCTTTCTCTCTTCCTCTCCCTTCCCCTCTGTAAAATCAATAAGCATATCCTTGGGTGAGGATTTAAAAAAAAAAAAAAAAAAAGGACATTCAAGGAGAGTTGAGAACACTGTGCCAAATAGGCTGCTATGTAAAAGGATTGAAAATTTGCACTGGCCAGTTTGGCTCAGCGGTTAGAACATTGGCCTGCGGTCCAGAGAGACCTGTGTTTGGTTCCTGCTAGGGGCACGTACCTCGGTTGCAATTTGTCCCCAGCCCTGGTTTGTCATGCAGGAGGCAGCCACTTGATGTGTCCCTTTCACGTCGATGTTTCTCTATCTCTCTCTCTTATTCTCTCTCCCTCCCACTCTATCTGAACAAAAAATGGAAAAATGTCCTCGGGTGAGGATAAAAAAAAAAAAAAAAAAAGGATTAAAAATTTGATTGCTGAAAGGGCCCCATTATATATTGGCAATGAATGCCAATTAAACACTGCTAAAAATTGAGTTGGAGGTTTAGAAACTAATTTGAGGAATGTTCACAGAACCTAGAATAAAAATATTAATAAATAGTAATTATAAAAGATGAGTGAATGACAGGGTAGATTTTGTGTATCCAACATCTCCTCATCCACTCTAACTTAGAGCAGATGGAAAAGTAATATTTAAACATCATAAAAGAAAAACCCTGTGTTAAGGAAAATTTTGACGTTTCTGATGAAAAAGTCCTTCAGACACACACACGTACAAATTCTTACCATATGTTCTAATTTCATATGTCCAGAGAAAAATTCTATAAATATTTATTTATTTAAAAAATTTTTTCTTTTATTGATTTAAGAGAAAGTGAGAGGGAGAGAGAGAAACATCCATGCGAATGAACATCTATTGGCCACCTCCTGCGTGCTCCCCACTGGGGATCTGGCCCACAACCAGGGCATGTGTCCTGACTGTGAATCGAACAGGCGACCTCTTGTTGCATGGGTTGATGCTCAGCCACTGAGCCATACCGGCCTGACAATTCTATAAATATTTAAATTAAGAAAAAAAGATGGAAGACACCAGTAGTGTTATCAAATAGCTCATTTGCCACACTAATTGACTGATGACAAAGGGACAAGATTCACCAGCATTGTGAGCTTACAATACTGCATGTTGTCAAAATAGTATTTGCAGTCACAAAAGAAGTATACTTTGTGACATGTCGATACTTAGGAAATATTCTATCAGTGCATTATTTCTGGGAAAAATGTTCAAGGAAGTAACCACTGATTAAAAATCTATCAGAATGCAGAACCAACAATAGGGAAAGAAATTGCATATATGAAATAGTTATAAGCATTGAAATCAGTATTTTGGTAATTTTAAGATAACTATGAAAAAGTGTCCTATAAATTAACATCATAATAACAATCTGGAACTCAAATTCCCAATTGGTTTTAAATAATTGTATGGTAGATAAGTAAATATTTATTTATTGAAAACTTTATATTACTCTTTTGGATCTATTTTTATAGACTCCTTGTTTCATGGATGAACTCTCTCATAAAGGTTATAGTATTACTTTCTGTTGTTAGTTTTTTTCTGCTCCTTGATGCATCTGTTTCTTCTAGTTGTTTTTTTTTACCTGTTTATGTTTTTTATCTTTTCTTTATTGATATTAGATATAAAGGAAGGGAGAGGGAGAGAGATAGAAACATTAATGAGAGAGAACATTAATTGATCGCCTCCTGCATACCCCCCACTGGGGATCAGACCCACAAACCGGGCACCTGCCCTGATGGGGAATTGAACTGGTGACCTCCCAGTGCACAGGTCGATGCTCAACCACTGAACTACACTGGCCGGGCATTTATTTTTATCTTTATATTTTATGTTACATGCTTTCTTCAAATATTTGGTCATCCTCAGCTATCTGGTCATGTTTAAGAAAGAGACTTAGTCCACCAGTTGATAGACCTCATTTTATTGAAAGAACCTTCCAATCTTTATGTCTATAGGTGATTTTCTTTGGGCTGGTAATTTTCCCTGGAGAAAAATCCTCCCAACTCCTTCCTGTGGGTTCGAGCTTGATTGCCAAAGTTCTGGGAGCTGGAACAATCTGAGGTTAGCATTACTCAGTTCAGTAATGGCTCTATCCTCCTCTGTGCCTGATGCCTCATAATCTGGAACTTCTTTAAAAAAATCTTTTTCTTTTTTTTTGAGAATAAACTATGTATTGATTGCTGGGATGGGGAAGAGAATGTAAAAGCCAGTTTTAATTATATATGCTTTCTCCTATTTTGGTCCCTCTTCTCTACCAGCTGTAGAACATTTGTGATTTTGTGATGTTAATTGGCTTGTTTCCTGCTGACTGCCCTTTCTTTGGGCTAGTTCTTTGGTCTCTGTTTTTTTTGTTTTTAAGCCAAATTTTCTTCACACTGTTTAGTGTTAAAAAATGTGTGGATCTGATCCCTCTATTCCCACATTGCTGAGTATTTTTATCAGAAATGGGTGCTGGGTTTTGTCGAATGATTTTTCAGCATCTATTGATATGATCATATGGTTTTTATCTTTCATTTTGTTTATGTGGTGTGTCACATTTATTGATTTGCGAATATTGTACCAGCCTTGCATCCCTGGGATGAATCCCACTTGGTCATGGTGGATAATTTTTTTGATGTATTGCTGGATCCGATTTACTAATATTTTGTTAAGGATTTTGGCATCTGTATTCATCAGGGATATTGGCCTGTAGTTTTCTTTCTTTGTAGTGTATTATCCGGTTTTGGAATTAGGATTATGCTGACCTCATAAAATGAGTTTGGAAGCGTTCCATCTTCTTGGATTTTCTGGAATAGTTTGAGAAGAATGGGTATTAGATCTTCTTGGAATGTTCGGTAAAACTCCCCCGTGAAGCCACCTGGGCCTGGGCTTTTGTTTGCTGGGAGTTTCTTAATTACATCTTCAATTTCCTTTGCTGTTATTGGTCTGTTCAAGTTTTCTATCTCTTCCTGGTTCAGTTGATGAGTCTGGCTAAAGGTCCATCAATCTTATTTATCTTTTCAAAGAACCAGTTGTATGTTTCATTGATCTTTTGAACTGTTTTTTTAGTCTCCATGTCGTTTATTTCTGCTCTGACCTTTACTATTTCTTTCCTTCTACTTGCTCTGGGTTTTTCTTTTTCTTTCTTTCTAGATCTTTAAGTTGTAGGGTTAGAGAGTCAATAAGGGATTCTTCTTGTTTCTTGAGGTAGACCTGTAGTGCTGTGAACTTCCCTCTCAGGACTGCTTTCGCTGCATCCCATAGATTTTGTGATGTTGTGTGTTCATTTTCATTGTTTTCAGGAAGTTTTTAATTTATTCCTTGATCTCCATGGTAACTCATTCATTGTTCAATAACATGCTATTTAGGCCCCATGTTTTCAAATGTCCTTGCATGTTCTTGTTGCAATTAATTTCTAGTTTCATGCCATTGTTATCTGAGAAGATGCTTGATATGATTTCAATCTTCTTGAATTTGTAGAGACTTAGTTTATTTCCTAACATGTGGTCTATCTTTGAGAATGTCCCATGTGCACTTGAGAAGAATGTGAATTCTGCAATTTTGTGGTGTAATTCTCTGTGGATATCTATGAAGTCCATTTGACCCAGTGCTTCATTTAGAGTCTCTGTTTCCTTGTTAATTTTTTGTCTAGATCTATCCAGTGATGTCAGTGGGATGTTGAAGTCCCCTGCTATGATTGTGTTGCTGGCAATTTCTCCTTTGAAGTCCTCTAGAAGACTTTTAATATATTTTGGTGCTTGTATATTGTGTGCATATATGTTTACGAAGGTTATATCTTCTTTTTGCATAGTTCCTTTCAATATTATGTAGTGGCCTTCTTTGTCTCTAGTTATGGCCTTCATTTTGAAATCTATTTTATCCGATATGAGTATTGCTACCCCAGCTTTTTTTTTTCCTTTCCGTTTGCTTGGTACATTTTTTCCATCCCTTTACTTTCAACCAATGTGTGTCTTTTGTTGTGATGTGAGTCTCTTGTAAACAACATATATATGAGTCATGCTTTCTTATCCAATCAGCTTCTCTGTGTCTTTTTATTGGAACATTCAATCCACTTACATTTAAGATGATTATTGATATGTACTTATGTACTTATTTATTGCCATTTTTGTTCAGTGCAGTTATATATTTTTCTTTTTATTTCTTGTACTAATTACAGCAGTCCTTTTAACATTTCTTGTAGTGTTGGTTTGGTGCTAATATATTCCCTTAGCGCTTTTTTTTTTTTTTTTTTTTTTTTGGTCTGGGAAGCTCTTTATTTCACCTTCTAATTTGAATGATAGCCTTGCTGGGTAGAATAGTCTTGGATTCAGATCCTTGTTTTTCATGACCTTCATTACTTCATGCCACTTCCTTCTGCCAGTAGTGTTTCTGTTGAGAAGTCAGATGATTGTCTTATGAGGGTTCCTCTGTAGGTAACCTGTTGCTTATCCCTTGCTGCCTTTAGGATTTTCTCTTTGTCTTTAATTTTTGGCAATTTAATTGCTATGTGTCTTGATGTGGGCCTGTTTGGGTTCTTCTTACTGGGGCTCTCTGTGCTTCTTGAACTTGAATGCCTTCTTTCTTCACCAAGTTAGGGAAGTTTTCTGTCACTGTTTTGTCCAATATGTTCTCTAACCCTTGCTCATTTTCTTCTTCTTCAGGGACTCCTATGATGCGAATGTTATGACGTTTCCAGTTGTCCCACAGTTCTCTTAAGCTGTCTTCCTGTTTTTTAATTGTCTTTCTCCTTTTGGTTTTCTGATTGGTTGATTTTTTCTACCCTGTCTTCTAATTCACTGATTCGGTCCTCAGCTTCCTGTACTCTGCTGGTTAGTCCTTCCAATATGTTCTTTATTTCTGCTATGTCATTCTTCATTTCCACTTGGTTGGTTTTCAGTGTTTCAATATCTTTCCTCATTGTGTTGATGTCCTTACTCATGCTGTTACCTTCCTCAGGATCATGGCTCTGAACTCTACCCCTGATCACTTACTTACCTCCATTTCATTTATCTCATCTTCAGTAGAGTTCTCTTGTTCTTTCATCTGGGATTTGTTTCTTTGTTTCACCATTTTGGCTATGTCAGTGGGTTTTGTTGCCTGTCAAATTTTCCCTGTGGGTGTTGGTTTTCTGCTGTTTGTGGCTCCCTCTACTGGGTTTGGGTGAGTGTGGGAGCATCCAAGTTAAACACCCATGTCAAGTCTTACTTTCCTAGGTAGATTTGTAAGCCCAATATAGGTTTGGTTAACGTCTAGCTTTTTGCCTGGAGGCTCTTAGTCTCAGTCACTCAGGGCCTTTGGTTTTAGCTCTCAGCTGCATGCCAAACTCCCTCAGGTGTTCAGCATAAGAGGATTTCCAGAGGGTGTGGCAGGTGCTGGTTGTTAATGAGCCTCAATTTGCATTTCTTTGGCCCTGCTGGGAGGTCGTCTGTGTAGCTTCCATTCACTTTACTGCCATTTTCCCAGAGCATTTTCATTTTTTATTCACAATTGTTAGAGAAAATATTTCTTTGAAGAAATATCTTTAATTTTGACATGTTATTTTAATTCCGTATAAATTCTAAAAGTAGTGGTGTTTCTTAACTGAGGCTCAATCAAAGGTCATATCTCTTAGTCCTGCCAGAGGTCTCTTGCTTCTGAGAGGTTCTGTCATTTGTAGGTTCTAACATGCATTTTGCTCAGTAATGTTTCTTACATAGTGAAACAAGGCCATTGTTCTGTGTAAATACTTCATGTCATTGTGAAAATGCTTGATATGATTTCAATCTCCTTGCACTTGTAGATACTTGGTTTGTGACCTAACATGTGGTCTATCATTGAGAATGTCCCATATGCACTTGAGAAGAATGTGAATTCTGTAGTTTTGGGGTATAATTCTCTGTAAATGTGTATTAAATCCATTTGATCTAGTGCATCATTTGGAGTGTGTTTTCTTGTTAATTTTTTTGTGTAGAGAATCTATCCAGTGATGTTAGTGAGGTTTTGAAGTCCCCTGCTATGATTGTATTGCTGTCCATTTCTCCTTTGAATTCCTTCAGAAGTATTTAAATATGTTTTTGTTCTCCTACATTGGGTGCATATATGTTTACCAACTTTCTCTCCTCCTGTTGAATAGGTCCTTTCAATATTATGTAGTGGCCTTCTTTGTCTCTTGTTGTGGCCTTCATTTTGAAGTCTATTTTATCAGATATGAGTATTGCTACCTAGCATTTTTTTTTCTTCCTTTCTATATTCTTGGAAAATTTTTTCCATCCCTTCACTTTCAAACTGTATGAGTCTGTGTTGTGAGGTGGGTCTGTTGTGAACAATGTATATATGAATCATGCTTTGTTATCCATTCAGGTACTCTTTGATTTTTGATTGGAGTGTTTAATCCATTTACATTTAAGGTTATTGTTGATATGTATTTATTTATTTCCATTTTTATTTATTATCACTATGTTTCTCTTTCTATTTCTTCTGCTTACTACAGCAGTCCTTTTACCATTTCTTGCAGTGCTGGTTGGGTGCTAATGTATTCCCTTACCTTTTTTTTTCTGAGAAGCTCTTTATTTTACCTTCTACTTTGAAAGATAGCCTTGCTGGATGGGGTGGTCTTGGATTCAGATCCTTGTTTTCCATTACCTTGAATTCTTCATGTGATTCCGTTCTGGCCTGTAGTGTGTTTCTCTTGAAAAATCTGCTGATAGCTTTATAAGGCTCGTTTATAGGTAATCTGTTCCTTTTCTCTTGCTGCCTTTAAGATTCTCTCCTTGTCTTTAATTTTTGGCATTTTAATTATGATGTGTCTTGGTTTGGGCCTCTTTTGGGTTCTTGTTACTTGGGGTTCTCTGTGATACATTTTCCCTTCACCAAGTTAGGGAGGTTTTCTGTCACTATTTCTTTAAATATATTGTCTAACCCTTTCATATTTTCTTCTTCTGGTACTCCTATGATGTGGATGTTGTTACATTTCATATTGTCCCACAGCTCTCTTAAACTGTCTTCCTGTTTTTTCATTTTTTTTTCATTTTTGGTTCTCTGAGTAAATTTTTTCTACCTTGCCTTCTAATTCACTTTTCTGATCCTTGGCTTCCTGTAACCAGCTGGTTATTCCTTCCAGTGTGTTCTTTTTTTCTGCTATGTCATTCTTCATTTCTGGTTGGTGGTTTTTCATTTCCAACTGGTTGATTTTCATTGTTTCTATCTTTTCTCTCATGGTGTTGAGCTTTCTCATAATCATTACTCTGACCTCTACTTCTGATAACTTGCTTAATTCCATTTTATTTATCCCTTCTTCTGCAGGATTCTCTTGTTCTCTCATTTGAGATTTGTTTCTTTGTTTTACCATATTGGTTGTCTCAGTGGGTTTTGGAGCCTGACAAATTTTCCCTGTAGGTGTCAGTGTTCCATTGATTGTGACTCCCTCTACTGGGGTTGAATGAGTATGGAAGGGACTTCATTAAACACCGATGTCTGTTCTTACTTTATGGGTAGAGTCACAAGCCAAACAAAGATTCAGTTATTCCAGAGCTTTTGACTGTAGGCTATTAGCCTCAGTTATTTAATGAGACTCAGATTGTAGCCTTCAGCTGAATGAAAAATCTCTCAGGTTGACAGGGTAAGAGGTTTTCCAGCAGGTGGGGCAATTGATTCCCCCTGGTTAAAGTCGCTTTGAGAAGAAAGTGGTTTCTGCAGTGTGGGTTATTGGCTCAATGCAGGGATTCAAGCCTCAGTCTTCATAGCTCAGTCCCCGGCGACAGGACACCCAACACTGAGGGTCAAGCCTAAGGCTCAAAGCCTTCAGAATTTCATCTCTGCCTACTGTCTTGCTGGTAGTCTTTTGGTGTGAATGAGACTGAGGTTGCACTTCTCCAGGGCAGGTGATGTTAAATGCCTGAGGGAGTGGCAGTTGCTTCTCCCCCAGGCTAAAACCACTGTGCTGGGGCTACTTGACAGAGATAGCTACTGAAGCATGGGGGAGAGTGGCTCAGTATAGGAACTCAGGCCTCAGCCTTCACAGCTGAGTTCACAGAGCCATGTGCCCTAACACTGACAGCCAGGTCCAAACCTCAAAGCTTTCAGAGGCTTTTCTCTGCCTACTGGCTGGCAGGTAGTCTCTAGCTGTTAATGAGCCTCAGGTTGCACTTCTCAGGGCCAGATGGTGTTAAATTCCTGAGGGAGGGGCAGTTGCTTCTTCCTGGGGCTAAAGCTGCTGTGATGTGAAGGAGCTTCTTGAGGAAGATGGCTACTGCTGTGTGGGGGAATGACTCAGCATACAGCTGCTGATGGCCTCCTTCCCAGCTCTCTCCCCAGTGCCACGGACCTCCTGTTCTGTTCACACAGGTCCAGTCCAGTCTGCCTTCCCTCTGCTAGAGCCCAGGGTGAGTGGCCGTAGCTATAATTTAGTGTACTGGACTTTCAGGAACATGCTAGTGTCCCCAATGCCTCTCCCTGCTTGACAGAACCTCTGCTCTGATGATTTTCTCAGCCAAGTGTAATGTGGATGTTTTTCTTTTTTTTTCTATTTTTTTTTACTTTTATTAATTTACTTTTGTTACAGATGTTTCTCCTTTTTTCCCCCATTGACACCCTCCTCCCCCTCCCTCCCTGCCCCGTCCCCAGTTTTGTTGTCCATGTCCATTGGTTATGAGTACATGTGTACAAGTTCTGTGCTCATCGCTCCCCCCCCCACCCCCTCTTCTGGCAAATGTCAGTCTGTACCCTACTTCCACGTCTCTGGGACTACCCGGTTCCTCAGACTGTTATGTTCATTATATTCCAGAAATAAGTGAGATCATATGATATTTGTCTTTCTCTGGCTTGTTTCACTTAGGATAATAGTTTCCAGGTCCTCCCATGTTGTCGCAAAGAATAAGAGATCATTCTTTCTTACAGCTGCATAGTACTCCATTGTGTATATGTACCACAGCTTTTTTATCCATTCATCTACTGATGGACACTTGGGCTGTTTCCAGATCTTAGCTATTGTAAATAGCGCTGCTATGAACATGGGGGTACATGTATTCTTTCTGATTGGTGTTTCAGGCTTCTTAGTGTATATTCCTAGGAGTGGGATCACTGGGTCAAATGGTAATTCAATTTTTAATTTTTTGAGGTAACACCATAGTGTTTTCCATAGTGGCTGCATCAATCTGCACTCCCACCAGCAGTGTACTAGAGTCCCCTTTTCTCCACACCCTCGCCAACACTTGTTGTTTGATGCTTTGTTGATGGCAGCTATTCTGACAGGTGTGAGGTGATACCTCGTTGTTTTAATTTGCATCTCTCTGATGATTAGTGAAGTTGAGCATTTCTTCATATGTCTCTTGGCCGTTTGTATGTCCTGTTTGGAGAGGTGTCTATTTAGTTCCTCTGCCCATTTTTTAATTGGGTTCTTTGTCTTCCTTTTGTTGAGATGCATGAGCACTCTATATATTTTGGAAATTAGTCCCTTATCTGATATATCACAGACAATTATGCTCTCCCATACAGTGGGTTCCCTTTCTGTTTTGATGGTTGTTTCTTTTGCTGTGCAGAAGCTTTTGAGTTTGATGTAGTCCCATGGGTTCATTTTTTCCTTTGTTTCTGTTGCCTTAGGTGATATATCAGTGAAAATTTTGCTGCGTATGATGTCTGAAAATTTGTTGCCTACATTTTCTTCTAGGATTTTTATGGATTCATGAGTCACATTTAAGTCTTTTATCCATTTTGAGTTTATTCTTGTGTATGGTGTAAGCTGATGATCTAGTTTCATTCTTTTTGCATGTAGCTGTCCAATTTTCCCAACACCATTTATTAAAGAGGCTGTCTTTACTCCATTGTATGCTCTTGCCACCTTTGTCGAATATTAATTGAGCATAATGTTTTGGGTCAATTTCTGGGTTCTCTGTTCTATTCCATTGATCTATGTGCCTGTTCTTGTGCCAGTACCAGGCTGTTTTGATTACAGTAGCTTTGTAGTATAACCTGATGTCCGGTATTGTGATCCCGCCTGCTTTGTCCTTCTTTTTCAAGATTGCTGTAGCTATTCGGGGTCTTTTTTGGTTCCATATGAACTTCTGAAGTATTTGTTCTAGTTCTGTGAAATATGTCGTTGGTATTTTGATGGGGATTGCGTTAAATTTATAGATTGCTTTGGATAGTATGGACATTTTAATGATGTTAATTCTTCCAATCCAAGAACAAGTATGTGCTTCCAATTTTTTATATCTTCCTCTATTTCTTTTTTCAATGTCCTGTAGTTTTCTGCAAATAGGTCCTTTACTTCTTTGGTTAAGTTTATTCCTAGGTATATTAATTTTTTTGCTGCGATGGTAAATGGGATTGTTTTTTTAGTTTCTCTTTCTGTGAGTTCATCATTGGTGTATAAGAATGCTGTGGATTTCTTGACGTTAATTTTGTATCCTGCTACTTGCCCAATTCATTAATTAAGTCTAGTAGATTTTTGATGGAGTCTTTAGGGTTTTCTGTGTATAATATCATGTCATCTGCGAATAATGACAGTTTCACTTCCTCCTTTCCAATTTGGATCCCTTTTATTTTTTTTCATGTCTGATTGCTGTGGCTAAGATTTCCAGTACTATGTTAAATAAGAGTGGTGAAAGTGGGCATCCTTGTCTTGTTTCTGTTTTTAAAGGAAATGCTTTTAGTTTTTGTCCATTGAGTATGATGTTGGCTGAAGGTCTTTCATATATGGCCTTTATAATGTTGAGATATGATCCCTGTATTCCCAAATTGCTGAGCGTTTTTATCAGAAATGGGTACTGGATTTTGTCAAATGCTTTTTCAGCATCTATTGATATGATCATATGGTTTTTATCTTTCATTTTGTTTATGTAATGTATTACATTTATTGATTTGCGAATGTTATACCAGCCTTGCATCCCTGGGATGAATCCCACTTGGTCATGGTGAATAATTTTTTTGATGTATTGCTGGATCCGATTTGCTAGTATTTTGTTAAGAATTTTGGCATCTATGTTCATCAGGGATATTGGCCTGTAGTTTTATTTCTTTGTAGTGTCTTTTTCTGGTTTTGGAATTAGAATTATGCTGGCTTCATAAAACGAATTTGGAAGTCTTCCTTCTTGAATTTTTTGGAATAGTTTGAGGAGAATGGGTCTTAGTTCTTCTTTGAATGTTTGGTAAAACTCACCCGTGAAGCCGTCACGACCTGGGCTTTTGTTTGCTGGGAGGGTCTTGATTAAATCTTCAATTTCCTTCGTTGTTATTGGCCTGTTCAAGTTTTCTATCCCTTTCTGATTCAGTTTTGGGAGACTATGTGTTTCTAGAAATGTGTCCATTTTGCTTAGATTGTCGAATTTGTTGCCATATAAATGTTCATAGTATTTACTAATGATCCTTTGTGTTTATGTGGTGTCAGTTGTTACTTCTCCTCTTTCATTACTGATTTTGTGTATTTGTGTTCTCTCTCTTTGTTTCTTGGTGAGTCTAGCTAAGGGTCCATCAATCTTCTTTATCTTTTCAAAAAACCAGCTCTTTGTTTTATTGATCCTTTGAATTGTTTTTTTTTTTTTTTTTTGGCCTCCATGTTGTTTATTTCTGCTCTGATCTTTACTATTTCCTTCCTTCTACTTGCTCTAGGGTTTTCTTTTTGTTTGCTTTCCAGTTCTTTAAGCTGTGAGGTTAGGTAGTCAATTAGAAAATTTTCTTCTTTCTTAAGGTGGGCCTGAACTTCCCTCTCAGAACTGCTTTCGCTGTATCCCATAAATTTTGCGTTGTTGTGTGTTCATTTTCATTCTTTCCAGGAATTTTTAAAATTCTTCCTTGATCTCCATGGTAACCCATTCGTTGTTCAGTAATATGCTATTTAGCCTCCATGTTTCTATATGTTTTTCCATGTTCTTGGTACAATTGATTTCTAGTTTCATGCCATTGTGGTCTGAGAAGATGCTTGATGTGATTTCAATCTTCTTGAACTTGTAGAGACTTAGTTTGTGCCCTAACATATGGTCTATCTTTGAGAATGTCCCATGTGCCCTTGAGAACAATGTGAATTCTGCAGTTTTGGGGTGTAATTCTCTCTATATATATATCTATTAAATCCATTTGATCTAGTGCTTCATTTAGGGTCTCTGTTTCCTTGTTAATTTTTTGTCTAGATGATCTATCCAGTGATGTCAGTGGGGTGTTGAAGTCTCCTGCTATGATTGTATTGCTGTCGATTTCTCCTTTGAAGTCCTCCATAAGATTTTTAATATATTTTGGAGCTCCTATATTGGGTGCATATATGTTTACCAAGGTTATGTCTTCCTGTTGGATAGACCCTTTCAATATTATGTAGTGGCCTTCTTTGTCTCTAGTTATGGTCTTCAATTTGAAATCTAATTTATCAGATATGAGTATTGCTACCCCAGCCTTTTTTTCCTTTCCGCTTGCTTGGAAGTTTTTTTTCCATCCCTTTACTTTCAACCTATGTTAGTCTTTTGTTGTGAGGTGGGTCTCTTGTAAACAACATATATGTGAATCATGCTTTCTTATCCAGTCAGCTACTCTATGTGTTTTTATCAGACCATTCAGTCCATTTACATTTAAGGTGATTATTGATATGTACTTATTTATTGCCATTTTTGTACAGTGAGGTTCTAATTTTCTTTCTATTTCTTCTATTAATTACAGCAGTCCTTTTAACATTTCTTGCAGTGCTGGTTTGGTACTAACATATTCCCTTAGCCTTTTTTTGTCTGGGAAACTCTTTATTTGACCTTCTATTTTGAATGATAGCCTTGCTGGAAAAAGTAGTCTTGGATTCAGATCCTTGTTTTTCATGACCTTTATTACTTCATGCCATTCCCTTCTGGCCTGTAGTGTTTCTGTATAGAAGTCAGATGATAGCCTTATGGGGGTTCCTTTGTAGGTAACCTGTTGCTTATCTCTTGCTGCCTTAGAATTCTCTCTTTGTCTTTAATTTTTGGCATTTTAATTATTATGTGTCTTGGTGTGGGCCTGTTTGGGTTCTTCTTACTTGGGGTCTCTGTGCTTCTTGAACTTGAATGTTTTCTTCTTTCACCAGGTTAGGAAAGTTTTCTGTCACTATTTCTTCAAATATATTCTCTAACCCTTGCTCATTTTCTTCTTCTTTGGGTACTCCAATGATGCGAATGTTATTACGTTTCCAGTTGTCCCACAGTTCTCTTAAGCTATCTTCCTGTTTTTTAATTGTTTTTTTCCTTTTGGTTTTCTGATTTGTTGATTTTTTTCTACTCTGTCTTCTAATTCACTGATCCGGTCCTCTGCTTCCTCTACTCTGCTGGTCAGTCCTTCCAGTGTGTTCTTTATTTCTGTTATGTCATTCTTTATTTCCACTTGGTTGGTTTTCATGGTGTCGATTTCCTTACTCATACTGTTTAGTTTCCTCAAGATCATGGCTCAGAACTCTACCTCTGATAATTTGCTTAACTGCATTTCATTTATCTCATCTTCGGTAGAGTTCTCTTGTTCTTTCATTTGGGATCTGTTTCTTTGTTTCACCATTTTTGCTATCTCAGTGAGATTTGGAGCCTGCCAAATTTTCCCTGTGGGTGTTGGTGTTCTGCTATTTGTGGCTCCCTCTACTGTGTTTGGATGAGCGTGGAGGGCCCTCCTTCAACACCACTGTCAAGTCTCACTTTCCTGGGTATATTTGCAAGCTTAGGAAAGGTTTAGTTATGTTCTAGCTTTTTCCTGGAGGCTATTATCCTCAGTTACTTGAAAAGCCTTAGGATCTCATTTGAATTGGAAACTCCCTCAGATGTTTACAGTGTAAGAGGATTTCCCAAGGGTGGGGCCAATGCTGGTTGTTAATGATCCTCAATTTGCATTTCTTTGCCTCTTTTCCTCACCTGGGATTCTCCAAGGGAGGGGCTTCCACAGCTCCTGGAAGGAGCAAACTTGGCTGCCAGTTCTGTGTAACTGGGAAGGAGGGGCTGGCCACCACTGTCCTTTGTGGCCACAGCTCAGCACAAACTCTGAGTGCCCTCCAAATCCCAGGTGTCCCCACAGCGTTCCAGACCAGTCCGCCCTCCCTCTGCCGGAGCCCCTGGTGAGTGGCTGTGGCTATTTAGTGCTCCGTCCCGGCCCTCTGCACTGTGGAGCAGCTGGGGCTCTTAACCCCGTGGGTGGGCGCCGCTGCTCCCAGCTAAGGCCACTGCTCACAGCCAAGGCCACTGCTGTCTGTGGGCTCCCAGCCCGCCACCCTCACGCACCTCCGCAGATCCTACCAGGCTCATTTAGTGTCCCTGGTTGTATGGTCCTCTCCCGCTGCTTTTCTGTTTCTTTTTCCTGACAATTTGTCTTTGTTTTAGTTGTAATTCCCGTTTGGTCCTGGGAGATCCTCTGTGTAGCTTCCATTCACTCCACCGCCATTTTCAACCTCGGTTATGTTAGAAATGCTGGGGTATTTTGGTCTCTGTTCTCTCTTTCAGATTCTTTTTTTTTCTTTTCCTTAATCAGACAGGTGCAGCTCACTTTCCAGGAATGAAGGAAGCAATAGGCAAATAAACAGTCTTCTGATCTGAGTCTAGGTGGTTGTCACTCAAGTTCTTGCTAGTTCTCGTTTTCCTGCTTTCCCTGCAGGGAAGACCAGGAGGTGGTGTTGGCTTCTGTCCCCACTGCTCTCCCCGGGTGGACCATTCGAAGGCACATGTCCTCTCTCTGTCTCTGTTCTTGGAGGGGCAGCCCCTTTGGGGAGCTTATCCCCCCTCTCAGCTGAGCACCACCCTGGGGGGGGGGCTTGTCCGGTTGCAGCCTCAAGTTGCTGCTGCTAAGTACTGCCGCTGCTGCCACTGCCATGTGGATGTTTTTCTGTTCCACCGCTTTGTGCTGGGGAGCCAGCTTGGGGTTTAGAAAGCTCTCAGTGGGAGCTTCTCACAGCTAAGATAGCCCTCAGTTGTTGCCTGTGGGAACGCAGCCAGCCCTCTCATGCCTCTTCACCCTCTACCAGTCTTAATTTGGGGTCCTCTTTATGTCCCTGGTTAGAAGTTTTCTTTCCAGCTGCTCTTCACTTGTTTTTTCCAGATGACTTGCCTTTATTTTAGTTTTAATTCCAGTTTTGTCCTGGGAAACAGTCTGTGTACCTTCCATTCACTACTCCTCCATTTTCCCTCTCCTCAAGCCCTTGTTTCTTTTCTCACCTTTCTTATTGGCCAGTATTAATCAATGGTTATATATTATATCTTTGAGCCTATGGAAAGATAAAAACTAATAAATAAAATTTATAATAAATATGAATTTTTGACACATAATGAAATAAAAGTAATAAATATTTCAGCAGTAACACAATCATAATGTCAACGAGATATTTAAAGCTATCCATTTCTATGGTTCGATTAGTATCAAAAAAGATAACAGACCTAGTAGACCATCACCAGTGAGTAAACATTAACAAGTAGTAATTAACAACTTAATGATTCATTCTTAAAACTTTTTGTGGCATTCCTTAATACTGTCATTGCATATGTCTGGCTGTCCATCTTCTAGGCATGTGGTAGTGTTACCAGGTAGACCGGCCTGAGTGTGTCTGCTCAGGCGGGCCTGTAGTGTAGTGATGAGTCCAGGTGATTGTGAGAGTATATTTATTAAAGCTGGGTACAGTGAATCAAAGGAAAGACTTACAGTAGAAGAAACAACAGGCGGGAACCGAGGTGGTGCTCTGCTTTGGCTTTCTAAAAATGTTATAGTAAAGAAATGAGCCAAAGCAGGGCTGCTGTTCGCTCACTGGCAAACGAAGGTCACAGTGATAGAAATGAGCTAAGGTGGGGTGTTTTAGCTTCCTGGGAAGTCAGAGAAAAAGGAGACCTTGGAGACAATCACAGGTGAGTCTAGGTCGAGCTGCCACTGCCCACTGCTCCCCTAGTTACAAGTCCTGTGGGGACCCTTAGAGTTTAGGAAGAAATAAAAAGTTGGGAAGGAGCATAGGCACGTTCTAGAGTGAGCCTGCACTTAGTCTTTGTCCTGAGGACCTTTTATCCTTTTTTTTTTTTCCAGTGAGGAGAATCTTAGGGGAGGGTTTCAGCAGAATATTCATCAGTATTCCAGGTGCAAGTTTTAATATGCTGATGCATCATTTGGTTTGCTTTATTGTTTTACTTTTTATCTTGGGTCTGTCTGCCTTTAATAAGGTTTTTTATTTTATTTTATTTTTTTAATTTGTCTCTCAGACTTCATCTGTCCTTCCATTTAGCTGGCACAAATGTCATTAATTGGGTCTTTCTTTTCTATTTTCTCAAGCCAGAGTGATTTAAACTATGTATTCTCTGGTTAGGGAGGAGAGGTATAAACCATTTGCTTTCAAGTTTTCTTGGTTGGGGAAGACAAGGTCTTATGATTCACAAACCGATTGCAAGCTGCCCAAATTGTTTGACCTTGCTTAATTTTCTTGTCTCAGTTTCTCCATTCCACTTGCCCAGGAATTTTCCTAGCTTCTTTCTATTTTGAAACAGTAGGATTGCACTTCCCTGCACATTGAAGTTGGGCATGGTCATGTGTCTTGCATTGCCCAGTGGGATATGAGTGGAAGTGATATGTGTTACCTCTAGGTTTAGATTTTTGAGGATGTTCACCACCATCTCTTCCCACACAGAAGTGATTGGGGAAGTATGTGTTCATTAGTATCTGTTCCTGACAAACAGATCTCCCTTACCAACCTAGATTTGGCTTGTGATTCAGAAGAGAAAATTTTGTTATTTTAAGTCAGTGAGATCTGGTGGTTTATTTATTACCACAGTGTAATTTAGCCTGTCCTGACTGTTACACATTCACTCACAAATCTGGGCATTGTGCTAGGCATAGTGGAAACCAGAACTAATAAAATATGTAACTTTAATGAATTTACATTAAAACAGGAGAGGCAATGCATACAAAGTACTGTTTGGCCTGTAAGTACAATAAGTCAAACATTTATAGGATGCACTGAGTCATGGGAAGTATTGCTTCAGGTACAGTGGCTTAAATTAAGCACCTTTAGTAAACTTCAGAGATTTCATAGTTGAAAATAATTTTTTTCCAGTAGTTTCTGTCAAACACTCAGAAAAATATATATATATCAGCAGATTCATTCTTCTGGGTACATTATTTAAGACCAGAGTAAAAAAAAAAATCAATTAAAAAAAATTTGCTATGTACATTTTCTCTGAGTATACTATTAAAATAATAATTTTGACAATATTGGTGTGGAACCATAACTCAAATCTTAACGTAATAAACTGCTATGTGAACTTATGCAGTGAACTGCTCTGCCACAGGATTTACTTTTATAAGAATAGGATTGATATGTTCTAAATGAAATTTACTCACATCCACAGAAATATAGAACACAGATTTTGGCCTTAGTCTGGTCTAAGTCTTTGCTCCTGCACAGATGAGATGTCAAGTCTTAGGCTAGTAACTTCATGAATCAGACTTTTCATTTTCTTATCTATACAGTGGAAGAAAAGAGCTCTTATCTTTGAAGTGTCTGGTGAGCATTTTAGTTAAGTCAGGAAGAACTTTGTGCACAGTGCTTTATTCATAGTAGTCACTTAAGAAATGTTTAATAAATGATTCTAATTAGTATTATTATTCATTACATTTCTCTTTCAATAGCCACATTGTTTACCAGTATTTTAAAGTTGAAAAAAAATGTTGACCAGTTGGGTGACTATTATTCATAAACAATAAATGATATTTATTCTACTGCCATGTCTCTGTGGGGTCATTCCCTCCCAACTACTCATCTTGAGGTCTAATTACACCCCCTGCAGGGATAATAATGCAGCCTCACTGTCCCCTGTCTCAGAATCCTGAGTGGTTTACTAAGTTTTGTAAATAGTCCTTTTTCAAAATTCTTTAAACTACCCAATTTGTGTTCCATCTATATCCTCCTAGGACCCTGATTTATACACTAAGTGAGAGGTTTTTAAATTGCAGTGCACATCAGAATTATCTGAAGGGCTTATGGAGCCTGTTAAGCTTGGGGCTTAGGACTGGGGTCTTTATTGTCAGGTCCAGGTGGAGCTGTGTCCTGATTGATGTGGAATTAAGAGTGACAATATAATTTTTCAAATGGCTCCCTTTGTACTTGCTTATTTGTTTCTATGATATTGTGGGGATTTTTTTTAGCTTACTTTAATTTTTAAAAAATGCTAGTGATACAACTATTTTCTCATTATTTTGTTTAATGACATTGTTATCCATAACACTTTAGACCTGGCCTGAAAATAAGAAGAGCTGATGGAGGAAGGTAGGCTAGACACTGTCATATTTGTTGAGGGTCAACGTGGAGTGTGGAGAATAGCAGAGTTAGCAGATGTTTTTCTTAGGGTTACTTCCTGGTCATTCTGCTCAGACAGGCATGTCCTATTTAAAATCAAATTCCCCACTCCAGACACTCTGTATCCCCCTTTCCTGCTTTACATTTTATTCTATTGCACTTGTCATCACCTGACTTACTGTATATTTTCTATCATTAGATTTATTGGAGTTCATTAGTTAATAGGACCATATAGGTTTCAAGTGTGCATTTCTATGATACGTGATCTGTATATTGCATTGTGTGCCCACCACTCTAATTCAACCCATCTTCTGTCAAAATATATTTCGCTTCCTTTACCTTTCACCACCCCCCACCCCTTTCCCTCTCGTAATTACCATAATATTGTCTGTCTGTGAATTTCAGTTTTATATCCCACATATAAGTGAAATCATATGGTTCTTAGCTTATTTTGACTGACTTATTTTGCTTAGCATAATATTCTCAAGGTCCACCCATATTGTTGCAATGGCAGTATTTCATATTTTCTTATGGCTGAGTAGTATGTTCCATTGTACCACATCTTCTTTATTCAATCCTCTATTGAAGGACACTTTGGTTATCTCAATGCCTTGGCCACCGTGAATAAGGCTGCAATGAATGCAGGAGTACATATATCTTTGCCAATAAATGGTTTTGAGTTTTTAGGGTAGATATCCAGAAAAGGGATTGCTGGGTCATATGGTAACTCTATTCTTAATTTATTGAGGATCAGCCAGACTGTTTTTCATAGTGGTTGTACAAGTTTACATTCCTACCAGCAGTAAATGAGGGTTACTTTTTTTCCACAACCTCTCCAACACTTGTTATTAACTGTCTTGGTCATAATAGTCATTATACCAGCTGTGAGATGATATTTCATTGTAGTTTTGATTGCATTTCCCTAATCGCTAGTGAAGTTAAGCATCTTTTCATATATTTGTTGGCCATTTGTATATCTTCTTGGGAGAGGTGTCTATTCAGGTCCTCTGCCCATTTTTTAATTAGCTTGCTTGTTTATTTGGTGTTGAGTTGTATGAGTTCTTTAGATATTTTGGATATTAACCCATTGTTGGAGCTGTTGTTTGCAAATATCATCTCCCATTCAGTTGGTTGGCTTTTTGTTTTGTTGTCCATTTATTTTGCTGTGCAGAAGCTTTTTAGTTTGATATAGTCCTTTTTATTTATTTTTGCCTTTATTTCCCTCGCCTTTGGAGTCAAATTCATAAAATGTTCTCTATGACCAAGGTTCATTAGTTTAGTACCTATGTTTTCTTCTAAGTAATTTATTGTTTCAGATCTAATATATAGGTCTTTGATTTTCAATTAATTTTTACACATGGGGACAAACTGTAATCTTATTTCATTCTTTTGCTTGTGGCTTTCCAATTTTCCCAGCACCATTTATTTTTATTTTATTTATTTATTTACTTTAAATCCTCACCTGAGGATATTTTTCCATTTATCTGCAAACAGAATGTGAGGGAGAGAGAGAGAGAGAGAGAGAGAGAGAGAGAGAGAGAGAGGGAGAGAGATATGAGAGAGTCACATCGATTGGTTGCCTCCTGCATGACTCCAATCAGTGCCAGGGACTGAACCACAACTGAGGTACGTGCCCTTGACTGGAATCGAACCCGTGACTCTTTGGTCCATAGCCGATGCTCTAACCGCTGAGCCAAACTGGCCAGGGCCCAGAACCATTTATTGAAGAGACTTTCTTATTTCCATTGTGTGTTTTTGACTCCTTTGTCAAAGATTTATTTGCCCATGTACATGTGGTTTTATTTCTGGGCTCTCAATTCTGCTCCTTTGGTCAGTGTGTTTGTTTTTCTGCCAGTACCATGTTGTTTTGATTATCGTAGCTCTGTAGTATAATTTGAAGTCAGATAGTGTGATACCTCTGGCTTTGTTATTTCTTCTCTGAATCGCTTTGCCTATTTGTGGTCTTTTGTGGTTCCACACAAATATGATGATATTTTTGTTTTATTTCTTTAAAAATGACATTGGAGCCCTGGCCAGTTTGGCTCAGCAGTTAGAGTGTTGGCCTGCAGACCTAAGAGTTGTGGGTTTGATTCTGGTCAAGGGCATGTACCTTGGTTGTGGTTCGTCTCTGGCCCTGGTCAGGGTCGTGAGGGAGGCAACCAGTCAAGGTGTCTGTTTCACATCAAAGTCTCTCTCTCCCTTCCTCCCTCCCACTCTATCTGAAGATAAATAGAAAAATATCCTCGGGTGAGGATAATAAAATAAAAATAAAAATAGAATTGACATTGGAATTTTGATGGGGATTGAATTAAATTCGTATATTGCTTTGGGCAATATGGCCATTTTAACTATGTTGATTCTTTCAATCCATGAACATGGAATATCTTTCCATTTCATTGTGTCTTTTTCAATCTCTTTTGATAATGCTTTATAGTTTTCAGTATATAGATCCTTCACCTCCCTTGTTAAGTTTATTCCTAGGTGTTTTATTCTTTTGGTGCTATTGAAAAAGGAATTTTTAAATTTCTTTTTCTGAAGTTTCATTGTTAATATATAGGAAAGCAGTGGATTTTGTACATTGATTTTGTATCCTGCAACTTTACTGTTTTTGTATATTGTTTCTAAAACTTTTTTTTTTTTTTTTTTTTTTGGTGGAGTCTTTAGGGTTTTCTATATACAGAATCATGTCATCTGCAAAGAGTGACACTTTGACTTCTTCATTCACAATTTGGATGCCATTTCTTTCTTTCTTTTGCCTAATTGTTCTGGCTAGGACTTCCAGAACTATGTTGAATAAAAGTGGTGTGAGTGGGCATCCCTGTCTTGTTCCTGATTTTTGAGGCATATCTTTTAGTTTTTCACCATTGAATATGATATTAGCTGAGGGTTTGTCATATATGACCTTTCTTATGTTGATGTACTTTCCTTCTATACTCTTTTTATTGAGTGTTTTAATAAAAAAACAAAAGATGTTGTATCTTATCAGATATTTTTTTTCTGCATCTATTGATAAGATCGTATGATTTTTATTCTGTTTTGTTAATGTGGTTTATTATGTTTATTGATTCCAGGTTGAACCATCCTTATGCAACCTGGAATGAAACCTGCTTGATCTTGATGTATTATTTTTTTAATGTAGTTTTGTATTCGATTTGCTAGTATTTTGTTTAGGATTTTTACATCTGGATTCATCAGAGATACTGGTCTATAGTTTTCTTTTTTACGTGATCCTTGCCAGGTTTTTGTATCAAGGTTTTGTTACCCTCATAAAATGTGTTAGGAAGAATTTCCTCTTGTTCTTTTTTTTTCAGAAGAGTTTGAGAAGGTTAGGTATCAAATCTTTGAATGTTTGGTAGAATTCACTAGTGAAGCCATCAGTTCTTGGACTTCTATTTTTTTTTTATAGGTTTTTCATAGTTATTTCGATTTTATGACTGTTGATCAGTCTATTTAGATTTTCCAATTTTTCATGATTTAGTCTGGGAAGGGTATATATTTCTAGGAACTTATCCATTTCTTCTAGGTTATTGAATTTGTTGGTATATAGTTTTTCATTCTATTCTAGTATGATCCTTTGTATATCTGTGATGTCTGTGATAACTTCACCTCTTTCATTTCTGATTATATTTACATGAGTCTTTTCTCTTTTCTCCTTAGTGAGTGTAGTCAGGGGTTTGTCAAATTTATTAATCTTTTGAAAGAACCAGCTTTTTATTGTATTATTATTTTTATATAGTATTTTGTTCTCTATTTCATTCAATTCTGTTCTAATTTTAATTATTTCCTTTATTCTGCTGACTTGGGTTGCTTTGTTCTCCTTTCAGTAGTTGTTTAAAAATATGTTAGGTTGTTTACTTGGGATTTCTCTTCTTTCTTGAGATAGGCCTGTAGTGATATATACTTCCATGTTATTACTGCTTTCGTTGCATTACAGAAGTTTTGATATGTTTTTTTTAAGTATGTTTTAATTGATTTTTTAAAGAGAGAGGAAGGGAGAAAGAAATAGAAACATCGATGTGAGAGAGAGAGAGACACCAATTGGCTGCCTCATGCATGCCCCCTACTGGCGATCAAGCCTGCAACCCAGGCATGTGCCCTGACCAGGAATGGAATCCGGAATTCTCAGTTCATGGGATGATGCTCAATCACAGAGCCACACCGGCTCCGCAGAAATTTTAATATGTTGTAGTGTCAATCTCATTTGTCTCTGTTTACCTTTTGATCTTTTTTCTTTTGTGACACAGTCATTTTTAGTAATGTGTTGTTTAATCATCACATATTCATGGGTTGCTTTACTTCTTATTTGCAGTTGATTTCTAATTTCAAAGCATGTGGTCAGAGAATGTGCTTGTTATGATTTCAATCTTCTTGAATTTGTTGAGGCTAGTTTTGGGACCCAGTATATGGTCTATCTTTGAGAATGTTCCATGCGCACTGGAGAAGAATGTGTAATCTGATGTTCTTGGATGAAAGATACTGTAAATGTCAATTATGTCCATTTGGTCTAATGTGTAATTTAACACTGAAATTTTTTTCTGTTGATTTTCTGTTTGGATGATCTGTCTAGAGCTGACAATGAATTACTTAGGTCTCTAACTATGATTGTGTTTTTGTCAGTTTCTTCCTTTTAGCTCTGTTACTAGTTGCTTTATATATTTTAGTGCTTCCTGATTGGGTGCATATATTGAGAGTGTTATGTTTACTTGATGTAATATCCTTTTTATCATTATAAAATGATAAGACCTTCGTGTCTTATTATCTTTGTTACCTTGAGATCTATTTTGTGAGATATAAGTATGACTACACCTGCTTTTCTGTGGATACTAATTGCTTAGATAATCATTTTCCACCCTGTCCCTTTGAGTCTATCTTTATCTTTGCAGCTTAGATGTGTCTCCTGAAGGCCGTATATGTTTTTTTTAAACTTATCTTTATTGTTGAATATATTACAGATGTCTCCCCTTTTTTTCTCTCATTGGACCCCTTCTCCCTGCTCCATCCCCCATTCTGCCTTCCTCACACTATTGTCCCTGTCCATTGGTTATGCAAATATATGCATATAAATTCTTTGGTTTATCTCTTTCCACCCACCCTCCCCCCTTCCCTTTGAGGTTCATCAGTCTAATAAACAATTTGTACTTCATAATACTTTCACCTTTTTTCCATCCCCCAACCCCCACCATCTGGTCACTAACAAAAAGTTCTCTGTATCTATGAGTCTCTTTCTGTTTTGCTTGTTCATTTTGTTTGTAGATTCAATCGTTGATACATATTTATTGCCATGTATTATTCATATATTTGATCTTTCTCTTCTTCAAGAACATCCTTCAACATTTCATATAATACAGGTTTGGTGGTGATGAACTTCTTTAGGTTTAACTTATCTGAGAAACTCTTTATATGTCTATCATAAATGATAGCTTTGCAAGATAGAGTAATCTTGGTTGTAGGTCCTTGGTTTTTATCACTTTGAATATTTCTTGCCACTCCCTTCTGGCCTGAAAAGTTTCTATTGAGAAATTGGTTGACAGTCTTAAGGGAGCTCCCTTGTAGGTAACTAACTTCTTTTCTCTTTCTGCTTTTAAGATCTCTCTTTGTCTTTAACCTTTTGCATTTTTATTATGATGTGTCTTGCTGTGGGTCTCTTTGGCTTCATCTTACTTGGGACTCTCTGTGCTTCCTAGACTTGTGTATCTGTTTCCTCCACCAAATTAGAGAAGTTTTCTGTCATTAATTTTTCAAATAGGTTTTCAATTTCTTGGGCTTTCCCTTCTCCTTCTGGCACCACCATGATACAAATGTTGGTATTCTTAAAGTTGTCCCAGAGGCTCCTTACACTATCCTCATTTTTTAGATTTTTTTCTTTTTGCTGTTCTCATTGGGTGTTTTTTGCTTCCTTAATTTTGATGGTTTGCTTCTTGGCTTCACCTACTCTACTATTGATTCCCTGTAAATTATTCTTTATTTCAGTTAGTGCATTCTTTATTTCTGACTGGTCTTTTTTTATACAATAAGTTCCTTGAGCATTCTTATTTTGGTTGCCTCTCTGTGTTTGCTTCTATGTGTTAGGTAGAGTTGCCATGTCTCCTAGGCTTCATAGGGTGGTCTGTTGTAGTAGGTGTCCTGTAGGGTCCAGTGACACAGCCTCCCTGATCACCCCAGCTGGGCCCTGAAGGTGCACCTCTCATGTGGACTGTATACCCTTCTGTTGTAATTGAGTCTTGATTGCTCTTGGTACATGAATGGGAGGGATTTACTCATGCTAATCAGCTGCAACGACTGGCTGTGCCCACTGATCACTTACTTCTGACTACCTTGGAGTATCGCTATGCAGGGGCCCACCACACAGAGCAAGACTTACTTTAGCAGGGCTCTGGTACCCTCTGAGTCCACTCCTTGAGAGTATTGCTTGTGGAGGTGGTTGGGTGGTGGTGCTTTGATGTGGTCTGAAGCAGTCCACTTGGTGTGCTGGCTCTGGGGCAAGGTCAGCCACTGCCTGTGTTCTACCCAGAGCCACCAAGCATAAACAACAAAGCAATCTGCAGATGGCTGTTTCTTGCCCTGGTCTTGGGGGTGCCCAGGCAAAGCCAAACTGTGAACCAAGGCTTGCTGCTTCTACTGCTGTGCCTGGGGCCACTTAGTGAGTGGTATGGGGCTTGCTGAAGCCAGATGCTGCTTATTTGAGAGAATGTAGGAAAATCTGAACCAGGAGCCAAAACAAGCCAGTCCTATGGTAAAGCCAATGAAGCAGCTTGGGTGGACTGAAAGTTGAGTGAGGCAGGGCCTCAGGGAATCACCAGGATGGAGCAAACAGTGTAAGCCAGGTTGATGGAGTTTCAGTTATGGCACCTGTCTGCCAGCAACATCAGAGAAGGGCTCACCAAAGGAACCCTTGCCTCATCCAGTACGTCTGTCCAGGAGAAAGCTGCCTCTCCTTGTCTCACCCCAATGCCAGACAACTCAGTTCTTCTCCATATGTCTCTGGTTCCTTCAAGCTACCACCCCCATGCTGTAGCCTATAGAGAGTGAGTCCAAGTAAGTCTGTGTGTGGGCCATTTAAGAGGAACTGCCTGGGACTCCAGCTGCCTCAGCTTCCATCAGCCTCAATTGCCACTAGTTTTTACAGCCAGAAGTTATGTGGACATGTCTTCCTGGCACTGGAACCCTGAGCTGGGGTGCCTGGTGTGGGACAGGGACCCCTCACTGCTCAGGGAGTACCTTCAGAGCCAAGGTATTTCTTCTGATTTTTATCCACCAATGTGGGTATGGGACCAGCCCATCTGAGCCTCTGCCCCTCCTACCAGTCTTGATGTGGCTTTTTCTTTAATTTCAGAGTTGTAGGACTTCCATTCAGCTCAATTTCAGGTGGTATTGAATGATGGTTGTTCTGTAGTTTAGTTGTAAATTTGATGTGGTTATGGGGGGAGGCGAGTACCACATTTACTTATGCTGCCCTCTTTTTTTTTTTTTTTTTTTAGAGAAAAACAAGTGCTATTTATTTTAAGAAATACCAGCCTCAGGGGCTCCCATATCGGCCTCTCTCATTCTGGATTACAGGTTCTCTTCTTTTATTTATTTTTTTAATTTATTTTTGTTACAGATGTTTCTCCTTTCTTCCCCATTGACACCCTCCTCCTCATTCCCACCCACCCCATCCACAGCTCTGTTGTCCATATCCATCAGTTATGTGTACATGCATATAAGTTCTGTGGTTTATCTCTTCCCTCCCCCTCACCCCTCTTCTGAGGGTTGTCAGTCTGTATCCTACTTCCACATCTCTGGGTCTACCCTGTTCCTGAGACTGTTATGTTCATTATATTCCACAAATAAGTGAGACCATGTGATATTTGTCTTTCTCTGCTTGGCTTGTTTTGCTTAGGAAAATACTCTCTAGGTCCCTCCATGTTGACTCAAAGGATAGGAGATCTTTCTTTCTTACAGCTGCATAGTACTCCATTGTGTATATGCACCACAGCTTTTTTATCCATTCGTCTACTGATAGACACTTGGGTTGTTTCCAGATCTTAGCTATTGTAAATAGTGCTGCTATGAACATGGAGGTACATATATTCTTTCTGATTGGTATTTCAGGCTTCTTAGGCTATATTCCTAGAAGTGGGGTCACTGGGTCAAATGTCAATTCAATTTTTAATTTTTTGAGGTAACACCATAGTGTTTTCCATAGTGGCTGCACCAGTCTGCATTCCCACTAGCAGTGTACTAGAGTCCCTTTTCCTCCACACCCTTGCCAACACTTGTTGTTTGATGATTTGTTGATGGCGGCCATTCTGACAGGTGTGAGGTGATACTTCTTTGTTGTTTTAATTTGCATCTCTCTGATGATTAGTGATGTTGAGCATTTCTTCATATGTCTCAGCCATTTGTATGTCCTGTTTGGAGAGGTGTCTATTTAGTTCCTCTGCCCATTTTTTAATTGGGTTGTTTGTCTTCCTTTTGTTGAGTTGTATGAGCACTGTATATATATACAGAGGATCCAGAAATTGACCCAAGACATTATGCTCAGTTAATATTTGACAAAGGTGGCAAGAGCATACCATGGAGTAAAGACAGCCTCTTTAATAAATGGTGTTGGTAAAATTGGACAGCTACATGCAAAAAAATGAAACTAAACCATCAACTTACACCATACACAAGAATAAACTCAAAATGGATAAAAGACTTAAATGTGACTCGTGAATTCATAAAAATCTTAGAAGAAAATGTAGGCAACAAAATTTCAGACATCATACGCAGCAGAATCTTCACTGATACATCACCTAAGGCAACAGAAACAAAGGAAAAAATGAACACATGGGACTACATCAAACTCAAAAGCTTCTGCACAGCAAAAGAAACAACCATCAAAATGGAAAGGGAACCCACTATATGGGAGAGCATAATTGCCAGTGATACATCAGATAAGGGGTTAATCTCCAAAATATGCTGCCCTCCTAACTGTGACCTTTTCTTCTTTTTTTCTGGTGGAATAATCCCCTTGAGTATTTCCTGCAGTGGAGGTCTTCTGCTGATAAATTCCCTCAGTTAATATATGCCTGTAAACGTCTTTATTTTTCTTTCATATTCAAAGTTAACTTTGCTGGCACTGATCAGGTGGCTCAGTTGGTTGGACCATCATCCTATACACCAAACAGTTGCAGGTTTGATTCCTGGTCAGGGCACATACCTAGATTGTTGTTTCAATCCCCAGTCAAGGAATGTATTGGGGGCAACCAGTCAATGTTTCTCTCTTACATGGATGTTTCAATTTCCCTTTCTTCCTTCCTTTATCTCTAAAGTTAATAAAACATATCCTCCAATAAAGATTAAAAAAAAAAAAAAAGGATAATTTTCCTGGATATATTATTCTTGGCTGGTAATTTATTTTAGTAGTTTCAATATTTGTTTCCACTCTCATCTGGTTTGTAGAGTTTCTGCTGATAAGTCCAATGATATGGGTTTTGCTTTATAAGTCACTTTTTTTTCTGGCTGCTTTGAGAATTCTTTCTTTGTCAATAATTTTTGAGTTTTAATACAATATGCCTTGGAGAAGACTTCTTTGGATTGAGGTACCTAGGTATTCTGTTTGCTTCTTGGACTCAAGGATCTAGCTCTTGCCACAGGTTTGGGAAGTTCTCATCAGTTATTTGTTTGAATAGGCTCTCTGTCCTTCTCTGCCTTTCTTCTTCTTGTATTCCTATTATTCTTATATTGCTCTTTCTGGTGGAGTCAGATAGTTCTCATAGAGTGCTTTTCTTTTTATTCTCATATCTCTTTTTTCATCTGCATCATTTCTAGATTTCTATCTTTGATATCATTAATTATTTTCTCCATCTGGGTTATTCTATTTCCTATGCTCTCTAATTTCATTTTTTATCTCTTTTATTGATATCTTCAGAATTTTTGTTTGGTTCTTTTTTTAATGTTTTAATCTCTTTAGTAAAGTACTTGTTTTATTTGTTAATTTTTTTTTTAGTTCAATAAATTTCCTGTCTGTATTTTCTCACATATCATTGAATATCTTCAGAAGTGCAATCTTGAATTCTCCATCATTTATATCACATATTTTCATGTGTTTAAGTTTACTTGCTGGAGATTTTAAAATTTTCTTTCTGAATTTTATTGCTACCTTAGTTATTCATGGTTTTTAATATATACTTTCTTTGTTTAGGCATCTATGTGTGAAAAGCACACTCTAGCAGATTAATATAAAAATTATTTTTATTATTTTCCAGTTGGTGGTGTCAAATCTCAGATTTAAAAAATATATATATTTTTATTGATTTTTCTTTTTTAGAGAGAGGAAGGTAAAGAGAGATAGAAATAGCAATGTGAGAGAGATACATCAATTGGATGCCTCCTGCACATTCCCCACTGGGGACTGAGCCCACAACCCAGGTATGTGCCCTGACTGTGAATTAAACCAGGACCTCTCATTCCATGGGGCAACACTCCACAAACTGAAGCATACCAGCTGGGTTGTTTCTGTGGAATTTCAGTGTTGACCCTTGAAACATCTCTGTATGAAGTCAGTGTAACCATGATGCATTGTGGTGGCATGGACTTGGGGTACTCTGCCACCTTATTTTGCCCCCCAGTAATGGTGACCTTGGACCTCTGCAGGGTCCCCACTGTGCCATGATCTGTGATCAGTCACAGAGTACACCCTTTACTCAGGGAAAGTAGTGATTCTGTAGTACAAGTTCTCAGGTTTGCAGATAATGTGCTCCATGCCCCAACACAAAGGGCATGGGGAGGCAGGTTCTGGGAGACTATGGGGTAGCTGGGCTCCATGGCTTTGTTTCTCTGTGTGAAACGCCAACAGCCCAACAACTGTGGAAGCACCCCAGTGCTATGTCCTTGCACAGGTCTCTAGGCTCAGCCACATCTCATACTGCTCACTTTTGTAGAGTGCCCACCAAATCTCTGCTCCTCTTGGCTGAGGGGGAGGAGCCACAACAAGTTTCTTCCCCTTTCTGGGCCAAACCCTCCTGTGAGCTCCTGGCTGCAAGGCTGTGTAGCTTGTCTCAGCCCTTCAGTCTTCTTGTCTCCCATATTTGTTCCTGCTTGCCCACCTTCAGATGATTCAATGTACAGATCTCTCAGGCATGCCTGTACATTAAGCAGGGAATCCTATGTTGAGCTATCACTGTTCAAATTATTGAAACTTCAAGGGGAGAGACCAAGGGATTCTCTCATGCTGCCATTTCTTTTACCCTATATATTTGCTTATTTGTTTGTTGTCTGTGTGTTCCACCTGTTTTTAGCTTAAACAGGCTTCAGAGGGCCAGATAATACCAGCATCTGACATTGGCACACTCCAGAGTCCCTTCCTAGAGGCCCAGAATCAACATACCAAATGGCCAGCTTCAGACAACATCAGAGCAGGATCCAATAAATTTCACAAACAGCATATCCAAAGGGAGAACCCTGCTAAGACAAACTTCTTTTTTTCTTTTCTTTCTTTTTTTATTGTCTTTCTTTCTTTCTTTCTTTATTATTTGGTCAATACCTGCACAGCAGCTTGCACATCATGGTTTGGGTTGATCCTCACAATCAGCCAGCCTGAGGGTTGATCCCATGCATGAACAGTCCAACAGCAATGTAGACCCAACTAAAACAGGATGGCCCACATAACCCACACAAGGGACATTTCTAGAGCACCCAGATCAGGAGACCAAAGAGACTGCACCACTCAGTCACACAGGACACCTACTACATAAGGCCTCCTCACAAAGAATGGGAGTCATAGAAGATATATCTAATACATAGAAACAAACATAAAGAGGTAGCCAAAATGAGCAGACAAAGAAACAGGCCTTAAATAAAGGAACAGGAGAACTCTCCAGGAAAATGAAATGGAGGCAAGCAATTTGTCAGATACAGAGTTCAAAGTAGTGATTATAAGGATGCTCGAGGAACTTAGTAAGAACTACAATAGCATGAAAAATGACATAGATACCATGAAAAAGAGCCAGTTGGAAATGAATAATACCATTTCTGGTATCAAGAATACAATGGAAAGAATAACATGTAGGTTGCATGAAGCTGAAAATTGAATCAGTGAGTTGGAAGACAAGGTAGAAAAAAAAACAATCACAGAAGCAAAAATAAAAAAATAATTAAAAACAGCGAGGATAGTTTAAGGGACCTCTGGTGCATCATGAGGCAAAGGAGCATCCACATCATAGGAGTATCAGAAGGAGAAGAGGGCGTCTAGCCACAGAGAACTTATTTGGGGAAATAATGAATTGGAACTTCCCTAACCTGATGAAGGAAAAATACACAAATTCCAGGAAGTGCAGAGTGTCCCAAACAAAATGAACCCAAAGGGACCTACACCAAGACTTATCATAATTAAAATGTCTTAAAGGCAGCAAAAGAAAAGCAGTTAATTACCTATAAGGGTGCTCCAATAACACTGTCAGTTGATTTTCCAACAAAAACATTTCAGGCCAGAAGGGATTGGCATCAAATATGCAAAGTGATGAAAAGCAAGGACCTACAACCAAGATTTACCCGGCAAGGCTATCATTTAAAATTTAAAGAGAAATAAGGAGCTTCCCAGATAAGAAAATGCTAAAGGGGTTAGTTACCACCAAGCCAGCATGATAAGAAATGTTAAATGGCTTACTATAAGAAAGAGAAGGAGAAGGAGAAACAAGAGAGGAATAGAGTTAAAAGAATCACTATAAATACATACCTATCAATAATCACTTTAAATGTCAATGGCCTAAATGTTCCAATCAAAAGACATAAGGTGGCTGAATGGATAAGAAAACAAGACCCATATATTCGCTGTTTACAAGAGACCCAGCTTAGAATAAAAGATACACACAGACTAAAAGAAAAGAGTGGAAAAAGATATTTTATTTAAATAGAAATAGAAAAAAGCAATATTTATATCTGACAAAATAAACTTTAAAACAAATGCTATAGTAAGAGATAAAGAAAGACACTACGTAATGTTAAAAGGAGCAATTCGAGAGGACATAACTCTGTTAAACATTTTTGCATCAAACATAGGAACATCTAAATATGTAAAGCAAATCTTGATGGACATAACAGGAGAGATTGACAGTAAGGACTTGTATATTTGACACTTCTCTAGTGAGGACATACAGATGGCCAATAGACATATGAAAAAATGCTCAACACAGGGTAGTCCCAGAGACGTGGAAGTAGGCTACAGACTAACAATTGCCAGAAGAGGGAGTGGGGGAGGGGAGCGATGAACCACAGAACTTGTATGCATGTACTCATAACCAGTGGACATGGACAACAAAACTGGGGACGGGGCAGGGAGGGAGGGGGAGGAGGGTGACAATGGGGGAAAAAAGAGAAACATCTGTAACAAAAATAAATTAATAAAAAAAGAAATAAAAAAAAAAAGAAAAAATGCTCAACATCTCTAGTCATCAGAGAGATGCAAATTAAAACCACAAAGAGATATCATCTCACACCTGCCAGAATAGCTCCAATCAATAAATCAACAAACAACAGGTGTTGGAAAGGATGTGGAGAAATGGGAACCTTAGTGCACTATTGGTAGGAATGCAGACTGGTTCAGGCACTGTGGAAAACATTACGGAGTTTCCTAAAAAAATTAATAATGGAACTGCCTTTTGACCCAGAAATCTCACTTCTGGGAATAAACTTTAACAATCTCTAAACACCAATTTGAAGGAATATATGCAGCCTGAAGTTCATAGCTGCATTATTTACAATAGCCAAGATCTGCAAGCAGTCCATATATATAGGCACATCAGGGGGTGAGTGGACAAAAAAGCTGTGGTACTTTTACACAATTTACTATGCAGCCATAACAAGAAGGAAATCTTACCTTTTGCAACAGCATAGATGGACTATGAGTTTTTTTATAGTAAGTGAAATAAGCCAGTCAAAGACAGATACCATATGATTTCACTTCTGTGTGGAATCTAATGAACAAAATAAACCGACAAACAAAATAGAAACAGGCATGGATACATGGAACAGACAGACAGTAGTCAGAGGGGAGGGATGAGGGGCAACTGGATGAAAGAAGGTGAAGGCATTAGCCAAACAGTATATATGCATAACCCACAGACACAGGCAAGAGTGTGGTGATGGCTAGAGGGAAGGGGGTGGGGCCTGGGTGGGGACAGGTAAAGGCAAGAATAATGGGGACATCTGTAATAGTGTCAACAATAAAAGTAAAGTTAAAAATAAATAATGAATTAAAAGTAAATGCAAGATAATATTTTAAAATTTATTTATCAGAAATTTATCCTTTCAAAGTTCTGGAGACCAGAAGTCAAAAATCAAGGTCTTACAGTGGTTCTCAACCTTCCTAATGGCACGACCATTTAATACAGTTCCTCATGTTGTGGTGACCCCCAACCATAAAATTATTTTTGTTGCTACTTCATAACTGTAATTTTGCTACTGTTATGTCTTAGGCAACACCTGTGAAAGGGTCGTTTGTCCACCAAAGGGGTCACGACCCACAGGTTGAGAACCGCTTACAGGGCTGAGCTCCCTCCAAAGGCTCTGGGGAGAATTACTTCCTTTCCTCTTAAAGTTCTGGTGGCTCCAGGCATTCTTTGGCATCAATCCAATCTCTGCCTCTATGATCACATTGCCCTCCTCTCTTTATCTCTTTTCTGTGTGTCTCTTATAAGGACACTTTTCATTGGATTTAGGGCCCACCTGGATAATCCAGGATGATCTTCTTATTATAAGATCTTTGACTTAATTTTATATGTACACATTCTTTTTGCAAATAAGGTAGCATTGACAGTTCTCATGGATTAGGATGTGGACATATCTTTTGGGGGGCCACCGTTCATGCCACTACAGGTATTAAGCCAGGTGATCTTGTAGGGAGTAGAGGAAACAGAGTAAGTCTCACTTCGAGATCCTGGGGATGCCACTTTATACTGAGTCAGTGGTCTCTACAAAGATCTCATATTATTTATTTATTTTTCTTCCTCACCTGAGGATACCTTTCTATTTATCATTAGAGTAGAAAGGAGGGAGGGCGAGAGAGAGAGACAGAAACATCTTTTTGACTCACATTGACTGGTTGCCTCCCACAAGACCAGACCAGGGCCCAGGATGAACCGAAACCGAGGTACGTGCCCTTGACCGGAATTGAACTCGTGACTTATTGGTCTGTGAGCTGATTCTCTAACCGCTGAACCAAACTGGCCAGGGCGATCTATATTATTAAGGTAAAGTAATAATGACAGCCATAATTTATGCAACACTTGTTATGTGCACTGTTCTAGCTAACTTTACAAGCATCACCTAAGCTAATTCTCTCAACAAGTCTGTGAAAGATGGTTATTGTTGTTTTATAGATGAAGAAAATAGTCTTAGAGAAGTTAAGGAATTTGCCTAATGTCACAGGAGCAGTAGGTGGAAGAATCACCTATATTTGTTATATTCTAAAGTCTATATTGGTAACCATGACTGTTAAGCTCTTTAACAGATTCGGCATCCCCTGTGATGTGTCCAGGCAAAGGGAAGGGAGTTGACCAGGAATACAGTGACACAGATATGTGGAGAACAGTCTTACAGCTTTCTGCTGTGTCTTGTCTGTGAGAGGGTTCTCAGTTTTAAAGAAAAGGCCAAGTTTCCAGTACTTTTCCTCTACTACCAAACTATCAGAGAAAAGAATGTAGACTCCATCAGATTTGTCATTAGTTTTGGGATAGCAAATACATTTTATCTTGGGGAGGATTGTAATCAATAAATCATATTTGAAAAGGAGACCATAGTTATACACTGCACTAGTGTGTGTGTGTGTGTGTGTGTGTGTGTGTGTGTGCACTGACAGGAGTGATGCTTGTCTGTTGCCTTCCTTATTCAGTCTAGAAAGAGGTGTTATGAAGAGTGGGGAGATAAAGGCAGGCTCAGCATCTGTCTTCACTCCTAATCCATCATGACCAAGTCTCCTAACCACCTATTTGAAGGTATAGGCCCTTCAACAGTCATCCAGGGAACTTACCCTGGGTCACCCACTGACTCTTGGGCTTCCCACATACTTCTAGCTTTCTTTCTCACCAGCCAGAATCCAGAATCTCTGGGATACAATTGCGAAGTTCTGTCCAACTGAATTCCCCCAAAAGGCTTCTGGTCTGAGTCTTACTAATCTTATTCATCCTTTCCTGCCTGCTACATGGTGCTGTCAGCAACCATCACATCTTGAGAAAAGGTGAAGAGGTTTAGATTTGGTGGAAGGATTTGGACAAGAAGAGTTGATGATTATGCAGGTGAAACAAGTCCTTGAATACAACCATGGAAAAGGGAGCAAATGTCCTGTTCTTGGAAGAGAAAGTGATTTTTGTGTGGCTAGAATTTGAGTCTAAGAGAAGAAAGCAGAGGAAAGAAAGCTGGGTCTTGGTGGCAGGCTGAGAGTATACATTGTGCTCTAAGGCCTGGGGAGCACCTGCAGACTTCATGCAGGGAGAAGAGACAGGGCAGATTGTGAAGGGAGTGGATGTGACCCATCACCAGTGGAGGCCCAGGGACAAAGGGACCAGGCTGGGGAGTGAGCAGTCGGAGTAGGTATCTCATCTGAGTGGGCCTGAGACAGAGAGGCAGCAGCGAAAGCAGGAGAAAGAAGGGCTGCTCCATTGCTATTCACAATTTATTGTTTATATTTATGATTTATTTATTCATATATTTTGTTTAAAAAACAATTAAAAGGTACATGAACAACAAAATGCGAGAGCACATTTCTGAATAGTGAGGAGCATTTGTAGAAATTGAGCTGAGGATGCCTTGAACCTGCTTGGGTAGCTGACCTGAGGCTCTGTCCTATGCAGGTCTCCCTGCCCCTTCTGCATTTCCCATAGCCACAAACCCCTTTGAGCCGGTCTTTAGTTTTAACTCGTTGCTTGCTTCAGAACCTTTCTAGTTTTAAAAGAAATGCCTCAAGTTAAACTGACTTGAACTTTTATTTCAGTGTCAAGAGTGTATCAGTCCCTCAATAGTGAAAATAATAAAAATGAAATATTTTAATTTTTCACTAGTATGCATTTGAAATGTAACTACCGCGAATTGCTGGACTATTATAAATACATATATATGTTTATATTTTTCTTTTTATATGTTTTTTATCTTTATTGTTGAGAGTATTATGGATGTCTCCCCCTTTTCCTCCCATTGCTGCCATCCACACAGTTCCTGACACACCCCAGGCCTTCACCACCCTATAGTCTTGTGTCCATGGGCAATGCATATATGCATATAAATTCTTTGGTTAATCTCTTCCGGCTCCCCCACCCCCCTTCCCTCTGAGATTTGTCAATCTGTTCAGTGTTTCCATCCCTCTGGTTCTATTTTATTCATCAATTTATTTTGTTCATTAGATTACATATATAAGTGAGATAGTGTGATATTTGTCTTTCTCTGACTGGCTTATTTTGCCTAGCATAATCATCTCCAGGTCCTTTCATGCTCTCTCAATGGGTAATAAAATCCCTTTTTTCACAGCTGAATAGTATTCCATTGTGTAAACCACAGTTTTCTTATCCACTCATCTGTTGATGAGCATGGGGGCTGTTTCCAGATCTTGGCTATTGTAAATAAGGCTGCTATGAACATAGGGGTACATATACTTTTTCTGATTAGTGTTTCAGGCTTCTTAGGATATATTCCTAGAAATGGGATCACTGAGTCAAAATGCAGTTCCATTTTTAATTTTTTGAGAAAACTTCACAATGTTTTCCATAGTGGCTAATCAGTGTGCATTCCCACCAGCCTCATACTATCCTTTTTCTCCACATCCTTACAAGCACTTGTTGTTTGTAGACAAATTGGTGGTAGCCATTCTGGCATATGTGAGGTCATACCTCATTATAGTTTATATTGTATCTCTCTGATGATTAGTGACTTTGAGCATTTTTCCATATCTCTCTTGGCAATTTGTATATCTTCTTTGGAGAAGTGCCTATACAGGTCCTCTGCCCATTTTTCAGTGGGATTTTTTGTCTTCCTTTTGTTGAGTTGCATGAATACTATATATATTTTGGAAATGAACCCCTTATCAGATGTATTATTGAAAATATGTTCTCTCATACAGTGGATTCCCTTTCATTTTGATGCTGGTTTCTTTTGCTGTGCAAAAACTTTTAGGTATGATGTGGTCCCATTTGTTTATTTTTTTCCTTTGTTTCTCTTGCCCTAGGTAATGGATGTATCAGTGAAAAGTCTGCTATGTGAGATATCTGATATTTTGCTGCCTACATTTTCCTCTAGGATTTTCGTGGTTCTTTGGTTTACATTTAAGGCTTTTGTCCATTTTGAGTTTATTCTTGTGTATGGTATAAGTTGATGGTCTAGTTTCATCTTTTTTTTTTTTTTTTTTTTTTTTTTGCATGTACCTGCTATTTTCCCATCACCATTTACTGAAGAGACTGCATTTCCTCCATTGCATGCTCTTGCCTCCTTAGTAAAATATTAATTGTGTAAAATGCTTGGGTCAATTTCCAGTTCTGTGTTCTGTTCCATTGATACATATATGCCTGTTCTGTGCCAGTACCAGGCTGTTTTGATTCCAATGGCTTTGTAGTATAACCTGACATCTGGTATTGCGATCCCTCCAACTTTGTTCTTCTTTCTTAAGATTGCTTCGACTATTCAGGTCTTTTTTTTTGATTCCATATAAACTTTTGGAGTATTTGTTCTAGATCTGTGAAAAATGCCATTGGTATTTTAATAGGGATTGCATTGAATCTATAGATTGCTTTGGGAGTATAGACATTTTAATGATGTTAATTCTTCCAATCCATGAACACAGTATATTCTTGCACTTGTTTATATTTTCCTCAATCTCTTTCTCAATGTCCTATAGTTTTTCAAGTACAGGTCTTGTATCTCCTTGGCTAAGTTTATTCCTAAGTATCTATTTTTCTTTTTTGCAATGGTAAATGGGATTGTGTTTTTAGTTTCTCTCTCTGAAAGTTCATTATTGGTGTATAAAAATGCCATTTATTTCTGTGTGTTAATTTCATATCATGCTACATTACTGAATTCATTTACTAAATCTAATTTTTTTTGGTGGAGTGTTTAGGGTTTTTTATGTACAAGATCATGTCATCTGCGAATAATGACAGTTTTACTTCCTCCTTTCCAATTTGGATGCCTTTTATTTTTATTTCTTGTCTGATCACTGTGGCTAGGATTTCTAGTACTGTGTTGAATAACAGTGGTTATAGCAGACATCCCTATCTTGGTCCTGTTCTTAGAGGAAGTGCTTTTATTCTATTCTTATTTTATTTATTTATTTAGTTTTAATCTTTTTTTCTGCTTTGTTGAAAGTATTACAGATGTCCCCCATTTTTTACCTCCATTGCCCCTCACTACCCAGTTCTTCCCTAGCCCAAACATTTACCACCCTATTGTCTGTATTTATGAGCAGTGTAAATATTCATATAAATTATTTGGTTAATTCCCCCCCACCCCCATGCCTTTGAGATTCCTCAGTCTGTTCCATGTTTCCATCCCTCTGGTTCTATTTTATTCATCAGTTTATTTTCTTCATTAGATTTCATCTATAGTAAGTAAGATCGTGTGATATTTGACACTCTTTGATCAGCTTATTTCACTTAACATAATCACCTCCAGGTCCATCCATGCTCTTTCAAAGTTTAATAGATCTTTCATTTATTTATACAGCTGTATAGTATTCCATTATATAAATGTACCACAACTTAAAAAAAAAAAAATGTTCATCTACTGATGGGAACTGGGACTCTTTCCAGATTTTACCTATTGTGAATCATGCTGCTATGAACATAGGGGTGCATATATTCTTTCAGGTTGGTGTTTTGAGATTCTTATATTGTACTTCTAGAAGTAGGATCACTCGGTCAAATAGCATTTCCATCTTTAATTTTTTGAGGAAATGCCATATTGTTTTCCATAGTGACTGCACCAGTCTGAATTACCACAAGCAGTGTAGTAGGGTTTCTTTTTCTCCATATCTTCACCAGCATTTGTTGTTTGTTGATTTATTGATGGTAACCATTCTGGCGGGTGTGAGGTGGTAACTCATTGTTATTTTAATTTGCATCTCTGATGATTAGTGACTTTGAGCATTTTTCACGTCTCCTGGCCATTTGTATGTCCTTTCTGGAGAAGTGTCTACTGAGGTTCCCTGCCCATTTATTAATGGTATTGTTTGTCTTTCTTTTGTTGAGTTGTATGAATATTTTATATATTTTGGAAATTAAACCCTTATCAAATGTATCATTGCAATTATGTTTTTCCATAAATGGGTTCCCTTTTTATTTTGATGCTGGTTTGTTTTGGTGTGCAGAAGCTGTTTAGTTTGATGAAGTCCCATTTATTTATTTTTTCCCTTTATTTCTCTTGCTTTAGGAGATATATCAGTGAAAATTCTACTACATGAGATGTCTAATATTTTGCTGGCTATGTTTTCCTCTAGGAGTTTTATGGTTTCTTGACTTACATTTAAGATTTTTTTTTTAACTCCATTTTGAGTTTATTTTTCTGTATGGTGTAAGTCGGTGGTCTAATTTCATTTTCTTGCTTGTACCTGTCCAATTTTCTGAACACTGTGTATTGCAGAGACTTTCTTCCTTTGTATGCTCTTACCTTTTTTGTCAAATATTAATCAGACATAATGGCTTGGGTTGATTTCTGGGTTTTCTGTTCTGTTCCATTGATCTATATGCCTGTTTCTTTGCTAGTACTGGGCTGTTTTGGTTACAATGGCTTTGTAGTATAACCTGATATCCAGTATTGTGATCCCTCCAACTCTGTTTTTCTTTCTCAAGATTCCTGTGATTATTTGGGGTCTTTTTGCTTCCATATACATTTTTAGAATATTTGTTTTAGATTTGTGAAATAGGTCATTGGTATTTTAATAGGGTTTGCATTGAATCTATAGGTTGCTTTGGGTAGTATGGACATTTAATTTTTTTTTTCTTTATTGATGTTAGAGAGAGAGGAAAGGAGAGGGAGAGAGGTAGAAACACTGATGAGAAAGAACATCGATTAGCTGCCTCCAGCATTCCTCTCACTGTGGTTCAGGCCCACAACCTGGGTATGTGCCCTGACCAGAAATTGAACTGGCGACCTCTTGGTGCATAGGATGATGCTCAACCTTTGAGCCACGCTGGCTGGGCAGTTAAGTTTATTCTTAAGTATCTTAATTTGTTTTTGTTGCAATGGTGAATGGGATTGTTTTGTTAGTTTCTCTTTCTGATATTTCATTATTAGTGTATAAACATACATACACTATCTGGCTGTTAATTTTGTATCCTGCTACATTGGCAAAATGGTTTATTAAATCTAGTAGATTTTTGGTGGAGTCTTTAGATTTTTCTAGGTACAATATCATGTCATCTGTGAACAATTACAATCTTACTTTCTCTTTCCAATTAGGATGCTTTTTATTTTTGTTTCTTGTCTGATCACTGTGGCTAAGACTTCCAGTACTATGTTGATTAAGAGTGGTGAAATTGCTCAACCCTGTATTATTTCTATTCTTTGTGGAAATTCTTTTAGTTTTTGTCCATTGAGTATGATGTTGACTGTAGGTTTTTCATAGACAGCCTTTATTATTTTGAGGTGTGATCCCTCTATTCCCACTTTATAGAGAGTTTTTATCAAAAATGGGTGCTGGATATTTTCAAATGCTTTTTCTTCATCTATTGATATGATCATGTTATTTTTATCTTTTCATTTGTTTATGTGATATATTACATTTATTGATTTGTGAGTATTGTACCAGCCTTGCATCCTAGGGGGAAAAAAAAATTCCACTTGGTTATGGTGTATGATCTCTTTAATATAGTGCTTCATCTGACTTGCTAATATTTTGTTGTGAATTTTAGAATCAATGTTTATCTGGGTATTGGCCTGTAATTTTCTTTCTTTGTAATGTCTTTTTTTTATTATTATTATTAATTTATTTTTGTTACAGATGTTTCTCCTTTTTTTCCCCATTGAAACCCTCCTCCCCATCCCCCCACCCGGTCCCCAGCTTTGTTGTCCATGTCCATCAGTTATGCATACATGCGCATAAGTTCTGTGGTTTATCTCTTCCCTCCCCCCACACCCCCTCTTCTGAGGGGTGTCAGTCTATAACCTACTTCCACATCTCTGGGTCTACCCTGTTCCTCAGACTGTTATGTTCATTATGTTCCACAAAAAGTGAGATCATGTGATATTTGTCTTTCTCTGCTTGGCTTGTTTCGCTTAGGATAATACTCTCGAGGTCCCTCCATGTCGTCTCAAAGGATAAGAGATCTTTCTTTCTCACAGCTGCATAGTACTCCATTGTGTATATGTACCACAGCTTTTTTATCAAGTCATCTACCGATGGACACTTAGGCTGTTTCCAGATCTTAGCTATTGTAAATAGTGCTGCTATGAACATAGGGGTACATGTATTCTTTCTGGTTGGTGTTTCAGGCTTCTTAGGGTATATTCCTAGAAGTGGGATCACTGGGTCAAATGGAAATTCAATTTTTAATTTTTTGAGATAACACCATAGTGTTTTCCACAGTGGCTGCACCAGTCTGCATTCCCACCAGCAGTGTACTAGAGTCCCCTTTTCCCACACCCTTGCCAACACTTGTTTGATGATTTGTTGATGGCGGCCATTCTGACAGGTGTGAGGTGATACCTCATTGTTGTTTTAATTTGCATCTCTCTGATGATTAGTGATGTTGAGCATTTCTTCATATGTCTCTTAGCCATTTGTATGTCCTGTTTGGAGAGGTGTCTATTTAGTTCCTCTGCCCATTTTTTAATTGGGTTCTTTGTCTTCCTTTTGTTGAGTTGTTTGAGCACTCTATATATTTTGGAGATTAACCCCTTATCTCATGTATCATTGGCAATTATGCTCTCCCATAGAGTGGGTTCCCTATCTGTTTTGATGGTTGTTTCTTTTGCTGTGCAGAAGCTTTTGAGTTTGATGTAGTCCCATGTGTTCATTTTTCCCTTTGTTTCTGTTGCCTTAGGTGATGTATCAGTGAAGATGCTGCTACGTATGATGTCTGAAATTTTGTTGCCTACATTTTCTTCTAGGATTTTTATGGATTCCTGAGTCACATTTAAGTCTTTTATCCATTTTGAGTTTATTCTTGTGTATGGTGTAAGTTGATGGTCTAGTTTCATTTTCTTGCATGTGGCTGTCCAATTTTCCCAACACCATTTATTAAAGAGGCTGTCTTTACTCCATTGTATGCTCTTGCCACCTTTGTCAAATATTAATTGAGCATAATGTCTCGGGTCAATTTCTGGATTCTCTATTCTGTTCCACTGGTCTATGTGCCTGTTCTTGTGACAGTACCAGGCTGTTTTGATTACAGTAGCTTTGTAGTATAACCTGATATTCGGTATTGTTATCCCACCTACTTTGTCCCTCTTTTTCAAGATTGCTGTGGCTATTCGGGGTCTTTTTTGGTTCCATATGAACTTTTGAAATATTTGTTCTAGTTCTGTGAAATATGTCACTGGCCTTTTGATGGGGATTGCATGGAATATATAGATTGCTTTGGGTAATATGGACATTTTAATGATGTTAATTCTTCCAATCCATGAACAAGGTATCTGCATCCACTTTTTTATATCTTCCTCTATTTCTTTTTCCAATGTCCTGTATTTTTCTGCAAATAGGTCCTTTACTTCTTTGGTTGAGTTTATTCCTAGGTATCTTAATTTTTTTGCTGCGATGGTAAATGGAATTGTTTTTTTAGTTTCTCTTTCTGTGAGTTCATCCTTGGTGTATAAGAACGCCATCGATTTCTTGATGTTAATTTTGTATCCTGCTACTTTGCCAAATTCATTTATTAAGTCTAGTAGATTTTTGATGGAGTCTTTAGGGTTTTCTATATATAATATTATGTCATCTGCAAATAATGACAGTTTCACTTCCTCCTTTCCAATTTGGATTCCTTTTATTTTTTCTTCACGTCTGATTGCTGTGGCTAAGACTTCCAGTACTATGTTAAATAAGAGTGGCGAAAGTGGGCATCCCTGTCTTGTTACTGTTCCTAACGGAAATGCTTTTTGTTTTTGCCCATTGAGTATGATGTTGGCTGTAGGTCTTTCATATATGGCCTTTATTATATCAAGATATGATCTCTCTATTCCCAAATTGCTGAGCGTTTTTATCAGAAATGGGTGCTGGACTTTGTCGAATGCTTTTTCAGCGTCTATTGATATGATCATGTGGTTTTTGTCTTTCATTTTGTTTATGTGGTGTATAACATTTATTGATCTGCGAATATTGAACAAGCCTTGCATCCCTGGGATGAATCCTACTTGGTCATGGTGAATAATTTTTTTGATGTATTGCTGGATCCGATTTGCTAATATTTTGTTCAGGATTTTGGCATCTACGTTCATCAGGGATATTGGCCTGTCTTTTTCTGGTTTTGGAATTAGTATTATGGTGGCCTCATAAAACGAGTTTGGATGTCTTTCTTCTTCTTGAATTTTTTGGAATAGTTTGAGGAGAATGGGTGTTAGTTATTCTTTGAATGTTCGGTAAAACTCCCCCTGGAAGCCATCCGGGCCTGGGCTTTTGTTTGCTGGGAGAGTCTTGATTACTTCTTCAATTTCTTTAGCTGTTATTGGTCTGTTCAAGTTTTCTATCTCTTCCCGGTCCAGCTTTGGGAGACTATGTGTTTCTAGAAATTTGTCCATTTCACTTAGATTGTCGAATTTGTTGCCATATAAATGTTCATAGTATTTGCTAACGATCCTTTGTATTTCTGTGGTGTCAGTTGTTACTTCTCCTCTTTCATTTCTGATTTTGTGTATTTGGGTTCTCTCTCTTTGTTTCTTGGTGAATCTAGCTAAGGGTCCATCAATCTTGTTTATCTTTTCAAAAAACCAGCTCTTTGTTTATTGATCCTTTGAATTGTTTTTCTGATCTCTATGTCATTTATTTCTGCTCTGATCTTTACTCTTTCCTTCCTTCTACTTGCTCTGTGGTTTTCTTTTTGTTTGCTTTTTAGTTCTTTAAGTTGTGAGGTTAGATAATCTACTAGAAATTTTTCTTGTTTCTTGATGTAGGCCTGTAGTGCTATGAACTTCCTTCTCAGAACTGCTTTCGCTGCATCCCATAGATTTTGTGTTGTTGTGTGTTCATTGTCCTTGGTTTCCAGGAAGTTTTTAATTTCTTCCTTGATCTCCTCAGTAACCTATTCATTGTTTAATGACATGCTATTTAGCCTCCATGTGTTCATATGTCTTTGCATGTTCTTATTGCCATTGATTTCTATTTTCATGCCATTGTGATCTGAGAAGATGCTTGATATGATTTCAATCTTCTTGAACTTGTAGAGACTTTGTTTGCGTCCTAAGATGTGGTCTATCTTTGAGAATGTCCCATGTGCACTTGAGAAGCATGTGCATTCTGTAGTTTTGTGGTGTACTTCTCTGTAAATATCTATTAAATCCATCTGGTCTAGTGCTTCGTTTAGAGTCTCTGTTTCCTTGTTAATTTTTTGTCTAGATGATCTATCCAGTGATGTCAGTGGGGTGTTGAGGTCCCCTGCTATGATTGTGTTGCTGTCCATTTCTCCTTTGAAGTCCTCCAGAAGATTTTAAATATGTTTTGGTGCTCCTGTATTGGGTGCATATATGTTTACCAAGTTTATATCTTCCTGTTGGATAGATCCTTTTAATATTATGTAGTGACCTCCTTTGTCTCTAGTTATGGCTTTCCTTTTGAAATCAATTTTATCAGATATGAGTATTGCTACCCCAGCCTTTTCTTTCCTTTCCATTTGCTTGGAAGATTTTTTTCCATCCCTTCACTTTCAGCCTATGTGAGTCTTTGTTGTGAGTTGGGTCTCTTGTAAACAACATATATATGGGTCATGCTTTCTTATCCAATCAGCTACTTTCTGTCTTTTTATAGGAGCATTCAATCCATTTACATTTAAGGTGATTATTGATATGTACTTATTTATTGCCATTTTTGTTTAGTGTGGTTCTACTTTCCTTCCTATTTCTTCTACTAAGTACAGCAGTCCTTTTAACACTTCTTGCAGTGCTGGTTTGGTGCTAATGTATTCCCTTAGCCTTTTTTTGTCTGACAAGCTCTTTATTTGACCTTCTATTTTTAATGACAGCCTTGCTGGGTAGAGGGGTAGAGTAGTCTTGGATTCAGATCCTTGTTTTTCATGACCTTGATTACTTCATGCCATTCCCTTCTGGCCTGTAGTGTTTCCGTTGAGAAATCAGATGATAGCCTTATGGGGGTTCCTTTGTAGGTAACCTGTTGCTTATCTCTTGCTGCCTTTAGGATTCTCTCTTTGTCCTTAATATTTGGCATTTTAATTACTACGTATCTTGGTGTGGGCCTCTTTGGGTTCTTCTTACTTGAGGCTCTCTGTGCTTCTTGAACTTGAATGCCTTCTTTATTCACCAAATTAGGGAAGTTCTCTGTCACTATTTCTTCAAATATATTCTCTAACCCTTGCTCATTTTCTTCTTCTTCAGGGACTCCAATGATGCAAATATTATTACGTTTCCAGTTGTCCCACAGTTCTCTTAAGCTGTCTTCCTGTTTTTTCATTGTTTTTTCCTGTTGGTTTTCTGATTGGTTGATTTTTTTCTACCCTGTCTTCTAATTCTCTGATCTTGTCCTCAGCTTCCTCTACTCTGCGGTTTAGTCCTTCCAATGTGTTCTTCATTTCTGCTATGTCATTCTTCATTTCTTCTTGCTGCCTCTTAATTTCCTCTTGGTTGGTTTTCAGTATTTCTATGTCTTTGCTCATGGTGTGGATGTCTTTACTCAAGGTGTTGATGTCCTTACTCATGTTGTTGAGCTTCCTCAAGATCATGGCTCTGAATTCTAGCTCTGTTAACTTGCTTAACTCCGTTTCATTTATCTCATCTTCATTGGAGGTCTCTTGTTCTTTCATTTGGGATCTGTTTCTTTGTTTCACCATTTTTGCCAACTCAGTGGTTTCTGGAGCCTGCCAAATTTTCCTGTGGATGTTGGTGTTCTGTTGTTTGTGGCTTCCTGTACTGGGTTTGGATGAGCATGGGAGGAACCACATTAAACACCACCATGGAGTCTTACTTTCCAGGGTATATTTGCAAGCCCAGCAAAGGTTGTTATCCTCTAGCTTTTTGCCTAGAGGCTATTAGTTGTAGTTGCTTGAAGAGCCTTGGGTTTTCAGTTGAATGAAAACCTCACTCAGGTGTTCAGCATTAGAGTATTTCCAGAGGGTAGGGCAGATGCTATTAGTTATTCAGCCTCAGTTTGCATTTCAATGGCCCACTAGGGTGTGGCTGGATCTCCAGAGGAGGGGCTGCCACCTCTCCCCAGAGCCCTGGGATGGAGTAAGACAGCCAGGCCACAGTCCTGCGTGGCCGCAACTCAGCCAAAGCACTGAGTGCCCTCCAAATCCCGAGTGTCCACACACAGTTCCAGTCCAGTCCACCCTTCCTCTGCCGGAGCCCAGGTGAGTGACTGTGGCTATTTAATGCTCTCTCCCGGCCCTCTGCGCTGTGGAGCCAGCTCGGGCTTTAACCCCAAGGGCAGAGCGCTGCTCACGGCTAAGGCCTCTGCTCTCTGTGGGCTCCCAGCCCCCCTCTTGCATGTCCACAATCCTACCAGGATCGATTCAGTGTCCCTGATTGTATGGTCCTCGCAAGCTGCTTTTCTTTTGCTTTTCCCCGACGATTTGTCTTTATTTTAGTTGTAATTCCAGTTTGGTCCTGGGAGATGGTCTGTGTAACTTCCATTCACTCTGCTGCTATTTTGGAATCCCTCCTCTTTGTAATGTCTTAATCTGGTTTTTGAATTAGGATAATGTGTTCTCGAAAAAGAACTTGTTAGTCTTTCTTCTTCTTAAATTTTTTTTATAATAGTTTGAGGAGGATAGGTGTTAGTTCTTCTTTGAATATTTTGTAAAACTTCCCTGTGAAGCCATCTGGAACAAAGCTTTTGTTTGGTGGGAATTTATTGAGTACTGCTTCCACTTCATTAGTTGTTATGGTTCTATTCAGGTTTTCTGAATTTTCCTGGTTGAGTTTTATAAGACTGTGTGTTTCTAGGAATTTGTCTATTTCACCTAGTTTATCCAATTTGTTGGCATATAATTGTTCATAGTATTCTGTTATGATACTTTTTATTTCTGTGATGTGAGTTGTTACTTCAGCTCTGTCATTTTTCATTTTATTTATTTGGGTTCTCTCTCTTTGTTTCTTGACAAGTCTGGCCAAATGTTCATTAATCTTGTTTCTTTTTTCAAAGAACTAGCTTTTGGTTTCATTGATTTTTTGTTTTTGTTTGTTTGTTTTGTTTTTTGCTTGGTCTTCATGCCATTTATTTCCACTCTGATTTTTATTATTTCCATGCTTTTCCTTATGCTGGGCTATTTTTGTTGTTCCCTTTATTGTTATTTTAATTGTAGGTTTAGATAATTTATTTGAGATTTTTCTTGTTTCTTTATGTAGGCCTGTAATGCTGTAAACTTTTGTCTCAGGAGTGCTTTAGTCGTGTCCCAAATATTTTGAGTTGTTGTGTCTTCATTTTCATTTGTTTCCAGGAAGTTGTTCAATTTCTTCCTTAATCTTATAGGTAACACATTCATTGTTTTAATAACATGATATTTAGCTTCCACTTGTTTGAATGTTTTTGAGTATTTTAATTGTGGTTGATTTCTAGTTTCATGCCATTGTAATAAAAAAGTTGTGTGATATGATTTTAATCTTCTTTAACTTGAGACTTATTTTGTGTCCTTACATGTGGTCTCTCTTTGAGATGTCTAATGTTCACTTGAGAAGAATGTATATTATCCATCTTTTGGGTGAAATGTTCTGTAAATGTCAATTAAATCCATCTGAGCTAGTGTGTATTTTAGGGTTGCTGTCTCCTTGTTTTTTTTGTTTTGTTTTTAATTTTTTTTTCTTTATTGATTTTAGAGAGAGAGGGAGTGAGAGCTAGAGAGGTCAATGAGAGAGAACATCGATTGGCCACCTCCTGCATGCCCCTTTTGGGGATTGGGCCCACAATCTGGGCATGTGCTTTGACTGGGAATTGAACCAGCAACTTCTTGGTGCATGGGTCGATGCTCAACCATTGATCCACACCGGCCGGTTGCTGTCTCCTTGTTGATTTCATTGTCTAGAAGATCTATTCAGTGATGTAAGTGGGGTGTTAATGTCACCTACTATGATTGCATTGCTTGCCACCCTCTCCATCAAATTCCTCCAGAAGTTTTTTGTTTTTGTTTTTTTTTTAAATATTTATTTGCTACTATATTGGGTGCATATACGTTTATCAGGATTATATCCTCTGGTTTTATTTATCCTCTTAGTATTAGGTAGTGACTTTTATTGTTTCTTGTTATGGCCTTCATTTTAAAGTTTATTTTGTCAGATATAAGTATTGCTACCCCAGCTTTTTTTTTTTTTCCCCATTTGCATGGAGAAATTTTCTTCCATTCCTTCATTTTCATCCTATGTGACTCTTTTTGTTGAGATGGGTCTCTTATACAAAGCATATATATAGGTCATGTTTTCTTCTATATTCAGCTACCCTATGTCTTTTGATTGCAGCATTTATTCCATTTGTATTTAAGGCTATTATTGATAGGTACTTATTTGTTGCCATTTTTATTCTTTATGCCTATATTTCTCTCTTTCTATTTCTTCTTCTTACAATAGTCCTTGTAGGATTTCTTGCAGTGCTCATTTGGTGGTAACAAACTTCTTTAGCCCTCCCCCCCCTTTTTTTTTTGGTCTGGGAAGCTCTTTATTTCATCTTCAATTTGAACAGTAGCTTTGCTAGATAGAGTAGTCATGGTTTCAGATTCTTGCTTTCAATTATTTTGAATGCTTCATGTTATTTGCTTCTGGCCTGTGTTGCTGTTGAGAAATCAGTTGACAGACCAATGGGAGCTCTCTTGTATATAACTGACTGTCTCTCACTTGCTGTCTTTAAAATTATTTTTTGTCATTAATGTTTGCTATTGTAATCATGATGTGTCTTGCTGTGGTTCTTTTTGTATTCAATTTAATTGGGATTATCTGCGATTCCTGAATCTATGTGACTTTTTCCTTTATCAGGTTAGGGAAGTTTTCTGTCATTTTTTGCGAACAGGTTCTGTAGCCCTTGCTTGCTTTCTTCTGCTTCTGGTACCTCTATGATACAGATATTGCTTCGTTTCATATTGTTCCACAGTTTCTTTATACTTTCGCCATGATTTTAAGTATTTTTTTCTATTTACTATTCTGAGTTATTTTTTTCTACCTTGTTTTCTAATTAACTGATTCAGTTCTCAGCTTCTTCTAATCTACTGTTGATTTCTTTCAGAGTATTTTTTATTTTAGGTATGTCATTCTTCATTTTTGATTGGTTCTTATTTATTGTTTCTATACCTGTTTTCATGCTGATGAAGTTTCCACTAAGTTCATTGTAGTTTTCACTAATTAGTTTGAGCACCTTTATAACAATTACTTTAAACTCTATATCTGGTATATTGTTTGGCTCCATTTCATTTAACTCTTTTTCTATAGATACCTCCTATTCTTTCATTTGGGGCCAATTTCTTTGTTGCCATATTTTGTGTGTGTGTGCGCGCGTGCGTGTGTGTGTGTCTGTGTGTGTGTGTGTGTGTGTGTGTGCGTGTGTATGTGGGCATGTTTCTCTGTGTTGGATAAAGTTATTTTGCCTCCAGGTCTTGGTGGGTGCTTTTTTGTGGGTTTCAATGGTGTACTTTCCTTGAATGTGTGGCTTATGTGGGCTCCACAGTTGAATTTAGGTCACTTTATTTATTTATTTATTTATTTATTTATTTATTTATTTATTTAATTATTTTTATTATAGATACCTCCCCTTTTTTCCCCATTGATGCTCTCCTTCCCACTCCCATTCCCCCACCCACCTTCACAGTATTGTTTTCTGTATCCATTGGTTATGGATATATGCATATAAGTTTACAGGTTTATCTCTTATTGCCCTACCTCGCCCCCTACCTCTGATTTTGTCAGTCTGTTCCCTACTTTCATGTCTCTGGGACTATTTTGTCCATCAGCTTATTTTGTTCATTATATTCCACAAATATGTGAGATTGTGTGATATTTGCCTTTCTCAAATTGGCTTATTTCATCTAGAATAATACTCTCCAGGTCTCTCCATGTCATATCAAAGGGTAAGATCTTTCTTTATTACAGCTACATAATATTCCATTGTGTATATGTACCACAGCTTTCTTATCCGCTCATCTATGGATGGACACTAGGGCTGTTTCAAGATCTTAGCTATTGTATAATAGCACTGCTATGAACATAGTGGTGCTTATATACTTTCTGATTGGTATTTCAGGCTTTTTAGGATATATTCCTAGAAGTGGGATCACTGGGTCAAGTGGCAGTTCAATTTTAAATTTTTTGAGGAAACAACATATTGTTTTCCATAGTGTCTGCACCAGTCTGCATTCCCCTCCAGAAATGTACTAGAGTCCCCTTTTCTCCACATCCTTGCCAGCATTTGTTATTTGATGATTTGTTAATGGCAGCCATTCTGGCAGATGTGAGATGATACCTCATATTTGTTTCAATTTGTATCTCTCTGATGATTAGTGACAATGAGAATTTTTTCATATGTCTCTTGGCCATTTCTATGTCCTGTTTGGAGGGGTGTCTACTTAGATCCTTTGCCCATTTTTCAATTGGATTGTTTGTCTTCCTTTTGTTGAGTTGTATGAGTACTCTATATATTTTGGAAATTAAGCCCTTATCTGATGTATCATTGGCAATTATGTTCTCCCATACAGTGCATTCTCTTCCCATTTTGATGCTTGTTTCTTTTCTTGTACAGAAGCTTTTTAGTTTGGTGTAGTCACATTAATTAATTTTTTTCCTTTGTTTCTCTTGCCCTGGGGGATGTATCAGTGAAAAGTCTGCTACCTATGATGTCTGAGATTTTACTGCCTACATTTTCTTCTAGAATTTTTATGGTTTCACAAGGGGCTTTTAAGTCTTTTATCCCTTTTGAGTTTATTCTTGTGCATGGTGTAAGTTGGTGGTCTAGTTTTATTATTTATTTATTTATTTTTTGCATGTAGCTGTCTAATTTTCCCAAAAACATTCATTAAAGAGACTCTCTTTACTCCATTATATGCTCTTGCCACCTATGTCAAATATTAGTTGAGCATAATATCTTTGGTTGGTTTCTGAGTTCTCTGTTCTGTCCCATTGATCTATATGTCTGTTCTTGTGCCAGTACTAGGCGGTTTGGATTACAATGGCTTTGTAGTATAACCTGCTATCTGGTAATGTTATCCCTCCTACTTTGTTCCATTTCAAGATTGCTGTGGCTATTCGGGGTCTCTTTTGTTTCCATATAAACTTTTGGAGTACTTGTTCTGGTTCTGTGAAATATATCATTGGTATTTTAATGTGGATTGCATTGAATCTATAGATTGCTTTGGTAGCATTTTAATAATGTTAATTCTTCCAATCCATGATCAATGCATATGTGTCCACTTTTTTATATCTTCCTCTGTTGGTTTTTTCAGTGTCTTGTGGTTTTCTACAAAGAGGTTCTTTTCTTCTTTGGTTAAGTTTATTCCTAGGTATCTTAATTTTTTTTTTTTTTTCACCAATGGTTAGTGGGATTGCTTTTTTATTTTCTCTTTCTGTGTGTTCACTATTGGTGTATAAAAATGACAATGATTTCTGGGTGTTGATTTTGTATGCTGCTACTTTGCCAAATTCATTTTTTAAATCTAGTAGTTTTTTGATGGAGTCTTTAGGGTTTTCTATGTACAATATCATGTCATCTGCAAATAGTGACTGTTTCACTTTCTCCATTCCAATTTGGATGCCTTTTATTTTTTCTTCATGTCTGATAGCTGTGGCTAAGCCTTCCAGTACTATATTTAATAAGAGTGGTGAAAGTGTACATCCCTGTCTTTTTCCTGTTTTTAAAGGAAATGCTTTTAGTTTTTTTCCCAGTGAGTATGATGTTGGCTGTAGGTTTTTCATATATGGTCTTTATTATGTTCATGTTTGATCCTTCTATTTGCACTTTGCTGAGCATTGTTTTTAGAAATAGGTGCTGGATTTTGTCAAATGCTTTTTCAGCATCTTTTGATATGATTATATGATTTTTATTTTGCACTTTGTTCATATGATGTATCACATTTATTGATTTATGCATATTGTATCAGCCTTTCATCCCTGGGATAAATCCTACTTGGTGGTGATGTATAATTTTTTTTAACGTATTGCTGGATCCAATTTGCTAAGATTTTGTTGAGGATTTTGACATGTATGTTCATCAGGGATAGTGTCCTGTAATTTTCTTTAGTTGTAGTTTCTTCATCTCGTTTTGAGATTAGGATTATACTGGCCTCATAAAAAGAGCTTGGAAGTCTTCCTTCCTCTTGAAATTTTTTAGAATAGTTTGAGAATAAGTAATAGTTCTTCATAAATGTTTGGTAAATGTCCCCTGTAAAGCTGTCCAGACCAGCGCTTTAGTTTGCTGGGAGTTTATTGATTACTGCTTCTATTTTTTTAATTGTTATTTGTCTGTTTTGCTTTACTGACTCTTTCCAGTTGAGTTTTGGAAGACTCTATGATTTTAAGAATTTGTCCATTTTGCCTACTTTGTAGAATTTGTTGGCACATAATTGTTCATAGTATTTTCTTACACTCATTTATATTTCTGTGGTGTCAGTTGTTACTTCTCCTCATTCTTTTCTGATTTTACTTATTAGGGTCCTCTCTGTTTCTTGGTAAGTCTGACTAAAGGTTGCTCAATCTTGTTTTATCTTTTCAAAGAATCAGCTCTTTGTTTCATTGATCTTTTGTATTGTTGTTGTTTTTTTTTTTTGTAGTCTCTATGTTATTTATTTCCACTCTCATCTTTATTGTGTCCCTCCTTCTACTAACTATTGTTTATTTCTTTTTGTTCTCTTTATAAATCTTTAAGTTGTAGGGTTAGATAGTTTATTAGAAATTTTTCTTGTTTTTTTCAGGTAAGCCTGTATTGCTATGAACTTTTCTCTCAGGTCTTCTTTTGCTGTGTCCCATAGATTTTGTGTTGTTGTGTGTTCATTTTATTAGTTTCCAGGATGTTTCGGTTTCTTTCTTGATCTCATTGGTACCCCATTCATTCTTTATTTAGCCTCCATGTGTTTGAATATTTTTGAGTACTTTTATGTAATTTATATCTTGTTACATGCCATTGTGATCTGAGAAGATGCTTGATATGATTTCAGTCCTCATGACCTTGTAGATACTTAGTTTGTGTCCTAACATGGTCTATTTTGAGAATGTCTCATGTGCACTCTAGAAGAATGTATATTCTGCAGTTTTGGGGTGAAATGTTCTGTAAAAATCAATTAAATTTATCTGATCTAGTGCATGATTTAGGGACTCAGTTTCCTTGTCATTGTTTTGTCTAGAAGATCTGTCTGGTGGTGTCAGTGGGGTGTTAAAGTCCCCTACTACGATTATATTGCTTTTATTCTCTCCCTTGAAGTCCTCCAGCAGTTTATTAATATATTTTGGTGCTCCTATATTGGCTGCATATGTGTTTACCAGGTTTATAACCTCTTGTTGGATCAATCCTTGTAATATTATGTAGTGACCTTCTTGTCTCTTATTATGGCCCTCGTTTTGAAGTCTATCTTATCAGATATGAGTATTGCTACACCAGGTTTGTTTGTTTTTTGTTTTTGTTTTTGTTTTTTTCATTTTCATTTGCCTGGAAAATTTTTTTCTATCCCTTCACTTTCATTCTGTGTGAATCTTTTGTTGTGAGGTGGGTGTCTTGTAGACAGCACACATATGGGTCATGTTTCCTTATTCAGTCAGCTACCCTGTGTGTTTTGATTGGAGCATTTAAGCCATTTACATTTTAGGTTATTGCTGCTAAGTACTTACTTGCTGCCATTTTTATTTTATGCTTGTGTTTTTCTCTTTCTCTCTCTCTATTTCTTTTCCTTATAACAGTCCTTTTAGCATTTCTTGCAGTGCTAGTTTGGTGGTAGTAAACTCCTTTAGCCTTTTTTTGTCTGTGAATCTCTTTATTTCTCCTTCAATTTTGAATGATAGCTTTGCTCGACAGAGTAGTTTTGGATTCGGACCCTTGCTTTTCCTTCATATATTTCATGCCATTCTATTGTGGCCTACAGTTTTTCTATTGACAAATCAGCTAACAGTCTAATGGGAGCTCCCTTGTAGGTAACTTTCTATCTCTCTCTTGCTTCCTTTGTTGTAACGTGACAGCAAGATAACCAGAGACGCACAGCCAAATTGTAAAGGAGCACTTTATTTTGCTGGCAGGCTGCAGAGGGCAGAGTCTCCCCTCAGATCAGCAGCCCTGATTCTTCTTGCTCATCCCATTTTAAAGACAGAAGCCCCCTCTTCCTTTTGCACTCCCCCCTCAGGGAAGCAGTACAATAGTGGGAGAGACAGACACTACAGAAGTCAAAATTAGCATTATTCACTGAAGGCACTCAAGTACTTGCAAACACTTGCAAATACCTATACTCAGGAAACTGCAAATGCCTCCCAATACATGGGGTAACTATAATCTTAGGCAAAATTCCTTTACATCTAGGGGTAATTAACCTATTATTGGAAGAATATTGAGGAAGGTCTATTGATGATAAAAATGGAGTCATTTAGTCGCCTTAACCAAGGGGCCTACATAAAAATGGAATCTAGTTGCCTTAGCCTTGGGGCCCAGATCACCTTTACTATTATTTCTTTGTCTTTAACATTTGCCATTTTAATTATGATGTATCTAGCTGTGGGTCTTTTTGGGTTCATCTTGCTTGGGACTCTATGATTCCTGGACTTGTGTAACTTTTCTTTCACCAGTTTGGGGAAGTTTTCTGTCATGATTTCTTCAAACCGGTTCTCTATTCCTTTCTCCAATTCTTCTCCTTCTGGTACATCTATGATGTGAATGTTGTTATGTTTCAGATTTTCCAAAAGCTCCCTTAAACTCTTCTCCTGCTTTTTAATTTTTTTCCCCTTTGCTGCTCTATTTGGGTGTTTTTTTCTACCTTGTCTTCTAACTTTCTGATTCTGTCTTCAGCTTTTTCTAATCTACTATTGAATCTTTCCAATGTATTTTTTTATATCAGTTATGTCATTCTTTATATCCACTTGATTTTTATTCATGGATTTACCTCTTTTTTTTTTTTTATTCTAGTGTAGTTCCCACTGCACTCTTTATAATTATCATTAAGTTGCTTATAGTTCTCACTAAGTTGTTTGAGCACCCTTTAAACCATTGCTTTATTCTTTATCTGACAAATTGTTTGCTTCCATTTCATACAGTTCCTTTTCTGGTGATTCCCCCTTTTCTTTCATTTGGGGTTTGTTTCTCTATCTCACCAGAAGGGTTGGGTGGGTTTTTCCTCTCATTCCAATGCCTCAGCTCTGCCTGGGTCACTGGCACTCTCTTGTCACCACCCTAAGCAGGAGAGGATAAAAAATAATGAAACAAAAAACCCAGCCCCACTTGGCTTTCTAATCTTTCAGCATGGCCGGCTCTCACTGGGCAGGGCTTCTGCCCAGTCTCCCACCAGGCCAGATGTCAGAATCCTCCATACTGACAGACCCAGATGCATAGATGCAGACTTCCATCCCAGAGCTGTTCCACAGTTCAGGGAATGGGTGCCTCTTCTTTCTCCAGTTTGGGAGGATTGCACCTTTTCCCCAGGGCACTCTGACTGGTCCCCGTCCTGCTCTCTGCCAAAAGTTCTTTCAGAGGATAATAGGCCCCTCAGATTCAGTGCTGAGTGATCCACTCATAACCCTCCACCAAATCTGGATTTCTGCTGAGTTGCCCCTCCCATAGACACTGATCAGGGTGAGCTACCCCAGCTGGTGTTGTAACCAACTACTCACTTTTTTTGCCTGAGATAGTCCCCCTGGTGGACCAAATCACCACTGATTTCCACTGTCCGATGATACCTATGCTCCCCTTCCCTTCTCTGTTGTTTTGGCTTGGGGATCTCTGCATGGGCCTGAGACCCCCACAGTCCTGGGGGACAGGAGATATACTGCTGCACCTTCTCTCTGGCTTCCCAGCTGCACTATGCAACTGTTCTTGTTGGCTTACCCACTCCACATCTTCTCCTGTCCCCTCTCTGTGCTCCTCACTTGCAGTATTTCAGATCAGCTATTTTTTCAGCTAGTTTTTCAGGTTGAATGCTCTTCGGTTTAGCCACATGTTCAGTCTGGTGCTGGGATCAAGTGGACAGAACTTCCTTAGACTGCAGCCATCTTGCCCTCTTCCTTTACATGTCTTTAAAGGCCCATGATTTTCAAAACACATTGGTAGCCACTTGCATTGAATTTATTATTTTAGTGCACTATGTATGAATTGTGTGTGTGTGTGTGTGTGTGTGTGTGTGTGTGTGTGTGTATTTGCACATATTTAGAAAATAATGTCAAGGAAACTGGATTTTTGAGAGAGAGAGAATAAAACATGCATCTTCTGACATTTAACCTCTTTCACTCAACATAGGTTATTAATAACTTAACTCAATAAATTAGCCATAAAATGGTAAGACATTTCTTCTGTGAAGTTTAAGTTTGACAACATTATAGTGTTTTTATTGTTGACCTTTGTGTATTTGAAAAAACATGGATGTCCTATATATAATTTTTGGTATTTCTTTGTGTCTTTTTTATCCATAGACAGGCATTGTGAACACATTGTAATCATTTAATTTTATTAGTAATGGTTTCCTTACCAATAAATCATGCCAGCAATTATAAACATGGCTGTGAACCTAATATTCAGACAAATAAATTTGAGAGGATATGTCTATTGGGTATTTATGCCAGAAGAAACCATGCCATAAGCCATTAGCATATGTTCAGATTCTAGGTCCCAAAGAGAGATCTCTCTTCTAACTCCTTGCCCATTTATTTAATTCAATTATCCAACCAGTGCTTATGAGCACACACATGGTTCAAGCACAGTTAGAGTCACTGGATCACAAAGATGAATGAGAACATGGTCAGAGACATTACAGTCTGATGAAGATTGACAAGGAATCAGATAATATTAGTATGGTAAGCATTAAGCTAGAAGCTTCCCAAGATATAATGGTATCTAGTTCTAGAAGAAACACTGGATTAAACCTCAAAGCAGAGATGGTTAAGGGAAGGCTGCCGGGAGAAGCAGATTTCTGAGCCAAATCTTTCATTATTATTGATCTTTTCAGAAAGTATGGGTGTTAGTTGAGTTTAAAAAAGCTTTCCTCTGCTAAAAGCTAATAATTGTTTATTTCACTACATTTATAAAATTTCAGATTATATTTTGTAGATTATTTTTGGTGATTAGTTTCTTGAGAGAAAATATAGTGTGAATCTTTGTTCATTAGAGATTAATAAGGAATTAAGGTGAACAATCACTGCAATAATTTTGTTCACCAAGTGAAGGGTTTCATTTGAATTCTTTATTTTAGCGAAGAATAAGAGTTACCAGCTGCAGAGCTGAGTGGTGGGGCTAGGAAAGGTGGCAGAGGCACAGGGCATGGCTAGGAATAATGGGTGTCAAGAGCTCCTGTAGAGCTCAGCAGTGGCCCGATAGGAAGGCGCCTGTCTGCTGTGTTCAAGTGGTTCATAATTTATTCCAGAGGTTGTGGGTAACCATGGAAGGATACTAGGCATACAAGAGTTATGATTAAAATAGGGTGTTTCAGAAAGATCCATGTGGGTTACATTTGGATGAAATAGTGGGTTAATTTTCTAGGACTGCTATAACAAATTCCTGGTGGCTTAACAGGAATTTATTCTTTCATGTTTCTGGAGGCCAGAAGTTTCATATCAAGGTATGATTAAGGCTATGCTCTCTTCGAAGGCCCTAGGTGAGAATACTTTCTTTTCATCTTCTAGCTCTTGGTAGCTCTAGGTGTTACTTGGTTTATCATATCATCGCTCAATTTCCTGCTTTTGTCTTCTCATGGCCTTCTCTCTCATGTCTCTGTGTTCTCTTCTCTTTAATAAGGACACTAGTAATTGTATTTAGAGCTCACCCTAAATCCAAGATGATTTCATCTTGAGATTCTTAGTTAATTCATGTACAAAGATTATATTTCCAAATAAAGTCCTATTCTGAGGTTCCAGGTGGATATGTCGTTTGGAAGTACACTATTCAACCTACTACAGATGGGGACAGGTTGTAAGAGGTTCAGATAATTACATTCTATAATGATCTGGGAAGATGTTATGGTGAGGGACCCACAAAGAGAGAGAATGAGTGCATGGGGAAAAACTGAGGTGGTAGGGCAGGTTACAGGAAATATGAGTTTAGGAAGAAAGGGTAAAAAGAAGAATGAGGAGTTATGGAATGAAAACCTAATATCACAAAATCTGCTTTCTGCACGTCTAGGTGTTTTCTATCATTTAAGTCCTAGCTCAAATGCAACTTTCTCTTATGTAATAATGACTAATAACACTTATGCTTCTTGGTTTATGGTTAGCACTGTGCTGAGAGTGTTACTAGCATTATCTCATTTAATTATTTTAAAAATTAATTTATTGGGGTGACATTGGTTAATAAGAATATGTAGGTTTAAAGTGTACATTTCTATGGTACATAATCTGTATACTGCATTGTATGCCCACTATGCAAAGTTAAATCTTAAATAGTCTTCAGAACCAAGTACTATTATGATCAACCCCTCATAATCCCATTTTAAAGATAGAAAAACTGAGTCTTGAAGAGGTTAAGTGACTTGCTAGTAAAGAAATCTTGGAGCTAGGATTTGAACCAGACAACCACACTCCAAAGTCAGCACACATACATCACATGTCCCCCACCTCCACCTCCACCAATAAAGTTATTCATCCTTTCTTTGAACCCTCATAGCATGTGGCATATACTTCGTTTTTGGCCTTTGTCAATTTCCAACTAGTTTATTTTCATAAATAGATTTTTGTATGTGTCTTGAGAGCAGGATCTCGACCTGTTTTACTTTTGCATGGTGTTCCCCAATGTCTTGCCTTTTGCATTTTACAAAGATCATATTCATGAGTGTTCATTGAATAAAGAAATATTATTAATTCAAATCACAATTATATGTCCAGTCTTTGTGAGAGATAGACAAAGAAATATACAATTATTAAACAGTATGTGGTGTGCCAAGATAGAGGTGAGTAAAAGGACCTTAGGATGCACTTATGAGGGCCCCTTATTTTAGATGGGGAAGTGGGGAGGAGGTGTGGGGCAGAGGGTAGGTTCAGAGAAGGGCTGGTTCGTGGGCCTGAGGCCTGAGGCCTGAACTGTACCTGAAGGGGTGGGTATGGGTGTCCCAGGGAAGGTTCCAGGCAGAGAAAGCAGGGTGGATTTGGAGATCTGCATGTGGATCAGTTTGGTTGAAGATAGGGGAGAGAGGAGGAAGGTGGTAATCAGAGATAAGCTTGTGCAGGAGGCAGTAGCCAAGTCATCAGAACTTTCTATTGTGCTGAGGAGCTTGACCTTTATTTAGAAGCTAAAAACCTAAAGATTTTAAAGATTTGAGGAATCAAAGAATCAAACTCAAATTTTGGAGAGAGCCCTCAGATAGAACATGGAAGATGAAGGATAGGACTGTAGACAAAAAGGTAAGCTGAGAGACAACTGTATATCTAGGAGTACGTGGGCAATGGGAAGGAAGGGTGGCAGCCCAGGTGTAGAGAGTGGGTGAGAAGTGGTGATCATTAGAAGATAAGATCAAAAGAACTTAGTGGCAGATGTGAGAATGAGGGAATGTAAGAGTCAAGGATGACTTCTAATGTGGGCCTCAGGAGAACAGCTTTTGGTGGGAGAAAGTTAATGAATTGGTTGGGAAACTGAAGGGGTGCAGATATCTGAGGGGTGGCTATTTTTTTAGGCCCTATACCCTAGGTCCCATGTATTGTAGGAGTTGTTCAAATAGTAGGAGACCTCTTTTCTGAAAGAGTGAATTTTAGAATTGGGGGAAGCTTTGGAAATCATCCAATTGGGAAGATTTTTTTTAAATAAAACAACAAAAGTAACACCTTTAAGGGAAACACTTAGCAAACATGATTTATCAATATTGAAAACTTCTGCTTGAAAGAGGATAACATAAAAATAAAATAAAAATGAGGAGGTAGAGCTGAAAGAAACTACTTGTAACATATATGCATAAAATTGTCTAAGCATTTATCTACTAAGCAATAGGGATAAGGGACATATTCATATACTGACACAAATGAGCAAAGGAAGTGAACAAGCATTTCTCAGGGGAAATAAAAATAGATAATATACATATGAAAAAATACTAAATTTGATCTGTAATTAGCAAAATGCAAGTTAAACAACAGGGGTATTCATTTACTCCCATCAGATTGGTACAATAAATAGTTTAAGTAGGGCAGGAAATTTGCCTGTTCACCACAGAAAAATATAGACCAAATTGAAAATAAACTGAAATGGTTACTTCTAAGGACAAAAGGGGAGGGTATTTGCTAGGGAAACTTTACTTTTATCTGTCTATAGTGTTTAAATTGTTTTACTAAGAGAATGTGTTCATTTATTACTTGTATATTTAAAATTAATAAATAAACAATTGCCTTCCCTCATTTTACATAATTGGGTGATTGCAAGGAGTCATGATGTGCTACCCATTGTTACTTTCACAGCAGAAAGACTCCGGACTTGCATTTCCAATTCTGATACCTTTCCACCACATTTTAATGATTAGTGGAAAGGAATCTGGAAGTAAACAAAATACCAGTTTTGAAGGAAAAATGTAGAGCAGGGTTTCTCAAGAGAAGCACTATTACTTGGGGCTGTGAACTGTTTTTTGTTGACAGTTGTCTTGGGCAATGTAGGATGTTCAGCAGAATTTCTGGCTTCTACCCACCTCCCTACTTGGGAGAACCAAAAATGTCACCAGACATTAACATCTGCCCCTCCAATAAGAACCACTGGTCTAAGGAAAGCCCAGAAAATCCACTTAGGCATCTCAACTCAGCCCCATTCCACTTCTACAAGATAAAAAAATAATGGACTTAATTATTATATACTAATACTTTGCTATTCCCTAAAATGACCACTGTTACATATTCCTTGACAAAATTATAGTTTACTGCTTCTTAAAATAATCTTTGTACCTTAGATATGCTCCCCATGCCCAGGTAGGGGTAATATCTACCTGCAAGGCTTAGTGAATTTTGACCCTACAGGGTAGCTCAGAGCCATGTGAGTACAGAAAGTGGATGTTTAGTTTCTTGAACACCATTAGAGCCCTTGGACAGATCATTCTGATCTAGTAGGCAGTTAGACAGATATGAACAGAGTAAGAACAATAGTCCAAGTACAGAACATCACCAGAATGGAAAGACCCAACATTGGGAAAACAAGTATTGTAGGGTGAGACCTCACTATCCAGGGTGACCTTTGCTCCCCTAGCATATTACTGGTCATGCACTTTAGATCTCCTGAACTTTCATATAGCTGGTCATGTAGTCGGACCCTCTTCTGACCTTTCCTCCCCTTAGAGTAGGAACAAGGGAGTTGGAGAATAGCCTCATATGATTCCCACACAAGCCCTTGCATGACCACTTCCTTAAGCATTAAACCCTCAGGACAGTGAGGTTGTGGCCCACATCAAATAATCTTAAGAACAAAGCCTCAGTCAGGTCTGTTGACCACAGAGATAGAGTTTTGGTCAAACCAGAGAGAACACCTACGCCTCAGTTGTATTTCAGCTCCAGGCCCAGAAAAGCAGCAAAACCAGATGAAGCAACATAATGGCTGACATCAGGACCAGATGCAATGACTAATGACCCCCTACCCTGGCACCAACCAATCGTTAGAAACCACAACCCTGTAAAGGATACAGCTAGAAAGCTGGTGACTATTTTATTGAGATCCTCCCCTGAGACCTCCCCTAAAATCCCTGCTTTTGAAAAACAGATAAAACCCCTTAAGATGAAGGACCCAGTGTGTTCTTTCTTTCTTGAGCATGCCTGCTCCTTCACCCTTTCTTCTATCAAGCTGTGTACATTTGCTTTCTTTCTCCTATGTTCCAAGGACCCTTATTTTGCCCCTGTAACTTGTTTTCCTGAGTCCATGCAGCCCAGCTGGCCCACTTCTTCCACCTCTGTGACTTTCTGAGTAAACTTTAGCTTGTATTTAAGGTCTTGGCTCTGAATTTGTTCTTAGCCAAACTCAAGGACTGAGGTCTAACTTTGCTGGTAACACTCGGTGCCTTTTGCTGATAAGAAGCCACACTTGGCTTCCAGTCATATATGCATGACTGGATGGTTCTTGCTGGATCAGAAACCCACATGAACTAGCTTAAACTGAAAGAGTCAGTCACCATAACAGTTATTTCTCCAGCACAATGGGTTTATTGGGGAATAATAAGGAATTGAAATTTGCAACATGCAGTCCAATGGCAAACCTTGTGCAAGTCCAAAGAAACAAAGGAGAGGGGTTGTTTTATGAACTTGAGAGGAGTTGTTGTAAAGGAAAAGTCTATTGGGGGAATCTGAAAGTTTGAAGTACTGAGATATGGCAATCTCCCATTGCCTGAGCTTATACTATGCAAGGAGAAATCTTTTCTTCCTTCTAATGAAGTAGTAATGAAGTGTCACTTCCTATCTGAGATGCAAGGTGTGTCTCTTTTTGTTGGAGTCAGTAGTATGTGTTGAGCAGCACATGCATGAGAGCTCTTCTATTTTCCAGACTCCATTTTATTTAATTAATTAATTAATTAATTAATTTATTCAATATGTTTTTATTGATTTTTAAAGAGAGGAAGGGAGAGAGAGATAGAAATATCAATATGAGAGAGAAACATTGATTGGCTGCCTCCTGCAAGGCCCCTATTGGGGATTGAGCCCTCAACCCCCAGCATGGTCCCTGGCCTGGAATCCAACTGGGGCCTCTCAGTCCATGGGTCGATGCTCAATCCACTGAGCCACACCAGCCAGGCCAGACTCCATTTTAAATGAGGTTTCTGTTTATTGATTTTTATGGATGCCACCCTGCTAAAAGTTCCTGAAGGGAGAACACTAATGCAGAGATCAGTGTTGGGAAACAAAGGCAGACTGATAGCAGGGGCTACTTTTTAAATGGCCTTGTTAATGCTTAAGAAATGTGCATTGTTTACTCAAAGAGGAGGAGAAGATGTTAAGTCACAGACCATTCAGGCCTAGAAGCTGGGTTGATGAGCAAGAGCAGGATTAGGAAGAATCTGTTAGGTAGGTGATAGTAGCCAATGAGAGATGAAAGTCACTCAGCTGATTCTGGTGCTAGTGGGAATAGAGCTAGTACATGAATCCCAAGAAAATTAGATAATGTGTTCAGCTGGAAATAGGGTTGGAACAGTTCATGTGCAGTACAAGTGTTTTTGTTTGTTTTTGTAACACAGTGAGTAAAGAAGAATATTTCTGGGAAAGGGTAGTTAGCTAGTGAAAACATTAATGAAACCACTGTCCTTTAACTTAGAGAAAGTGCTACCATTATGTCATCTTACGCATTCTTACCTGCTCACAAAAGATTGACAGTTGACACACTATGGTGGGCTAGATGGGAAAGTGTAAGCATGAAATGAAAAACCTATGTAGTTTGTATTTGATTCTCCCTTTCCTCAAATTTTAATTTTAAAGTAAAACAAATGAAAATAAATGTGTTAGTTTATAAAATATAATGCCTAGCTTTACAATAAAGGAGTTCCAAAATTATTTTGAGTGATAGGAAATGTATTTCCACTAAGTGTTAAGCTGTTCAAAAATCACTAAATACACACACACACTTAAGTTATGATTTGTTGTTTTTATAAAATTTATCTTTCTATTCTTTCTGTCCTCTGGGTCTTTTTTTTCATTTCCCCCCCAATTTTCATTAATTTATTTTTGTTACAGATATTTCTCCTTTCTCCCCCCTAGACACCCTCTTCCCCATCCCAACACCCCCCACCCCCCATCATTGTTGTCTATGTCCATAGATTATGTGTACATGCATATAAGTTATTTGGTTTATTGCTTCCATCCCCCTGGCCCCCCTCCTTTGAGCTTTGTCAGTCAGAACTGTACTCCTTTCTATGTCTCTGGGTCTATTTTGTTCATCAGCCCACCTTGTTCATTATAGTCCACAAATAAGTGAGATCATGTGGTATTTGTCTTTCTCTGATTGGCTTATTTTGCTTAGCATAATGCTCTCCAGGTCCCTCCATATTGTCTCAACGGATAAGATATCTCTCTTCTTAAAGCTACATAGTATTCCATTATGTATATGTACCACAGCTCTTTTATCCACTCATCTATTCATGGACACTTGGGCTGTTTCCAGATCTTAGCAATTATAGATAGTGCTGCTATGAACATAGAGGTACATATATTCTTTCTGATTGGTGTTTGAGGCTTCTTAGGATGTATTCCTAGAAGTGGGATTACTGGGTCAAATGGCAGTTCAATTTTTAATTTTTTGAGGAAACACCATATTGTTTTCCATAGTGGCTGAACCAGTCTGCATTCCCCCCAGCAGTGTGCTAGAGTTCCCTTTTCTCCACACCCTTGCCAGCACTTATTGTTTGATGGTTTGTTGATGGCAGCCATTTGGGCAGGTGTGAGGTGATACCTCATAGTTGTTCAGATTCTTGTTTTTCATTACCTTGATTACTTCATGCCATTCCCTTCTAGCCTGTAGTGTTTCTGTTGAGAAGTCAGATGATAGCCTTATGGGTGTTCCTTTGTAGGTAACCTGTTGCTTATCTCTTGCTGTCTTTAGGATTCTGTCTTTGTCTTTAATTTTGGGCATTTTAATTACTATGTGTCTTGGTGTGGGCCTGTTTGGGTTCTTCTTACTTGGGGCTCTCAGTGCTTTTTGTCCTCATATGATGCTTTCCTTCACTAAGTTAGGGAAGTTTTCTGTCACTATTTCTTCAAATTTATTCTCTAACCCTTGCTCATTTTCTTCTTTTTCTCAAACTCCTATGATGCAGATATTGTTACATTTCAAGTTGTCCCATAGTTCTCTTAAGCTGTCTCCCTATTTTTTAATTGTTTTTTCTTTGGTTTTCTAATTGGGTGATTTTTTTTTTTGTTCCCTATCTTCTAATTCCCTGATCTGGTCTTCAGCTTCCTCTACTCTGCTGGTTATTCCTTCCAATGTGTTCTTTATTTCTGCTATGTCATTCTTCATTTCCATTAGGTTGGTTTTCAATGTTTCTATATCTTTACTCTTGCTGTTGAGCTTACTTATTATCATCAATCTGAACTCTAGCTCTGATAACTTGCTTAACTGCATTTCATTTATCTCATTTTCTGCAGACTTCTCTTGTTCTTTCATTTAGGATGTGTTTCTTTGTTTCACCATTTTGGCTGCCTCACTGGGTTTTTGAGCCTGCCTAATTTTCCCTGTGGGTGTTGGTGTTCCACGGATTGTGGCTCCCTCTACTGGGTTTAGATGAGTATGGGAGGACCCACGTTAAACAACACTGTCAAGTGTTACTTTCCTGCGCAGATTTACAAGCCCAGGAAAAGTTCAGTTATCCTCTAGCTTTTGACTTGGAGGCTATTAGTCTCAGTTACTTGATGAGCCTTGGGTTGTAGCCCTCAACTGAATGAAAAACTCCCTCAGTTGTTCAAGGTAAGAAGATTTCCAGAAGGTGGGGGAGATGCTGGTTGTTAATGAGCCTCAGTTTGCATTTCTCTGGCCTGGCTGAGTGGTGTTAAATTTCTGAGGGAGGGGCCATTGCTTCTCTCTGGGGGTCTGGAGAGGGGCTCTTTGAGTAAAATGGCTGCTGTCCTGTGAGGGAGAGATTCAGCAAAATCTTCCATTGCCATCTCACCTTTCCAAGCTCCCAAGTTTCCACATAGGTTCAGTCCAGTCCACCCTTCCTCTGCCAGAGCCCAAGGTGAGTGGCTGTAGCTAATTTAGTGCTCTGCCCCTGGCCTCTGCTCTATGAAGCTGGCTTGGGATTTTAACTCCAGGGGAGTTGCTCACAGCAAAACATCTGCTCTCTGTGGGCTCCCAACCCACCCTCTTGAACCTCCGCAGTACCTACCAGGCTTGATTCAGTGTCCTTTTTCTTGTCCCTGGTTATATAGGTCCTCTCTAACTGCTTTACTATTGCTTTTCCCTGATGATTTGTCTTCATTTTACTTGTAATTCCAGTTTGGTCCTGGGAGATGGTCTGTGTAGCTTCCATCCACTCTGCTGCCATTTCGGAATCTTCTAAAATTTTATTTTTCAAGACATTTATTTTTATCACATTAGTCTGGTATTTCTTTAGGTCTTGCTTAATGTTTGAGTGACCATTTAAAAGTTTAGACATCACATTTCCAGTAAACCTACTGAGTGCTGGTCATGCTGCATGGATATAGGATGCTTATAAACTCCATACAAACAACCTAGTGGGAAGTGACAGTCTCAAAAAAAAAAATCCAGTGCAATGGATTATAACAGATATATGAGAAACTATGGAAGGAAAAAGGAGGGAGTTGCAGCTCATATCCTAGAAAAATTTACAACCCTGAAATTTTAAAGAATTTTCTGTGATTGATAAAGTATTAGACTTGAAAATATTTAATATAGAATCTTCCTCAAAGGTTGGACATTCTTATTTTTTCTCCCTGTTGTCTGTTGCATAGCAGAAAATCTTTTTCAGTAAGATGGTACTTGTAGATAATGAAAGTAAAACTTTTTGGGTATTTCATTTGAGAGCTTTCGAGATTAATGTTACTTGTGTGTTGTGAGCTTTAAGTTCTGATAAGTTGAATATTTAAGGAGATTCAAGACTTTTACAGTCGTAAAAATATGTCCTTTCTATATAAAACAGACAGCCTGGCCGTGTGTGGCTGTGGCTCAGTGGTTGAGCATTGACCCATGCACCAAGAGGTCACGCTGGTTCAATTTCCAGTCAGGGCACATGCCCAGGTTGTGAACCAAATCTCCAGTGGGGGGCTTGCAGGAGGCAGCCAATCGATGTTCTCTCTTATAGATGTTTCTGTCTCTCTCTCCCTCTCTCTTCCTCTCTCTCTCAAATCAATAAAGGAAAAAAAATAAAAAAGACAAAAATACTCTATAATTCTTAGTATTTTTACCATTCAGCTTTAGAGACTTCAAGGATTTATTTTATACATTCTTTCATATATCCTTGTATTTGACAGCAAACACATACATACATACTTACAAATAGGATCACATTATTCCTATATACTAATTAAACTATTATTATATGCCCTTTAATATAATATGTTATTTAATTTTCAATGAAACTTTTATAAACATACTTAGGTTTGAGTTCAGTAAACAATCAAAAGAGACATGAGAGGCTTAGGGGTCAGCTCTTCCTACCTTGTTCCACTGACCCAGAACTCAGAATCCTCTTAATTGGCACAGATCCCTATAGGGAACCAATGTGACAATTAGAAATCTGCCCTCATTATATGACTCTCAAAGGAATACATGGTGTTGGGAAATACTCTTATTTCCTCAATTGCATTATAAGCAATCCTTGGATGCTGCATGAAGAGGTTGTGTAGAAAGCAATGTGTGCAGTGAAAGCGATGCTTTTTAAACTCAGAATGGAATGGATGAGCAGTTTGATGTACACAAACAACTAGACTCTTTCACTTCTACCTGGGTTGTTTCGTGTGCCCTTGTCAAATTTCTTACTGTGCCTGTAAGCACCCATAGTTTTGGCTTCCTAACCCAGTAATTTTCAAACTGTATTCAGAAATCTCAGGTTCTGGAGAAGGGTAGACTCTACAGACCTCCCACATCTTACAATTAAAGGTGTTCTGGTTCTCTATTTTATATATTCTGGTTTTGTGTAAAATTTAACATGAAACTATGATTCTCTGGAGAAAAATAAACAAAGACAGCACACTCCAGCTTTCCGATGTAACTGACCACCATGAGAATGTCTCAGTCATATCTTGGCTGCCTGGGAACAGTTATCAAGTCTGTGGTAAGTGAGTCAGGGAGGAGAGGCACCTTATCTGGTGAAAGCAGTAAATTTCGAGACTCAATGAGACGACACTAGCCTTTTCATTCTCAAGGGGTAGGATGGTGTGGACAGAAGCAAGGAGAAAGTTAGGTTATTGGATTAAATAAATATAATCGCCTCTTATATCTGAATCAAGGAAAGACTTAAGAGAGCCAGAGTATCACTAAGGGGCCAGTTTTCATGGCTATGTAGGGCAGAAAGATTTTGCTATCTGTTTTCTGGAAAGGAAGGATTGCTTTATTTAAAGACAGTCATATGTAAAATTTCAATATGGATTTTTTTCTCCCTTGGCACCCAATGGCTATATTTTACTTTCCAGAGGATGTGTATTTCTGACTATGTGTTAGGAAAACAATGTGATTAAATAAAGTTACCCAGAGGGTAGATGATTCACAGTACACCTACGACCACCTAGATACCGGTTATTTTAAATGAATCCTGATAAGTAGAATTTTAGGTAATATTGGGATGACATCATAAATATTCTACTGCATAGAGAAGAAGTTATGTTCCAGTTCCTGACAAATTCCCAGTATCTGAGTCATCATCTTGCCATTAAAGGATCCATGGAAATCTCTTATGTCAAAGCTGGATCCTTATCAATCCTGGTAACCCAGGTCATGGGTAGGTAGTCTTGGAGCAGTCCTCCCTCCCAGCCAGCTTCCCAAATGCTCTTTCTTTTTTAGCTTCTGTAACTGTTTTATATTCCTCATTCTAAACTGTGTCGTTGTCCTGCTTGCTGTTGATGTTGTCAGTAGTGGTCAGGGTGACCTCTGGTCAGAGATAGGCTCTGGCTAGAAACAGTTACTATGCATCCTCAGTTCTTGTCTTCTTGTAGGAAAAAATTCAAACAAGAGACAACAAATAGCAGCAAAAGCAGGTGAGCATTTATATGCAGAGTGGACAGCTCATCCAGCCAAAACCAAACCAAGTGCTCCGCTTCATTAGGGTTTGGGGTATCTATACCCTTAGGCTAGAGCGCCCCTAAGTAAGTCTCCTCTTCCCTTATTTCTCAAAAAATATATCTTCAATCTAAATGGTCTAAATAGTTAGACCATCCTGGAGAGGCTCTAAATCTCTCCTTACATAGGGGTCTGTTGCCTTCATTGTCTAGTTTTCGTTTGTCACATCTTACACATATACCCTCCAAACCCCAACTATCTTTCCCAGCTCATATCTTTCTGTCTATCTACTCTAACATCCCCCCTCATGTGATATTAACCAAATTCATCTGGGAAGTTGAAGGTTGTAATTCTGACTTCTGGATCTACTTCCTGCTGACTTTGGATGTACAGCGAGTTGGCCCAATATCCCTTGCTCTCTGTCTTGGAGTGGCTAGGTTAGGGTAGAATGGAAGCATTGTGTAGCCTGGAGGCATATCCAGTATCATTTGAAGTTTTATAGCTTGTATTCAATCTGAAACAAAGAAGACAAGGGTATTTACAATTCAGGGTCCAAAAATTATGGTTATTAAGAGTCCTAATAGGATTGGGAAAAAGGGAGTTATCCATTGAAGGATGGTGAAGTGATGGGACTCCACCAGAAGGGTTTTGTATTTGCTTTTGAGGCCTCTGGCCTTTGCAGTGAGGCTTCTAATATCCTCTTGTCCCAGAAGGGATTGGTTAATATAACAGCAACATTCCTCCTGGAGGAATAGGAAGGTTCCCCCTTGGACTGCTGTGAGAAGATCCAAAGACCTTCTGTTTTGGAGGCCCACATCTGTAGGGAATAAATTTGTTCTTGTAGTTTAGTTATGGTGTTGGCAATGACTTTAAACATTTGGGAGATTTCTTTAGCTAATTGACCTAGAAAGTAATATGCGGTCCTACTGAGGCTCTGCAGAGCCTGGTGCTAAAGCTTAAGAATATGAGCAGGGGAATTAGTAGGGGTGCACTTTTGTGGAGTGCCTTATTAATGGTGTGAGGGAGTGGCATGAGGGTAGATCCATTTGCACTGGAGATATATGGCCAGCCATGTCCCAAGGAACATTGTCCTGTACATTGAGGTGGCAGGGTGATGTAAGCTTTATTGCCACATATATAATATAGCCCTGAGTCCCATGGAACTATAGCATCCTGTTCTATCTGGACAAAAGTAGTCTTTGGGTTTTGAGTCTGTTATTTCTGGTGGTTTAGTTCAGGATCTCCGAGGTAGCCCCAGATAAAGAACTGTTGTGCTGTTATATTAGTCAGAGACTAGATTTAATGACAGATTTAATCTCTGGGATAAGCTTTCCATGACATATTCAATCAGGAGGGTGTGGATCTTCCCCAAATATTTATGTGAGAATTGTGTATGAGAGCCTCACATGGGATTTTACTGGGGTTTAAGGCCTTGAGGGCTCCTTGAGGACAGTTTATGCACAACTCAGATGTTTGAGACAGGGTTGTGTTTGGGAAAGACAAGTCAGCTATTGGGTGAATAAGGAAGTAGTTCTTGTCAAAATTCCCTTTTCCCCGTGGAAAGCATGCTTAGAATTGCTTTTCCTTACAGTCCTACTCTCTCTTACATAACCTTTCCAGATTACAGTACCAAAATGGTTTACAGTAAAGCTGGTCTGTGTGCAGAAATCAGCTTGGGCAGGGCTGTGAGATATATATGGTTGTTCTTGAGAGTCCCCTCTGATGGTGATAAGTATTTCACAAGCTTCTGTGCTAAGGTTTCCTAAAAAGGGGGCTGAGTATTTCCTGATGAAGCTTTGAATGCATAAAGGAAATTTGAGTGTTTCAGCAGAGGGGTCTATAAAAATGGGCCTGTGGATGGGAGGCCTATTTGTTTGTGGTTGATAGTTAGAAAGATAATTCTGGTATAGCTGTTGAAATGTGTTATTTATTGCAGCTGCAAAAGTTCAATGGGCTTGAATTTGAAAGGCATTTTGAGTGCAGGTGTGTAGGAATCTGGAGTGGTAGCCTACTCATAGAGTGTGACCGGGATGAAAGCCTTTTGTTTGGCATTTAAGCAAGTCCAACAGTCAGGTCGGCATATAGTCTGAGCAGTAATATTGGCAATAGTATAGGACTTATGTGTTTG